>QEPC01011901.1:2954250-2994977 GCA_003113815.1 Sphenodon punctatus | reverse complement strand
TCCCCGCGTAAAGCGGGGGGCCACAATGGAGAGGGCATTCTCGGTGGCCGGGCTGCACCTTTAGAACTCCCTTCCGGAGGAAGCTTGCCTGGCCCCAAGCCTGTTGACATTCTGGCAATGTTTTAAAACCTGGCTGTTCGCCCAGACCTTTGGGGTGGGTGTGGGTATCTCCCCAACCCTGTTTATTGTTTTAATGTTAAATTGTTTCCCGAGGCCCTGTTTTAAATACTTAAATTGTATTTTGATGTATTTTAAACTGTTTTATATTTGTTTTTTATATGTATTTTATTGTTGTTGGAAGCCGCCCCAAGCTGTTCTCAGGAGGGGCGGTGGTATAAATTTAGAAAATAAATAAATAAATATAAGATAAATAAATTATTCTTTCAGATTTTTTAAAAAAAGTATCTTTCTGCTGAGCTGATCATTATTGTGAGGAATAGAGAATGCATGTATTTGTTTCCTCTCTTCACGATAAACCTGGACCTATCGAGAGATCAGCTCAAGGTCAGAAGGTGAGAATGGAAGACGATTAGAAAACAGTGACAGATAAATAAGCTCATGTTTTCTGGAGGGTGGTGTAGTTGAAAGTCGGCCTGAAGCAAGAGCAGGTGGACTCATTCTGTCGGGAAATACTGGTCTTTTGGCAGGAAGGAGGAAATCTATGGACATTTTTGACATTTTCTGTTATTTTGGTAATTTCTGGTGCTTTGCAGTAATTTCCACTATTACCGATAATACCAGAATTTGCCAAAAATGACTGAAATGGTGGAAAATAATGGAAAATGTAAAAGATGTTGGTAGATTTCCTCCTCGCACGAATGAAGGTGAAAGAGCTTTTTTATTTCAGAGATTTTTTTGTTTCAGCTGTAGTTAAAACCCTATATAGGGTAGTACATCACTGGCTTAGAGGAACCATCTCGGCCCAATAGCAACATTATATACCCTTCCCACTTACTTAGAATTGTGATTATGAACATTGTGTATCTAGACTTCTAAATATTAGACAACCAGCAGAGAGTGAAACAGAAATTAGAAGGAATTTGACTCCATGAGGACTATATTTTTGATAATGAGTACTTCTTTCTTCTGGATTAACCCTAAGGTTCATATCTACATAACCTCTCTCAGCAGGCTGTTTCAAACAAACACTTACTATTCTCCTCTTGAACAAGTGCCTACTTGTGTGTGCTCAGCATTTAATTTCCACTGATGACCCTCCAGGACTTTATAAATGAATTTAAAAAGAGCATGTTTTTATTTGTACTCTAAGTCCCCACAAATTAAACTAATTTATGTAAAAGACAACACCATCTTTGTTATTAGTTGCTGGCAAAATACCAAAAAGAACACATTTGTTAACATATAATAGCTTCTCTTGATCCTTTCCCCCATTAATTGATTCTTCACATAGATTTTTATTTTCTTGTTCTAAAAAGCCTCTTGTAAGGGCCCCCGTACATTGTTGGGTTTGACCCATTTAAAAGATTTAAATATAATCCTGTGACTGCATAGAGCAGGGGCTGTCTCTTATACACATCTAGATGTGTATAAGAGACAGATATAATCCTGTGACTGCATAGAGCAGGGGTGGGCAACCTTTTCTGTCCCAGGGGCCAAACTGAAAATTAGTATGAGCTCCGAGGGTCACGTAGAGGTTGAGTGCAGGGGCGCTTAATGGGTGTATTCAAGAAAAGGAGGGTCCAGATCATGAATCCGTGCTGTGGATCTGTCTCCTACCCTTGTGTGCATGCCCTCATCTCTGTTCCATTATCCTGAGCTCAGTTTTTCCATGCTTGGGGGTAGAGACTGGATCCAGGGGCCAGATTCAGGCCCTAGAAAGGGGCCACATAAAAACTTGCTGAGGGATGCATTTGTCCCCCGGGCCTGAGGTTCCCCACCCCTGACATAGAGCAACAAAGATATACAAAGGACTCCAGGTATGAATTAGGATCATGACCCCATCCACACATGGTGTGAATCATGACCCAAAATGTAGGAATCTTCATCCTATGGCATTATTATTATTTTATTTATATAGCACTGCAATGTACCTGGTACCTGTCTCTTATACACATCTAGATGTGTATAAGAGACAGGTATAGAGCAGGGGTGGGCAACCTTTTCTGTCCCAGGGGCCAAACTGAAAATTAGTACGAGCTCCTAGGGTCACGTAGAGGTTGAGTGCAGGGGCGCTTAATGGGTGTATTCAAGAAAAGGAGGGTCCAGATCATGAATCCGTGCTGTGGATCTGTCTCCTACCCTTGTGTGCATGCCCTCATCTCTGTTCCATTATCCTGAGCTCAGTTTTTCCATGCTTGGGGGTAGAGACTGGATCCAGGGGCCAGATTCAGGCCCTAGAAAGGGGCCACATAAAAACTTGCTGAGGGATGCATTTGTCCCCCGGGCCTGAGGTTCCCCACCCCTGACATAGAGCAACAAAGATATACAAAGGACTCCAGGTATGAATTAGGATCATGACCCCATCCACACATGGTGTGAATCATGACCCAAAATGTAGGAATCTTCATCCTATGGTATTATTATTATTTTATTTATATAGCACTGCAATGTACCTGGTACTGTATAATTGCCACATATAGAGTAATTAGCCTGTCTATAAGTCAGATAGCAGTAGACAGAGATACAGAATTCGTAGGACTTGGTTGGTCCCACAGAAGGTTTCTGTGGAATGGTAATAGCAAATTTTGATCAGAATTCCAATTGAATGAAATTTTTGATCGGTTTTACAACTGACGTGCAAGATCATTTTGTGTACACCCGTCACCATTATGCACATGTGCAGTATAGTCATGACCAACCGGACAATTTTTTCCCCAACTGATTCTAGTTAAACGGACTTGGAATTCTGCATTTGTTCATTCTGCATTTTTCCAGAATGGATTGAAAGACCAGGGTCAATTATAAAGACCCTTTATAACCGATACAAAGAACAGTTTAGATTAAAATGACACTGTGACAAACAACATAAACTGATGCAGGACAAGCTCCCTTCCACAACCAGTGGCCTGAAAAAAGGGCCACACTTTTGCACTGCTCAATCCAGCTGCCTTTTAGGCTTATATATTTTTATTTATTGATATTTATTTATAAAATAATCTAATACCCCGCTCCTTCTGCTCCAAGCAGCCCGGGGCGGCTTACAATATTAAAACACATACAAACAATACTAACCACAAAATACAATAAAAGGGAGGCACAAACCAAACTGTCCCCCTCCCACATCCCACCCTACACCCCATCTCCCTCGCCAAAAGCCAGGTGGAACAGCCAGGAGGGGAGATCTGGGGCCCCCCAGGCCTCCACCAGGAAGGTGTTCCACAGCCCAGGTGCAGCCACCGAGAACGCCCTCTCCATAGTGGCCCCCCATGCCACACAGGGGACCTCGAGAAGGGTGCCCCCAGCGGACCGCAGAGGCTACTCCAGAGTGCGGATATTGAGGTAAGTCGGGCCAAGGCTGTACATCGGGTAAGCACCGAGACTGCTGGGTCTGGGTCAGATGAAAATGAGAAGTCGAAAAGGAAGGTTAAAGACTGACTGATAACTGGCAAGGGAATCAACGTCAAGTGATGTTTTTTTGAGCAGAGGCCGCTATTATTAGGTTATATAAGGAGGGGAGTATGTCCAGAAAAGGGGGAACGTGAAACAGGAGGCTGCTGCTTGGAACTAAACAGGTACTCCCTTCTTGGGTTCTTAGAGAAGGGTCTGGAAAGTGGAGAGGGAAGCCACAGAACAGGAAACCCTGTGTTATATAATATATTGTGACTTTTGGGATGTGAATTATATGTATGAGGGTTTCTGAAAAACAGAGTGGTGAGTGTATTCTGAAGCTGTAGGCATATTTTCAGCCGGCAGGTAGAAGTCATGAGACTGACCCTATATTCCTATTTTCACAGTGCCTGTCAGCTGTGGGGGCGTGGATGAGGTTGAGCCATATGCAATTGAATCCTGACAAGATGGAGGTGATGTTGGTGGGCGGGGACTTGGGGGTGGTTGAATCTCCTCTTGTTGGGGGGTTCGCCCTCCCATTGTCTCTGAAGTGCGGAGTCTGGGTGTGCTCCTCGATTCATGGCTCAGCCTGGAATCTCAAGTTGTGGCTGTGGTGGGGAGTGTGTTTCAGCAGCTACATCTTGTTCGGCGGCTTCGGCCATATCTCTCAGACTCCGACCTCGCCACTGTCATCCATGCCTTCATCACCTCGAGGCTGGATTACTGCAATGTGCGCTATGTAAGGCTGCCTGAGAAGCTGGTCCGGAGGCTGCAGCTGGTGCAGAATGCCACGGCCCGTCTCCTTACCGGGGCGGGTCGCAGGGAGCACATGACACCGGTTTTAACCTTTAAAGCCCTTCATGGCCTGAGTCCTACTTACCTGTGATACCGCCTCACTCCCCATGTGCCCGTGTGACCCTTGAGATCGTCTGTGGGAGCCTTTTTGGAGGTTCCCCGGGTGAGGTGGGTGGCCACCGATGTTGGATCTTTCTCGGTGGCTGCCCCTGTGCTGTGGAATTCACTCCCAGAGGAGGCTCGGTTGGCTCCCACTCTCCTGCTATTTCGACGTTTATGTAAGACCTGGCTTTTCCGCCAGGCTTTTTGTGATGGGGGGGGTAGGAGGGTAAGGTCTTTTCCCCCTGCATGATTGTGCTTTTAACTGTTTATTGTTTTACTGATTGTTGCTGTTCACCGCTCCGGGCTGCCCTATGGGCAGGAGGGGCAGGATACAAATTTTTAGTAAATAAATAAATAAATAAATAAATAAATATACATCCTCATTATTAATTATTTATATATCACCTTCACGGTTCCAAATGCTTTACTGTCCTTATCTAGTTCACCCGTACAGCAATCTTGTGAGCTAGGCAATTATTACTCCCATTTTATAGATAAGGAACTGAGCTATGGCCATTTTTACATGGACACCTCCCAACCCCTGCTTGGTATTCAGGCAGGTGTTGGGGGGAGGCATGTAAGCGGCCGGCGGTGGGTGGGGGGATGGGTGTCCACTCAGTGTTCGCTCATGTGAACACCAAGTGGGATGAATGGGTGGGTCTGCATGGTCCCACTCAACACCCACCTCCACCCATCACACACCCATCTCCATCCATGGAGCCCTCCAGAAAACCGGAGGAGGCTCTGTGGGTGGAGGTGGGTGGAAGTGCATGTGTGTCTGTGTAAACAGACAGACAGAGAGACACACACACCTCCACGCACAGTGGCCAATCACCCATCCCCCAACCCACCTCTGTCCGTGTAAAAACGGCCGAAGAGGTAGAGGCTTGTTGAAGGCCACCCAGTGAAGTCATGGATAAGTTGGGATTTGAACCCAGCTTCAAGTCCAACTCCTTATTCACTAGGACTACATTGACTCTCATGTCTGCCATCATAGCACATGTTCCTTTCTTAAATACTGCATTATCCATGTGTGTCCCCTAGGACGTACGAATTAATTCAAGTACATACAGTGCTCTGAATAAAATAAGCAAAGCTGGAAAGTGCCATACATTCATGTAGAGTCGAATGGAAAGGGGCATTAAAAGAAATGAGGATGCTCTTCAAGGTCATATTGTTTCCATTTTACAGCATCTATGCTAGATCTGGGGAACTTGGAGCTTTGCAGGAAATGTTCCTAAAGTAGGAATTTTTGATGGACACTCACTGACTTATCCATTAGAAAAAGGGAAATGTTACTATGATTAATTTTTCATCTTCAGTTAAACAGAACATCCCCTTCAGGGGGTCTGTATTGTTCCCTGCAATTCAGGCCCATATGCTACTTCTACTTTACACATAGGCCCAATGTGTTGGTGGTCCCTTTCAGAATTACTGCAGGCTCGTATTCTACTCCAGTGCTTCTCACACTCAAGAGAAGCTGATTCATCATTTCAAGCTGATTCTTGGAGCACATGGATTGGGGCTTGTGCTGAAATGAGGATTGAATTTTTGTATTCGACTTGACCCACCACCTTCAGATTTACCTGATGTCCCAATTGCGTAATGGGTAGTGGGACCCAAATAGACTCAATTGTTATCTCAAACACTACATGGGACTCCCAACTGGGACATCAATTACACTACACTGTTTTTTTTTGTTCCTGTCCTGATTTTTTGAATTTCTGTCCCAATTTTTCACTATTTTCCCATACTGATTTACCTATCCGCAAATAGGTAAATCAGTAAAGTGGGTGTTAATAAACATGACACTGGCCTGGTTTGCCTGCTATGGCCCACCTGGGTCAGAGACTCTCCCCGCATGTCTGTTTCTGGGTCACCAGATGTGAGCCTGCTACAGACCCTGGTGGGGTAGGCGGCTGGAAGGAACCAGAAACTGGAAGGTCTGAACCCAAGGGCCACCCAGGCAGGTCATAGTGGGGCAAACTGGGTGGTCGTGTCTGTTTCCGTGCCAACTCAACCCAGTCTGGGGGGTTTCCATGGCCGCAGTGTGAAGGAGGGACCTGCCAGTCACATGTTGCTCCCTGCTCTCCCTCCCTGGCTGGGTTAGGCCGGGGAAACATTTATTCCATTCCCTGACCTGTCCCAGCTGGGGGGCAGTCAGGAGCAGCCCCTGTCACTGGGCCACGTAGCCGGCATGCCTGCTGTGCGTTTGTTTTCACCCAGTATTTCCCCATTGTGCAGGTAATTGGGCACCTGACTGGTGCTCAGGTCGGCCACTGGGGTACTCAGCACGGTACGTGAAATTGCAGGCATTCTGGTAATTATTCTGGTACCTGTCTCAGCTCTAATTGGGGTCACTGTGGGGACCCTGTCAGCCTCCACAATTCTGAATCTATTCCTAGCCGGGATTCCAAGCTCTGCGTTAAGCAGCTGCCACCGTCTTTACAAAGGTGCAGTATCTGCTTGCTCGAAGCCAATGCTTTCCTCCAAAACCTAAAACAAGCTGAGAAGCCAGCCTAATGGGACACGATTCAGCTCTGCTCTCTGGTACCACATCACCAGGCCTTAATGACTGAATTACGGATGCTTGCTACGTGGTGAAAGGCTGAACATTTTTATTCCACAAGGGTGTAAGTTTTTAACAGCCAGCTGGTTATTCTAATGGTAATTAACACACTAAAAAATGACACACTAAAAATAACACACTAAAAAATGCGGAAAGCCATTGTGGTCTGACACAAATCAATGAATGCAAAGTAATAAAAACATTCACAGTGATAGGCAGGGCTACATAAGCAGAGGCAAACAAGGAAGGTACCTAGGACCCCCGGCTATGTCTAGTCTGCTCACGTGCTTCAATCCAGTACCTGGAATGGAATACAACAGGTAGGAGCACTCAGGGGCTGCATAGCAGGCCATCTAGACTTGGGCAACCAGCCTCTGACCACTGTCTGAGCTGTGCATTCAGGTGGTATGGTCCTCCACCACCTTTGGGAGTTCACTCTCTGCTGCTACGTCCTGCTGAGGGCCAGTTAATCCAGGAGTGTAACAACACAACCCCCCAAGAAACAAAAGGCTAACCCACAGCTTTCGGTAAAGGACAAGAGCTAGGTGTTGCCTTAAATCCATAGGGGCCCTTGAGTGTTAGCACTCTGCTTGAAGTGAAAGGCATGTAAATACTGCACTCACTGAGGCAGTAAAATACAAAACAAAAATACAAATTAAAAAATCCCCAAATAGACAGAGCATGAAAAGAACATAGAACATTAATTAAGCAAATTTCTCTTTGCTTCTGTAATATATATATATTTTTTAGTAATTATATGATACGTCCCAGGTGAACAGAGAAGACATTACATGAACTGAATAAATCTTCAGTGACAACAACAACAAAAAACCAAGTTGAGATGGAAAACGAGGCTCTTGTAGCTTAGAGGTTCTGACAGGTCACTGGTGGACCAAGATTTCTTAGCACCGCGTGGATGGCGGGAAGCGGAGGGATGGCAAAAATATCTTCTTTCAATTCAAAAGTAGCTTTATTAGCCTGCCACAAACACAGGAATATGTATCATGAGTTAGAGTTTGGGGTCTGGAGTGTATTTTATGAGCATATTATGTGTGGTTTTATGGGGTTTATCTAAAACTGGAATGGGTACAGACAAAAACAGGTACACCCATTGAATTTGCAGGACCTGAGTCGACACAGAAATTTTGGGTACTTTTCAACATCTGAAACTTTGTCAAATCAGGTACCCAAAATACTGAGATACCAACATACCGAAATATTGTTTTTGTCCTGATTTTTCAACTTTCCATACCAGGTTTTGGAAATGTTTCCCTTTTTCTTTTCTTCAGGTTTTTGGGTATCCAAAAACTGGAAACTGAAATCTTGTTTATTTGGGGTTCTCAAGTGGTATAATTTGGGTACTAATTCAGTTACCCGAAATGGTACCTGAATATGTGAGCATTACCCATGGGTATCAAATCAGATACCTGCTTCAGTTCTCGTTTTATCTTTGTATTATATATGCATTTCTATTATGTTGTTAGTCACCCAGAGCCTTCAGGAAAGGGTGGGCTAAACATATAAATTAATAAGTAAATGAAACCAGGTCTGGAAGGAGGGGGGCGGGAGGGGGAGAGAGAGAGAGTAAATAGGAAAGAAATTATGAGTAAATAATAGCACATTTTGTTATTCAAGTAATCTGGTTACTTGAAGATAAATCATTGAATCCTACAGAGATACCATTTGGTATCCAGGCCTTTCTGGATACCATGGATCTGGCCAGGAGGAGACCAAATAGCAGTGTTGTTTACTGGTTTCAGGTGTAACCCCTTGCAGGAGGGGCAGTGGGATTCAGCACCCAAAGAGGAATCGTCCCTCTTAAATAGGGACTGTTGGGAGGAATGCCATTGGTGTGGTGATCAACAGTAGCAGAAACAACCACAGCACCAATCTCAACCAGGGAGAGACCAGGTCTGTAGTTATTTGGAGGGAAGGGGGCCTTCAAAATCTAGGGTGCAAGGTTGCAGGGCCTAAAACCCCTGCTTTAATTAGCCCATGGCTGTTCTCCAAACTCCGATTAAAACTTTGCTGACTCTTGGTCAGGGAGGTGAGGTCACCTGCTGAGTCTGCCAGTTGAACGTGTGTTTGTTGCTAACAAACAAAGCTGAGGTACAGAGGACATGCAGTTCTCAGAGGAGATTTCCAGAGTCAAAGAAGGACTGTTTCTCAGATGTCTGCCAAAGAGGTTCTTTCCAAGGACTCTTCTAGCAACTTGTTACTGAAGGGGTCAGCTAAGGGAACCAGAGGAAAGTTGCAGTTGGGGAAACCTGATTAGGCTTTTGAGTTGAGAATGAGTATGGCTGTGTAAAGCTTCTGAGCATGGTTTAATAGGATCTCCTTCTTCCTTCCAAAAGGATGCATTAACCGTGCCCGAGGGAAAGGACCTTTGTTGGGGTTCAGGGATTTGGGAAGCATTTAAAGCCGTATCCTATTTTTAGAACACACTTTGAAGCTGCTAAACATTTCTGAATTGTGTAACTTGGTTCTTAGACTGCCGGCAACACCCCAAAACACTACATTTACCTTGAGACTTGATGGACTGTGGCAATAGCTGCATTTTAAGTGCATTTAGAAACTTAATCTGTTGCTGAGTACAGCTGGCTGCTGAGCAAATGGTGTTGTTTTTTACTTGAAATGCATTGCACCTCTGCTGTGTGACCTGCGCTGGCATCAAATGGGTTTCCAAGCGTAATATCAAGTATTGTTTCTAACTCTTCTATTCTCAGCTCCTTTCTGCAGGGGAGTAGTTAAAAAATAAAATAAAGGAGACAGTTCTGACTAGGACACGGAATGCTTTTAAATTATGCACTGGTTCACGTAACGTGTTAACGCAGTTTTTGGTATATAATTTAGTAGAGCTCAGAGCAACAGATAGATGCATTTTAACCAGATCAAATGAAAATACAAAATATAGTTGCTGGTAAATGTGAACACATGTTGCAAATCACTGGGTGTAAACAGATGGATGCGGAGCCAGCCTGCCCCTGAGCTGCTCTAGGGTTGCACCCCCATGTCTGCCCACTTGCAGCCCCACCTGGGCTGTTTTAGATGGAACTGGTGGCTGCCCTGGCCCAGCGCGGGCCACCCGCATGGTTCACCCCCTGCATCATAGAGTTGTGGGCGGATCGCCCAACCCTTGTTGGTATTGCCCGGGGCAACTCTATGGTGTTGCCTGAGGTCAATGGTTACATGAAAGCGGTGCTGCAGTGTGGGTCCATTGAACAGACAGCAGCTCCACTTTGGGCTGGTGCCCCAGGTTTGGCTGGCCCACTCCACAAAAAGTACTCCAGGATGTTTCAGAGGTGCCGCAAGCAGGGCTGGACCAGAACAGAGGGCGTTTATAGACGAGACCAAAAAGGCGGCTGATCCTTTGATCAGCCGCCTTTCTTGGCGCTCGTCTACTTGCTGGGGCTGCTTTTTAATCCGTGTCGGAGGGGGCAGGCGAGTCTGCCCCCTCCGATGTGGATTCCCGAAGTGCCGGCTTTACGCAGCACTTCCTGGCTCCGTGAGCGAGTGCGCATGCGCAGAAGGGCGCGCATGCTCACTCACACTCTGCGCCATGTCTGATCAGCAGACACGGCATGCAGAGATGGCGCGGGGGGAAAAGTCGGCATTTAGCGATCCCGCTTGTAAGTGGGATCGTCTATAAATGCCCAGAGAGTGCCTGCTCTGCTTCCACATCTGGTTGAGCGCCTTTAGACAGATGGGTCACATGTAGGTGAAGTGGGCTGGCATAGCCAGCACCAGGGCAGCCTGTCTGTCTAAAAGGACACACAGTGTCCCCTAGCCAAGATCGATGCACTGGGTGCATGCAACATGTGTGCATCCAGCACATGCAACTTGTGCACAGCGCACACTGAGTGTGTGCAATACACACATGGTGTGCACACCATAGGTGCAGCCACACGAGCTGCGGAGGGCCTGATCCCCACGTGGGCAAGTGCAGCTGCCACATTGCAGGGTCAGCATGGGGCACTGGTCAGATGGTTGCCCCCCCCAGTGCAACCCAGTGGGCAGACCACTGTCATTCTCCAGTCACAGCTGGGGCAGACTGAGACGCCGGCTACATGAGTGGTTGTCCAGCTCTTCCTCTCCTCCCTCTCCCAGTCTGACCAAAATCCTATCCCCCCGGCAGTGATGTGGCCACATACAATGGGCAAATACGCCTGCCGCTCAAAGCCCCACCATGAAACTCACTGCGTGGAGGAGCAGAAGGGGCCCCGGCACATGGGCTACCATGCCTTGGGTCAGCCTTATACCATTTTGGGTATGATTGCTATGTGTGACCTTTTCCCAAGGAAGCATCGTGTAGCAGCCAGCTGCTCGCCCCACCCTGGGGCAGGGGGAACATCTGGCGGCTGCCAGCCATACTGCATCACGTGGTCCAGCTGCCCAAAGTGGGTTAAGACTGCCAAAGATACGTTAGCCTTCCCAAGGCATCTCGTGTGGCTACACCCCATGTGTGTGCTTTGCAGTGCATATATTATGCACACTATGCTTGTGTGGCATGCCCACTGCACTCGCGCTAACCTTGGATTGGGACTTGTATGTAACCATTTTTATACTGAAATCAACTGCTGCTGAATGCTAGAATGCAGGATAAGTAGAAAATAGACACTTGGGGGGGAGGGAGGAATAGGTCATGTTTTCATTGGGTGCTAGGAGAGTATATACTACTGGTACTTTTTGACGTATGGCAGTTCCTGGTTGGCATGTCTGTGTAAAGGCTCCCCACCAGATGTGCACTCTGAGACAGCTCCACTGCTGGCGCCCTGCAACATCCCGGAGCACAGCAAGTGGAGGTGGCTGGTCACGGCCGGAGCTACTGTCCTTCTGTTGGATGGACCCACGCTGCAGCTCCATGCCTGGCCAGACATTGCCCAAGTCAGCACCATGGAGTTGCTGCTGCCAGCCTAAAGTGTTGACTGAGTGGCTGCAATGCTATGGTGTGTGGGGCTGGTGGGTGCACCATGCAGACCGCCTAGTGTGTAGAAACCACTGGGTCTCTCTAAAGAAAAACGAGGCAGGGCTGGAAGTCGGTGAACATGGGGATGGGGCCCCAGAGCAGTGCCAGGGGTGGCCAGACTGCGGCCGTCCGAAGACACCCACTGAATTCAGTTGGGTTCTTCCTGTAGAGTAGTCAAAGATGACATGTTTAGGTGATTCAACAATGTGCTCTGTAGCCAACTGTGCAATGCGGCAGCTACCAGGTAAAGTTGCCACCTCTACAGGTGTTACCCCATAGTCTTCAGGCTCCCTGGATATGGCAAGTTTGCCTCTGGTACTCGGCAATACTGGGATTTCTAGGGATGTAGGAGACCACCATGTCGGAAAGGGGATGGGTCCCTTCCCCCTTTCTTACATGGTCCCAGCTCCTATGGAGCATCATGATGACATCACAATGCTCTGTAAAAGGAGGAGTTACATCAGAGAGGGATGCAACTTCCCCTTTGCCCCTCCCCTTTTCTGACATGCCCCCATCTCCTGTGGAAATGTTTGACATCGCAGTGATCTGTATGGGGTGGGGTTATGTCATAAAGGGGTACGACATTCCTTTGGCCCCAGCCCTGCTGACATGGCCCGGGGATGGTAATCTCTACTGCCAGGCTCATCAGCAACTCCAGGCCTCTCTCTGTTTCTTTGTCTTCTTGACTTGCCTGTTTTAGCTAGCTTTGTTCCTGTTCTGGACCGTCACCTGCCAAACATCTACTAGCCTCTATTCTCCTGGTTTCCAGCCCCGTTAGAGTCAAAAGCTCTTGCCCCATCTCCTTAGGCTGATTTCCCAGCTCTGACCTCCTAGTTTCTATCCTGACGCTGTGCTCTGGAATGGTTGCTTGGTTCTATTCTACAGATCTTATCCTGCTGTGACTGTTCTCAGCAGGCCCTCGGCAAGTGCAACACGTGAAGTCGCACATGGCCCCGTACCAGGCTAGGTTCTGTGTCTGGGGGTGGCAGCCCCAGAACATTAGTCCCTGCACCAAGACTTTGCATGTGGCCCTGCATGGTCCTGCAGATTCTCGGGCCGGCCATGCTTCTAAGGGACTTATACATGCAGGGTAAAACCTGTGACCCAATTCTGACCGGTGACCTTTCCTTTGCCTCACAGCACTGAAGGTTTCGTGACCTTATTTTGACCTCTCGCTTCCCTTAAAGAAGTTGGAAAGCGTTGGAACATTTTGTGATATCACAACGGCTCAGCCAATCATTACATTCGACTTGCTGTCAAGGAGGCGGTCGGGTGAGCAGTTTTTAGCCTAATACTTCTATAAGACAGCTTGCTGTTACCTAAAGCTCAGTTGTATCGTGATGCAGTATGCAAAGATTTAACTTTTCTGTTTTGCTGGTCTTTGGTGATGACAGCATTCAGTGAAGTGAGAATGAAGCTTGCAACCCTATTTATTGTTAAATTCACATCTCAGAGCTTATATCTCAACTGTCCAAATGAATAGCGCTTGAAAATGTAGAGTGTCAACAGGATATCTTAATCTATAGCACTGGCAGAAAAGGAGAAAGTTTGATTTTAGGTTTTGCGAGAAGATTTACAGATAAGTGAGAGTTTTCTCTTCACATCTGTGACAGGGCTGAACAGTGAAATAAATTAGACTATTTTTTGGGTCAAAAGTGCTTTAAATTCCAAACTTGCCTAAACAGCATCAAAGTCACCAACAATTATGCATTCATTTTGAATAAGATCTCATATTGATTATGAAGTGTGTTGAGAGTTTAAATATAGTAAGTTTATAGGAAACATAAAACTAGGCTGGCATGAATTCCTACACATTATTGTGGTAGCACGCAAAATATTGTTTCAGTTTACAAAGAATTCCATGAAATGGAGTTTTATAAAGTCTAATTTTGTCTGTATAGCTACATGATATAATCTACATTTTGGCAAGCTAATGTATGAGTTATTAAATTTATGAAGGGTATTATTTTTTTTAAAAGGTTAAAATTCACAGCCTCATGTAAAAAGAAATTAACTGCAAGGTGGAATCTGTGGAGGTCATTGAATTATGTACCAATAGCAGATATTTTAATCAGAAATAGTAACTGTAGAAAAAGCAGAACTTTCCACAAATAGGTAAACTTCATGGATCTAGACATTAATCTTTTCTCCAGAACGCAAATAAGGATCACACCATTCTCCACTTGTTCTGAACATGATTTAAAAAAGTTGTGTTGATCAAGGCACAGCATTTAAAGGCTGCTTTGTTTCTGATATTTCAAGAGGATTTTCCTGTACTATTATTCCACTGTTGTAGGCAATGTAAATGTTGCTATTTTAAAAAAAAATATTGGGGCAGAAGAAAAATTATCATTTGAAAATATACTTTTTTCTCCCAGAGCTTTTGATATTGTTCCTAGTCTACGCAGACTGTGCAGATGGCAATCAGATAGGAATTCATTTTAGTATAGGTCTTATAACTGAAACAGGGCGAGGCCACACGAGACAGGCTAAGGAGGCTACCACGCCTTTTACCCTTCCCTAGGCAAATGAGTCAAGTGATGCAGTGGCTTGTGTGTCCAGGACCCACCAGATGTTCCCCCCACCCTGGGACAGGGTGAGCAACTGGCTGCTCTGCGATGCGGCCTCGGAAATTCCAAGGATGTGTTGCGGAAATTCCAAGGATGTGGTTACCCCTGTGGGGTAACCACAGGGGGTGAGGGTGCCCAGGACGGGGCAAGCTGTGTGGCTGGTCCCATTCTGCTCACTGTGCAGTAAGGTCTATGAGCAACAGGTGCTGGTGCCCTTCACACGTGGCCACATCATGGCCAGGGCTGGGCTTTAGGTCCGGCTGGTGAAGGGAGGTGGAGCAGGGCTGAGTGTGTGCTCGTGAGGCCCACAACTGCCATGCTGAAGGATCCTGCCCACCAGGCTTCCCCACAACCATACGGCTGGCTCCCCACGCTTGTTGTGCTGTGTGGTGGCAACAATTACTTCCCCACAGGAAGGTCGGGAAGGAGGGATCTGGAAGCTAAAGCTTGTGTAGCCTCACGCATAGATTTTGTATTCACTGATATTTTTATATTTTTGGTGTCTTGTCTATTTCAGTTAGGTTATTTTGGCATTTTGGTTATGCAACAGGGTTGAGAGGGGCCTATGGTAAGTACTGGCACTGGCAGGAGTCTGTATAGTCATGTCACTGTGTTTCACCTGATTCCTAGTGTCTTTATTCTCGTACAACAGTCACTCTCGCTTTCATACTCATTGTCCATATACCAAGTCCAGATAACCAGGCACCTTACCCTTTGGCCTCTCTTAGTCCTCAGTCCTCATAGGCAATAGCCAGGCACAATACCCTCTAGCTATAGCCACACTTCTCAAGCTGTAGATATTGTCAGGGCAGCCGCAGGCTGGCTCAGCCCTTTAACAGGAAGCACCTTTGTCTTCCGGGAGCTCTCTCAGGTCTTTCTTCTCACTAGGTAAAGACAGACACGACTTTGGCCCGCTGTGGTCCCCTTTCACCCGGGGTAGCCCAGGACCCACTTGCGTGTGTGTGCAGGTACCACCAGATGTTGGCCTGGGATTGCCCTAGGTCTTGTTGGTGACTAACCTTGGAAAATCTCTCAGATCACAGCCCAGGCTATGACCCACCTGACCGGGCCAAAGTAGGATGCAATGGGCTAGCATATTTGTTTCTGTGCTGCACACCTGCCCCGGGTCATAGCTGTGCCTCATTAGTCACTTTGGCTGTCTGCCATGGAAGGGGGGGGCTCTGGGAGCAGAGTGTGGGCAGGGCTGGCCACCTGCCTGCACATTTGTTGTGCTCCTGGCCCTATCCGGCCTGTGCATGTGGCGGGACGGTTCCCCAGCTGTGGGCGCATCAGTTCAGTGCCCCAACCTCACCCGGGCTGTGTCTAGGCCTGAAACATGTAGCAGATTCTCACAGTTTTGTCAAAAACTGCCCATCCATTGCTGTTTTCCCGTCACGGCATTCTCAGTCAAGTCCGATACTTAAATATTGCAAGTGTCACAAAGTTTCGGAAAGTGTCGCAGTTTCAGAAACTGTCACAAATTACCAGAGAGTTCCACAAATTACCACAAAGTAAGGGGTGGTACCCTTGGGCGGAGGGCTCAGCACCACCATGCCCAGCCCCAAGTCTGCACACATAACCATGTGGTATGCGGCCCATGTGTTTCGACTACTCACTCTGATCCCGACGCTGAGATCTCCAGATGGAGACCAGACCCCACACTGCTGCCACTGCCTCCTGTCACCAGTTAATAACTATGGGGGCGGGGGAGGGTTATGGCCAGTTGGGGGGTGGTTGGGGAGCAGACGCAGGGGGATGGTAAAGTGGGCAACACAAGTCCTGCCATGGGGCACCAGAATGGGTAGTGAGGCACAGGCTGCCGGAAGACAAAGGGGAAACTGTCGCAAAAGCCAAAAACTATAATAAAATGTCAGAAATGTCACAAAACCGCTAATTGCCTGAAATGTTGTAAAACGTTGGAAACTGCTGAAAAATGTCAGAAACTGATGAAAAATGCCATCGGATCGGCGGCAAGAATGCAGAAACATTGACAGTAATCAGCGAAATGGCAGACAATGCTGCTGCTTCAGCCCTAGCTGTGTCGCCTGTGATTTTCTGCTCTGGGGTGGTCCAGGGAGTGGTCCCACTGACCACATGTCTGTTTTTACCCACTGAGGCAGAGTTCCCACACAAGTTCTGCCTCCTCCAAGTCTCTTACACTCCTAAAATACAGCCCGGCTCTGGCTTTCTAGGCTTTGGGTTGTCCTAGTCACATCCAAGCCCAGGTGTGAGGCATCAGATGCCATCCTCTACTCACTTTAGCTCCTGAGCCTCAGATAGCACCTGCTCCAACTTTGCTGGCGCTTCTCCCTTTTAAAGGGCCAGTAGCCCAAATAGGTTGCTCCCTGCTAAAGGTTACTTTTTTTCAGCTATTGCCCATGCGCAGATAGCACCAAATTGAAGTCACTGAAATACCAGAATGACCTAACCGAAATGACTATGACAAAATAACTCAAGTAGATTCCTGATGAAGTGGTATGAAATATCCACTTTGCCAGATCTTACTCAAAGAAGGTGAATTAATTAAAGTATTCACTGTGGGTAATTGTTTTAATGCTAGCCTTGGTTTTACATTTTGGTGATTCAAGAATTGTGTGAGCTGTTCTTGTGATCTTTTTTGCCCACAGTGGAGGAAATTTTAGATGTAAGGCATGACATCTAGATGGAAGAAACTATGAAGATATAACCTGCAAAATGTTTGCAAAGTTGGCCAGAACTTTTGCAAGAGTTTCTGCCCTTGCAAGTCGATGGCCACCACTAACAGTACTTCCAGGCCATAACAGTGTTTCCCAAGCTTTTGGGGACAACACATGACTGTCAAACCTCAGAATTTCTCCTGGATCACCATGCAGCCTTACCATCAAACTTTTAACCAACGGCACTCCAAAGGCTATGCTAATTTGAATCATCTGTGGGCCACTCTTTGCAGCTTTGCAGATCACAGTTTGGGTACCACCATATTAAAGCATGATTGTACAATGTTTCATTTTAGAATCAAGAGTTGGAAACATTAAGTTCTATGTGAATGCTACCTATAAAATATTACAGAATGCTTGCATACAGCATGAAATAAAATTGATAGTGTTCAAAGCAAGCTAAAAACAAATTGGTCATTCTATAGACTTCATATAATTCTATGGTATTAAAACATCATAATCTTTGCGAATTTTGCAGTATCCACAGAGAGAGTGCTTAGATTCATAAAAAATCCGCAGAAGATCAAGGTGACCCTACAGGTTTCTAAAGCCAAATTACCATTTCCCACAATGAAAAGGTGACTTCTACCATTTTTTTGCACATGCCTTTTTGATGCTTGGAGGAGCCTTTGTGTTTGTTTAAGACACCAGAACTAGGTTATCTATTTGCTCTAGTAGTCTTGGATGAACAGCTATCATATTTGTCCAAAGCAAAGCCAAAGTACAGTTTGCAATCTTCTTAGTTCTGTGGAAGTAAGTGTTAATGTCCCAAATGCCCTGGGGACATCCAGAAATGCAATCTGTGCTCAGGGAAATTTGATGTTGAGGATATAACAAAGGTAGAAATATTTCCTGATTTATGTGAGAGTTGGAAGTCACTTTTGGCAAAAATCCCAGAACTGTTCTTATTATTGCTTTGTTGGGGAAAAAGTGTAAGAGGGTAGGAGCAAGAGAGCATGAAGCTCACAAAACAATCAAGCCAAACATATAACAAGCTGCAGGACAGAATTAAGGTCAAAAGACTAAGAGGAATGGAATCAGTGGTTGAAACAAAAAGTTCATCAGAGAATTCAGAACCATATTTAGGTTCCATGATGGAAAAAAGTGCTCCAATCTGGGGTCATATAAGGGACACTTTGTGAAAAGACTGCATTAAGTTGTGCTCTGAAGACATCTGTTTTCCTAATGCATCACCTACAGGAATTGCAGAAGTTGCTACAACAGAGTACTCCCTGTTCCCTTCAGAGCCTAGTGTTGAAAGTGTAATATAGTAGAAACCAAAACATGTTTCACAGTAATCTTCTGTGCTCATACAGAAGAATGAAAGTCAAGCCCCCCCCCCAAAACCCCAGAACGTTCCCCCCACCTTTTTCAGTGGGCCCTGAAAGCATGAAACGAAGTCTAGATCAAAGCAATTGCTTGTGCATTGGCCTTTAAGTCCTGGAGATGTGTGAAATAAAGTGTTTGCAGAGCATGTTTAACTTGACAAACTTAGAAGGAGTTGCTTTGCTGAAGGATGTAGCTCCAGAGATTATAATCTCTGGAGTCAAAGGGTGTTTTCAGACGTTACGGGGTCACTTGGCCCTGTACCGAAGACAACCCATTCATTCCCCGCTGGGGTCACCCCGTTACGCCATATCAGATGTGCCGGGGGGATCCCGGTGGGGAATCTGGGAGGGGGCGGGGCCGCACGGCGCAACATGCGGTCGCACGACCCCGCCCCCTCCATGCACCCCGCCGCCCACCCTCCGGGGAGACGGGCGGGCGGCGGGGCCAATGCGGCCGCTGCGTTGGGCCGTGGCAACTGGCCAGATGTTACTTTTTCTTGGTCCCCGCTGGGGATCTTTTTGACCATGCTTCCCGGGACATTCCCCCGGCTAGCCCGGGAAGCGTGGTTCAAATTGACCCCTTGCGGGTATTGACCGTGGCGAACATCTGGCGGCCGCCAAACAGACGTTTGAGACACAGTGACCACAGGTGGGTATTCACCATGGTTCACTGTGATCTCGTAACGTCTGAAAATACCCAAAGTGGAGCTGCCAGAAATATTTTTGGCTTCTGAATCTTGAATATTTCTAGGACCGTATCATAAACTCCAGTCATAAAATATATGTAGAACTGAGGGGACACATTTCTATTGCCAATGAGGCCAATCCCAGTCCCTGGATGTGCCATGTGATATGTGCATACGCATGTGTGGACAAACGGCATATACCCCCAATACGAGGGCATTGTGCCATGCGCAAACTGCCAGGATCTGTGTGGCATGCACGTGGAACCCGTGCGTAGTCAGTTTGGGATTGCAGCTAGTGCCCAGAGTGACTTCAAAAGCTGCTGTAGTAGTTGAGAACCTTTATGTGGTCCCTGAACGTCCCTAGGTGAAATAAAAAATTGCTAAGATATATAAAAAATAATTCTTTTAAGCTTTCCAAAGTTGAACAAGTTTTATAGATCTGGATTTTTCTTTTATAATATTGTTCCCTGTTATTTCAGGCATCGGTGCAATCTGGTCATGTCCAGTCTCTGTAGCAGATTTTCATTACAGGGACCAGTTTCTTGTTGGTGGATTTTTCTGTGCAGACTTTTTGGATATGGGGAGTCCAGCATTGGTGTTGTGGGCTGGGCTAGACAACCTTTGAGTCATTCCCAGCCCAATGACTCTATTAGCACCATGGTGTATAGATGCAACACATCCTGTGTCCCACACTGAGCAGCATAACTATCCACCTAAACAATGCAGGGAAGAGTGCATTGACTAGCTAAAAGTCACTTATAAAGAACATGAAAAGGAATAAACTGTTATTTTGTTTCTGTCTGTAGCAGGATTAAGGCAATATGCCAGTTTATTTATTTATTTATTTATTTCATTCAGTTTTCTTTTATCCCACAACCCTCCTGCTCACAGAGAAGCTCGGGGCAGCTCACATACACGTTAACAGGGCTCCAGAAACAGTATCCCATCATGCTGGTTGGTGATTTTAACTCAAGAATAATGCCTCAGGAAGAGGAAATATTGAATCCTGTGAATTATGCCCTATAGCCCCTGTCACCTAGGCACTCTTGTGATATGAAGGTGAACAAGCATGGGAAGAAATTTGCTCACTTGCTGATGGAGCACGGTCTTGTTATAGTGAATGGACGTAGGGCTGATGTGGCAGCAGCTGTTACTGAGCCGCGATTCCATTCCGCCATTTCAGAATTGTCCGCACCACCACGGAATGTCAGCTTTTCTGCTGACATTCCGCTAATTCCGCCGGCATTCTGCAAATTCGGAAACTATCGGAAAAATTGTGGAATTGTCGGAAACTGTCGGAAAACCACTGTTCTGCTATTTTGTGGTGCTGGTGGAATGACGGAAGTAGCAGAAATGTCATGTTTCCGCTATTTTGCGAAGCCTGTGGAAGTAGCGGAATGAAATTAGTGGAACTGCAGAAGTAGTGGAATGAAACTAGCGGAATGAAAGCCTCTGCCATGCCATACCACTAATTGCAGAAACACTGTTTCCGGCGGAAATAGCTACCGCTGCGACATTCCGCTACAGCCCTAAATGGATGTACACCTTCCGACCCAATAGGGGATTTTATGTTCGACACATATATGGGAATGAGTGTGGTCGATTATGTTTGCCTAGCGCCCAAGCTGTTTGATTGGGTCCAGGATTTTCAATTCTGTAAAAGGCCAGAGGGGTCTCATTCCCCTTTGATATTAATCTTTACACTTTTAGAAGCTCTCGGCACAGAGATGGAGGAGGGGCAACGGTCAAGGAGGACAAGATGGTCTGAGGTAGGAAGCCTGAGTATCGCACAATTACTGTTCCCGGCTGAGGGAGATACGCTCAGAATGGATATTCTGATGGTGCAAGACCTGTTAGCATATTGGGCAGGGCTCCGGGAGTTGTTAGGGAAGCTCTGCTCCTTCATTAAGTTGCCACCTTCGAGGGGTACTGGTTTGAAAGATGGGGAAGCCAAAGGCTGGTATGATAAGGAATGTAGGGTTTTTTAAAAAGATCTAATTAAAGCAAAGAATAGATGGACTAGACACAGGATAGATAGAGATTGGTTTTTTTAAATCCAATTGAGGAGGCATTTTTTGAAACTCTTGAGGGAAAAGAAGAAGACAAAGGCCTCCCAACTCTGGGCTGAAATTCAGGTGGCGGCGCGTGTTCGGGATTTCAGGAAATTCTGGAAATTGGTAGGTGGCTGGGTGGCTGCCAGGGGGAGAGGAGGAGGAGTGTATATAAAGTAGAAAGTTTGGGCAGCGTTCTACTCTGAGATGTTTGCTAGTTTCGTTTTGCCCCTTGAAAATCCCGACAGTGAGTTGAGCCAAGTGGAAAGAGGAGGGGACAATTTTGTGTTGTCTCCCTATGTGATAGAAGAGGAAGTTAGGGTGGCAATAGTTAAATTGGTGCCGGCTAAGGCAGCAGGGATTGATGGGACCCCGCCGGAACTTTTTAAACAGTTTAGTGCATGGTGGGTTCCTATTTTGGCTAGGTTTTTTACTATTCTGAATACTAGCAAAATGATACCCTCAGAGTGGGCAGTGGCAGTGATAGTGCCAATTTTTAAGCAGGGGAACCCATATGATCCAGCCTGTTACAGGCCAGTCAGCCTTCTACCTATTCTGGACAAACTGTATGCGAGAATATTACTGTCAGCATTAGAAAAGTGGTCTACTCTGGATCATCCCCTTAAGGAGGAGCAGGCGGGATTTAAGAAAGCCAGGTCAACACTCCATAACTGTTACGTGCTGCAACACCTGATAGATAAATATGCAGGAGTCAGAAGGGGGAGTCTATTTGTTGCATTTATAGACTTCACAAAGGCCTTTGACTCCGTACACAGAGCTCGGTTATGGGATAAATGAAAGAATCTGGGTATCCCTGGGGATCTGTTAGAGCTGTTAATTAAGCTCACCAGGATACCAAGGTGGTGGTAAGGTTGGACAGAGGAGGGAGAGTTTCACAGCAGTTCCCCCTAGGTCGGGGGGTCCGGCAGGGATGTTTACTTGCCCCCCTCCTTTTTAACTTGTATATCGACGATCTAGTGCCCACCATCGATGGGAGTAACCCAACGCCGCCCAGGATAGGAGAAAGGGTAATATCTAGCTTATTTTATGCGGATGACATTGTTATCTTTTCACAAACGAGAGGTGGACTTCAGCAAGCCCTATTAGCATTACAGGGCTACTGTAAACAGAATGCCCTTTCCATCAATGTGAATAAGTCGAACGTCATGGCCTTTGGCAAAACCAGTAACAACTTGAAATACAAGTGGTCTCTTGGGGGACAAGAGCGGATACGAGCCAAGGAGTATACATACTTAGGAGTGGTTTTTGCTAGGCGGAATTGTTGGAAGAAGCACTTGGATAGGCGCATTACTAAAGCAAAGCAGGAAGTGGGAGCCCTCTTAAGACTACACTATGTGGCCCCAGTAGCCTCAGTGAACCAAATGCTTGACATTTTTCAAGCGAAAGTGGTCACTGGTCTCACCTATGGGGGAGAAATAATGGCGTTGACTCAGGGGGGCAAAGCGGGAGTTCCCCAGAATGCTTTCTGCTGGGCTATTCTTGCAGCCCCAAGAGCAACCCCTTGCCCCATGCTGAGATTAGAATTGGGGCTTCTGCCCATTTCCGCTCACCTTAATCTTAGATTTCTGTTTTTTTGGAAACAGTTGGTAAAAGAGGGTGCGGGGATGGCACGAATGTGTTATGTGGAGCAAAAGGAGAACCACAGGGAGCCCCAGTATCGATGGATAAGACACCTAAAAAAAATTAACTGCACTGCTGGCCCTACCGTTAGGCAAAGATGGGCTCCCGGCTGAGAGACTTGGCAAACACGACCTCCGATCAAGAGTCGAAAGATGGGCTCAACAAAAAGATCTAGACCTGCTACATAATTATAGCTCTGTGGGTAGATATTTAAAGGTGAAAATGTCATTGAGCATGGAACCTTATTTAAGTCTGATACAGGATCCCAGAGTGCGCAGAATAGCCACATTGGTACGTTTCGATCTTTTTGACACCGAGGAAGTAAGGGGGAAGAGAGATTTAATTCCCAGGGAGGAGAGGACTTGTAGGTGGTGTTTGACCTGTGTGGAATCATTACCACACATGCTTTTGGTATGCCCGCAGTATGAGACTTTAAGGGAACAGTGGATTGGTGATTTCATTCCATCTAGCATTCAAGACCTGGAAGAGATGTTTGTGACCTTAATAACTAGCGCTGATGTCCCACAAATTAAGCAGTTGGCCATGTTCATGATGGCTGTACAGCAAGAGAGCAGAGATTCCTAAGTTATGGACATTTAGTATGCTGCGCTTGTGCCAAAGGCACTACTGAGAACCTTTAAATGACCTGGGATTGCTAATTTAATTCAGATTTTATCGTTTTAATGTTATAACAATGTCTGCAGGGGTCTGAGTTGTTTTGCTCGGATCAATGACTAGAATTTTAATTTTGTTATGTTTAATATGTTATTACTGATAATAGCAAAGTGTTGCTGGTCAATAAACTTACTACTATTACTACACATTAACAATTCACAATAAAACACAATTCACAATTTAAAATTCATTAGAAATACTAAAAATATACTAAAAATACACTAAAAAGGCAGCACCAATCCCCCCTCCCTTTCCCCACCCTGCCCTACCTGTCTCCCTCTCCAAAGGCCTGGTGGAACAGCCAGGACTTACACTGTCTTTGGAAAGAGCGGAGGTCTGGGGCCAGGCGGGCCTCCATTGGGAGGGAATTCCACAGCCTGGAAGCTGCCACTGAAAATGCCATCCCCATTGTCTCCAACCTGGAAACCCGGGGGACTTCAAGTCAGGTGTCCCCGGCCGACTGCAGGGGCCGCAATACGACCTGGGGCCTGAGGTGGTCCTGCAGGTAAGCAGGGCCCATGCCATTGAGGGCTTTATAGGTCATTACCAACACCTTGAATTGGGCCTGGAAGATAATAGACAGCCAGTGCAGAGAACGGAGCACCGGTGTAATATGCTTGCGACGAACCGTTCCCGTTAGGAGATGCGCCACCGCATTCTGTACCAGCTGCAACCTCCAGACCATCCCCAAGGGTAGCCCCACATAGAGTGCATTACAATAGTCTAATCTAGAGGTAATAAAGGCATGGATGATGGTGGCCAGATCAGAGTCTGACATATACGGCTGCAGCCGTCGCACCAGATCTAACTGGCAAAATGCTACCCTTGCCACTGCCTCCGCCTGGGAATCGAGGCAGAGTTGTGAATTGAGGAGCACTCCTAGACTACGGACATGAGTGACCAAAGGGGGGCAAACTTGTCAATGACAGGAGTTACCACACCCTCAGCTCTATCCACCAACATCACCTCCCTCTTGTTGGGTTCAAATTCAGACAGCTCACGCTCATCCAGTTCCCGACAGCTGCCAAGCACTGGGTGAGCACTAAGACTGCCAAGTCTGGGTCTGCAGAAAAAAAGAGGTAAAGTTGTGTATCATCGGCATACTGATGACAATGCACGCTGAACCTTCTCATGACCTCACCCAAAGGCTGCATGTACATGTTGAACAGGAGGGGGGGGGAAGGAATAGAACCCTGTGGGACTCCACACGCAAGGTCCCAGGAAGATGAAGTATATTCCCCAAGAGCCACATGCTGAGTCCTCCTGGCCAGGAATGAGTGGAACCATTCAAGAACAGTACCACCCACTCCAGCCCGGTCCCAAGGTTGGGCCACCAGCATCTCGTGGTCAATAGTATCAAATGTTGCCAAAAGATCTAATAAAATTAAAAGAGACGATCTGCCCTGATCTAATTCATGGCATAGGTCATCAACCAAAGTCACAAGTGCAGTCTTCGTGCCAAACCCAGGACAAAAGCCAGACTGTGAAGGATCAAGAAAACTGACCTGATTCGGATGCCCCTGAAGCTGCTGAGCCACCACCCACCGATTCAGTAACCTTCCCTAAAAAGGGAAGGTTAGAGACTGGCCAATAACTGGCAGAGGAGTCAATGTCAAGAGATGGTTTCTTGAGCAGAGGCCGCACCACCATCTCTTTGAGGTGGCTTACCCTCCATAAAGGAGGCATTGACAATCCCCTCCAGCAACAGCCCTAATGTCTCCCAGAAGGCCTTAACCAGCCAGGATGGGCATGAATCTAATTCACAACAAGTGGCCCTAACCACCCCAAGGACATCCACTGCATCAGTGTGCGACACCCACTGAAATCGATCCCATGAAAACAGACAAGGTGGGGCCTCTACTGCTTAGGTTAACCCACTGTTGTAAGTGCAGCATCAAAATCATGGTGAATCCAAGCAATTTTATCCACGAAAAAGTCAACAAACATGTCACAGCAGGCAATGGAAAATTCCAGTTCCAGGCAGAGGGAGGCCGGACTGACCAGCCTCTGCACCACCCGGAAAAGCTCCACTGGACATGACTTCGCGGATGCTATGAGGGTAGCAAAGAACTCTTTCTTTTCTGCCTGCACAGCCAACACATTAGCTTTTAAACTAGCTTTATGCTGCAATCGGTCGGCTTCAGCACAGTACGGCGCCACCTCGCTCCAACTGCCGGCCCTCCTGCTTCATCTGGCGCAGGTCCTCTGTGAACCAAGGGGATCTGCGTCATCGGTAATCTGGAAGCGGACACCTGGGAGCTGTTCAGTCAATGGTTTACAGCTAATTCCTAACTATGAAGCCTGTGCTGGGGAGTAATACAATCACTAACAATAAATATAGATGACATTAATCCCAAAATGCAAGATTAAAAAAAAAATGCAGAGAGAAAATGTATGCATTACCTGCACATATGTGCACAGAGTACACCTAAACACATGTGCACATGCATAAACACACACTTTCCCCATTATGATCAAGGACTCAATGAGATAGTTTACCTTTAAGACTCAACAGTTGATTACTTTAAACAATGCTAAGAAAGTAGTTTTACAGTTTTTACATTTGAAAAACACAGGGTAAATTTCAATGTATTTAGCAAACTAAAAGAATAAAGAAAGACAATGGTGTTCTAACCAACAACAGCCAACAATGTAAATGTTGATCCTGAAATGTCCAACTTTCAGTTGTTTGAAAAACAAGCTCATCAGGATCACCGAAGGTCTTAACCAAGGCCGCCTGGTGTCAATGACTAGGGGTAAAAACAGATGTGTGAGTGGCGTGGTGGGTCCCTGTTCCACCGGGGGGCAGGAAACAGCGGCTGCCACTCTCTGGGTTGGGGGGGCACCAGCCAAATGTGCCTGCAGCCAGAGAGCCATTCTGAGCCCCGCCTCACCCCACCCGTCCCCAGCATCCCACCCCTCACCATGACGGGCAACCATGGCAACCAGCCATGGCGGCCCCGGCCCTCTGGCAGTGATAGCAGAGACACTGGCCCACTACGGCTTGCATTGGCTCACGTGGGCAGCCCTTAGCCCGAGATGTGCACCCGAGACCACCGGCCTGGGGCAGTACCAGGCCAATATCTGGTGCCTGGGGAACAGACATGCGGGTGGTTCCCCATCCCAGGAGGGCCAAAGCAGGTCATAGTGGGCCCATGTCACATCTGTTTTTACCCTAGATATCCTACCAGCTTCATTGGGCATTAGGTCATTCTTGCATTAATGTTGATATGTACAACTAGGTGGTAAAACGAATAAATACGGTCACTTTGACTCCTGGAGATATGTGTTCTAATTCCAGCTTATATATCCGGTGTAAATGAGTTTGGTGGTTTCTCTGTAAGGTCCAGTGAACCTAAGCTGGTGTTACAAATCCTCTGCAGAAAGTTATTTTCACTCTCTGCACAAGCAGCCATAGGACTGGTTTAGTATAAATACTACAGCTCAGGTTTGATAGCCATTGGAAGAATAATATCAGGAAAGTTGCAAGTACTTCCTGGTATTAGCCAACGTTCTTAGCCCCTGTGAACACCATACTCACAACATTCTCAAAGGAAACAAAGGACTATTTAAAAGAAATTGGAAATCTTTTGAACATCAAAGTACAAACGAACAGGACCAGATTTCAGACAAGCATGCTAGCCTGCCTAAATGAGTAAACAAACATCAAGCAGTGTTGCAGAACTTGAAATCACTGCAAACACTGATCACTAAGCAATCAGTCCAATTTTTAAATGGGATTATTGCAGCACAGTCCTTTTCTAGACTATTTGTTTTGCACCAGTATTCCAGCAAGTAATGCTACCAGTGAGGATAATTAGGAAAAGACCCCTTGGCCAGCCTCAGAGGTGGCCATTAGGGGCATTTGTTGCGCTCCTTCCTAGAAATGGGGCAAGGAGGAGCGGCGGCACTCCCCTACTGCAGCGTCTGGCTGCAGCGGGGAAAGGTGCTGGGTAGAGAGCCGTGCCGTGCCGTGAAAATTCAAGCAGCGGCCCGGCTGAGGTTGCCCAGCAACAGGGCTCAGCCAATGAGCAAATGCGGGCTTGGGGACCCTGCCCCCTGGTTGTTGGGAGGGGCTTTCCCGCCAGCTGCATTTCCTTTGGATCAGTCAGAGCCGGGAGGAATCAAGCGAGCCCCAACTCTCCCTCCCAGGGACACTGCGGGTACTAACCGGCTGCCTAAGAGGTCAGGAAGGAATTTTTGCAAGAGCACTTACAAAAGGGCTCTTATTTTTCACCTTCCTCACAGTGTCTCTAATAATTAGGCTGATCTATGGTCAGGAAGTCAGGATCTGAGGGATGGGTTTGTCAATGTAGTAATGTCTGGTTGCTTGTTGCACTCTTGCAGGGGTCCAGTACGGTATAGGATTTTTGATAAGGAATAAGTAGTTTAAACAGTCATCTCCATAAGAGATAGGGAGGCAACACCAGGTGCACAGGAAAGACATGGCCAGCATCTGGGTTAGCATCCCTGGGAAAGGGTGTCCAGCAAAAGCAGGCAGGGACAGGCACGGTCCCCAAGCTAGCGGCACCCCGCTTCCTTACTCGCGTACAAAAGGACATTGCCCCCTCGGGATGTGGTGGTTAGTCCAGGCCTGAGGGGAGACGTTCTGTTTGTTGGTAAGAAATTAGGGAGGCCTTTGGCGGGAGCATCCAAGCCTCTCCCGTCTGTTGGATGGCTCCAATGTTATGGTTAATTGGCACTGGACCTGAATTGCTTTAGAGCAATTACCCTCACCAGCTCGATTCACAATTCCAATTTGAATAAAGAGTACGGCCATTTAAATCCATCACTGTTGTCCTTGTCTCATTCCGGAAGCGTCGACAATAGTAAGTGTGCTAACTAAAAAATAGAAGCCAGCAGTACCATTATTAGTTCACACTTAGTAAGCGTTGGTGCAAGTCCCCGAGAATTGGGCTGTATTTGAAGAAAACCTAGGATATCTCTAGATGAGACAGGGAGGGGAGGCTACCATGCCTTAATGGATAGCCTTATCCCTCCCTGGGCAGAAGGGCCACATGATGCAGTGCATCGCGTGGTCGTCAGCAACCAGATGTTCCCCCTGCCCTGTGGTGGGGTGAACATCTGCCTGCTATGTGATGAATCCTTTGAAAAATTGTGATGACATGTTGTGGAGCAGCCTTACCCCAACCGGGGTAAGTCTGCCCAGGGTGGGGCAACCCACGTGGCTGGCCAGGCCCCTTCTGCCCGCCTCACAGCGAGCTTCACAGTGGGGCTGTGAGCAAGGCGGGGAAGGACCAGGCGCATGCTCATTTGGCCGGTGCCGTGGCCCTGCCTGGCTGTGACGTGTTTGTCCCACTCTGGGGCAGTGTCAATTGCCCACCACGGGGCTGCGTGGGGATCTAGTCACTGCCACTCATGTGGCAACATCCCTAGTTTTGAACTTCTAAACTCAAATATTCACATAAGGATCATTGTTCTAAATACTTTTTGATTATTATTAGGGCTGTAATATTTCAGTTTTGGCAGTGGGGGCACTAAGGAAGGCCCAGATTTTATTAGGGTTTTATTAGGGTTTATTAGGGTTATGCAAAGATGAATTTCAGGGTGTTTTCAAACGAGACAATAGCCTGCTGGAGTCTGTGTTTGGTCTGTACAGCCCTCATTCAGCCCCCAGTCACATTTGTTAAAGGTCGTAGCGCTAATGAATGGGAAGCCCACTGCCTGCATTTTATGCAATGGCATCACTGATGGTGCCCCTCAGCGCTTTCCTGCTCTCCAGCCCAGGCTCTGATGGGAAGGTGTGCCGTCACAGCCAGAGAAGGCTTTTTCCTTGGATATGACCTCCCTTTCCATCAGAAGCAGCACTCATGAGCTTGGGCATCTGCAAGTGGAGAAGGTCCTTCCTGCACACACACCCCCTACACTCTCTCCTCATGCAGTCGCTTCTCAGCTGATCACGCTGTCCTTTTGCAGCTGCCTGAACATGGAACCACTGCTTCTGATGGAAAGGGGGTCACATCCAGGGAACAAGCCTTCTCTGCTATGGCCTCCCTTTACATCAGAGATCTCTCACTCTCTCCTCTCGCAGCTGCATGTCACATGAAAGATTGCAGTCACTCTCTCCTCTAGCAGCCACGCTATGCACAACTCAATGGTGCTGGAGGACTGGAATGAGGCTGCAGGTGAACCTAATTAACAAGATGTGGCAACCTGGGCACATATTAGCATGCACTGGCCCGCATGGTGGGCCCGCAATCTCCTTGGACAACACCATGAGTGGGAAGTGAGTGGGGGCTGCATGGGTGTGTGAGCTAACTCTGGTGAACATTTAATAGATGGGCAGGTGGACATCCACCTGGTGGGTGCTACTGTGGACTATTGTCTTGTTTATTAAAACTCTCAGGCCACATGCCTGTGGGACAGGCTGGATAGTGACACCATCCGTGGAGATAGTGAAGGAAGAAGGAAAGAAGGTTGGCGGAGTGAGATGAGATTTTAATATTGACGGAACTATGACCTAGTAAGGGACTTATCTTCAAAACTATCCACAGTCTCAATTTTGCAAAGACCTACCCCAGAAACTCCGAATAAATAAAAGTACAGCAAATACATTACTTGTTGCCATTTTTAGTCACTACTTTCACCTCAGACAATGTCATATAGTATTTGTATACACATGATAAAGAGGAAAGATTGTAGTTCTGACACTATCTAATTGGTATAATGAAACCTGCAACAAACAATCTTCTTTTGATGTCAAAACACTAAGAATAACTATGCAACAGTGATACCAGAGCAGCTGGATATTATAACGTCTCTCTCTCCTGTTCATCTCACTGTAGCCTCTTAATACTAGAGTTCCCTGGCATTATAACCAACCAGGCAATTAAATCCTCAGACCCTTGCTATAAAGATCTTAAAATGGAGTAGATTTAAGGACTGTAAACCCAATTTCTGCTGTGCAGTTTTGATATGTAATAACTTGAAATTGGTATGTTTTAACTTTCTCTGGGCATCCTAATAGAAATAGGTGTGTAAAAGAAAAGTAGGATAAATTGGCAACTCACCTGCTGATAACAAGAGTGCCATTACGAGTGCTCAGAAAAATAGTCATCAGAGCAAAGAGGGATTGCCACCCTCCTGTCCCACTGTTTTCAAGATTGCCAAAGTGCAATTGGAGCAATTGGATGGAATTTCAAGAACTGTAGACAGTTTTCTATTGACATGGCAGCCTTTTCTAATCTACTGATGGGGGAAAAAAATCCCCAGTTGCTAATTCTTTTAGGAAATATCAGTGATTTAGTTATGACTTTTATGTGTCAGAATAAAATGGGAGCGTTAGAGCCAATGACTATCTAACTCATACCATACAACATTCGTAAACCCCAAATTATATATAATTTTTGTATATTTTATATATACATTTTACATGTTGTAAACATTTTACATGTTGTATGGTATAGTTATATCTATATCTATAATTTCTCCAAATGACAGGAGAAATTACAAGAGAAAACATTTTTGTTGAAAAGACTAGGCTCTGAATGAGCAAACCATCATGGCTGCAATCCTGCAAAGGTTTTACATGTATTCATAGCATTGTCTCACTGAGACGCTGAATGAGTTGCAGAGAAGCTGAATGAGTTCTTTGCGTCGGTCTTCATTGTGGCGGATTTGGGGGAGGTATGCATGCTGGATCCTTGTTTGATGGGTGAGGAATTGGAAGAGCTGTTACAAATCATTGTGACATTGGAGGATGTTCTAGGGCAAATTGACAAACTGAATACTTAAAAGCCACCAGGGCCAGATGGCATGCACCCCAGAGTTCTGAAGGAACTCAAATATGAAATTGTGAACATACTGTTAGTAATTTGTAACCTGTCACTAAAATCTGCCACTGTACCGGAGGACTGGAGGGTGGCAAATGTAACCCTGATATTTAAAAAGGGATCGAGAGGTGATCCTGGAAACTACAGTAAGCTTGACGTCTGTGCCGGGCAAAATGGTGGAAACCATCATTAAGAATAGAATTACAGGGCATATTGACAAACACAGCTTAATGGGGAAGAGTCAACATGGATTTAGCAAAGGTAAGTCATGCCTCACTAATCTGTTGGAATTCTTTGAGGGTTTAAATAAGCATTTGGACAGGGGAGTCCCAGTAGATATAGTGTACCTGGATTTCCAGAAAACATTTGATAAGGTCCCTAATGAGAGACTCTTGAAAGAATTAAAAAGTCATGGGATAGGAGGTAGTGTCTTACTATGGATCAGAAACTGGTTAAAAGATAGAAAGCAAAGGGTAGGACTAAATGGTCAGTTTTCACAATGGAGAGATGTAAAAAGTGGTGTGCCTCAGGGATCTGTATTGGGACCGGTGCTGTTTAATGTATTCATTAATGATTTGGAAAAGGGTGTTAAGAGTGAGGTGATCAAATTTGCAGACGACACCAAGTTATTCAAGGTAGTTAAAACACGAGCAGACTGTGAGGAACTGCAACAGGATCTTACGACACTGGGTGCCTGGGCATCTAAATGGCAAATGAGATTTAATGTGGACAAGTGCAAAGTGATGCACGTAGGGAAAAATAATCCAAACTATGCGTACACAATGCTGGGTACTAAGCTAGGAGTTACCACTCAGGAAAAGGATCTGGGGGTGGTTGTGGACAATACAATGAAATCCACAGCGCAGTGCGCAGCAGCAGTCAAAAAAGCAAACAGAATGTTAGGAATTATTCGGAAGGGGATAGAGAATAAAACTGAGGATGTCATAATGCCTCTATACAAATCAATGGTGCGACCGCACCTCGAATATTGTGTGCAGTTCTGGTCGCCCCATCTCAAAAAAGACATAGCTGAACTAGAAAAGGTACAGAGAAGGGCAAAAAATGAACAAGGACATGGAAGGGATCCTGTATGAGGAGAGGCTTGGTAGGCTGGGGCTCTTCAGCTTGGAGAAGAGACGACTGAGAGGGGATATGATAGAGGTCTATAAATCATGAGTGGTGTGGAACTAATAATCAAGGAACAGTTATTTACCCTTTCAGCTAGTACTAGAACTAGGGGACACTCCATGAAACTCATGGGTGGCAAGTTTAAAACAAATAAAAGAAAATATTTTTTCACTCAGCGTATAATTGAGTTGTGGACTCTACTGCCAGAGGCTGTGGGAAGGGCCAGTACTAGAGCTGAGTTTAAAAGAGATTTGGACAAGTTTCTGGAAGATAGGTCCATTAGCAGCTATTAGCCAGACAGGATCAGGGAACATGACGGGAACTGTGGGAAAACATCAGTGAATGGATCCCCCATTGTGATCTGTTGGGTGCTTCTCCCAAGCCACCATGATTGGCCACTGTCAGAGACAGGATGCTGGGCTACATGGACCATTGATGTGATCCATTATGGCACTACTTACGTTCTTATATACCAGCAGCCCTAGTCACTGTGTGTAGACACTAACTCATGCATATGTTTTGGAAGAATTGGGGGCCAAACAAATTAGTTATATGATTCTCTGACAATGAATTCAGGAAGGATTGTGAGTCAACACACACTTTTCCTATTTAATTTATACAATGCACTTTCAATTAGCAAGACCACAATTCTGAAACAAACTTGTTAAGACACATTGTATGTTGCTGCTTACACAAAATTGTTAAGGTTCACTCGCTGTTGGAGCATTGCTGGCACTATATACAATAATAAATAAATAAATAATAACAATAACAATAATAGTCCTACTCAAGTCAAGCAGCTAGTAATTTGCGGCCCTGATCCAAGCTCTGACCCTACACCTTGCACAGGCAATGTATGAGTGTACTGCACACACAAAGTGTGTACATCGTGCATGCATGGTGCACTCCTGCTGCAGACATGTAGGTATGTGACCTTGGATCAAGGCCTGGGCAAATAGTTAGTTAATGAGACTTGCAAACTTGTAAGTAGTTTTAGGATTGCAGCTCATCCTAGTAACATCAGGAACAGCATGACTGGAGAGGACTGGAGAGCACTGGTAACTCCTACAGTTTTAGCACCTGGTCCCTAATGGGCAATGCATACTTTAGGTCAATATCTGGCAACTGATAAAGTGGTATAAAACAAAGCAAAAAACCCCCAACCTTACTGGCATGACGGCTGCTCCTCCATGAATACTAAAAGCCCCCCCCCCCCCTTTTCCCCACAAAAAGGCGGATGAACTAGAAGTTAAATCTGCCCGTAGGCAGGTCACTCATGCAGATCCTGACACTGGTAGCATTTGGGGTTAATCTTTGCATAAAAATAAATTGTTCAAGAGCAATTCCTTCAATATGCTGTAATTTGATCAAACATGCTTTTCTTCACTATCAGTCATGCGTGGCCTTTTGTTCTTTCAAAAATATAAAGGTATTCAGGGGGGGAGGATCCCTTTTCATATACATTTGAACTTCCCATTGCCCTTTTACAGAACAGTAAAGCATGGGGGCAGGTAGGCTTGTTCTCTTCCTAGATGCTTTGACCTTGAAAGCAGCAGCCGAGCCACTTCAGAAGTGGGAGAAGCAAAGGGTCTCCTCAGTCCCTTTTCAACATGGCCACACATCCCCTTTGGGGCATCATGAATTCACAATGCTGCGCCCTCTTTTGGATGTTCCCCCAGCATCCTGGATCACACATGGAAATACAGGCTGAGGAACTACCGAAGGACAAATGAAAGCAACAGATATAATCTTAGATACCCTGCTACTGAGATTTCCCCCCTATATCTCGTAAGTGTCTCTGATACCCTGCTCCTCAGGATGCTAGTTTATTGCTCCAATTGTTGACTGGAATAAGGCTGAATCAAAATTTCAGCACACATGATGCTTTCAGTGAATCCAGCCTAGAGCTGTAGCAGGTAGCACATTTGCTACCTGCAAGAAATACCCACACTTTTGGGCACCCCTAGCGGGCACCCAACAGGGTACCTGAACCCCCATTGATTACCTGCTGTCCCAAAATGTGGGTATTACTGAGGCATCCCAGAATGCCCCAGGATGCCAGTCCCAGCAGCTGCAGCTCCCTGGGCAGATTCAACTCACCACCGAGCTGCTGCCCTTCTGGTNAGAGCTGTAGCAGGTAGCACATTTGCTACCTGCAAGAAATACCCACACTTTTGGGCACCCCTAGCGGGCACCCAACAGGGTACCCGAACCCCCATTGAGTACCTGCTGCCCCAAAATGTGGGTATTACTGAGGCATCCCAGAATGCCCCAGGATGCCAGTCCCAGCACCTGCAGCTCCCTGAGCAAATTCAACTCACCACCGAGCTGCTGCCCTTCTGGTATCTGGTTGCTGCGCTGCTCCCTGCCCACATGCTGCTCAGATGAGTGGTGAAGTTCCCCACTCAGCTGAGCAGCACACTGGCTGGGGAGGAGCAGCAGCTTGGCAGTGAGGTGAGTCAGTCATGTAGCCTGTTGGGTCGTGTTCGGGTATCAGTTGTTGCCCGAATGTGACCAGGGCAAGTCGAGCACCCGGTTGCAGTGGTAATCGAGCCATTTCAATCGATTGGGCGAAACATGGACCGGCATTGGGGAAGTGATCCCTGTTTCTGTGGAATGATTGGAATGATTTTGTCCCCTACTGCACATGTGTAAAATGGCAATGGCCATACAGTGTATGCAAAAAATGACAGGGGAGTGTAGGGTGCCACCAGTTTGCACGTGCGCATTACACCAGCTGCCATTTCACATGTGCACAGTAGGAGGCTAAATAATTCCTACCAAATTAGATTGGAATTCTGCTGTAGAAAAAAATCCACATTGAAAATGTGATAAATATTTTGAAAATGCAGAAAAATTCCACAAAAACCGTACGGCTGTTTCAATGCAGCCCTAGACTGCAGCACAGGTGGAATTTTTAGGTGACTAGTATTTAGCTTCCTACTGCTCCGGGATACTGGGCGAATACCCAAGTGTCAAACTATCTGTGCTGCGTTCCATATTAAAGTGGCTAGATTCAGCTAACATTGTCAGACATCCTATATTTGACGGGACAACAGTTATTTCAGACCCTCACTGCTCTACAGAACTCCATAGAAGTGGACATTGCAGCTACAAAGAAGTCAATGTAAGAGAACTCCAAGGCTCTATCGCTTTCTTTATTACAGCAACTGATGCTGTAATTCCAGCTTCCACCGAGCTACTCAACAGCATAGTGGCTGGAAATCATAACAGTAGCTGGACAGGACAGTCAAGATCAGCTGATGCAGCCTGAAGGCTGGACCCTTGGCCACAGTTTTGGATGGAAAGGAATGCACTTTTCCTGTTCCCCTATAGCAAGGTGCTCAAGAAGTAGATCATGATCTACTGGCAGATCATATGCTAGTCTTGTGTAGGTCACAGTATAGGGGTGGGGTGGGGTAACCAGCCCCTCAGAGGCTACCACTGGAGAGAAAAGTGGGACTGGCACCCCAGAGAGTGTCTATAAGGTTTATGGGGGTGATGGGTGCCTGGTTTATGGGTTGGTGTGGGGTTGGGGTTCAGGGACAGGATTGGAGGCAGGACACATGGATCAGAAAGGAGAAAACAAGGGACCAGCCTAAGGGCAAGGGCTAAAGGAGAGTCAGGACTGGGAACAGAGCAAGGGCACAGAGAACAAGACAGGGAAAAGAGAGAGTTGTTCCACCCAGTTTCCTGGTACTACCAACAAGCCTCATATGCTGGCTGGCTGCCAACCAAGAAACCAGAAGGCATGCCAGGGACTGAAGATAAACAGGAGGAGAGGACATGGCAACAGGACTGCATGGAGGCCCCTTGAAGGCATGCCTGGGCCTGAGGCAGTGTTGCTGGAGGCCCAGCCACTGCTCCAGGAACCCTGGTGGCAAAGGTTCAAGACCTGGGTCCTGGGACAATGGGTGTCTTTAGACAGACCCTAGGTTGGCCACATCAGACATGCTCTGGGGGTGGCCAGGTTTATAGGGACCTGGCAGCTGTCGTGGTCCACAATGTGCCTGCGTGGTGTCCCCCCATGTCATAGAGCTACGGGCAGATCGTCCAATGCTCTAGGCTGCTGCCTGCAGCTCTATGGTGCTGCCCGGGGCAACTCCTGGTCAGGAGTAGAGCTGCAGTGGCCGTCTGTCGAGTAGATGGACTTCAGCTCTGCTGCCAGCCGGTACCTCAGGTTTGGGCGGCCCGTTCTGCTGTCAGTGCTCCAGGAAGTTCCTGCTCCACTTTTTCTCCACCTGTACATCTGGCGGCCCACCTTTACATGGACATTCTGACTGTGAAGCGGAGCAGAGACATGGGTGTCATCCGTTTCAAAGCACCCAATATCTCCATGAAGAAGAGAGGCTATGAGAACTCTTCCAGTGTAGCAGGGAAGCCTGTCTTTAAAATGGAGTGTCCCTCTTCAGTCCTGAGACCAGTTGCTGAGGGATCTTAGAGCTGAGAGCCAGTCAGAGGAGGCCCAGGCTGAAACCAGCAGGAGGGGTCTTGATAGATCATCTGAGGTTGATGCCTATCTCAAGTGGATTGCATGCATTGTAGGTCTGGCTGCCCCTGACGTTGAGGGTTAGGTCTCTACCTTTTGCACCCTAACACGTCCACTTCAATACTCATTCTACCTGCCTGTCATGACCAAAAATTCATTCCCACCCTACTCTGCCCTTTATATATTGTTCTTTCCACTTCTTGAATTGCTTTCCTCACTAGCAGGTTTCTCCCTGATTAAAGCTCCTTGTTATTCCCTGCATAGGCATTGGTACATCTATTGTGAAATAACGGCCCGAAGCCTAGATCCACAATCACAGGGCTCTCCTATACACAAGCCAGTTGTCCCACATTTTCTGTCTGCGCATGATCATAACATAACAAAGATGTCATCAGATAAATGCGGGGGGGTGGGGGGTGGGAGGGGGGCAGGAACTTCTAGCAGATAGATGGGTCAACACTACAGTCATGCCTAAATATCTGCATTATAACTCCCTTTGACATAGCAATCCAGCTTATTGTGTCATTTACATTCAGCCAGGAGGGTGTGTTAGTGACTTATTACTTAGACGTCAGTGCTGCTCTGTGGATTGGCCAGTGGGGGCACTTGTAGGACAGATGGCAGGCATCATCCACCTCAGCATGCTGCCATTGCGACTTGCCTAAGATCCACAGCTTCACGTAGCTAGATCCCCAAGGCTGCTCCTGAATGTAGTTCCAGCCTTCCAACAATGGCTTTTATTGTGGCATCACTTAGATATTCCTTACTATGAGCTGCGTGTCACCAAGTGACTCAGTCTGCTGTGTACATGATGTGGGCCAAACTAATGCCTGTTCCTAAGTCAATTATTTGAAGAGAGAAGCCATAATGGGAGATTTACGGTGATACTGTTAACTTTGTAGTGAACTGAAGTGGTTGTAGCATCTGTAAAATTGACTGATTGTTTCTCATACAGCCAACAGTTCAATAGAGAATAAGTCTTTTATGTGCAGAAAAGCAGCAAGGTCACACAGCTGTGAAGGGTATGCTGGAAACAAGACTTCTGAGTCTACAGAATATTGCATACACTGAAATTTGCAGCTTTGTTTCTCTGGAAGGAGAAGCAGACATTAGATTATTCACAAGTCTCATCTGTCCTTCCAACTCCAGATGCGTGTCCCTGAGGTTAAACTGACTGCCTCGGGGGAATTTTGGTAGATAGATATTTTTAAAAGTTGGTTTCCACTGTGAAAGAATAACATTTCAACAAGGACTTTATACCACAATGGGTTTCCATTTTCCACCCAATGTAAAGAACACCCTTTGGCTAGTTATGGCCTCTGTAGCACAAGTGTAGCAGAAGGGGGAAGCCGGGATTCCTTACCTGTGTATACAAGGACGGGAGAGCACAGATTTGTCACAAAATTCTGGGGAACAAAAGAGTGTATCAAGGGCTAACCATAGTTATATTATCCTGCAGAGATCACACATACAGTGCAATAAACAACAAGGATACAACCCTCATTCATCCTGGTTCACAAGGGAATTGCATACATGTTATTTGAATGCAGAAACAGTGGGTACCAAATCCTGATTTACATCCAGAAGCCTCATTGATCATCATCCAGTCTCGTGAATGCCCAGTTACTGCCCTGCCCTCCACTATCCTGAGCCCAGCAAAGACTACCTCTATGATTAGTACTTAAGTGTGGACTGACCACTCAGAAATATGACATCAGGTGCAGAGATGGATTCCACACTCCACATCATAGACAGCAGCCTGCTGACCATGGTTCCACTGCACAATGATGCCTCTCGATGCTAACAAGAATTTGACGCTGGTGTTAACAGAAGAGATGGTGGAGTGCTGCCATCATGACCCGACTTGGGTTGGGAACCTGATGCCAACATGGCCCTGACCAGCTGCATAAAAAATGTGCTGGTAGCCTGACTGCTGAGGAGGGCAGGAAGCTGAACAAATGTGTGGCTACCTAGCCCTGCCCCAATGCTGTGCTCAGGCCCCGCCTCCTGCCACGACAGGGAGAAATCTTGTTTAATGATGGCCACCATGACAGCCATTCAAGGCGGACCTGATCCAGGCCAGTTCACGGCAGACCATTACAAACGTTATAGCCCACTGTGGCTCAATCGGGTGGATGGTAGCCCTGACTGTGACCCCAGAGACCTCTGGGATCACAGCCTGGGCTTGCCGCTGACACGCCCGGGAGCAATCCAGGGCAAACATCTCAGTTAAGTCTAGCATGGCACTTCAGTGTGAGGTCACTGCATATCATACACAACCCAGCCTCTAGCACACCTAGAAGAACGAGGAACGTAATTATTTTGTATCCTGTTGGCCTTACAAAACTATCTTGAAACTCTGTCAAGCTCATACATTCACATCATTATGTGAAACAGTCCATTCATTCCCCTCCCCATCTTAATATTCCACAATAAGTGAAGGGGCTGGTTGGATTTTACAATGCTGAAAATCCATCATTTTTCCTGCAATAAATTTACCTTTATTTTCTTCAGCAACTATATTATGTTTTTTACACACCAGTGAAAATGAAAAGGCTTTTCATAGGTTTCACAAAAAACAACAACAACCCTTTATTACTGTCCCGCTGCTTTCTGCAGCTCACTTAAATTGAAAATGTAGGTGTAAGGCTTTCATTTTAAGAAACTATTCACCAGTTTTAGTCACACACTTTTAATGAGTTTCAGGTTTATTTCTGGAGTTCTGGTTTAACCAAATGCACAGAAACAACATGGAACAATAATTTGATTTTTGTGGATTAAATCTGAGATTTTGGACTGTTACACAAAATGACATCCCATACTGCATTGCTGTCAATGCCTCCCGTAGGGAGGGCAGAGTGCCGAGCCATCTCAAAGAGGCGGTGGAGCGGCCTCTGCTCAAGAAGCCATCTTTGGACGTTGACTCCCTAGCCAGCTATTGGCCAGTCTCTAACCTTCCCTTTTTAGGGTGGTGGCCCGACAGTTACAGAGGCATCTGGACCAGGTCAGTTTTCTTGATCCCTCACAGTCTGGTTTTCACCCTGGGTTTGGCACGGAGACTGCACTTGTGGCTTTGGTTGATGACCTATGCCGTGAATTGGATCAGGGCAGATAATCTATTTTGATCTTATTGGATCTGTCTGTGGCATTTGATACCATTGATCATGAGATGTTGGTGACAAGGCTGCGGGACCATGATGGGGTGAGTGTGATTGTTCTTGAATGGTTCCGCTCATTCCTGGCCGAGAGAACTCAGTGTGTGTTTCTTGGGGAATATACTTCATCTCCCCGGAACCTCATGTGTGGAGTCCCACAGGGTTCTATTCTGTCCCCTCTCTTGTTCAAGTGTATATGCAACCTTTGGGTGAGGTCATGAGAGGGTCTGGCGTGCAATGTCATCAGTACGCCGATTAAACACAACTCTACCTCTTGTTTTCTAGAGACCCAGGCCCGGCAGTCTCAGTGCTTACCTGGTGCTTGGCAGCTGTGGGGAACTGGATGAGGGCGAGTCGTCTGAGGCTGAATTGTCGGGACAAGGCAGAGGCTGGGGCGGATTGGCCATTGAATGCACCGGGAGGATTCCCGGTGGGCCGGGGGCCGGGCTGGGGGCCGGTCATGCTGTCTTTTTAAAAATTATTCTTAACAAACAAACCCAAAAAATTGTTGGTCCTGACCCCTGTAGGGTTGGGTTGTGTTGGAGGGGAGGGGGAGGGCTTACCTGACTCTCCCTC
>QEPC01011901.1:2940493-2953226 GCA_003113815.1 Sphenodon punctatus | reverse complement strand
GGACAATTCCAAGGCAATTGATGGCATTTGATAACATATCTTAACACCATAACTAAACATACTACACAGCAGCAGTAAAATATCAATATGGTAGGTAAAAGACCCTCAACAGTTATTAAAGCCAAGGCCTACTAAACAAATAGCATCCATATATTAACATCTGACAAAATAGTATTCAAATGTACATAGGAAGCATCCTGGTCAAAAAAGACCAATGCCTTGCCAGAAGCCCATATCCCCTATTTGGTACCCAAACCAGGCATTCCAACCTGGTATTTACTGAGATTACCCCCTTTTGATAGCTGCATAAGTATTTTTGTCCTCCTTTTATCTAGCAGGATGTTTAAGTCAGTTTCCATTCAGAAGAGCATTTTAGCAGGTTTTTAACTTTGAGCACGTACTTAAATGCCATTGGTTTCTATGGGGGCAATATTCATAAAATGAATATCTGCAGCGAGTATCTTTTTAATTGAATTTGTCTACTTTGCACCATATCTGAAGCAATTACTAAATGCTATTCAGTTTCCACTTTATCAGACTTCCATTATTATGGAGAGGGAGACAAAGTGTTTTGAATGGTATTTTTTATTGGACCAACTGCTGTTGGTGAGAATGCGCAAGCTTTTGGGCCACACAGGGCCCTTCTTCCCTTTCCCGTCCTGAGGAAGGGCCCTGAATGCTTGTTCATTCACACCAACAGCAGTTGGTTCAATAAAAGGTATCATTCAAATCACTTTGTCTCCCTCGATCACTTGGGACCAACATGGCAACCACACATTATCTCTGGGTTCCATTATTATGTAGTTTTGGTACCATTAGAGTTCTTGCACCCATAGAGCACACTGGCAGCCCTGCAACATGTATAATACAATGTAACACCCATTTTATCAGTGTTAGAGTGTCTGTGTGAAAACGGCCACTTTCACCAAGTACCTAATAACCGAGGAATTGGCCCTGTACTCGGAAAATCCTTGAATGAGCAACATACGGGGCTTTCCCTGCCCTTGTATGAGTACTTGGTACTCGGAAAACACTTGGTACTCGGTTTTATTTTACTGAGTATTTTATCGAGTACCAAGGCCGAACACTCAGAGCTGGTCCTCGGAAACTTGGAAATACAAGCGAATAAAATTTTTACTATTCGGTTCAGCCCTAATATGAATATCCAGTTCAATTGCAGATATTATTCATATGACTATTCAAAAATGTGAGTAATATCTACAAATAAAAAATCCAGTATTTCAGCACTAACTCATATGCTAAGTGGGTGCTTAAGCACTGATTTGATGGTCTCAGGGAAACCGACAGGCAAGAACACAGGGTTTGATTTACTAAACCAGCAACTGAATCAGCTAGACTAAGTTTGAGCTTGTAGGGCTGGCATGGGGAAGGGGAGGAACCTCAGGCACAGGAGCCAAATGTGGCCCCACGGCTAGTTTTCATGGCCCTTTTCAGTTTTCTGATCTGGCCCCTGAATCCAGTTCCCTACTGCTGAGCACTGAAAGATTTGGGCTCAGCAGAAGGGAGTGGAGATGGGCATGCACACAAGGATAGATCTGGACACCCCTCTTCCTCAGCACGCCCCTTAAGCATCCCCGCTCCTGAATTCTATGTTGTCCTGAGAGCTTGTACTAACTTTCAAAGTGGACTCTTGGGAGGAAAAGGATTCCCTACTCATGATGTAGGAGGAAATGATTTGTTTCTATTTATACTGAAGTAACGTCCAAGTGTGCTATTACTTTTGAAAGAGAGAGAGTAATTCCCTGATCCAAAGTTCTTCCAATCTCAGGCCCTGATCCTAAAAAATACATGTGACATGGTTATAATTTCAATGGAACAAGACATGAATCAACCTAGGTAGGATTGGAGCCAAGAAGTGTGCTAAGTGTAGTATTATTTTTAAATGATAATGAAATATATAAGCGGAAGAGCAGATGGAGTTAATTGATTCTAGACACCTGTATCCTAAGCATAAGGATAAAGAGGTGTCAAGGTTTATGGGCTTACTAGCAATATTATCCTGCTGTAATCAATGAGGGAATGAGAAGAATCCAGACTATTTTAAAAGGAAATAGGTAGGTAATGATTACGGAGAAGAAAATCGGTAGGACTTTGGCGCTGCATTGTCCACAAGATTGAGGCTTCTAAGAAAAACATAAGAACATAAGACGTGCCATACTGGGTCAGACCAATAGTCCATCTCGCCCAGCATCCTGTCTCCGACAGTGACCAATCACGGTGGCTTGGGAGAAGCACCCGATAGGTCACAATGGGGAATCCATTCCCTGTTGTTTTCCCCCAGCTCCCGTCATGTTCCCTGATCCTGTCTGGCTAATACCTGCTAATGGACCTATCTTCCAGAAACTTGTCCAAACCTCTTTTAAACTCAGCTATAGTACTGGCCCTTACCACAGCCTCCGGCAGTAAAGTCCACAACCCAATTATACGCTGAGTGAAAAAATATTTTCTTTTATTTGGTTTAAACTTGCCACCCATGAGTTTCATGGTGTGTCCCCTAGTTCTAGTACTAGCTGAGAGGGTAAATAACTGCTCCTTGTTTATTAGTTCCACACCACTCATGATTTTATAGACCTCTAGCATATTTCCTCTCAGTCGTCTCTTCTCCAAGCTGAAGAGCCCCAACCTACCAAGTCTCTTCTCATACAGGAGCCCTCCATGCGCTTGATAATTTTTGTTGCCCTTCTCTGTATCTTTTCTAGTTCAGCTATGTCTTTTTTGAGATGGGGTGACCAAACTGCATACAATATTTGAGGTACGGTCACAGCATTGATTTATATAGAGGCATTATGACCTCCTCAGTTTTATTCTCTATCCCCTTCCGAATAATTCCTAACATTCTGTTTGCTTTTTTAACTGCTGCTGCGTACTGTGCTGTGGATTTAATTGTACTGACCACAACCACCCCTAGATCCGAAACAGTTTGTATTTATATGCCATTTTACTGTTTTGCTGATTTCTCCTCTCAGCAAAACAGAAAAATGTAATAATAATAATAATAATAATTTTTATTTTTATATAGCTCCCCTTGCCATGGCACTTGGAGCACTTCACATAGAACTAATTAACACAACTTTTAATCCTCACAACAACCCTGTGAGGTAGGTTAGGCTGAGAGTATACTGTGATTGGCTCAAGGTCACCTAGCAAGTTTCTGGCTAAGGCGAGACTTGAATCGGGTCTCCCCCTACCTCCTGGTCCAGGTACTGTGCAGTTAGCCACTACACCACACTGGCATAAAAATGTTCCAGAGTAATGATCATCACTTTGTTTTATCTTCCTTTCCTGAGTGTCTAGGTCTCTGTAAATGAAAAGTTGCTATCAGATGATATGAAACTCATACAAAGATTTCCAGCCATTGGGTCCGTGTCAGCTTGAAAACAACTTTCACAAATTGGGTGTTTTATTTAAATATCAATAAGATTTCACACTATGTTGGGCCAGCTCTCAATTTAGTAGGTAATGTTGGTCATTTTATTCTGCATTTAATGAAGGTGAAGGTTAGAGTTCATATGACAGTGCATGCTTTGAAATCACAAAAGATGACTCAGTACAGAAAGCAGATATTAAGAAAATAATTATAAATACACATCCAGTGACAGAAGAGTAGTTCAATGACAGCAAAAGTCTTTCCCCCCTTCATTAAAATTCATATAATTAATTTCAAAACTGTACATGTCTAATAAAATGCTCCACTATTTAGAGAACCTTAACTCCACCACGATGCCATGAAAATAAATTCACAGAACTTCTTCCCAACCCCACGTAATAACCAGATGCAAATGTAACTAATGCTTTCCTTTTAATTGAGAAAAATATTGGCATAGTGCCTAATCAACTTAACTAATATTATGCTGTTTGTCACCAACCAGAACTACAAAATTGCTTCTGCAAAATAAATAAATAAATAAATAAAATGTATCAGTTTGCAATTGTAATTTAAAATAACTTTCCTAATGACAAAAACAAAAAAACAAAACAAAAAACACTTTTAACTGTCAGAAGTGTTGAGCAACTGATGTAACATTTGCTTCAATTTATTTGGGCAACTGTTATGAGTTGCTGGAAAGACTGGAACTGGCCAGTGAGGATTCTGTTCCTGCTTCATTAAAATCAGTGGGAACTTCACCATTAATGTCAAGGGACCAGGATCAAGACTTACGCGAGCCAATAATGCTACTCATTGTGAGCAGGGGTTGCAGCAATTTAATTAGCTTGTTTATTTATTTCCCAAGTGTCTGAGCTCTTCTTTTAGGGGTTGGTGCTCAGGCAAAAGTACCTACAGGAGCCAGACCTTTATTGTGCTCATCCTTTTACACCATCAAATTATTGTCCCTAGGTTGTTTAGAGCAGAGGTGGGGAACCTTTTCTCTCTCAAGGGCCACTTTGAGAATTAGTACAAGCTGCAAGGACTGCATAGCGGTTGTAGGCTCAGGGTAGGAGAAGGAAGGGGAGAATCCAGATCATGGATCCACACCATGGATCCAGCCCCTGTCCGCCCTCATCTCTGCTCCTTTCCCATGAGCTCATTCTCATGGGAAAGGAGAGCTGCATTTTGCCTGCGGCTCTGCACTCCTGATTTAGATGGCCAGTACAAAATACATAGGGCACTAACTTGTAGGGAACTGGATCCGTGGGGTTTTCTTGACTCGCAGCTATTTCTGAGAAGGAAAAAGCACTATCCTGCCCCCCCACCCCCTCCAAGCTGGAGGATTAGAGTCTGTTTTGTCCTCCTCATTACTGGGAACTTCTCCATTGGCTACCCACTATGAAAATTGTGATCTTCCTTTCAGCTGCCCCTGTAGCCGCCTTACCCTGGTCATAATCACCCCACTGAGGGAACTTTCTGTTCTTATTTTTTTTATAGACCCTACTGTGGAAATGACTTAGCAGTTGGGTGTCTTAGTAAGACACAGATGCTAGAGGCTAAGGTACTGGTAGACTGGGAGTATGTTCCTACAACAACTTACCTGACACCTCAGTCTTAATATATTTATTCCCCACAGCAGCTCTGAGAGTTAAGAACATTCTGGGTGTTTTCAGACGTTACAGGGCCCGTTGGCCCCGTACCGAAATCACAGAATCCCTTCCCCGCCGGGATCACCCCGTCACGCCGCAACAGACGTGCCGGGGGGATCCCGGTGGGGAATTGGGGAGAGGGCGGGGCCGCGTGGCGCAACGTGCGGCTGCACGGCTCCGCCCCCTCCACGCTCCCCTCTGCCCGCCCTCTGGGGAGTCGGGCGGGCGGTGGGGCCAATGCGGCCACCGCGTCGGGCTGGATTCGCCACGGCCCGGGGTCCCGCCGGTGATCCTGGGCCATGGCACCCGACCAGACGAGACGCCGGGGTTCACCCCGGCATGGGATTGCATTCGACACGCGGCGGCCTCCGGCCCCACCGCTTCGGCCGCTCACGTGTTGAATGCAATCCCATGCCGTGGTAACATCTGGGGGGAAACATCCGTTTCTCCCAACAGACGTTACGCGATCACAGCCACCACGTGGAATTGAGCGTGGTTCACTGTGATATCGTAACGTCTGAAATCACCCTCTCTTACCCAGCTCTCAGACTAGCTTGGCTCAATTGAGAAAAGAGACTAAAAAGGAAAATGAAGACTTTGCAGAAGACTGTAGGGAGAAAATAGTCTGGGGAAATGGCCTATTATCTCACATGTGGATTCCTTCTAGCAGAGATGTGGGTTGGGAGCCTTGTAGCCAACTGATAGTGCCACACAATTTTAGGGAAAGTTGTTGCACATAGTCCATGATCTCCCTAGTGCTGGGCATTTGGGCAATGGGAAGACTTGTAACAGAGTCTCACATTTTTTTATTGGCCTGGGATTGTTAGAATGGTGACCCATTATTGTAGGTCCTGCAATGCCTGTGAAAGGATGGGGAAGAGGGGAGATAAAGGTAAAGCTCCTTTAAAACCGTTACCTATAATAGAAGAGGCATTTCAAAGAGTTGGTATTGATATAGTGGGACCCTTTGCAAAGCCCACCAGGAATGGGAAGAAGTACATTCTAACGTTAGTGGACTTTGCTACCAGATATCCAGAGGCCGCTGCTCTAGCCTCCACAGAAGCTCCGGCAGTGGCTGATGCCTTAACTAAGATTTTCTTCTAGTTGGGATTTCCTTCTGAGATATTGTCTGATCAGGGTAGTAACTTCATGTCAGATTTAATGAAATGTGGGACTGTTGTGGGATTGGGATGACTGTGGGATTGGGATTTAATGAAATGTGGGATTGTTGTGGTGTTAAGTAATTGAGAACACCTACTTATCACCCACACAAACCAATGGATTAGTAGAGAGATTCAGTGGGACATTAAAGGGGATGATTAAAACCTATGTGGCTACTTACCCTAACAACTGGGATGAAATGATACCTTACCAGTTATTTGCATACAGGGAAGTACCCAAGGAATCAACAGGGCTTTCTCCCTTTGAACTTATGTTTGCTAGGAGAGTAAGGTGACCACTGGACTTGAGTACGTGAAGAGTGGGAGGGAAGATTGCCTATAGGAAAGACCTCTGTAGTGGACTATGTTTTGAAGGTCAGAAAGAACCTGGAAAATGTGATGAAATTGGTGAAAGATTTTGTCCCACGCCCAAGAGAAACAAAAACTCTGGTATAACCAGAACGCTCGCTCCAGAATTTATGAGAGTGGGGATAAAGTTATGATTTTCTTGCCAGTCCGAACTAACAAGTTGAAAGCCTCATGGGAGGGCCCCTTTACCATAAAGGAGAGGTTGAATGATGTCTCTTATATTTTCAACATGGATAAATTACAAATAATTATTAGATTTATTGAGAGAAAGTAATGAAACTTCTGGAAATGGTGACCTTACTTTACCTGAGGACCTTTCTCCTCTGGAAAAGGAAAAGTTAATAAAGGTTTTAAAAACTTTTCCTCCAGTATTCTCTAATAAGCCAGGGTGAACCTCTCTGGCTGTGCACAGTATTCATACTGGCAGCCACACTCCTATTAGATCTACCCCTTATCGGGTCACAGATAAATGATCAGACAGTATAAAAAAGGAGATTAAGGAGATGTTAAACCTTGGAGTTATTCATCCATCTGCCAGTTACTGGGCTTCACCAGTAGTTTTAATCCCAATGGAACTATCTGCTTCCGTGCAGACTACAGAAAGCTTAATTTAATCACTAGATCAGATGCTTACCCTGCGCCGCACATGGATGACTTATTAGATAAACTGGGGAGCACAAAAGTTATTTCCACCATGGATCTTTGTAAACAGTTTTGGCAAATGAAGTTGGATTCATATGCTCAGCCAAAATCAGCCTTTACTACACCCCATAGTTTATTTGAATTTACAGTTCTTCCCCTTGCTTTAAAAAACAGTCCAGCTTCTTTTCAAAGGCTCATAGATAACCTATTAGTAGGTATGATTAGCTTTGCCATAGCTTACATGGATGATACAGCCATCTTCAGTCAAATTTTGGAGGAGCACTTAGAACATGTATCCAGTGTACTCGGTAGTATACAAAAAACTGGTTTAACCATCAAGGCAGTTAAATGCCAATTTGCCCTCAAAGAGGTTACATATTTAGGTCAGAGGGTGGGAAACCAACTGACAAAACCTACTTGGGACAAGAGAGAGGCTATACAAAGGTGGGAAACCCCAAAGAATAAAAAAACAAGTACAGTTCTTTTTAGTATTATTTGGACATTATAGGAGAGTTGTACGTAACTTTGGTGAAATTGCTGTACCTTTGCCCAATTTATGTAAAAATCATTTACCAGACAAAGTATTGGGGACTCAAGAGTGTCAGATGGTCTTTGATGCCTTAAAAGGAGCATTAAGGCCAGGAGTTCTCAGTTGGCTAATGGAATCCAGTCAATGTGATCCAGTGGGGAGGTTGCTGCCTGACCCACCCACTCTTCACAAGGACAGGGAAGCCTGGTGGAGTGGAGAGGGTCTCGGAAAGGAGTCTAACAAGGGGTGGCTCATCTCTTCCTGTCCCCTGTTCCTGACACAACACCCCCCCCCTCAGAGTTTCCTGGGAATATTGCCCCAGACTGCTGTTGCCTCAGCCGGCCAGCTGGGTGAAAGGAGTGGGAAGTGGGTGGCGGTTGGGCATCCTTGCCATGGGAAGAGCTGCCTGACCTACCCAAGGCAGAGGCTGTGAACAACAGAGAGGACCGTGCCAGGATGACCCAGGTGAGTGAGATCTGAGTCTGGAATCTATCTTCCTAACCTGGCACAGGTAGAGGGTGAGGGACTGGCCCAGAAAGCCAAGTGCTCAGTGCCCACCGTCCCCCTGCCTGAGCCCCATTCTTGCCCAGCGATGTCTCCAATCCAGCGGGCTGCGGCTGACCCCTGCCTGGGCCAAGGCTGCCCGCATCTCCAAACAAGGGCTTTACTTGGAGAAGTTAGCAAGTAGGAGAGTCAGGACCATGGGGGTCTGACCTGCTGCTGGCAGTGCTGGTGACAGGACTGCAGGACAAGGGGCCTGGATTCAGCCTGATCGGTGGCCATGGAGCAGATCGAGGCCAGTAGGCACCAGCTGGCAGGTCTACCTCATTGTTTTACTGTTTTTATCTTGTTGTTCGCCGCCCCAGGCTGCCCTGCGGGCAGGAGGGGCGGGATAGAAATCATTTATAAATAAAATAAATAAAAAAATAAAATTGTTCTTCCCTAACCATCCCCAGCCCTCGGACAACGCAGGAACCTGCTTGGTCCGAGTCCACTTGCTTCCCAGGCTGGGAAGTTGGCTGGCAAGTCTGCCTCATCGTCCTTCTCTAACCTACTTCCTGGGCTCTGAACTATTTTGTCTCCATCTATTTGATTTTAGTATCACAATAGAAAAGCTACTTCAGTAATGTTTGCATGAGTCAAAACTCTACACTACCACATGGGCAGAACAAAATATTGCTGCTTACTTTTCCAGTAAGTATAATCACAACAGTCGCGAAAATAACTGCACTTTTGAGCACTAAAGGAAGCTGGCAATTGAGTTAAAACTAATCCTGTTTAGAGATGCCCTTTGGCATATATTAGTTGGGGAGGAAGAAAAATAATAATATGAACGTTGATTCAATGTAATTTATCTCCACAGAGAGTATTTAATGTAAAACTGTAATATCTTTTAGATTCTTCCCAATTACTACTTTGGTTTCTACAAACCTTGTCTACATGACTACATATTATCCTTCAGAGCCCGTGGGCAATCCTAACACATTTGGTAAAGAGGACATGATGGTAAATGTGGTCCCTGTGAGTGAAAATCCAAACCTTAAAAGAAAATGAAAATAATCATTTACAATAAAAGAGTTCACTCATAGTTCCACATTAAAAACTACCCACGTTATTGTTCCTCATTCTTAAGTTATGAGACTCTAATGTGCCTGCAATAATAAAGGTTTTTTAAGTGGAGAATGATGAAAGGAATATTATTTTATATCAAAAAAGAGCAACTAGAGAGAGATATTATTATGGTTATATCCTGACAGAATGCAATGCCACTGAAAGCGTACGTGTATGTCAATTCTGGGTTTAACATTTGCATCTGTTTATAAAAATTAAAGTCAGTGGGCACAGTCCTCATTCATTGAGGTGCACAAAGGATGTGTGTGTGTGTGTGTGTGTGTGTGTGTGTGTGTGTGTGTGTGTGAGAGAGAGAGAGAGAGAGAGAGAGAGAGAGAGAGACTGGACTGAAACAACTGTTCTGTTTTCAAAGAACATTTCTGAGAAAAGGAAAACAGCTGTGATGTTTTTTTAAAAAATTAGAATCACAATCGGAAATGGTTGCAACTGGAATCCCAACAAAGAAAAATTAACATACAGTAAAAAAAAAAGTTTTCAAAACCATTTGAACATGCACAAATGGCAGCTACCCATATCCCAAATGGCAGTGGCAGTATTGCTGCCATTTTTGATACGGGCAGCTAATTTGCGCATGCACAATTTAAAAAAAAAATCAATTTCTTCCGATCGAATTCTGTACTCACGCTTTAAAAACACAGAACAAAACCCAAGGTGGGATTGGGGGCTTGATCCTGTCCCAGGGCTCCCATCCCCATCTCTGTCTGAGAAGCAAAGAGGGCTGAGACCGGGCAGACTCCCATCTTGCCCAGTCAGACTGGGGTCAAGAACCCAGGAGGCAGGTTAGGGAAGCATGGGGAGGTGGACATGCCAGCTGGGCTCCGAGACCCAACTCTGTACGAGAAGCAAAGCAGGCTCGAATTGGGCAGGCTCCTGCATTGCCCAGCCAGGCTGGGGGTGAGATCCTGGGAGGCAGTTTAGGGAACTGTGGTGAGGCGGACCTGTCAGCTGGTGCCTGTTGGGCTCAGAATTTTGATTGGGCTCAGTTTCAAAAGAAATCATCTAACCTACTCTGTCACCATCTCTTCCATTTGGGACTGATGCAGCAACTGCAATTTTTATGAACTTTAAATGCTGGTTCACTTTATTTGCCCTCAGGATTTTAAAAATCTTTTTTCTGCAACAAGGAGGGAACTTATTTATCTATTTATTTATTTATTTATTTTTAAAAGTGGGTTCACTGTAGGGGTGTGCATGTCATTTTCATTATTACAATAATGATAATCAAAATTGTCATTTTCATTATTTTTATTGCAATAACAAAAACGAAATAATAACAACAAAAATAGAAACAAACTTACATTTTGTTTTTGAAATAAAGGGGAAAAAATGAAAAATGTATTTCCAGCGATAACTTTTTTGTTTCTTATTCAATTATGAAGAAACATGGGGAGGTTGTGCCTACAATGGAGAGCATTGTGTGTTCCACCTTTCAAAATGATTAGATAAATGAAACCAATTTTAGAAGCAATTGAATGTTGTGATTTTAAGAAAAGCTCCATACACATTCATAGCTATAATTTCTTTATCTTCTATCTAATTTGCATGAAACCTGTGTGAACTATGTCCCTCCACAGGTTTAACATTTCTGCCAGTTTTCAGAAAGATTAGGTAAAGGGTCCTGATGGCATAAGACATTAACTTGAAAATACATTCCCAGATGCAACATGTTTATATTCCATCTTGTTTACATGACATTTGGCAGGAATGTATCACATACCTTCCCTGTCATCTCTGCCAAACTAAAGGACAATTGTATAAGCAATTGAAGTTGTCCCATTGAAGACAATTATTCAGCTAAATAGCAGCACAAGCAGTGCCAGTCAGAGGCAGTCAGCTGGCATGACAGGGGGAGAGAGGCTGTAGGAGGGAGAATGGGGAGCAACCCAAAAGACTGACAGACACATTCACTGCCCAATTATTGCATGCTTCCAGTTTTACAGGACCAATCGGTAGTGGCTTTGAGGCAGGCATAGGGGGCGGCCCTGAGGCAGGCATAGAAGGGACATAACTGGGACTTTGGGGATAGCATCCCAGCAATCAGGATACATAGTTTACACATCCAGGATGGCCAGTTATCATCACAATCACATCCTGCAGCACTGTGACAGAGGACATAAGAGAATCTCTATTAGCTCTTTCCTAAACAGATGCTTCTGACTTCCCAGTAAAAAGTAGGAGAGAGAAGTTGGGATGGTCACAGTACAGAATGAGGATATTTGGTTGACATTTCATCTTATACCACAGCGACACGTAAGAGAATCCCTGGCATAGACTCCTTCTCTGCATATGCTGTGCAGGCATATACAATTGGGACCCTTTATCACATCTTTCTGAAATTTAGCAGAGATGATCGTGAATGTGTAATATACACAGCCCTGCCAAAGCTTTATGTACACTGGCTGAAATACAAAGTTGTTACAGTCAGACATACATTTATAAGTTAATTGCTTATATGACCAGGACACTTTAACCAATCATTCTGAAAGTTGGAAGAGATAGTAAATATAGGAAGGGGTGTAAACTTGCCAAGTTTTGTCTACATTAAATGTGAAGCAAAGTAGTTACAGCTAAGAATGTATATGAAGATTTTTGCAAAATAATATAATTCAACAGCTTATAAAATTGGATTCCTTTATCCAATCATTTTGGAATTTGGTACACATAATGCCTTCCATTGGAGGTACAATCCTTCCATGTGTCAGCCAAATATAATGAAAATCAAAAAAGGTACAGCTGAAAATGTATTTTCCATTGAAACCAATGGAAAACGAAAATGAAAGCAAAACCGAAAATGAAAATTTGATATTTATGAAAACAAAAATGAGATTTAAATAATGAAAACAAAACACAAAAACAAAAACAACATGGGCCCCTTGTGCACACCTCTATTTCACCAACCTCAAATGGAGAGTATTTGGCTGGTAGTGTGTTGTGTGTTTGGGATGAGAGAGGAAGATACTGGTGGTGTTAATAAACAAGATGTTACCCTGTCACGACTTGCATTTTCTCATTTATTACAAATGGAAAGTGAGCTTTGTTGCTTAGCTGAACTAATTATACTAAATTGGGCTTCACTTTTTTTAAGTTGCATAAAATGAGTTTACACTTCACTTTGATACCGGACTAGCAAAGCAAGTATTGTAAAAAGACAATATATTTATAAATAAAGGAGCATGAGACTTTTGAATATAAAAATATATACATAGTTTACTTAAATTTAAATAGAAAATATCAGTAGCTTACATAGAATGGTATTGATAGCCAATCAAAGTTACATGATCTTAAAACATTTCTATTTTAAGAAAAAGCTTCTAAAAGCTTAACATATGCACAATTCATTGGCTCAAAGATATCAAGAATCATA
>QEPC01011901.1:2920471-2940321 GCA_003113815.1 Sphenodon punctatus | reverse complement strand
AGAAACCTTATATTTTTATCAAAGATAATTGTCAGATTACAGAGAGAATAACCAGAGCTTAAGGTTATTTCAACCATTAATTAAATAGATATGTTAGCTAGAAAAAACTAACAAAAGACTCCTTCTCAGTTTGGAGATGCTCTATGAATGGTACCATCTGTTATTTAGACATGTAATAGATAAGATTCCAGACACCTAGGCTGGCCAGAGGGCCTCTTTATTGCCTTCTAACTCCTAGCCATTTGACTGTTTCCTTGGATAGGGTGAAAGTTCATTTGGGAAGTTTAGAAAAAAGCTCATTGGAATGTAGCTGAAGGAGCTTCAGCTTGAACCAAGCTAATCACAGAAGTTGATTTTAGGAATCAATACTGCAAAACACAAATCCAATACTTTGAAACAAAAAGTTAACATATAGAAACTCAAAATTAATACATTAGGAACACAGATGGCCCAAAATATATGCTTATAATAGGAAATACATGACAATTCCATGTTTTCCCACATTAACCCCAGATTCACCTGCTTGTCAGAAGTTCGCTCAGGGGCCACCTCAGGGCTACTCCTCATGGCATCATGCCAGGAAATGTGGAGCATGCTATGTTGGCACACCCAGGTAAACTTGGGGCAGGAGGTGATCATAGGGTCAGGTCTCCATTGTAAGTTTCCCCTGCAGCCCCTAGGTTCACCAGTACCGTAGAAGCATGGCTACCACGCCCCTCTTGATTGAAAGCTGGTCGGGAGCACAAAAGTCCCCAGAGGTTCTCAGGGGCTCGATCTGCACTTCCCTCTCCCAGCCGGCTGTCAGCTGAGAGGGGCATTCTAGTTCTGGCTCTGATGGAAACGAAGGTCACAACCAGGAGAAGCTTCTTCCGTGGCAGTGACCCCCCCCTCCCCTTCCATGGCCACTGCTCTCTTTTTCTGGTGGGCAATGAGAGGAGCAGGGAATAAAAGACAGTGTGTGTCCCCTCTGGAGAAGGCACGCAAATTCTGGGATCTCCTCTTTCCAGAATGGAGAGGGAATTGGCGGGGCCATGCACTGGCTTTGATTCCTGATCCTCTCTTTTCCCCACCAGGAAAGAAGAACAGCAGCCATGGAAGCAGAGTCGTGGCCAGGGAAGAAGCCTTTCCTGGCCTGACCCCCTTTTCCAACAGACCCAGAGCTAGTGGGAGGAGGGAGGGAGAGAGAATTGTGAGCCATTGCACTGTTCCCAGGGGCTGTCTGACAGCTGGAGGGCGGGCATGCTGGCTATCTTGCTGTCCTCAGAAGGCCCGGGGGACAGCAAAATTGGTGGAGTGGTGGCCCAGCTGTCAGGCCATTTGTAGTGAATGATGCAAGCCCATGAACTCTGGGCAGGAGACTGCCCATTTGAAGGACTCCCAATGCTGCCCATGTTGGCAGTGGCATGGGTATGCCACAGATTGAGCACAGGTCCAGATGCCTCCCTTCCCATGTTTTAATACCTTTTGAATGACTTGTGATCTTTGAGAAATATAAAGCAATCTTGGTGGCTTGCTAGTGAGTGTTTATAAAAGCTTGCATGTTCTAGACTATTGCAGCAAGAAAAAGGGCAAGAAGTAACTGTTTAAAAAGCAAGGTAATTTACCCCCCCCGCCCCCCCCCATGATTTCTTTGGGCCTGCAAAAGGCATATGAAGCTGGTTGTGAGTACTTATCCATCCTATTCCAGGATATATCCAATGACATTCCTCCAGTGTACAAGATGGTAGAACTTAGCTGCCATAATTATGGATCCAACTAAGCCAGTAGAAGTTTTGTCATTGACTTCATGGGCAAGAGAATTTCTGCCCATGTTTTCTCTGAATTGCCTTACAAATTGCAAATGTGTTTGTGCGATTGACAAGCCATCTGGAACAAAATGAACCATGGCACTGAAAACAACCTCTGTGTTCAATATTCCATGGGCGTTTTTAAAATATGAGACCCGTAAATGAGGTGAAAATCCTAATCTTCACATCTCTCTCAGAGCCATCAGACAAATACTGGCCTCATTAACTTTGCCATAATTTGCTTGATTGAAAAAGAATTTTCTGATCAATAGAAACCCAAAGCTGTAAACATTTACCATGTATTTTCAGTCAAAAACAAAAAGTGATGATGTGTGACAATTTATTTTTCAAGTCAACTGAAAATGTCTTAGTACTGTACCAGAATAATTTCTTCCCCTTAAGAAGATCCAAAGCTGGAAATGTGTCAGTTGGCATATATTATTGTTACTTATATAATACTTGCAATTATAGTTATATATACTTATATAATACTAGCAATGTACTTGGCATTGAACATTTATGAACAGAGGCAGATCCCTGTCCCATGGTGCTTACAATCTCGGGTGGAGAAGAAACAGGAAGCAGACGGGAGGAGAATACTTTGGGACACAGAGATACATTCAAGAAGTTGAGAAGTTTCTGGTGCAGATGCTTAGTCCGTTTTTACACGGGCCAGGGTGGGTGGGTGGGTGAGTGTTTCGATGCGGCGGGTGTAGGTATGTGTGTGCCCATTTACACGGACACCCACCCACCTCCACCTGCCCACATGCACCTCCACCCACGGAGCATTCACGGAACACTCACCCCAACTGGAAGTCTCCTGGACTCCACTGTAAACAGTGGTGTGGGTGACTCCCACATGTTTTGAGACCCTGACTCATAAAACTCTGATAGCAGAGGTTTTACAAGTCTAGGTCTCAAAACATGCAGCAGTCACCCAGTGCCGCTGTTTACAATGGTGCCCGGGTGACTTCCAATGGGGTGTGTGAGTGTCTGAATCCCCTCCGTGTGAGTTTGTCAATCCTGGACTTTGAAGACTGGGGGAAAAGTGCATCTAAGACCCAACCCTGCAGGGACTTACCGTAGCATCCTGTCTTGCTGTATTACTTCAAAACATGACATAGGTGCCTGACACATATGGGAAAATGCATGAAAGATTTGAGAATCCGTCATGACTATTGTATCTCAGATTTAAGATTTGGAGTTTTGGAGTTTCTACACAGAGCCGTTAAAGAATAAGGTTTAAACCACACGTAGAAGTTCCTTTTCCTTTTCTACTAATTTTATTGCTCTGATTTCTCCCAAGCTCATTATTTTGTAGACTTAGACTTGACAATTTCAGTACAGCAGCCTCAAGACTGAATCAAAGCGTGAATGAGCCCAGAGTTCTCTAAAGATTTTAATTTTTTTTTACTGCACCAGGGAAGTTAATATAATTCAAAAATAATGCTCTCCAAAATGATTGATTTTATCAAACCAGTCTCAGTGGGCTTGCAACTTTCCTAACTTTTCAACTCATCACTATTCAATAAACTCTCAATCTTGTCATCTTCTTATTACTCTGATTAATTGATAAGAGACAATGACAGCCATAAAAGTGAAAACTGCATGAACTCCAGTACCCTTCATAATTCTTTGCAACCCATATTTACTTGGACTACTGAACATATGTGAAGCCATAAATCTAAAAATGGTTTATTGGGAGGTGTTGAAATCAACCTGGAAGTTAAGCAACCGCAATTTATCTACGGGGTAGTAAATTGCCACTAAGTTCTTAATAAAAGAGGATAAGCTCTTTTTCTCCCCACCACCTGCTGACATGCCTTGTTGTGTCTATCGTCTATAATCAATGCCACACTAGGAAAATCCAGCTCCAACTGTAAAATAAAACTCTGCAACCCTCCATCCACTGAAGTCAGTGGCTCAGTTCCCATTTATTTTAGAGATGGAGGATTATGCCCCAAGGCCCTGATCCAAGGTCTGCATAAACATGGACCAAAACTGCAGTGTGTGCACACATGGGTGCCCCTGGGAATGTCCCCCTGCCTCCCAACCACACTGCCACTGCAGCAGCCACTTCCACCTCACTTTTCCCTCTCCTGGTGGCATCATGGTCAGGAGGGGGCTGATGTTCCCTATGAGCGCAGACTATGGGCGTTTTCGGATGCGACGATTGCCTGCATTCCCACTCTTTGACCTGTGTGGAATTGCGGGCTACTGTCAATGTTGGATACATTGCCAGATGTTAGCTCAGGCTGTTTTCCGGGTGGTGTTGGCACTTAGCCCGGGCTGTAACTCGGAAACATCCCCAGGTCACAGTTTGGCCTAAGTGCCAACATGGCCGGGAAACAGCTGCTCAGCCAGGAGTAAAGCAGGCCAACGCGTTTGGTAGCCCGCTTTGCCTAGACCCAGTCCGGAACCCCAGTGGTTCCAGTCATCATGGTGGCTGCATGGCTGCCTATCAGCTCTGGGGTGGGGAAGGGCTGCTGCACGCAGTGCTGGGGCGGGGCTGAGCGGATGCATGTACTCCAGGTGCCTCCCCACCCGCTCCCCTCCCCGGCTGGGCCTCTGGCACATTTGTTTGGCAGCTGGGCTGATTCCCAGTCAGAGGGATGGCTCCCACCACTGCCATGTCCATGGTCATGGCAGGAGCCATCACTTTTGTTTTCCCCCTATGTTTGGTTTGCACGCATGCATAACGTGAACCTTGGATCGGGGCATATGTTTTATACCAATGAACAATAGATCTGATTCTGATATCTCTTAAGCCTTGTTCACACAATACTTTATTTTGGGATAGTAACCAGGGTTGCTACCCCTTGCAGTTTGACCCAAGACTCCCATAGGCAAAAATGGGAGTCTCAGGGTTAAACTGTCAGAAGTGACAACCCCAGTAGTAACCCCTTAACTCACTTTAACCCTGCTTCTGTTCACACAATAAGTAAAAATAAAGCAAGGTAAAAGGAGAGGTTATAAAACCCTGAGGAAAGATGAGGTAAAGCACGGTAGGGTTGGTTTTTTTGTTTTTTGTTTACTCCAAAGTAACTGTGTGAACAATAACAAGTTGCACAACCATGCAAGTTATTATGTAATTGTTACCTCTGGGGCAACCTTCTCACTTGGAGTTTGTGTTACATTTGCAAACTGAGATTGTTAATTCAGGAGTAATTATCCCAGGGTAAAAAATCACAGTTAGCCGGATTGTGGGAACACAGATTTTGACTGATTTAAAAGTAGGGTGACTACTATTTACAGGTCTAATTTTTAAACAAAATGTATTTCTTTTAAGGAGTGATAAGGTTGCACAGACACTTCCATGGTGTGACAGAAGAAACAGTCCAGGTGTTTCAATGTTGGTTTAAATACTGGCCAAAACTTGATTAAACAGATAAAGAACCAGAGTAGGAATATTTCCCACCCACTGCCAGAACAAGATCAGCTTGAAGGAGTGGACTCTCACATGGTCCTTCAGACCCAAGGGAAGTAGATCCAATATTGGGCTTGACCAGAAATCCCCACTGGCCCATTATTCAACAATGGGTGATTTCAGACGTGCCAGCCTCCCTTCTTGACACGGCGTGGGGTCAAACCTTCGTCCCCCTCCGGAATCAGGCCGGCTGGTCAGCAGACGTGCCAGTCAGATTCCACTCGGGGATTGGGGAGGTGGCGGGGCTGTGCGGCGCAACGTGTGGCCGCACAGTCCCACCCCCGCATGCTCCCCTGGACGCCTGCCCTCCTGGAGATGGGTGGGCGCAGCAGCCAATCCGGCCGCTGCGTCCGATCCCGTCTCATGGCCGGGATCACGCTTCAGCCTTGGCGGAGGTAACAGACGTTACCATCCACTGATTCCAGACCATGGTCCAAGTAACCACCATTCTGGAGGTGAGGCCGGCCTCCCCTCCAGAATGGTGGTTAATTGGATTCCCGTCGGGCAATTGTTCACTGTGGTGAACATCTGGCAGGAACCCCTTCAAATGTTACGGGATCTCCTCCACCACAGGTGGTTCACTGTGGTAAAAGGGAGGCCCATAACGTCTGAAATCACCCAATAAGTGATGGAGACAAAGTAGTTTAGATGCTCTCTTAATGGACCAACCTCTGTTGGTGGGAGTATGCAAGCTTTTGGGCCACATAATGCCCTTCCTCAATCATGAAAAGAGTCATATGCATGGTCTGAAAGCTTGCATACTTTCATCAACAGTAGTTGGTTCAATAAAAGAAATAAAATGAACTATTTTGACTCCCATCTATTACATTTGGACCAACACAGCAACCACACACTCTCTCAAGATTTCCTCTTCACCTCCATGACAATAATTGATGACAACCTAATGTGGGCTTGTGCTCAGTTTTGGAAAGGCTGCACAACCACAGTGCAGTTCACCCACACAAAACTTCTAAAAAGGAACCAAAGCTAAGACCATTCCTCAAGGCACTGGCTTCAGGACAACACAGCATTAAGTACCTGCAACACAGGTCTCCTGAGTAAATTATTTATAATGCATATGAACATTTCCCACACAAATCTGGCATTTGTGCATAGTCAAATACTATTATTTCTATTTTCAAGGAACCCCTGAATCAATTTTCTTGCTTAGCTGTTCCATTTTTCCAAGAAAGAAAGTTAAATCTAATTTAAACTGGCGATTCTTTGTAAAATTTCATTTGATTGCTCTCTTCCTAAATGTTTTTGGTCAGTTCTCTTGGTTAAAATGTAATGGATGGATACGTGGTTCATGTCTTCCTATAAATTCTCTACTTCATAAGAGTTGTCTGGTTTTGAACTTGAGAAGTCCCCTGTTACCGTTTCTGTAATGGGAAATCTGTTGTAATTGAACTATCTGTATTGATGCCTTGAAGTTTCAGGTTGCATCTTTGAATTCAGTTCATTTCTGTTTAATGCTCAACAACCTCCAAACACAAAGGCGTCTAACCTGGCATCTTAAATCTTAGGGCACTGCATTTTCCAGACTTTTAAGTAAATGAATGACAGTGAAACTGTAGTTGAGACAAAATAGTGTGGAGATATCTTTTATTGGACCAACTCAAGTTGAAGGTGCATGGGCTTTCGGACCTCACAGGGTCCTTCTTCAAGCAGGCCCTATAAAGGGTTATATTTGTCAACTGCGTGATGCTGGATGAAGAGAGCATCTTTAAGAGTCAAGCAGAGGCTTCAACCATCATCAAGGCGGCATGTTGTCATACAAAATGGAGAGAAAGGCTGATCTGCCACATCAGCACCAATTTTTATACTACAGAGTGGCAATGTTGTCTGTCCTCACAGGTCTTTTGATTTACATGGCTGCATGATGTTGCATTACCTTGGGATTAGGTGCAGCCAGAGGAATAGAATAGGAAGTTTCATGTTATACTATGTGATGTGTATGTGCCACACAGACACAAATATAAAAAGGAACAATACACGAAATATGGAAAGGGTTCATATCCCCAAGTAAAAGGCTCACGGAGAAAGCCACAAGTGTGTGTACATTTGTGTGTACACATTGATGAGTGAAAACAGACATTTATTATTATTATTAATTATTATTACTATTATAAACATTCATAAAGCGCCAGTCATGTACCTGGCGCTGTACAGAACATAGAAACAGACGCGGTCCCTGCCTGTGGCGGGCTACATCAGGTGCCAATGCAGCCCTGCAACATGCATAAGAAATGTTAAAGTGGTGCTAAAGCGGAGTTACGTGCATGTTTGTTTTCACCCTTTACCGCCGCTTTAACATCTCTTATGCTTGTCGTAGGGCCTACATAGGGTGCCAATGCAGCCCTGCAAACTGTGTAGTGGTGTTAAAGCAGAGTTACATGCATGTCTATTTTCACACAAAAGCTTATTCACTTTCAATTTGCTACTAATGATCCTGGCCCAGTACAAAGAATCAGGAAGGATTACTGCAAAAACAAATATAACTAGCAACCTGTGACGAGCTAGCTGTACATCAGCCTCCAGGTCCTAGTGGGATCAGGCCAAATGCAGCCCGAACACAATGTTCCTGTCACCAGCTGCAGTTTATTGACAGTGTTTGGACCAACAAGAAATAAGTACATTTTCCCACTCACAGTCCCAGACTTCCCTTGGGCCAGGTCATCAACACAGCTAGCTCCTAGGCTGCTACTGGTTCAACTGAGCTTCTTCTGCCTTGGCAGCTCACAGCAGACTGGCTTGGGGCTAGTGTATATATTGCTCTTATAGCCCAGAAGGGGTTGTGGCTAAAGTGACAGGCAGGCATTCCTAAAGAGCCCACAGCCTGCTCTGCCACAATCAGAAAACCTTGAAATACCCTCCAAATTAAGACATTATAAAAAGGTAGATATTATTATAAAATGCATGCACTATTATTAATCCGTGTTTATCCTTATGAACGGAGGAAGAGTCAGCAATAGTATTGATCTTTGCACTGGGGCTCCCAGCCTCTCCTTGAATGTTCTGCTGTTGCTCCAGCCCTTAAACTCAGCAGAAAGCACTAACTTCTCCAACTGCTCCCCCTTCATCTGCCCCTACTTTCCCTCACTATTTAAGAAAGGTGGGAGTCTCAGAGGATGAAAAAATCCCCCAAGCCCAGGAGAAAAAGAGGCAGGAGAATCCTCTCTACTTTTTGGGAGAGATGAGGAGTTGGCCTTATTGCCACAATTCCACTGAGAAGAAACATGTTGGTGTCAACAATAACCAGATGGAAAACTACAAGTTATATCATCTAGCAAGAAATGAGGTCGACAGAAGGAAGAAGAGCTGGAGATAAAAAAAAAAAGAGGCTGGAATAACTGCTCTTAACTTTGTAATTCAACAGTCCAGCACTGACTCATTAAAAGGATTATCCTTCTAGCTTTGTTTTAGAATATAACTCTAGATGAAAGCAGGCATTCCCCCCACCCCCAAGTGTTAACTTCTACTTTTCTCACTTTGTCATCCTCAGTCTCAGCTGTACCATTAACACACTTGTATTTTGCACACACCAGTATTTAATATCAAGTTTCTTCTTCTTTTTTTCATATAATCACAGTTCCACCTGGTTTTCTATTAGCTGAGTTTCAAGAGAAAAACCCCCACTATTGGAACACTATAAAGTATATCCCCAAATCCTGTTCTTTCATTGTGTATTGCAAGTGAAAACCTTATGGCGGATCCTAGACAATAACTTGGAAGATTCTTGAGCTCCATTTTGGGAACAGTCTTGATGGTCGAAATTAAACATCAATTCCAGAAGAACCCCATCATTAAATCACAACTGTTTCGAGAGGTGTGCTTCATTTTGTGTTGGATATAGCAGAGCAACAGCAGTTGTGTAATTTCACGTCATAGAGCCCAGTCTGACACTTCGGAATGGATTCCATGATGGTGCAGCAACTTGGAGAAACGGCAAAGATCATTTCTATAGAAGATCAAGCAGGAGCATGGGGAGGTTCTGCTTGATTTCTCAGTTCACTGGTAATGATTATAAATGTGACTGTGGCTCTGGGTGGCTGTAAGGTCAGCTACGGCCATTTTTACATGGACAACCCCCCTGCCCCCTGGTGTTTGGGCGGGTGTGTGGTGGGGGGGGCGGCAGTCCATGTACACGGTTGGAGGAGGCTCCGTGGGTGGAGATGGATGTATATCCATGTAAACAGACACACACACACCTCCACTCACCACGCCAAAACACCCCCCACCCCCATCCATGTATTAATGGCCTACATCAGAATCCCTTGGACAATATCCTTGTGGACTACTTATGCCTGTTTCATCCATTTATTTTATGACTATGCTTACTTGGTATTATTTTCTTTATCTTTCCAGTCCGCTCCTCCATCACCTTCCCCCCTGTTTCCCATATTACACCTGTCCTTTCATTCACTGCTGTAGAGCTGATACCAAAGTCACTCTGGGGGCTAATTCCAAATGTTGCCTAGAACATAGGTTCTCAAGCTAGGAGGCACATGTAAGGTGTTTTGGGGAGCATGAGAAGGACCTCGGTGGGTAAACACCTAGCTCTACACTTTGAGAAAGTCAAAGAACAAGGGGAAGAGAGAGGGGTAGCAATAAGAGGGTGGGAAGGGGGAGAGGAAGATAGGTGTATGTAGTGGGGTCTCAACTATGACAAAGAAGTGGAAGGGACACATGATTAAAAAAAGTTTGAGAGCCACTGGCCTTAAAAGATCTTTTCATCCAAAATGCCTGGCTAGCTAAAGCGCCTCTGGATCAGTTCTGACTTATATTTACTTGTGTTCACGTAAGTCACCATTAGGAATCATACCACAGTGGTTTACGTAGTTTCCTGACTGATTTTCTCCATTTGTTCATGGCATCAAATGACAAGCAATCGCCAAGTGATGATTATGCAGCTCTGTCCAGGACTTATGCCTCAGACCCACTGTGAAATTCTGGAAGCACTTGATAAGGAAAACTGCACCAAATGCCCCACCTTCCCCTCTCCCATTCCTCTGAGGATCACGGATTTAAGCTCCATGGATGGTATTATACAAGTGGGCACAGAGTTGGTTATCACAATGCTCCTTTTGCATTTAAAATATGTGAAGCCATTGCCTCAAATTCTTGGTGCGCAGGGCATTCAAAGTGATGGCTTGACATACAATGGCTCCATCACAGCCAAAGAATTCACTCAAGGGTGTAGGTAGAATCTACACCTGTTCCTCACGATTTGCTTTGTTTTGAGTTGTGATTTCCATATATTTTACTTAGGGCTAGAGCAGAAACAAGTACCTGGAAAAATGTGTCAATACCTGTCAAACCTCCAGTGCCAGAATCTACTTGAAAATATGTATGAATTGGTACCCAAATTGGACCCTATGTTCCAGAATGTTGACTTCCGGTCCCAATTTTTCAGTTTTCCATCATGATCAGTAACAGGAAAATCAGTAAACTGGTAATGGAAATTACAGATTTATTGGGTATCAGGGTACCCTACCTGTGATTGGGTAGCCTGTTGAATACCCAACGCAGTACTTGAAAATTTGGTTATTAGCCATAATTATCAATTTAGGTGACCCTTCCAGCTTTACTTAGGTCATTTTCCACCATTCAAGTCAATGGTGAAACTCCCATCACTTGAATGGTGGAGGGTTGTCTTGTCAGTTTTATACACGTACACACTGTCAGCCTATTCCATGTTATTTATTTTATTTATACAACCATTTTTATGTCACCTCCACATGCCTCTGGCAGCTTGGGTGGCTTACAATACAATAACGTTGCCACAAGGACTTAGTCAAAGTGCCTGTGTCTATGTTCTAAAACATGAATGGATTTAAAATACCAATCGCTTATTGAAATTATTTAAAAATCACAGTGCAATCACACTCCACATGGGAAGTTTATGTCAGATAAATACTTTGTCTGCTGCTTCTTTGAATTTATGAGGTGTTTCCAAGCAAGTTTCCACAAAGCCTCCATTTTGCACGTAGATAGCATCTGATGATGCAACATTTATGTTTCTGGCATGATACTAAATTTGCAACAGGGAGAAACTATTGCTCTCTGGAGTAATGCTTCAACAAGGAATGCTACATTCCTTAAACTGAAGTTCTTCACTTGAGGAAAATCTAGGAGAAATTTCTGACATTAATAGCCCAATAGACAACATTTAATACTTGCTTTCTGTACCGGAGCACCTTCAGTATGATTTACAACCATGTTTTTTTTGGGTGGAGATAAAAGAGTGATCATGTTTTAAGTAAGGTGAATAAATATTAGTTAGTATAGAACAGATAGAGAGTAAAGTTGAGGTGGTATCTGACATGTGGCCTAATCTTCACTTTTAATTTCCTGGATTTGAGGTGATAAAATTTCATTTGCTTTATATAGTCATTTATAAATGGAGTTTTTTGACCATAAGATATTACATCTAAGGGATAACAGTATTGCTTTTATATGGAACCTTTCCTTATGTTTCTAAGCTTGATGCCAAACAAAGAAACCCAGAATTTGAGAACCATACTTTCCTTCTTGTTAGCACAGAAGAGTGCCTTTTAGTGTGTGACATTTTTTAAACACATCAAATTGTAATGGAAGGCTGTGCCTCGCAATGACAGAACAGTTCTGTTGACAGTGGTTGAGACGTGTGCACCAACAGAGTTCTTCTGATATCCCGTATGTAGTTATAAAAGCCCCCATCCTATTCTTCTCCATAGACTAGACTAGACTAGCTAAAATACTGGAACAACTGGGGATAAGAACCTGTAGAGGTAATGAGTGAGCCCTTTTTTTCTACTAGAGTCAATAAAAGCTTAGCTACTGATCACCATGGAGACAGAATTTCACACACTGTATCTGCAGAATGCTAGCTACTGATCACTGTTTTCAAGCTCAGACTCTTCCTGTCTTTGCAACAACTGACCTGCCTGCAGTGATCAGGGGCGTAGCTGTAATGTATGCACAAAGATCGAGGGTATGGCCCCTTACGAGAAACAGCCACACACACCAGGGGACTCGATCTGAGGCTCAGCTCCTGGGAGGAAGGCCTTGGGAAAGGGCGGAGGAACTGAGAGCTTGTAAGAGGCCTGGATCCAGGGTTAAATAAAGAGATTTGTTAACTCAGTCATCTTGTGTAAATCTTTACTTCTTGGGAAGCAGCGGACAACACATGGTGTCAGAGTGGGATGAACCATGGCCTTCACACAGAGCAACTTAAGAAATGTGCCTCCCAGGGACTTTGAAGCAGGAAACACAGCAGAGAACAAAATATGCAGGCATGCAGAAGATGCGCACAACAGCATGCAAAGGAAGATTTGTGCCCAGCCATAGGGAAAATATGCATGTACTGCCGCAAAGCAAATCACTTTGGATGAGCATGCCGCTTAAACAAACGACGAGGCAAGGGAAGCACAGTGCACACAGTTGCAGAGCACACACAAGAGGAAGAAGAATATGACCAGGATGATTCAACAATGTACCTAGCCCCTATTCAAAAGAGAAAGACAGATAATGATGAAGCCCACGTAACCATCCTAATTGGCCCAAAGGACATATCCATAACCTTCAAAATTGACATAGGGACGCAAGTAAACTGCATTCCCACTACAGAATACAGAACACATCTAGCCTGCTGTTTCACTCTGACATCACCTGTAACAGAGTAGTTGACAGGATATGGGGGACATCAGCTCAGTGTAGTGGGGAAATTATCTGCAAAAAGCACGTACAAAACCAGAAGTCAACATCTGGATTTCTACATGATAAAGACCCCAGCAAAACCAATATTGGGACTGAAGGCCCTTCAGTCCTTAAACCTAATCAAACTCCTGATGACTATAGACTCCACAAACAGACCGCTCACATCAGAAGAAGTCATGACAAGATTCCCTGATGGGTTTAAAGGCACGGGATGCTTACCAGGTCACTGAAAGATCAAGCTGTCGCCAAATGCAACACCAGCGATTCATGCACCCTGTTGACTCCCACTAACAATAAAGCCCAAAGTGGAAAAGGAACTTCGCTGCATGGAACTACTAGGAATAATAGAACGGGTAGAAGAACCATCAGAGTGGGTCAGCTCAATGGTTGCGGCGGAGAAGAAAAGTACTGGCGCCATCAGGATATGCACTGGCGCCACGAGATCTAAACAAAGCTATCATGAGAGAACACTACAGTCTGCCCACACTAGATGACATAACTCACAAGCTATCTGATGCCAGAGTATTCAGTGTTCTAGACGCACAATCAGGACACTGGCAAATTAGACTGGAAAAAGACAGCATCAAGCTGACCACTTCAACACCCCATTTGGACGATGGCGCTTCAAGAGAATGCCGTTCGGCATCTCATCTGCTCAAGAAATATTCCAAAAGAAAGTACATGAAGCACTGGAAGGGCTAAAAGGGGCTGAAGTGATCATTGGCGATATTCTGGTACATGGAAGCACCAGAGAGAAACATGATGAAAACCTAATAGCGCTACTTACAAGATGTAAGGAATGCAACCTAAAACTGAACCACACCAAAATGCAAATTGGAGTAGAACAAGTAAGCTACTTTGGTCACATCCTGGAAAGGGGAGGCATCAAGCCTGACCCAAATAAATTAGAAGCCATAAAACAGCTAAGAGCACCAACATCCTTAAAGGAATTAGAAACCATACTTGGAATGGTGGCCTACCTATCAAAGTTCACACCAAGACTGGCAGAGATTATAGCTCCCCTCAGAGACCTAAAGAAGAAAAACAGCGAGTGGTACTGGGATGACAACCTATTCAAGATGCTCGAAAACATGAAAGAAGCCATCTCGCAAGAAGCAAAACTAAAGTATTACGATGTAAGAGAAGAAGTAACACTACAGGTAGATGCATCACAGGCAGCGGTCGGAGCAGCACTACTGCAGGAAGGGCACCCCGTGGCATATGCATCAAGGGTACTAACATCAGCTCAACAGAACTATGCCCAAATTGAAAAGGAACTATTTGCCATCATGTCTGGGTGCCAGAAATTCCACCAATACCTCTATGGACGCTTAACAACCATGAAGACAGATCACAAACCCCTGGAAAGCATCCTAGAGAAACCACTAACCTCTGCACCGCCATGATTGCAACACATGATAACTACAAAATACAAATTGAAAGTGGTATACAAGCCTGGGAAAAACATCCCCATAGCCGACCTGCTCTCACACAACTACATAGAAGGGTTAAATGCCAAAGAAGAAGAAGACTTGGAAGAACAAGTGCACACGGTACTTCAACACTTAACTGCAACAATGGACAAACTGGGAGAAATAATACAGAAGACTGAAAGTGATGAAACACTGGGAATCTTAATGGAGATGATAAGGGCAGGATGGCCTGACCACAAACATCAAACCCTCTTAGCAATAAGAGACTTCTGGAATGACAAGACAGAACTAACAGTAGAAAATGGTCTAATCCTGAAAGGAGAGAGAATAGTAATCCCAAAGGCAATGCACCCAAAGATTCTAGAAAGGGTCCACGAGGGACACCTTGGAATGGTACTATGCAAGAGACGGGCAAGGGACACCCTCTATTGGCCCGGCATGTATGCACAAATAGAGGAAATGATAAAAAACTGTAGCACTTGCACAAAATACCAGGGACAGAACTGCAAGGAACCCATGATAATTCGGGATGCACCCGGTAGAAACGATTGGCAACAGACCTATTTGAGCTAGGGGGAAAGCACTATCTGCTAATTGTTGATTACTACAGCTGCTATTTTGAAGTAACTCAGCTAAGCAACAAATCCTCCAGCAGTGTAATAAAGCACACAAAAGTAGCACTGGCAAGACATGGCATTTGCGATGAGTTAATCTCAGACAATGGCCCACAATACACATCTGAGGAATTCCACAGATTCGTAACTGACTGGGGTTTTAGCCACACCACCAGCAGTCCATACTACCTGCAATCCAATGAGTTAGCAGAGAGATACGTGCAAATAGCAAAGCAAATACTGACCAAAGCTAGCGAAAATAATCAAGACCCATACATAGGTCTACTGAACTACCAGAACACCCATGGAATCGGGGTACTCACCTGCCCAGATGCTAATGAGCAGAAGACTCAAATCCAAGATACCCACCAAAGAGTCCCTCTTAAAGCCAAGGAAAATTGACAACCACCTGGTAAAACAAAACTGGACCCATGGAAGAGGAAAGCAGAAAATACACTATGACAACAGTGCCCAAACTCTAAGACCTCTTGCGAAAAACTCAAATGTATTGATACGAAGCCAAGAGGGACGGTGGCACCCGGGGACAGTCACAGAAACCACCGAATACCCAAGGTCACACACGATACAAACAGAGAACGGACAGACCCTAAGACGGAACCGAAGACACCTGAGACCTGCTCCTGCACCAGAACTTGCAGATGTGACAGGAGAAACAACCAGTGAGAAGGACACAGCAACTAACCCAAACACCCCAACAGGGTTACCAACTAGCCAGGGAGAGGAAACAACAAGAGAGCCACAGACACAAAAACCAATAAAGGACAGTTTTCCCAAAGCACCAATGAACATGAGCAACACCTACTCAGGGTACGGAAGGAAGTTCAAGCCCCAAAAGACTATATCACACCTTAGTGACATCAATGAACCAACATTTATAGGAACTCTTTAATTGTTATTTGTTTGTTGTGGGGAGGGTGTGTGTGTAATGTATGCACAAAGAGCCAGTGTATGGCCCTTTAAGAGAAACAGACACACACACACCAGGGGGCTGGCTCTGAGGCTCAGAAGCTCAGCTCTGGGGGGGCTCAAATGAGCCCAGGCCCTGGACTCCAAGGGAGCCCTTTGCGAGCAGTCTGAACACCACTAGGAAACTTTCAGACTGGGCAGCAGGGGAGGGAAGAGGGGTAGCCCTCCATCCCTGCCCAATCTGAACATTACCTAGTGGTGGTCTGGCTGCTTCCAAAGGGCCTCACCAGGGGAGAAGTTGTAAGTAGGTCTGAAAGGAGAATTAATTTTATTCTTGTGAGAATCGGCTGCCCTTTTCCAAAATGGTGATGCTGCTGCTGCATCCATGCAGCATCCTCACTCCATGGTAGCTACGCCCCTGATCACTGCAGGCAGGTCAGCTGTTGCAAAGCTAGGCTTCTGTAGCACACAGAGGGCTGACCATGTGCAGAATGGCCTGGTGGCCATTTTGTGCGTACACAGTTCTTTTTCTTGTTTTTTTCCCGCTGCATCACAGAGAAGACGATAAGAAACGAGAGAACAACGGAGAAAAGAGGAGAGAGAGAGATGCGGATGGGAGGCTTGGTAAAGGCTCTGGTGAGTAAATCAAGAAAAAAATAATCTCAAGACGAAAGTTTAGAGATTGGGGCTTTTCTCAATTCTTGTTTCGTCCTCAATTCTTTTTGAGAAACTCATCAAGTTTCAGCCTTAAGTTTTAAGAGTGGATGAGGGTGGAGTCCTGCCCCACTTAAAACGTCTTTCCTGGTGGGATTGCTGCCACTCAGGAAGGTCTGCTGGGAGTTCGGGCAGCTCTACCTTCATGGGTAGGCCCTCTCGCACCTCCTGGAGACCTCACCCCTTTGCCCTTGGTAAGGCCCATAATTGGAATAAGAGCCTAGACTCAGCACAGTATTGCTAATATGCCACTGTCAATGATGAACTAGTACTTACCTATAGTATTTCGCTAGTGTGTGATGAAGGCTAATTGTTTGTAAATCACACTGAGCTTCTTGGCTGAGACATATTACACAGATATAGAATTCTACCATACTTGTTTGTAGGAATAAAAATCAGAAAAGTGTTACTTTAATAAAATAAATTGAATGAGCCTCCATAATTAAATAACAAAAATCCTAAATTCAGCACTACAAAGCCCACCAGAGTTAAGATAATTGATTTTGCTAGTGCCAGAGTATGGAAACCTGGCATATCTGTTACTGAACTGGAACTTAAGCTATCAGTCACTGAACAATCTGATGGTTTCTTTAAAGTTACATTAAGCCCCATCGTGGAAGTTTAACCAAGAAATGAAAATCATTATTGGTTTCCATTAACAGACGACAACTCCATTAATAGATTAAATGTGTATTTAAATCTTTGGAGCATATGAAGGAAAACACAAATTATAAGACAGAGGAAAATTCCGTCAGACATGTCTAAATTAAGCTGAATGCAGTTTTAAAGAGTAGATTAAAATTCTTCTCTTGTTTGGAATGCTTTAACAATTCAGAAAATAAAAAACAGATACAAATGCATGCGTCATAAAAACAGGTCCTTTTTGCCTGTGTGACAGATTGTTTGAAACATCTGATTGTAGTACATCTAAGTGTGCGCTTAATTCTTGAAACTTCATGATAATTAATACCTTTGCAATTCCATATATCTTTTGAAATATTTTTTTTCTTTTAATTTCCACTTCATTTTGGAGTTATTTCAAGCTGCTTACATATTCAAATCTACTAGTTTTCCAAACCTAAATTTATTTCTTGCATTCAGTTTCAATAGCATTTTTAAAATGTACATTGAAACAAAACTAAAAAAGCCCCCACACTTTACACTGTGAAAAACTTCATATGACATAATGTCCAAGATGTGATAATACTCTAAGAAGCGGGGCCTCCTCAGCTAGGGAAACTAGCTCAGTCTGAGGCAAAGGAGCTTGGGAAGACAGCATTCTCGATCTGACCGGGGACCAAGGGTCAGGTCCTGTCAGGCCCAAGGCTTCAGAGCTCTAGCCAAGTGTTTTTTAAACTTATGACCCTGTGGTCCTTTTCACACGGGTGCCTCCCACTGCATATGTATGGTGGTGTATGGGGGCACCCATGTGAATGCCACCCGCGGTGGGTGTGCAGTGGGGGGGGGAGGGCATCCATGGGAGTGGTGCCCGCAGTGGGTAGGGGTGCGTGCACACTCCTGGACTCCACCCATCTCCACCCACCTTCACCCATCACCCACACATGGAGCAACAGGCTCCAATGCCCATTGCTCCATGTGTGGAGATGGGTGTGCGCCTGTGGGAATGGTCTTTCAGACCGGCCTTTCAGACCCTGCAGCCCAAATGTACACAGAGGGGGGCATGTCTGAAAGTGGCCTAAGTGTGACTGCTGTGGGGGGCTGGACCACCAGGGAAACTATTGAGGGGGAGGTGTCCCACCTATGCGTTGCCCATGCAGGGACCAAGGTAGCTCAGTGCACAAGTCTGCGACTGCCGGGAAGCCAGAGGGGCTAACAGTGCTGCTANGCCCGCAGTAGGTAGGGGTGCGTGCACACTCCTGGACTCCACCCATCTCCACCCACCTCCACCCATCACCCACACATGGAGCAACAGGCTCCAATGCCCATTGCTCCATGTGTGGAGATGGGTGTGCACCTGTGGGAATGGCCTTTCAGACCGGCCTTTCAGACCCTGCAGCCCAAATATACACAGAGGGGGCACATCTGAAAGTGGCCTAAGTGTGACTGCTGTGGGGGGCTGGACCACCAGGGAAACTATTGAGGGGGAGGGGACATGTAGCCCTGTGTCCCACCTATGCGTTGCCCATGCAGGGACCAAGGTAGCTCAGTGCACAAGTCTGCGACTGCCGGGAAGCCAGAGGGGCTAACAGTGCTGCTAGCCTGGGATTGAGACTCTGAAATTGGGGGAGGTGGGAGGAAGGCTTTCTGAATTTTGGAACCCCCCTCACCCCCAAGGGCATTTTCTGGGGAATTCAGTTTTCAGAAGACCCAAAATGCACACTGCTACTTGAAAATAGGACGACACAACTAAGGCTGTTTTTAAATAAGATCCTCCCATGCATGGACACCCAGTGTCCACGTGGGCGAGCATCTCGTTTAAATGTGGATGTGCATGGGTGCGTGCTTCCGTGACCCATGCATCCAGACCCACCTTTTCCACCCCTCCAATTGGCAAAAAGGCAGGTTGCTCCATGTGTGGAGGTGGGTGGAGAATGGGAGTGCGCCCATCTGCACCCTCCCCCCACACATGGCCCCCGCAGCGGGGCTCCCCTGGCCACACACAAACTGCCCCCCCCCAGTGGCGGTCTACTTAAAAATGGCCTTAGAGGTGTAAGTCATTTGCCAAAACTCTCAAGGGGGTGGTGTGTCCTTTGTGTTCTCCCCCTCATATCTGTATATTGCCTGAGCACTAATGGAAAATAAGGACCATGGTCCATATTAGATATTCTAGTCTGTAGTCACTGGACAATGCACTCCAGGAGTGCATAAAACTATTGAGAAGCTGATACCAAGATAAATCTGATTCAGCACTTAATATTCAGTTTGACAATTTCCTATCGTTTTTCTCCCAGAATACTTGCAACAGTTTCCTGGAGATTATATTTGGGCTGCGGCCTTTCAGACAGACTGATCCCCGCACATATTAGGGCTGCGCATTCCCCACCCCCCCAGCCCAAGTATGTGCAGGGGGGGCGGCGGCATATCTGAAAGTGGCCTTAGTCCAGTGCTCTTCCCCTGCCATGGCTCCAGGTACGCATGAAGTCATCAGAGGAGGGGCAACTTCCTTGCAGGAGGCAGCAGTGCCGTGAGGGAGGAGGACTGTGGCAGGCTGCAGCGGCACACACGATGAGGTGAGGAGGACCAGGGGCACAGCGATAATAGAGACAGGCAGTGTAGCTGCAATGGG
>QEPC01011901.1:2848539-2918385 GCA_003113815.1 Sphenodon punctatus | reverse complement strand
TTTTTGGAGGTTCCCCAGGCGAGGCGGGTGGCCACCGATGTTAGATGTTTTTCGGTGGTCGCCCCTGTGCTGTGGAAATTGCTCCTGGAGGAGGATTGGTTGGCCCCCACTCTCCTGTTATTTCAACGTTTATGTAAGACCTGGCTGTTCTGCTAGGCCTTTGGCGAGTGGGAGGGGTAGGGTGGGAGGGGGTGGGAGTTTTCTTCCCTGCATTTTTGTGAATTTTAACTGTTTTAATAGTTTTATTGTTTTTATATTTGCTGTTTGCCAGCCTGGGCTGCCCTGTGGGCAGGAGGGGCGGGATAAAAATTTTGTATAAATAAATATATAAATAAATAATAAATAAATAAACTGGGCCTGTGATGGGAAGGGAAGGACCTGATGGATGTAATCGCTGGCCAATGAGCAGCGCAAGCAGGTCCCAGGCAGTTGAATGGCACCTTGTGATTGCTTAACACCTCCTGCCTCCCAGAACCAATCAGGGGAGGTCTGGGGGAGGACACTGCAACCCTTTATACTGCAGGGCTGTGCTGCTTGACTCTGGGTTCTGGGTTAGCTATTGCTCTGTCAAGGTGCATTTGCAGAATCTGCTGGTGCTTGCACTAAAAATCCTCCCATATATATCCCTACCACCTTACTTTTCCAGTCTGTATTCCTTACCCTTACATTTGGGCTTTTTCCTTCCCCTTCCTGTCTCCCCCTGTACGCACATATATATAGAGAGAGATAAAGCTTGTGTGTGTGTGTGTGTGTATATATATAAAATGACAGATATAGATTAGAGATAGTGGATATACCTCTGAGTTTTCCTTTTCCCTTCCCCTGTCTGTCTCCCCCTGTCCATATGTTATATATATATATTTAGATACTATACCAATACCGATACCAAAAACAAAATCTTTGTTTGAAATCAGTATTGATACCGACAATGATAATGAAAAACAACATTTTGTTATTAACAAAAATGACACATTTTAATAACAAAAACAATAATGAAAAACGAAAAACAACATGGGGCTCTGGTGCACAGCACACCCCTACTGCTTGGGCACATGCTAGATCCGGCTGCCCTCTCCAGGTTTCTATGCATGTGTGCGTTTATGATCATGGGGTTTGGTGTGTGCGCGTGTGTGCATGGTGCCTGGATGTGCGTGGGTGTGTGCGCATGGTGCTTGTGTGTGTGTGTGCATGCACGCATGCTACCTGTGTGTGTGTATACATGTTTCTGGGAGGGGTGTGGTGTGATGTGTGTGTGTGATGTGTATTAACCCTACTCTTGAATGGTGCCTGTGCGTGTGTGAGTGTACATGTTTCTGGGAGGGATGCGTGTGTGTGAGTGATGTGTGTTAACCCTACCCTCGAGCCTGTGACAGGCAGGTTGGGATAGGGGGGTCTGGGGCAGAAAGTTAGAGATGGAAGGAGGGCCCTGAATGTGGGCAGAGAGAGGAAGGTCCAGATCATGGATTTGCTCTCAATCCTCATGTGCATGCCCTCTGCTCCCTTACTCAAGAGCGGGTAATGGTTACTAACTGATTAAGAACACCAGCAACTCATCTCAAGAATGCTGTGGTGCAGCTGTCACAGTATGTTTTTTAAAAAGCATGCAATATGAGCTGAGAGCGGAGCTGCAGCGGCCGTTCACTAAGCAGTCGGACAGCAACTCCACATCTGGCCAGTGCCCTGGGTTTGGGTGGCCCACTCTGTTGGCAGTGCTCCAGTATGTTCTGGAGCACAGTAAGCAGGGCTGCCTGCTCTGCTTCTGCTCTGCTTGCACATCTGGTGTCTTCACAAGGACAGGCCGTCCAGGTGTCAAGCGGAGCAGCGCCAGAGATGCCATCTGTCTGTTTACACCCAATATCTTGCATGTTAAAATACAGATACTACTACTTAGGATTTTATTCCCCTGCACTGACATGAGGCAAAGTCTGTCTATAGCTTTTCCACTTTATTTCTGATTGCATTTCTAATTTTATTTTATTTATTTATTTCATTGGTCTTTTACCCCACACCCGCCTGCTCACAGAGCAACTCGGGGCAGCTCACAATACACACAGACCATAACAATAAAACACCATCATTTAAAACATCCACAAACAACATAAAATTAATTAAAAATACTAAAAACATACTAAAAGGGCAAAAGAAACACGCCCCCCCCCCACCCTACCCATCTCCCTCTCCAAAAGCCTGGTGAAACAGCCAGTTCTTACATTGTCTTCGGAAAGAGAGAAGGTCTGGGACCAGGCAGGTCTCCGTTGGAAGGATGTTCCACAGCGTAGGTGCGGCCACCAAGAACGCCCTCCCCATCGTCACCACCTGGGGAACCCGGGCGACTTTGAGTCCCTGGCCGACCGCAGGGGCCACGATACGACCCAGGACCTGAGGCGGTCCCACAGGTAAGCAGGGCCCAGGCAGTTTAGGGCTTTAAAGGTCATTACCAGCACCTTGAATTGGGCCCGAAAGACAATAGGCAGCCAGTGCAGAGAACGGAGCACAGGTATAATGTTAAGAGACGGGCTGCCACATACTGCACCAGCTGCAACCTCCAGACCATCCCCAAGGGCAACCCAACATAGAGTGTGTTACAGTAGTCTAGTCTAGAGGTAATAAAGGCATGGATGATGGTGACCAGATCAGAGTTTGAGACATATAGCCGCAGCCGCCGTACCAGATGTAACTGGTGAAATGCTCCCCTAGCCACTGCCTCCTCCTGGAAATCCAGGCAGAGCTGTGGGTCGAGGAACACCCCCAGACTATGAACCTGTGTGGCCAAAGGGGGGCAGACCCCATCTATGATGGGAGTCACACACTCCCAGCACTCACCACCACCATCACCTCCGTCTTATTGGAATTCAACCTCAGACGACTCACCTTCATCCAATCCCCCACAGTCGTCAGGCACTGGGTAAGCACCGAGACTGCCGGGTCTGGGTCTACAGAAAAGGAGAGGTAAAGTTGTGTGTCATCGGTGTGCTAATGACAGCAGACGCCAAACCCTCTCACGACCTCGCCCAAAGGCTGCATATACACGTTGAACAGGAGGGGGGACAGAATAGAACCCTACAGGACTCTACATGTGAAGCCCCGGGGAAATGAGGTACATTCCCTGAGAACCACAGACTGAGTTCTCCCAGCCAGGAATGAGCAGAACCATTCAAGAACAATTCCACCCACCCTGGCACGATCCCGCAGCCGAGCCACCAACATTTTGTGGTCAACGGTATCAAATGCAGCTGACAGATCTAATAGAATTAAAATAGACGATCTGCCCTGATCCAATTCACGGCGCAGGTCATTGACCAAAGCCACAAATGCAGTCTCCGTGCCAAACCCAGGACAAAAACCAGACTGCGTAGGATCAAGAAAATTGACCTGGTCCAGATGCCCCTGAAGCTGCCGAGCCAACACCCTTTCAATAACCTTCCCTAAAAAGGGAAGTCTAGAGACTAGTGGCCAATAGCTGCCAGGGAGTCAATGTCAAAAGATGGCTTCTTGAGCAGAGGCCGCACCACTGCCTCTTTGAGGCAGCTCGGCACTCTGGCCTCCCTAAGGGAGGCATTGACAACCCCCACCAGCAACGGCCCTAATGTCTCCCAGCAGGCCTTAACCAGCCAGGATGGGCACGGATCTAATTCACAACAGACGACTCTTACTGTCCCAAGGACATCCCCCGCATCAGCGGGCGACACCCACTGAAATTGATCCCATGAAGTCAGACAAGGCGAGGCCTCCACTACCTGTGGTTCACCCACTGTCCTAAATGTAGCATCGAAGTCGTGGTGAATCTGAGCGATTTTATCTGCAAAAAAAGTCAACAAACATATCACAACGGGCACTGGAAGATTCCAGTTCCAGGCAGAGAGAGGCCGGACTGACCAGCCTCTATACACCTGGAAAAGCTCCTCTGGACGTGACTTTGTGGATGCAATGAGGGTAGCAAAGAACTCTTTCTTTGCTGCCCGCACCGCTACAGTAAACGCTCTTAAACTAGCTTTATGCTGCAATCGGTCGGCTTCAGTGCGAGTCCGGTGCCACCATCACTCCAACCGCCATCCTTCCTGCTTCATCTGGCGCAGGTCCTCTGTAAACCAAGGGGACCTGTGCTGTTGACATTCCAGAAGCATACGTCTGGGTGCCATTCTGTCAAGGAAGGTGTTCCAGAAAGCAACAAGGTCATTGAGTGAACGGTAATTGAGATTGGGAGGTAATTTTCCTAGAGCATTTCTCATTCACTGAGTCACCTGATTGTCACACTTGCTGTGTTGTAAAAATTAATCTGAAACCTGAAACTGTATAACTCCTGAAAAGCGTGACTCAAGGGGCACAATTGTCTGACTGTTACGCTCACACTAGCCAATAATGCCCTGATCCAGAAGTGGTAAGCATTCCACGCTCAGGGGTCAGTATGTGCAATGTGTGTGCAAGTGCTGCACGTGGTTTACGACTTTAGGATTGGAGTCTATGTCCTTATTTATTGTATTTTATTTATTATTTATATCCCCCCTCCCCCTTTTTGGCAGGCTCGCGGTTGCTTACAATATACAAAAGTATAAAAACCAGTTAAAACCATATATATTTCCTAACCATTCTTATCCCCACCATTCAAAGCTTATCTTTTCCTGCTAAAACCTTGGCCAAATAAAGAGGTCTTACATTGCTTTCTAAAGATACTTGGGCTTTGACGAACGTCCCAACCTTAGTCTTCATGCCAGGGCACAGCCAGAGGATCATACTGAGGAGCTGAATTTGTTCAATATGATCTTATTTAACGTCAGGTGTCAGTCACATATCATCCTAAAACACCCTGAACTGCAAAGCAAGCAATTCTTCCTGTTGGTTTGCTGCAAAGAGCTAGCCAAAATGAAAATGACAGATGCTAGTGATGCTCACTGCTAATTTGCTAATTTTCAAGCCATACTTGAACTGAGCTGCACCCTGGTGCTTTTATTCTCATGCTCAGTTTCATTTGGTGGCTTGCTACCTATTTTCATTTTAGAGCTTTCAGGGCATCAGCTTGCAATAATCTGCAGCTGCAGTAATCAGAGCTGAACCAAAGACACTCTCATTTTCTTTCCATGTTTGATATGTGGTTTCACTAGGAGGGAGGCTCTTGAGGATTAAGGATGAAGGGCTTCAGGACCACATTTTTAGAGGATGGGTGCCTGCCAACCCCTAGATGGGTTTCCATATGTGTACTTAATAACCAGATCTCTAATAATAGCATGATTGTTAGCGATTGCAGTGATCTAAGTTGTAAGTGCAGCCCATAGAAATAATCTATAGAAGACACTGATTGCGGCAAAGCTTGCATTTAGATAATGAAGCGGTTGGCTACCAAAGGCCTGTAGCACTAGGTTTTAATTTTATCTAATGAATATCTGCAAGGGGAAAAAGGTGTCCTATCTGACTAGCAATATAGCCCAGCGGAGCAAAAGGCTTTTTTCCCTGGCTCGGACAAATGCTTTTCCTTTGGCTATGATGGAGGGAAGATATGATGGTACCTCCTTGGCGGATCGGTTGTGCCATTGTGGGTTAAAATGTATTGACTCCATCGATCACCTTTTATTGGACTGCTCTATCTTTGAAGGCGTCGTAGCAAGTATATAAACCCCGCTTATAACTCCATTTCCGGGCAGATCAAACAAATTTTATACTGTTATGCTCTTAGGGGACCGTGTATCAGAAATCACTGGAAAGGTGATCCAATTTTTAGTTATTGTTAATACCTTGAAGACAATATTGAGGAATAACGGCAATGGTGATCCCTTATAGACCGCCTAATCTGGGTAGTAATTGAAGAGTTTCTTCTTTTCTTTCTTATTTATATTATATGTTGTTTTTTAGCTCTGATGTATAGATGTTTTGTTTGTGATATATTTAATTTTTACCATGCTATGGCATTTTATGTGTACTTGCAGTAACCTAATCGGTTAGCAATAAAATATTATTATTATTATTATTATTATTATTAAAGTGGCTGAAAAAAAGGTACAAGAAACAATATGAGAGGAGCCCACTACGGCATGACAACTTATCATCAGCTAGAACAACAAAGAGAAGAAAGAATCAATTTCTAGATCTAAAAATATGGTGGCTTCCTTTGTACAAAGACCCGTGCAATGAAAGAAAACTTCGCTCTCAAGGTGGAGGTGAGCACTGTGTGTATGCACTGCACTCAGAGCAATAAAGAGGAAAGTGTACGTAATTTGAGTTTGCATAATTGTTTGAGCTGGCCATTCAAGCATAAAAGTGGATTTCCTGCTGCAGCAATGATTTTAATAGCTGTTTTTCATCATAAAACTAATTAAAAGTGGAGATGGGCTGAACTAGTAGGATTTTTTTTTGGGGTACTTTGGAATATTGGATCATCAGTTTAGGTACATCTCACCCAAACACTAGTTAAGTTAGAAGCAGTTCAGAATCTCCAGTACATCCAGCTCTGGAAGAGTTTCCCTGAAGTCCAGGCATCCACAGGGCTCTGAAACAAATCCTATTGCAATACGATCTCTCCGTGACTTTCCAACAGCAATTTTCGTCCGTCTCTGTCTTGCTTCTCTGTTGCTAAGAGGCAATATTGGACTTGTGGTTTGACCATGGAAATACAACTAGTAGAAAAAGCTACACAAGGGAGTTTACATAAGTTTACTAGGGCTGAAATAAATAACCAAGGCAAATTCTGAATTTGACAAATTCAGTATGTTCAAATTGACATTCATTTCCAGCTTCAAGTCTTTGTTTCAGCATTTTGCATTCAGTATTTTGGTTACTTTGGAACCACATATTTCTTTCATTTTGGCAGTCCTCTTTAGTGTTTTTAAAATTTTTTTTGAATGTTGATGTGATTGCGTTGTTTTGGGTTGATCACATTCACATTCAATTGAAAAACAACAACAACCACCCACCACCAAATAGTACTACAAAAGTGAACAAAGTACCAGTTACCGATACACTGCAGTGGACGAAATACCAAAGCGAAGAAAACAAAACATGAGGATGCACATTTCACAATGGTAACCAATTCCAATTCATGGGAACAAATATGCAAACTATCTTTGCAAATATGAAATGTTATGTTTGTTTATGCCCTAAAGCCCTTATTAAAGACTGTAATATGCTTTCCCATTTCTAGAGGGTTCAGTGACTGGATCATTAGGAATGCTATCATTGAGAATTAGGGTTGAAAATTGGCCCTTGAATCTCCTTGGTTTGCTGCCCCCTGTACCCCTTTTCCTTACTGCTGTCCTCTGCACCCCCTTCCTGCCCACCCTATTTTATTTTTATTTATTTATTTTTTATTTATATAAAATTTATATCCTGCCCCTCATGCCCACAGGGCAACTCGGGGCAGCGAACAACAATATAAAAATAAAACAATAAAAAACAGTTAAAAATACAAATACAGGGGGGAAAAGACCCTTCCTCCCCTCCCCCTTCCCCCTCACCAAAAGCCTGGCGGAACAGCCAGGTCTTACATAAACGCGTAAATAGCAGGAGAGTGGGAACCACCTGAGCCTCCTCCGGGAGTGAATTCCACAGCATACGGGCAGCCACCGAAAAAGATCTAACATCGGTGGTCACCCACCTCACCCTGGGAACCTCCAAAAAGGCTCCCATGGATGATCTCAAAGGTTGCACGGGCACATGGGGAGTGAGGCGGTCCCGCAAATAAGCAGGGCCCAGGCCGTGAAGGGCTTCAAAGATTAAAACCAGCACCGTGAACCTGGCCTGGTACTTTATAGGCAGCCAGTGCAGAGCCCAGAGCACTGGTGTCATGTGCTCCCTGTGACCCGCCCCATAGGAGAAGGGCCGCGGCATTCTGCACCAGCTTCTCAGGCAGCCCCACGTAGAGCATGTTGCAGTAATCCAGCTTCGAGGTGATGAAGGCATGGATGACAGTGGCAAGGTCGGAATCTGAGAGATACGGCTGAAGCTGCCAGACAAGATGTAACAGCCAAAATGCACTCCCCGCTACAGCCACAACCTGAGATTCCAGGCTGAGCTGTGAATCGAGGAGCACACTCAGACTCCGCACTTGAGAGACCATGGGAGGGTGAACTCCTCCAACAAGAGGAGATTCAACCACCCCCAGGTCCCCCAAGCCCTCGTCCACCAACATCACCTCCGTCTTGTCAGGATTCACGTGAAGATGGCTCAACCTCATCCAAGCCCCCACAGCTGACAGGCACTGGGAAAATAGGGAGACTGCATGACCTGGGTCGATGGAAAAAGGTAGAGCTGAGTGTCATCAGCATACTGATGACACTGCATGCCCTGAAACCCTCTCATGATCTCCTGAAATGTATATGGAAGAGATGAGAAGTCATTCTTAGTGTTTCCCACTGCCCTAGTGTGGGTAGAGAGGCAGGATATAGGCAGTTTTTAAACAAGCATGGCTGGGGTTGGGGTGTCCAGTGTCCACTGAGTGGAACATCCACAGAGTACCCACTCAGGTAGAGTGCGTGGGGAAGGATTCTAATGGGCAGCTCCCTGGGGGGTCATTGCGTCCACTCAGGCAGCCTCCACGCACTCCCATCACCATGGACTGGCCGTGCAAACAATTAATATGGTCAGCCATTTCCCCTCTCCCGCACCCAGCAACTGTCCCCATCTCAAGTTCCGCCCAGCTACTCACCCTCTGCCATGACACACAGCTCTGGACACCATAGAAATATGAAGCTGCAGCAGTCAGTAATCCCTTCCTGCCAAAAGCAGCTGCAGCCGCTGGCAGTCCCGGGCTACAATGGAGATGCATACAGGGTGGGACATACAGGAATCTTCTGTCTGAGCAGCTGTCCTGCATGCTGTTGATTCTTCTCTTGTGTGTCGCGAGAGGGGCTTGTTGTGCTTTGAGCCAACATGGTGCTGTATTTTGCACACATCCTTTAAGAGCTTCCCCAGAGAGCTCTCGGTGGAGTTCTGGGCAGCACCAGGAAGGCAGTCGACTGGGGATCTGTCGGTTGGCATGGGTGGGTGTCCCAGTTCACATGGGCATGAGATGTGTGGGCACCTCTCCCCACATACCTTCTTGCCTTCCCCCGCACAGAGCACTCCAGCTTTTTCTCCAGTGCCCTGTGAGTGGGTGCTGCATGGGTCATAGGAGTGTGGCCCTCCCTCAACTTCAGATGGGTGTTCGGGTGCATGGTTCATTGTTGGACCTGCATGGTTGGCTTACTTAAATGTTAGATTTTGAAAAATAATTACAGTGTTCCAATGGAGAGCTTCTAAATAGCTACCATTCCGAAGCCCACTGAACCACATAAAGATGTGTGTTCTCCATTATCAAGGAAGCAGTTTCTTGGCCCAAACAAAGGCTGTCATTTAGAGATAATTTATTCAAGTGTTAAAACACCGGATCCTCATTTGTTCAGGTATCAAGAGATTTGAGTAAGCCATCTCCCTTTGGGTATTTGCTGATCCCAAACTACGTTAAGTATTTAAAGTGCTGCCCACTCTCTAATTAAAAGTTGTGAATGAAGAAGCTGGCATTCTGTTATGCCTTGGGAAGACTCATTAATTTCTTAAATTTCAAATCTACAGATGATAGGCAATTATTTAGGTTGAGTTAGAATCAAAATATCCTATGCAAATGTTCTGTATGCTGAATGTTAATTTGACATTTGAAATAGAATATTGCTGGTATTCATGTTATGCACTCCCTTTCTAATACTTGGACAAATATTGTGAGTTATCCACCAGAGTGGTAAAAGTTCAAGTACACTTCTTCTGAGAGCTGTCTTAAATTATTGCAGCACACTTAAGACTATTTTATATTCCAAAGAAAACATGTATCACTATATCTATCTATATCTATAACTAGCTTCATATCTGGAAGTTCTGGCTAGGCATAATTTATATTTAGATAGTCCTTTAACATTCTATTAAAGTTACCATATATAAAGTTAAGCTTAGCTTGGATATCCAAACATGTATAGGGATTTTCATTAATGAGCCAGTCATATTTATAGCTGAATCCCTATGAACCTTGCAAGAGGAGTGAGGGCTGGCAGGGATAAGTCTTTGCAGGGTGCAGCCCCTCAGGAGTGGGAGTAGTAGAGTATAGGAGGAAGCACCTATATTGAGAAATGTATAATGAACAAAACAACATGGGCATTGATGGGGTTCACCCTCTGCTGGTTCCTCAGGTTTGCAGTCTGGACGTGCTCCTCGACCCACAGCTCTGCATGGATCTCCAGGTGGGGTTGGTGGCAAGGAGTGTGTTTCGCCAATTACATCTGCGGTGACGGCTTCGGACGTATGTTTCAGATAGCGACCTGGCCATGATCATCCATGCTTTCAATACCTCGAGATAGGAGTATTGTAACGCGCCCTACATGGGGCTACCTATGGTGATAGTCTGGAGACTGCAGCTAGTGCAGAATGTGGTGGCCTGTCTCCTTATGGGATTGGGCCAATGTGAGCACATTACACTGGTGTGCCGGGCTCTGCACTGGCTGCCTATAGTCTTCCGGGCCTGATTCAAGGTGCTGGTGTTGACCTATAAAGCCCTATACGGCCTTGAACCAACTTACCTATGGGATCCCTCATCTCATTCTCTGTGCTCTGGAGCAACCCCTGTGGTTGACTGGGAGCGCCCTCCCCGAGGTCCCCAGTGGGGCCCGGGGGGCCACTATGGACTGTGGAATTCCCTCCCAGCAGAGGCCCAGATGGCCCCGGACCTCCCTTCCTCCTGTCATACGACTAAGACGTGATTGTTCCGCCAGGTGTTTGGCGGAGGAGATGGAGTGTAGGGTGGGGGGTTGTGGGTTAGGGAGGGGGAAGGGAGATCTATTGTTTTTGCCTTCTCTTTTATTGTGTTTTATTTTGCTGTTTTATTGTTTTTATATGTAAGCTGCCCCGAGCTGCCTGGACCAGGCAGAGCGAGGTAACAAAATTTGTTAAATAGATACATAAATAAATAAATAAATAAAATGGAAGATAGGTCCATTAGCAGCTATTAGCCAGTCAGGTTCAGGGAACATGATGGGAACTGAGGAAAAACAACAGGGAATGGATCCCCCATTGTGACCTGTTGAGTCCTTCTCCCAAGTCACCGTGATTGGCCACTGTCGGAGACAGGATGCTGGGCTAGATGGACCATTGGTCTGACCCAGTATGGCACTTCTTACGTTCTTAAATAAATAAGGGTGTTTTTAGATGAGATGCTACCATGCATGGCCACTCAGGAGCCACTCATCTGATTGCCCATCTGAAGGTGGGGTAAGGAAGATACATGCTCCTGTGAGCCACTCAGCACCCATTCATGGGGCACTGCTGAGAAATCCAGAGCATGCTGTGTGGGGCAAGCCAAAAAGGCCCGTGGCAATGGGCACCCATGCATCTCCTGCTCATATGAACTAAGGTGGTCACCCAAGCCAGCAGACCAATCTACCACTCATAGGTACTGTGGGCGGGAGACATGACCTTTGGAACCAGAGTTCTCCAGCGGAGAGAACTCTCCAGAGTCAATTTCAAAGACCAGATCAGTGCACTTCCCCCTCCCCCATGGCCTGCGGCAATGGGAGGGTGAGACAGCTGCCATGGTAGCCATGTTGAGAGCTGCCCATTCAAATCCCTCCCCACTCACTCCACCTGAGTGGCTGCTCCACAGCTGTGCCACTCAGCAGCTCCCCCTCCACCGCCAAGCCTTGCTTATTTAAAAACACGCAAAGAAGCACTTCCAGTGGAATAGTGTGTGTGTGTGTGTGCGGAGTAACTCAAGTTACTCCTGCAGAGAAATACAGATGGAGTGAGCTGTTCCTCTGCATGTAGAAGATTTCACCATAGTTATTAATAAGATCGCTTTCCATCAATGTATATTTATGAATTTGTTAGAGGGAAATGTTTAAAAAATACTATGAAATTTCATTTTCATTTGGAAATCATATTGATAGAATGTATGATATGAAATAGGAATTCACCATACTGGCTATCCTATATTTGACAATGGAAAGGACAAGATGTCACCATCTGGATTACACAGACTATAACTACTGCTAAAAAAACCCATTATTCTTAACAACGATATATTTGAGGAGGTTCTGTCAAATGTATACATTTAACAAGTAAGTATGCTTGCATTGTATCCTCCAGGACTACAAAAAGGTCTGAGAAAACTGATAAATCATTTATTTAAACCTTGAATTGCAGTGTAAATGCAAGTACTCGGGACAACCAGTGTGAAGTGAATTCAGAACAAATGAAAGGAAATTCTTCTTCGCGTAGCCTATTGTGAACCAATAGAATTCTATGTCAGTAGAGGTCATTATGTCAAATGTCAAATACTCGTACCGGTCCATTTTAAAATGACCAAACCGTTTCATGAAGTCAAGCAACTTATAAGTTATACAGGATGAAATAAGAAGAGAAATACAATTTGGGCTTCCAGAAGGCAATCTCCACTCCCATGCATACCTCTACACAGTTGGTTAGGTGCCTTATTAGACTGTTTCACCTTACTCAGAGGTGGACAATATTGGATGAAGCAGAAGGGCAGGCTAGATGTAGCAATGGCATGGACCAGTGTGATAAGTCCTCTTCTCATATCTTAGTTCTTACAAAAAATAAAAATACACACTAGAAAAAAAACCACTGGAGCATTCTTGAGTGCTAAAGAGAAACACGTCCTCAGTGTGATACATCTGACCCAGTTTATTTAGGAGGGGAGAAAAATACAGCAAATAGATTTATTTCCATACTACTTATACCCATGGCAATAATTTCTCTATGTACATGCACCAGTAAGACTGTCACACACCTCATTAAATAAAAAGACACCCATGTCCAGCAATACATTATATTGCAGGGACAAATTGGAGTTAGGTTGAAAACCTCCAGGCAAATAATCTGTCAGTTCGGTTACAAAACCAACATCGCTAAATCAAGCCAGAAGATAACTTTTCTAAAATATTACCATCGTTCCCTCCAGCAGAAGTCAGATATACAGTCCACGGAAGGACAAGGACCCTGAGACCGTATGTAGAGAGATATTTTCAATGCCTGCAGGCAATATTAAAAGCTGCCATCTCTCTCATTAAAGCAACCACACATGCCAATTAATAAAACAGATATCTCTAGTCAAAATGGAGATTGGGTTCATGGAACTTTTGGAAAACTGTCCTGTTGCTTGATGTGCAGGAACTGCACATTTAGCTCCACTGGCAGGGCATAAATGGGAAAGACATGCATTTCAATTACACCCGTGACCTCTTTCTGCTAGCTGATTGCTTGATTGACACTCTGGATTATTTATCAGGGCCCCTGGTGATCTGTATTGTTGCTTTGGGGCATAAAAATTAAAAACTTTCCTAGAATTCTTAAACAAGTCTTAGGTGCATGGATTCAGGCCTTGGGTAAGTAGCAGCATCTCTGGCACGCAGCATGCAAACAGTAGGGTAGGCCACAGCCAGAAGGGTCTCTTTAGGGGACCATGTAAAATATACTGGGCTGTGCAATTCTTCCTCTTTCATAAGGGCAGATTGCAAACTCTGAACATGTGCCATTACTCCCTGGTATCCCAGCCAGTGAAGAAATGGGGATACCTGACATGACAGACATCTAATGACAGATGAAATGGGGCCACACATTCTATAAATGGTACTTGAAGGATCTCTATGAGGTACATGTCAACAAGAAATGAGAGAAGCCTATCTGCTGGTACATATCTACTTCCACACCATGGCAAGTGGGAAGGGGGGAAAAGGACTGCAAAGTCCCACCTGTCCTATTTTCAGATCACACCACGCCCATTATATCAGGGGTGGTCAGATGTATGGTGCATATGATCCACTCAGACGTTTGTGATCCACACTAGGGGGTCATCAGATATGTGTGATCCACTCAATCCAGGCATCAGCCTGAAATGATCTACCAGGGGTCGACCTTTCATACTGGCTCTGGCCCACTAGGCTGGGAGAACACCTACTGGCTATCAACTCTGCACCTCAGCAACTGGTCTCAGAATTGGAGGGGAGCAGTGCACCCTCTTTTAGAGAGAGTCTTCCTCGCCACACTGGAGGAACTGTACTATTCCATCTCCTACCCAACACTCCCTGAGGTGCCAGCCCCATTCTCCTGCCCAGAGGTGATCTCTGAGAGGCTGGTCTTCCTCCCCACACTGTGGTCTATGGGAGACTAGCTTGTGATCTACCTGCAGATCATAATCTACCTCTTAGCTGACTCTGCATCATAAATTTGTTTTTTTAAAAATAAGACCACCCTCTTTCTGGTACTGCTTCCCCACCACTGCTAGAGTAACACTGGGTTATTCTGACTCTCACAGTGGAATAGCATTTATGCCTCAATGGGTGTGATGGGATGGAGGGGATTATGGGTACATGTAGGATTAACCCAGAGGGAATTAATTTATGTGATTTGCTCTCTTCCAACAAGTTCCTATCCTGGGATAATCTACGCTTCTCCCTGTTTTGTCCTTTCAGCAGTCAACTGACCTTTCTCAGGATAGCATGGATTGGAACACGGACATTTTACCACTGCACTTATGCAGTGCAGAATGGATCTAATAATGGGTCCCAGAAAGGAGATCATCATGTCAATATCTTGATTACTGTTTATATTTGCTGACTGGTTAATTTTCAGATGTGGAACAAAGTTGTACTTGTCACGGAGTTTCCATGTTTGAAATTTAAACACAGTAGTTAAAAGAGAGAGGTGGAGAGGTAGAACCAAAACAAAAATCTGGATTTTTAAGGGTGTTTAAAATCCTATTCCCATCTGGATTAAAATTTCATACCTGACTCCTTTCTCTATATTGGGACAAAATAGAAATGTGTATCTGAACACCAAAGATGTTTGAAATTTGGATGGAAAGACAAAATCTAGATTTTGCTGTTTGAGATAATTTCCAATAAACTACTGTGAAAAGGGATGACACTTAAAAAAACACGTATAACTCAGGAGCTGTATAAACTGCTCATGCAACCTCACCATGGACCTCAGTCCTCTTCAGGGTGGGTGGGGGGGAGGCTGCTAATATCACTGGGCCCCCTTCTGAGCTTGGATTCCAGCAGAGGAGGAAAGGGAGGAATGCACCTTAGCCCGGGGACTGAAATGGACACCTCCCAGCGTGGAAGGACCGTTCCAGCTCCCAAAGCTTTATAGGCCAGGCTTGTCTGCCTGGGGCGGGAACTACCTTGTGCTGCTTGTGAAGGACAGTTCTAAAGGGTACCATTTAGCATTGCCTGTCAGCATCAAAGGTGGGGATGGGGGCAGAGGGACTTTTGTAAGGTTTTATTTTGTGTATTAATGTGGGTTATCAGGGGGTATGGTGGTTGGAAAGCTTGGGTCTAGAGTTTCCCCAGGTGAGAGGCAGGAGAGTAAGTTGGGCATGGGGACCCATGTGTGAGAAACATGGGAGTGGGTGGAGGGGCTTGGAATGGGCTTTTACTTATGTTTTATTTGCATGGTAAGCCTCTGAGAGCCAACTGAATTAGGCGGGATATAAATCTGAAGAAGATGCAGATGATTGTGGTGGCATTTTAGATAGGAGACTATGGAGTCTGGTAGGACACTGGCTGAAGAGAAGTCAGGAAACATTAGTTCTACTCCACATTATGCTTCAACTTGCTCTGTGACAGTGGGAAAATCACTTCTCGTGAATTTGTTTCCTCGTCTTTCAAATGGGGATAATTTATCTTCCTTTGTAAAGTGCTTTGAGATCTATAGATTAAAAGACTTGAGAGCTATAAGAACTAAGAATTCTTCACAGTGGTACTATATCATGAATGACACATATAGAACATTTGGCATTTTTCATGACAACAATTGTACTTTGTGCTAGAAGATACCGTCTCTTTCCAGGTATCATTCGCACTTCTGTGAAAATGATGAAAAATGAGAAGCAGGTTTTCAGTGTCTCTCTCTCTCTCTCTCTCTCTCTCTCTCTCTCTCTCTCTCTCACTCACACTCTCTCTCACACACACACACACACACACACACACACACAAAATAGGTGGCAGAATAATTGCTAATAGGTAAATAATAAATAAAGTTTATTGTACTGGCCTTGCGGCCTTGACAAAAAAGGAATAAGCTAATAGGTATAAGGTTGATTTGTTTTAGAACATATAAAGAAGACACATGAGTTGATAATATATTCCCACTTTAACAGACAAAATGAACAAAGAATGAGCTGTAACAAAGTATCCAGAATTTTAAAGCACGAAATCAAGTATTACAACTCACCTTGTCCGAGGCTGAAAAATTCAGGCGTTCCCTGCTTACAGGTTTTTGTAGAAACAAATTTGAGAGATGAAGGTTTGCCCAACCCAGGAAAGCAAATGTTCCTGGAGATAGAGTCAGTGGGAATCTTGCTATTAACTAGGGTGCATGCAGGACCAACTGAATTATTCAGTTAGTTTGACTAAAAATCTTAAAAGCATATAGCTTGCAGCAATACTACAATAGATTTGTAACTAAGCTCTTGGAACACACTTCTTTATGGTTTAAAAAAGAAATTTTTTTTCAGGTTTGACTGTTAGACTTTTTCTATATTATTTTTGTCAGTTGCCAGTAATGGCCACTGCTGCTTTTGAAAATTAATGGGAAGGTTTATCGCAAAGGGGGCAGATTAAAATAAATTACAAGTGAAGAATGGCAAATATTTAATACTGTTGGAAATGTAATGACAATATTAGCTGCATTTTAAACACCTGAAAAATCTAGATTGGCACTACAAAAATACCACTTACTCAAATTATATAAATGAAGAGTCCTTGAGAAATAAATCACTGAACTTTCCCCAGTAACTATGATCACAGCAGCATTATGTCATCGGAATTTAATGATCTTCTAAAACAGAATATTGTCAGAGAATTTTTCCACCTCATGGTATATAGTGAAATATTTTTCTACCACTGATGCAGANATTTATGCATGTTGCAGGGCTGCATAGGGCACCAATACAGCCCTGCAACATGCATAACTAACCACCAAGGGTGGTTAAAGGGTGGTTAGCGTCATGTCTGAAAGTACCCATTATTGCTTTGACTGAGGTCTGAGGTCCATTTTTTAAAAAAACCAAGGGCCTCACCCTACTAATATTACTCTTTTGAGTTATCCTTTCTTGCGTATATAGGGCAACACATATGAGTATGGCATGGTTAATGAGACAATGGTCTGTAGAATCAAGTCCGGCTCCAAACACAACAGCAGGCCACTACGGAGTCTCTCTCTTACTTTTTGCAGGCAGCAAGATACCTTGCTAAGGCTGCATTCTCAGAAGATGAATAACTCCAAAAACCTAGTCTCCCCCCACCCCGTTTTTCTTTTAATTGTGTAAAAGGATTAGATCAAAGGACGCCTCAACAAATGACTCACAAATGTGAGGAAGCAATCCTATGTTTAAAAATTAAGCTATTTTCCTCTTGCACATTTCTGATACTGTGGGAAAGGACACTCCCCTCTAGCGCCCCAGCCTTATAGCGAGACAGGAGACAGCCATCCAGCATCATGGAATTGCTAGCAGCAACACCACCTGCAGCAAAATTCAAAGTAGGGAAGCAACAGTGATGACAGGGGAAGAATGTATGAAAAAAGATAAGACACAATTGAGAAAAGATAAGGCACAATTGTTCTCAATTTAAAAGCCAGAGAAGACACTTGTCTGAATGTACTCTGAGTGACAGGTCTAAAGGCAAATATGAATACATATGGAGTACACAAGAGTTAAGAGAGGGGGATCATAACTGGAAAATGAAACTTTAATATATTAGTAATGGCATATAGACAAACTCAAACATGATGCAGGTTGTTCTCTGGCCCAGAACAGATGTGACAAATGGGAGTATCACTTTCAGAATTGTTGTTCAAGTAAAAATGAGAGTGTATAAGCAATATCAGTTCAACTGGTTACAGTTAAAATGATCTCACTGAGATGCTATGAATTAATACAGGTAACAGACGTCAGTTAGAAATTACACCCAAATTAGCTGCCAGATATCCAAGCATAGTGAAATGGTCTGTTGTTATTTAGGAACAGAAATGTGGTGTTTACTAAAGAAGCCACATCTTTTCAGATTTGACTTCCATATTATTGCTTAATGGGAGATGGACCCAGGACTTCAGGCTAGCTCCATTTCTTTTTTTAATTAAAATTTTATTCATTTTAATTTTTAACAAACATACCTACTAATTGCATATACACATAAGTAGAAAAGAAATAAATAGAAGTGGAAAACAAAACATATGTAACCACTACTCTTTTATGTAACATGAATGTTTAGGTCTTTAAAAAATAACCCAAGGAAAATTGAGTGTACAATGGTACCACATGCATCAACTAACACATAACCTTCTTCTAAGGTTATACTAGTTTCCAGCATATTCCAAAAATGCCCTTTCAATTTCAGTAAATTTGTCTGAATTCTCATGTCTACTAAATGTAATTTTTTCAATTCATGTAAGATTTGCCATGCCATCTTACCGAGCTTCAGGTTTTTTTGGAGAGATTTGTTAGCTCCATTCCTATGAGGAACAATCAAAGAAATTTGTGTTTTTAAAAAATGGATGATTTCATCTTTGATATTTTTTTAAAATAGGAGCTATGTAGAATACACTAGGTTTAAGGTTCAAAATATTGGAGTCTATTGGGGAAAAAAAACCTTTGCATTTCCACTCATTCCTAATCTTTCCACACAGCATAATGGGGCGCCCTTCGGTAGACCAAAATGCTAGAGTGTACCAAACCCCTAAGATTAAAACAAGCCCCCCCCCCTAAAAATTAGTCCTATCACACTATAAGCAATCAAACAAGCCTGTTGGATTCCACTCCCACAATCTACTCTTCGCAAACAAGCCAAAAATTAATTCCAAACTGGCAGGTCTTTCTGAGCCCCTTGCACTTCAGATATACAAATTCCGAAATCCAGATGGTTAAGATTAGCCAATGTATGGGTTTGATGACTGAAGCAACTATGCATGCTTTTAAAAGGATATTGGAACTATACAATTCATGTACTCTGAAAAGTGGGTTATGCACATGCTTCTTTTGGAAAATAATTTTTAAAAAGTCTTGGTAATACTCTAAATTCAGGAAATCTGAAAATGTTCTAAGGCTGAGTGTCAACAGCAACTCCCAGCCAACAGACAAATCACCAAGGCATACAGTCTTCACACATACAATGAAATATAAGTTTATCCTGTTCTTTATGCTCAAAGATATTTTTCTCACTTTTTTCAAAAAAAGTTTGCATATTATTGTGGTGTTATCATCTTTGCTGTGCGACTAAACCATTATCAGTCACTAGCTGTGAATGAAATGACTGTTTCTGGGTTGTATATTTCCATTATGTTTTTACATATAAAAGAGAAACACAACTGAAAAAAAAAGGGTTGCATTTAAATGTATGGAGGGGGATACAAGTTCCCAGCTGGAAACTGGATTTGACAGTGAGTACCAGTGATAGACTATTTCCTGCAGAGGATATCACAAGGTAATAGAGTAGCAGTCGAAACAACACTTTCTGTAACACAATGTACTGGATTCATTTATCTGTTCAATGAATAGGAAATCTCCTTAAGCCACAGTGCCAAGATATGCTATTTCTTTTGCCTCAAATGCATTTTGCACATTGCCATAGTACTAATGGAAAAAGTGCTATAAACAAAAAAATAAATAAATAAAAATGCCTTTTATCCCATGGAATACTTAATTCATGCCGTGAAGCTTTTAGCTAAAGTTTTTACCAGGGTTTTAAAATAAGGACTTGAACATTTTCAAACTTGAGGGCTTTTTATAAATACATTAGGCATTGAACACAACTGCAAAATATTGATGTGGAAAGACAGGTGAGTATTTCTTCCTAACTGTCTCTTTTGGCTGTTTCCTAGGTTGTCCTATGGTACAAGTTATCACTGAACAAAAGAAAGAGTAGATGATTCTTTTTTTTTAAAACACTGAAGCTGTTTCAGAGTAGATTTTTCTGTAACACCAACCATTGACCTAACTCTTTTTCTATTCAAGTCAACTGGAGCTTTATCATTGACTTCAGCAGGACCAGAGCTAGGCCAACATCATGAAATTTCCACACTTAAATTCTAATCCTTAAAACTGACGTTTAGGTATCACTGTCATGGGAGGAGTACAAAGACTTGTTAGGTATCTGACTTGTTATATCCCTGAGTAAGGACATAGGTGTCTTGAAAGCTTGCATAATTTTCAGCAATGACAGTTGGTCCAATAAAAGTTATCATCTTAACTAACTACATTGGGTGATGCTGTGGTCTCGCTGTGGCCTACCTGGGCTAGAGCCTTACCTGCGCATCTCTTAGCAGGCCGCCAGATGTGGGCCCGCTACAGCCCACAACCGGGTAGGTTGGCTGCCCAGGAATTATGGGCCCAGAAAGAACCAACCAGGCCCACAGGCCACCCAGGCAGGGGGCCGTACCGGGTGAGTGTATGTGTTTACACCACCATTCTGGCCCCAGTGTGGGGGCTGCCATGGCCACCCATCATGGCAGGGGGTGGGGTGCTGGCTGCAACGTGGGGGTGGGGTCAGCCAGACTCGCATCTCTTCTGCCCCCCCCTCCCCTACCCGGTCTATCAGCAGAAACATTTATTCTGTTCCCTGACCTGACCAGGCTAGGTGTGAATCCCCCTCCCTGGGACATGTAGCTGGCATGCCTGCTACATATTTATTAACACCCTTTCTCTCCATCTCTTACCAAAAAATAGACATTTAACATGATTGCTTGATACAGAACTTTCTTTTTAGGTATAAAGAAAATTAAAAGCAAACAAATGAAATGATATGATGTTATAGACATGATTATTAGTAAGTGGTTTCAATGTTGCATCCGTAGTGATATATTTGTGCCCGTGCTATATTGCATGCCTGAGGAAGAGCTCTGTGTGGCCCCAAAGCTTGCATACTCTCCTCACCAACAGAAGAAACCATCTGAACTACTTCACCATCTTTTACATTTGGGATCAACATAGGGTGATTTCAGACGTTACGAGATCACAGTGAACCACGGTGAATACCCACCTGTGGTCACTGTGCCTCGAACGTCTGTTTGGCAGCCGCCAGATGTTCGCCACGGTCAATCTGCACGTGGGGTCAATTTCAACCATGCTTCCCGGGCTCCTCGGGGGACTTTCCTGGGAAGTGTGGTGAAAGTGATCCCCGGCGGGGACCCCCCAAAAAATCATGTCTGGTCGGGCGCCACAGCCCGGGATCACCGACGGGATCCCGGGCCGTGGTGAAGTCAGGCAGATGCTGCAGCCGCATTGGCCACGCCGCCTGCCTGTCTCCCCAGAGGGCGGGCGGCGGGGAGCGTGGAGGGGGCAGGGCCATGCAGCTGCACGCTGGTCCGTGCGGCCCCGCCCCCTCCCAGATTCCCCGCCGGGATCCCCCGGCACGTCTGATACGGTGTGACAGGGTCATCCTGGCGGGGGGTGAATGGGTTGTTTTCGGTACGGGGCCAAGCGGCCCCGTAACGTCTGAAAACACCCATAGCAACCATGCTCCTGCTGTAGTGATCTAAGTCAGGAATTTTTAAGGCAAAGCTGAAACTTCAGCCCTATTACACTGCAATGGGCTTCCTATAGCAATATGCATAACAAAAACTGTTTGCGGATCAGCATCTGTAAAAATACCTTGTTTTCATAATGTATGATGATCACTGCCACCTCTTGAGTAGGTATACAGCCTTATGAAGTCCGGAGTTGCAGGTGATTGTAGAAATACTGACCTGAGATGCTGAACAGAGAGAACTGGCTGCAGTCATCGGGTGAAAACAGACATGACGCTAACCACCTTTTAACCACCCTTGGTGGTTATTTATGCATGTTGCAGGACTGTATTGGTGCCCTATGCAGCCCTGAAACATGTATAAATGACCACCAAGGGTGGTTAAAGGGTGGTTAGCGTCATGTCTGTTTTCACCCATCCATTGGAGAGAAGTATTAAAAAGTAGTAATTTAACAAGATTTCTGTGCAGGCTGGGTAATGATTTCCAAATTTGCAAGAAGTTTTGCATTGAATTATAGCAGGTCAGGAGAACATTATGTGATGCAGCGTAACCTAGCACATCAAAATTATATACATTATATGCATTTTTATGAAGACAGCAGGAGGGAAGAAGATAATTTGCATTTCCTACTTTTAACATCCTGCATACGGTATATTCAACATTAAGTGCAGCCAAACATATAGAAGATGGCTCTTACATCAGGTTCAGTTATAGAAATGAGCCAGCATTAATCACCAACAAAACACTTGACCTATTGTAAAGACACTCATTTCAAAATTGGGACAACATATATCTTGGGATGTCCTTACCAGTTTACCATATGGTTGACTCGTAGGCGTCATATTATTGTTGTAATACCTCATAATTACAATCCAGAGAGAGTGTGTGGTTGCCGTGTTGGTCACAAGTGAAAGAGGGAGACAAAGGCCCTTTTCACATAGACACTCTTGGGTAAACTGGGTGTTACATGTTGCAGGGCTGCACTATGGTGCCCTGCAACATGTATAATAAAATGTATCACCCATTTTATTTGTGTGAAAAGGGCCAAAGTGGTTCAAATGATCTCTTTTATTGAACCAGCTGCTGTTGGTGAAAACGAGCAATCTTTTCGGGCCACACAAGGCTCTTCCCCAGGCATGTAGCGTAGCCAGTCAGAAATATATAAACTGAGCAAACTTAGGGCAGGTATATATGAGGAGATCCACTCCTGTGGGAGTGGATAAGACACTTATTTTCAGCATGACAGCAGTTGGTCCATTAAAAGATATCATTTGAACCACTTTGTCTCCCTCTCTGTCACTTGGGACCAACGCGGCAACCACACACTCTCTCTGTAATTAGAAAGAATTACAACAAGAATGTGATGCCTACTAGTCAACCATATGATGCAATTTTTAAAGAAATATCCCATTGCAGTAGGTGGCAAGGACATCCCAAAATATATGTTGTCGCTATTTTGAAATGACTGTCTTTACAATAGGTTGAGTTTTTTGTTGGCTTCCTGCCCTTGTTTGGTGGTGGTGACTGTTGGCTCATTTCTATATTTGAACATGATGTATAAGCCATCTGCTATATGATGTGCTGCACTTAATGTTGAATAGACAGTATACAGGGTGTTAAAAGCAGGAAATGCAAATGACCTTCTTCCTTCCTTCTGTCTTCATAAATACACAACTGCGTATAATTTTGATGTCCTAGGTTATGTTACATCACATAATGTTCCCTGACCTGGTATAAGACACTTATCCACTCCCACCCATTCCATGCCTCCTCATATATACCTGCCCTACATTTGCTCAGTTTATATATTTCTGACTGACTGTCCTACATGCCTAAGGATGGCACTCATCCCACTCAACCAAAACAATGAGAGGTGGGTGATTTTGTCCTGCTCCAATTACCTTTAGGAGTGAGGAAGGAAGGCTGTAGTCTCCACAGTTAGGGAGAGCAGGTTTGCAATACAGCCCGGGAGTTGCTATGGCAACCTGGGCTGGGGTTGTGCGGCGAGGCAAATCTCGCGAGAAAGCGGGTCAGTTGTAACTGACCGCAGTGTGAAGCCCTGAAGTCGGAGCTGGCTGGGGGCACTGGAGTGAGATACCTGCATCACTGGACTGGGCGTGAGGCAGGAGAAGGAGTCGGGGCCTGCCACAGTGCTTGCAGTGAGGTGGGGAGCATTGGGTTCGGCGCTGGGAAGAAACCGTGGTAGGAGGCTTGGCAGTTACCTCAAATGGGAGCAGGGGGCAGCTGTGAGGGGTGTGTGGTGAGGAAGCAGTGTGAGTCAATCAGCCACTACACACACACACATCTCCCCCCAAAAAACAGTGAAGAGATGGGCAATAAAGATTAAAGAGGGGGGGAAGCCCCTGGGAAAGGTTCTGGGAGGGGCCCTAGCAGGGGCTTGAGGAAAGGAAAAGGCCCTGCACCTAGATCCAGTGGGCAGGAACAGGCTGGGTGAAGTCAGGGGCTACTGTTCAGGGGAGGGGAAAACAGCAGGGCTCTGTTGATTTCCCTACAAATTCAGCTAGGGGGCTGTGAGGAATTTATGAGGAGCCTTGCGTCATTGGTGGGGCAGGGCAGAGATGAGGATGTACAGGCTATGGAGGACCAGTGTGGAGATGGGCCAGCTCAGTCTCCAGGATTAAATGTTGATGTAGCAATCGAGCTTCCAGCAGGGGGTGCTGGTGAGCAACCCTGTTGCAGTGGGAGTGCGAGAGGAATTGAGAAGGAAATGGATGGTGGTGGTCAAGGACAAGAATGTTAGGTGGTGGGAGAGGACACACAGAGTGTGGGAAGGCGCTTGGGCAGGCGCGGGGCATCATTATCTTGTTGCAGTGATGATGAGCCCAACCAATGGCGTGCAAGGATGCGGGAAGAACTGGAGACGGCACGAGGCAATGAGATGGCGCAGGCATTTTATTTAGCAGGCTGGGTAGCAGCATTGGAGAAAACGATGGAGAATCCACTTGAGCCACGCTGCTGTTGTTGCACCCCTAAATCCACAATCTGCTGTGGGCACAGCACGGGAGGCGGATGGAGTAACAGCGAAGGCTCAGGGGCGCCAGATGACATCAGAAGTGCAAAGACCTACAGGTGTAGGTATGTTGGAAGGGGGGCATGGAGCTCAGTGCAATTGTGTAGCAGTAGAAAATCAAGGGCAAGATTGCCATGCTCCGTATAGGAGGTTTCAACACTCAAAGGTTAGGTTGGGCTGATAGATGTGTGCCCTGGCCAGAGCAAGAGGAATCTGGAGAGCAGCAGTCTAATATGGAGTGAGTCAGAGGAGTGACAGGACAGGTGTGGAAAGGAGAGCAGAGGATAGGCAAGTGCACAGCATGCTTAGTGTGGTCGGCAAAGAAAGATAAGGAAGTTCCACCGTTGGGGGGCAGTATACCAGAAGTATCAGCATCGGTGCGCATCTTCTACAGTCCACGAGAGAGAGAGAGGATTTGGAAAGGAGAATATGTGGACTTGTTTGTGCTTCTATTTAGCAATCCCATCCCTGATCCCAATGATAAAGACGAGGTAAAGGATAAGGAGCGCTTCAAATGGCCAAAAGCAGATCATAATTGGACGAATTGGATGGCTGCTTATTCCATATATATGGGGGTGGTATTGCAGGCATACCCCGAAAGAGCAGTGGAACTGGTTAAATGTCAGGAAATTGTGTGAAGGGTGTATGAAACGGGTAAGTAGGGCGCATGACTGATCTATGACTGCGTTCCCTCCTGCGGTGTCAGTGGCGGCAGTGGGAGGGACGAGGGAAGATGCGGCAGCACGGAGGAACCGGCAGATGGGAAAAGAGCCGGTGTGAACGGGGATCTGCTGTGGCTTCTCTCGCATGGCAGGGCAGGATTTTGCGCCCTGACATGCACGAGAGAAGCCGCGGCAGATCCCCATTCACACCAGCTTTTCCCCCATCTGCCGGCTCCTCCGTGCTGCTGCGTCTTCCCTCACCCCCCCACTGCCACCACTGCCACTGCAGGTGGGGACGCAGCCCCAGATAAGGGATTTTGCCACAGGGCAGTCATCATGCCAGGCATTCGATGGGACCTGCATGGCAATGATATTTGGTTGGAATCAATGAGTGTGGCAACTAATGCAAGTCGTTCTGACAGTGGCCATGTTCTTGCAAAGGGAGGGGTAGCACTGGCCAATGACCCTAGTTTTTGTGAAGGGCATTTTTGTGATGAATGCATCAGGGTTAACCAGAGTTGGGGCTCTTCCCAGGAGCACCCCCTGGTGGGCCACGTGTCAGAGCACCCTACCCCCCTTTTTGTTGTCAAAACTTCCCAAAGGTTTTGAGTTTATTGCATTTTGCCGTTGCATGTGGCGTGCCACACATCGCACATGCATGACAAAACCTGCAGGGTGATCTACTGCATGTCCCTGATCTGCTAAATTCCCAATATGGGCCCCCTACACTGCTACCCCCATGCCCTTCACAAAAACTAGGGTCATTGGCTACTTTTTCCCCTTCTCCAATGGAAGAGGTGCTCAGAGGTTACCCTGATAGGGAGGTATTGGGGTATGTACTGAGGGGGTTTAGGGAAGGATTTAGGATCCCAGCGAAGGGTTTGATTCCAAAGACATCAAAAAGGAACTTGAAATCGATTGTGAGTATGGAACATATAGTGAGTGCCAAAGTGGAAAAGGAGCGCAAAGAGGCCAGGATTGCAGGCCCTTTGGATTGCCCACCATTAATTGACTTGCACATATCCCCTTTGGGTGTGGTTCCCAAGAAGGCACTTGAGGAGTATAGGCTGATTCATCATCTCTCCTATCCTAGGGGGAGCTTTGGTGAATGGTGCAATCCCCCATGAACTTCGTTCGGTGCAATGTTCTTCATTCAATGCAGCGGTTGAGATGGTTCGCAAGTGTGGAGTGGGGGCACGCCTCGCAAAACGTGATATTAAATCCTCTTTTAGGTTATTGCTGGTGCAAGTTTTATTTTGATAAGGCTATGCCAATGGGTTGTTCCATTTTACATGTGGCCTTTGAGAAATTCAGTTCTATTCTTGACTGACTGTTTAGGAAGCGGTTGGGATTGGACCAAGTCATCATTTATATAGAAGATTATTTATTCGGGGGCGGGGGGGCTCCGAGGATTGTAGACAGCTTTTAGGTTTGTTCCAGGATTTTGCAAATGAGATGGGGGTACCATTGGCACCTGAAAAGATGGAAAGGCCAGTGACGTCGCTGTTATATTTAGGAATCCAATTGGACACAGTTAAAACTCTTTCACACTCACCTGAGGAGAAACTAGAAGCGCTGAGGAAAGGAACTGATGTGTGTTTAGGAGCAAGAAAAGTTACAGTTCAGCAGCTTCAGTCATTGCTTGGCAGCCTTAATTTTGCTTGTAAGGTAATTGCTCCAGGGAGAGTCTTTTTATCGAGGCTCTACGCAAAGGTGGCCAGTAATCTGCCACCTCATTATCATATTAGGTTGACACAGAACATGAAGGCCGACTTAGCTACCTGGTTGGGTTTTTTAGCAAAATTTAATGGTGTCAGTTTCTGGAGGCAGGAGCTATTGTTAAAGACTGACCTCCAGGTACAGTCTGATGCTCCGGGTTTTCTTGGTTTTGGAATTTTTTTTAAAGGACATTGGTGTGTGAAGCATTGGCCAGATTCGTGGGTGCAGTTGGGGCTGACAAGTGATTTGACGCTGCTAGAGCTATGCCCTATAGTAATTGTGGTCACCTTTGGGCTGAGGAATATGAGAACAGGACCATTCGTTTTTAGTGCGACAACATGGCCGTGATCTATGTTGTCAATTCCATGTCATCAAAGAATGTGCGCATCATGGGGCTGGTTAGGGAATTTGTTTTAAAATGTCTGGAGCATAACATCCTGTTTATAGCAAAACATATGCCGGGTGCTGCTAACGGCATTGCAGATGCTCTCTCTTGGTTCCAGATGGATCATTTCCGTCTTTTCCCAATGGCATGCGAGGCACCAGCAAACATCCCAAAGGACCTGTGGAATCTTGAATGCTAGACCTATTGAGGGCTATGCGGGGATCTGTGGCAAAGCGAATGTGGGTGGCGTACGAGAGAGCGCTTAGGGATTTTCAAGCCTTTAGAGCAAGTAAAGGTTGGGTTTTTAACTTTTCCTTTCCCTGAGGCTCAGCTAATCCAGTTTGGGTTGCAGATGCACAATAGGGGCCTGGCTCCCGGAACCATTGCAGGTAAGTTTTCAGCGCTTGCGTTCATGAGTGGTGTGGCTGGTTTTCCTATGGAATCACAAGGTTTTTTATGTTAAACGTATGATTGAATGTTGGCAGAGAGAAGCTGTCAGAGCAGTGGATGAGAGGGAATCGGTTTCCATGCCAATATTGTCATCAATTTGTCAGATGTTACCTAGAGTTTGTTTTAATGGGAACGAGGTTGTGATAGTCAGATGCGTATTTATAGTCGCTTTTTGGGGTGCATTTAGGGTTATTGAGCTGGTAGTTGAATCGAGAAATGTTGTATCGGAAAGTGAACTAAGGGGGGGGGATGTGTTCATGGAGCAAGAAAGGGTTAAGTTATGTTTACAAAGATTAAAAGCGGATCAGAGAGGTCATGGTCATACGATTGTGTTGCATAGCCTTTTGGGGAGTGATATTTGTCCGGTGAGAGCTATGTGGAATTATATAAGCAGTCTCAGTTTGGGCAGTGGGTCATTTTTTTTGTCACAAGTTCAGTTCTCCACTAACTCGCCATCAATTTGTAGCGGTGTTTAAGAAAGTGTTACGAGCTGGTGGGTTGTCTCCTGGGAAGTACGGTTCGCATTCCTTCAAGATTGGGACAGACAGTGTGGTGGCCGCCGAGGGTATGTTGGAAGGGGACATAAAAGCATTGGGGCGTTGGAAGTCGGGAGTGTTTAAAAGTTATGTTCGTCCTGTGGTTTAGTATAATGAATTAATAGTGATTTAATTTTCCAATTTGTTTTTGTTGTAGGGCAAACTTTACAGAATGTGAAAGGGAAAGCAGGGGATGCTCTGGGAGCAATTGGTGCCATCCTTACGAGCTGCCCATCAGTGTCAGCCAGCTGACATTTTAGTGCTATACTTGGGTGAGAATAATTTGACTAGAGTAGCTAGTTTAGAGTTAGTTAGTTGGATGAAGAGGGATTTGTGGGAGATCAGGCGATTGTTGCCAGGGGTTGTTATTTTATGGACACAGCTGGTGGAGAGGCAGTTTTGGAAGGGGGCTCGGTGCCCTGGAAAAATTGATAGGAGTAGAAAGAAAATTAACCGAGATATGAGTAGGTGGTTAGCTAGCCAGGGGTGGGGTACCATTGAGCACAGGGAGATTAGTTTCTTCAGGGATGATTTGTTCTGGTCTGACGGTGTACACCTGTCGGATACGGGAATGGACATTTATTTAGAAGTGTTAACTGGTGCCCTGTGCAAGGCTATTCTTGCTTGAAGGGGTTAGTTGGAGAATGAACCAGCCCTCAAATAGATGGTGGTTCATATGTGACGGGGGTCCAGTTAAGGTAAATTAAAGTTAAGGTGAATTAAAGTACCTTATGAGGTAATAAGATTTAGGATAGTTTATGAGACATCTCATTATGAGAAGGGGAAAAAGTAGCACTACTGCAAGGGTTGGTAACGGCCAGTGTCAGGGATTTACGCAGGAATAGGAAATGTCATGAGGCGGATTCACTCAGACATTCCTACACCTTCTCTAAAAAAGGTAAGTTTAAGATAGGTACTCAGGTCATCCAAAGGAGCTTTTCAGCTCAGGGGTGATTGAGATAGGCAAGGAAAGTTAAAGTGGCTGGTACCTGGGTGCCATCTCGGGCAGCCCTGTGTTTTCGTGGGTCTCTATGACCTCCGAGGCTGCTAAAAAAAATCATAAAACAGTTTTGGCATGCCTGAACCACTCCTCCCCCCCATGTATTCCTCAAGAAGTGTGAAGTCAACTGTCCTATGTTGTTTCATGTTCCTCCCCCCTCCCCATTTTTTAAAAATGGAGGTTTTTATCATTTCATCATCAGGGGTCCTTTCGACCCCAATGTAAGTCAATGGGAAAATGAAAGCACTATACGCCCTTTGCACTGGGGGTGATGTTGATCCTTTGCACATATATTCTTAAAATACATGTGTCTTTTTAAAAAAATGAAACTTAACCCAGTACCTGGTCTCCTAATTAAAACCCTCAATGAGGGTGAAGGACAAAACGTAGCACTTAGTATGAGTCCACAAAGGTCATTGGTGGTGTGTTTAGGAAAATATCACCATAAACTTTGGGGGGGTTACATTGACCCCTGGTGAAAAGTCAACTTGCCAACTTCTATTGTTCCTTATCTTTACACAGCAGTTAAGACCTATTTAGAGTGAACTCTTGACACTTTTAAAAATCACAGCCATTAGCAGCTTTGTGTTGGAAAAATACCTATTCATTCTGCATTGGGGGTGCTGATGACCCCTGCACTTACTCTGAGGTTTGGAGTTCACTTGAAAACAATGAAGTATTTTCTGATTACTTCTGTGACTGCTGCTTACTTCTGAGAGGCCACAGAGATGTCTGCAGAAGAAGCCTTCAACTTATGGGGTGAGACAGACTCAGAATCAGATTTTCTGGATTTGTGCTGCTTTACATGAGGGGTCATGGTGACCCCCAATACCATGGGGGGGTTGTTTTGTATTTCTGTTTTTCAGTTGTTATATACTAATAAACTGTCAATTTTTTTCTTAACCTGGAGTCCATTTCAAATCAATCACAGTCATTATTTTTCAGCTATTTATTAATGGGGGTCCTTTTGACCCCCGATGCAGTTATTAGTCAGTCAGTTTCTCAGGCGCAGAAATAGTGATGGACCCTCGTATAGATACTGGGAGCTGAACCCCTTCAATGTGGTGGTGTTAATTACAAAAATGAAATAAAGATTGCGGCCAAGGAAAATGTGTCCTTGTCTCATTCCGGATGCGGTGACAAAGGGCCCTGTGGGACTGAAAAGCTTGCTCATTTTCACCAACAGCAGTTGTTCCGATAAAAGATATAATTCAAACCACCTTTGCGCAAAATGGCAAAAGTTATCAGTTGTACATTTTGATTAGAACCACGATTAAACCACCCTGTTTCAACAAAATTGGACCATGGGTGGAATAATAATTCCACTTGCACCTCTAATAGGTCCTAGGCTTCGAAACTCACATGTATTTCAAAAGTTCCCCATTTGGTTCAGGTGGTCTCAACTGAGGAGTTCAACATTGGGCATTCACACACCTTAAAGTACTGGTCTTTCAATCTTCTGGGTAAACTTTAAAAGTCCACAAGTAAGTTCCGGATGCATTCTTCACACTCACACACACACACGTACATGCACATGCACTGCCCTGAGGCAGTTCCTAGATGCATTATTCACACACACACTGCCCTGAGGCAGCCTAAAGTAGTCGCAGCTGTAGATGTGACAGGCTGCCATGGAAACCAAGTGACCACAGCTGCCTGGAGCAAAGCAGTTTATCAGGAGAACTTTTTACACACAAAAGTTCTGGGAGACGTTCTATGCAGAAGTTCAAAGAGCCAGATGTTTAAGATCCGGGTGAGTGATTTAGACACACTGAAAGTTCAGGACGTAACAGCAAACACGCAGGAGAAATGTGTGTGTGAAAAGTAAAACACCCTTTATGGTACAAAGATTGTAGGCATCCTGCTCCAATTCAAGTTAAATTGCTTTATTTCCAGTGTTGCATGACTGCAGGTTGATGGCACAGAGTGCTATGAAATAAGTTTTTGTGATTTGTGAAGGGCACAGGGAATCAAACACAACTTTCCCCCTCCATCATTGTGACTGCATAAACTGTATGTCCACTATAACATTTCAAAACTATAGGGAGTACAAAGTAAAAGAAAAATAATGTTTTATTGTTTACTCAGTTCATTTATCCCCCATCCATGTGAAATAAATAAAGGAAATGGAATGGACCTGCAGTTGCACAATACGTTTACCTCTTGCTGGTGAAAAGCTAAAATGAAATACACAAGACACCAGAAATGAATGTGCCCCATTCCCATTTAGCACATCATACACTCCCCCCCCACCAAATGAAGCAAAATATTTCAAAGCTTGGCTTCTAGTGCTCTGCTTAGGAGAAACCCCTCCCCCTCACAGCTCAACTTAGTTTGTAATAGTCTCATATGCAAATAGAATGTGGTTTTTAACCATAAGCCACCCCCAAATTAGGGTGAATTAGGCAAGTTCTTCTGAGAATTTTGGTAAGCACAGCCTTCTGCAAACCCGGTGGCATAAACATATTTTGGTTTTGCTGTGGAATTTTGGTAAGCACAGCCAAATCATGAATGAGCCTCAGTTCCACAAGATGTTGCCTCTTCCCAGCTCTCAGCACATTTCAGGATGGTGCCAATGCAACTATAGCTCATTGGGCAAATGCCATCTAGCTAAACAAGCCAGCAGATTCTCTGGGCATCTTTAGACATAACAAAGATCAGGTGTCAAAACCGTTAATCACGGGTTTGGTTGTTGTGTGTAAGCACCATAACAACCCCAACACCAATTTGGCCACCCGTTGAACACACGATGTGAACACCATTGCATCACAAGGATAATTTGCGTGTTTCAGCTGACCACATGTTCAACGTTGTGTCTAATGATATCACGTGGCATGTTAGCAGGTACAACATGGGGAAAGAGGTGGCAGTGCTTGTGTGCTGAGATTGGGTGGTGAGCAAAACACCAATTTGCCCCAAGATGGACTGTGTGTCTAAGCAGTGCCACATGGTGAACACAGGGCCAAACCGGTATTCATATCAAGTGAGGTCAAAACACACATTCAGACACCTATTGACGTGAGGTCAAAACACACATTCAGACACCTATTGACGTTGACACCCCTTGTGCGTAAAGTGAACACATGTTCAGAATTGTCACCACTTAAATTCCACTTGGTTTAGGAAGGCAGAACAAACAAGTGTTTACTTTGCAAACAGAATAGACACACTTGCAGTATCCTCCAGTAATCTGGGGGACATTTTTTTTATTGTTAAGTATTTCTATAGTACCTACCTGCAATATACTTAGCAGGTATTATATAAAAACTTAATAATAAAAAATATTAATTCCCTGAGGGACTTACAATCTAGCAGAGAAAAGGGAGAGGAGAACATAGGGAAAGACAGGGAAACATCATGAAGTTGAGAGGTCGTAGGTGGACGTGCTTAGTTTAGTTGTACTGTCAAAACTCCTACAGAGGTCCATAGGTCCAGTATTGTACCCTAGGCCCATACAGCACTTAATGAAAAAGACAATGGACCCAGTCTTCAAAGTGCTTGACTAGCCTCATCAGATTCTCTAGGGCTTGTTCCAGTGCAGCAACTTGAGGATAAGATCCCATGGCAGCAGCTGTATAGAAGTTATGTACCCGATACGTTCAATACTTGAGACCAGTGCTTTCCAGCCATGGTTTGCAAGACCATGATACATGAGTGATAATAAATGTGCATCTGGGGGACCATTCTTGGGCGAGCTGCCTACCCTGGTCCAGGGCAGCAGTGGGCTCACAAAGCCGGCCCAGAAATAAACGTAATGGTGAGTCTCTGGCCCAGATGGGCCACAGCGGGCCCTCATCATGTCTATCTCTACCCATAGACTACTGCAGGTGAATGGTGCAGTAGTATAAAGTATATAGAGGTAGGCCTATGGAAAGAGAAAAGTGACTTGAAAGTATAATACTGAAAGCGCCCTGGCATGAATGGCAGTATAAGGGTTAAACTAAACAAGTTCTGACTAGAACATGACCATCAACAGATGGGCCATGTTATCTTGAGTCCAAGGAAGTGTATGCATCTGCAGAGCTAGCAGAGTTATTGTTACACAGAACAGCCTGTGTAGCGTGTATATTCAAGGGTCCATATTTATCTACCCTTGGGCTATCACACACCACGGAAAGCAGACGAGGTGGCTGCATCCAACCCACCATCATGTTCTAGTCTCATGGGAAAGAGATCCTCTCCTCTAATGGATGTCAACAGAAGTGATGGTAGAGGTTGGGAACATGGTGGCAACAAAGACCGGACCTGGCCTGCTGGCACAACAAATGCACCGGCGGCCAGACCACCAGGGAGGGCAGGAGACAGATGGACATACGGCTGCTCTTCCCCATCCCCACACTGCACCTTACACCCTGCCCCCTTCATGATGGGAAGCCATGGCGGCCCCTGATGGCCACCATGGCATCTGTCATGGTATCTTCCCCGACCAGGCCAGGAACAACTGGCTACCACACACGACAGCCTGCTTAGGCCTGGTCGGGTGGGCCATTGTTCAGGAGTGTTGTTGGCGAGGTCTCCGGGATTGCAGCCCGGGTTTACCACCAACACACCAGTGAGCAATCCCGGGCAACATCTGGCAGCCCCGACAACAAATGTGCTGGTGGCTTGTGGGTCTAAGCGGGTCACGTTTGTTAACACCCATTGTGAGCATAGGATAGAAACTTCCCTCCAGAGTGAATGATTAGTTTACTAGTCATCAGTGTTGCTTGTCAACAATGTAGCCACTCTGGGATGTTTACTAATCACCAATATATGTCATCAAGGATGTGATGTGCTTGTAACAATTTCTTCTTAGATAACCTTTCCAACTAGTTCTGACCTGATATGCAAGCAACATACTCTGTTCTGAAATGTGTACATAAACCCGGGGTCTGAGACCCCTTCTGAGACCCCTTCCTGACATAAGCTATTTTGGATCTCCAGAGGCTGGGTCCTAAATTTGCAACTAGACACTCTGCTCTGATAATAAGCTTTCTTGTTGATTTGGCATACCCCTTGGCTCGGGTAATGTGTCAATCTCCCTCTGGGGTGGGCTTCGACTCTGGGCTTCAGGTGCCTCAAACAAATGGAGCCAGTTGTAGCCACAGCATCCTAGGGCCCCGACCTTTGCAGTATCCCAAGTTGTATGCCTATCTTACTGCTCTTATTCCTTAACGCACTGCACTGGCCTATTCCTTCATTTCCCTCCCCTTAGTCAGGTGGACAAGTGACTGAGGCCTCTTACAGCACAGTTTCCCAGCACTCTCTCAGCTGCTCTGTCCCTTGTGTCGCCTTCCTTCTGCTGCGGAGGAGAAGAGAGAAGTAATAGGAAGTGCAGACTCTGTACCAGCAGCCAATTTGGGATGAGGAGGATGGAGATGCAAACAAATGTTAGGGGTGCCCCCCCCTGCTTGTTATGGTCACCACAACCAGACCCAGGGCCTTCGCTGCTAACATTACAGCACATTACCGCTCAGGAATCACTATTTAGTAGCACTGCATGAGGGAGTTCTTCAGAACTTATTAGAACACTCTATGCTCTCTATAATTTGATGGACACACAGGAAGAGCAGGAGAAGTTCAGAGAGGTGTATATTTTGTTATAGGTGATGCACTTGTCTATGGTTAAAAAACCAAATTCCAACCACTTACAGCTTAGGGTAACTAATTTGCAATTGCGATTAATTTACCATCACAATTTACAACAATTAAATTTAAAAATGCAGCTATCTAAATCAGAGATTTTGGTTGTGACAGCTGTGAAACAAATCAAGACCATACCAAGATTCACCTGAAGAACAGTTGTTTGTGTCTTCTTGAGAATGTGGCTCAGATGTTCAGAGACAACTCAAACATGTTGCTAAGGTAACCATTCTTGTCATGCTTGGAAGTATAAACAAGCATGTAAAACCGGGATAAATCAACAAGGAGTAAGATCTTAGCGCCCCAGGGCTTCACAAGTTTGAATAAAGTACTTTGTGTATATGCGTGATGTTCTTCCTTTCCAGCTGATTACCCCTTTCATCACTTAGAGAACAATTTGGTAGGCATGTGTACATAACAGTGAAAGAACTGTTGATTGATTAGTAAGAAATAGTGAACTGGGTGGGCAGAAAAGGAAGAGTTTATTTTTCTGCCAATTCTGTTAAGCACAGAACAGCATTCATATGTGTAATTATAGGGTGAGGGGAGAGAAGGGATGCATCCCATTTAACTTTTAGAACAGTGGGATATGAATGTTTTCCATATCGCCCAAACTGTTGACAATTGCAATTCTCTGATCAGGTAGAAGTTAGCGATGGAAAGATGTGGAAGAAAGGAGCTAATGGGAGAATTATCTAATTTAATTTGTCAGACAAAATGTTGTTGGAGAGTGTTTTACTGGGATTTTAGGAAAGGTGAGTGAAACATGCTGTCAAGCGTAACTGCTGAGAGAGACAAAGGGGAGATCAGTGTTTTTAATCAACAGGCATCAATAGGTGGAAGATTGTGCCTTTAAAGTCAATGTCCTAGCTACCATTCATTTTAATGGATGAAAGACTGCTCCCTGAGGCTAAACCCTCCCTCCCTCCCCATTGCCCTCTCCCCAGCGTTTTTAGATCAAAGTTACGACAATGCCAAGCACCCCACTGGTCAGTTTTGATTTTAAGGATTTTTCTTTAGGCATTTCCGAAGTGATCATCTCATACTATAAATGAAATTTGAAGATTAGAAAAATTTCCATGCTCAAACCAAAGTTTTCCTGTTTGGCTTTAGCTAACTCAAAGCCTCTTGTTAACATACGTTGTCCAAACCTTTGGGGAAGTTACAGTCATCCATCTATTTTCAGGCCAGCTCAAAATTCATGTTATACCTTCTTTAGATGTTGAGGGCTTTGGGAGAAATGCAACCCTCAATATTTCTAAACTACCCTAACATAGTCTTATCTTACAGTTGAAAACAACAGCTGCTTGGAGCACCTGGTAAATAGATTTTGCCAAAAAAAAAAAAACCACTGAAAGGATTTGCTTACAATTAAAATAGCACGACAGGCTAAGCAGAGAAGGTCATGAACATTTCTAATCTCTCCACTGGACGAGCAACTCTATTTCAGATGTGAAATGTTCTGAGGTCAGTTTATTTATGCGCTGCTAACAATGGTGACAGAAATGCTGTTCAATGTGTTTAAATGTACAGCGAGGTTTACAGACATCTCCCACAATTCTTTTCCAGCTCCTTTTTACAGCTTAGAGACCTACATTCCCCCCCACCCCCAATCATTTTATTAATTTCTGCTACATTGTGTCAAACAGTGGTTCTGGCATTTCCTTCTTTTTTATGGCTTCCAACTATTCATGCAAAATGCTTGAAAACGGCTCATCGTTTTCCTAAGTTATATGTACTGACTTTGGTCCACAAAATGCATGTGCCCGGGAGCCAGGCCTGAGCATCTTTTGGAGGATATAGAAGACTTGTTTATTTGGCCAGGTCATTTGACAGACAGCAGGAAGGGGTTATGCGAATTTAACGGTTTTTTGTGGGTTTTATCTACTGTAGATGTATGTGTTTTCATGATGTTAGCCACCCTGAGCCTTCAGGGAAGAGCAGAATAAATAAAAACAGGAAAACAAGCAAACAAATCAATAAATAGCAGTGAATGGAGTGATCTGGTGGGGGGGGGAAAGTCACACGTCACCCACTGCTTGGACTTCCTGCCACATACTGAGCTGTCATCTCACTCACAACCTGGAGAGTGGGAACACTAGACAAGTATGGGGTGGGCTGTGGCTCAGGTAGTAGAGCGCATGCTTTGCATGTGTACGGTTCCAAGTTCAGTCCTCGGCGTCTCTGATTCAGTTTCTCTGGTAGCACGCCTGGGTGAGGCCTCTGACAGATATACTGGAGGGTCTCAGGTAGCACGCCTGCATGAGGCCTCTGCCGTAGACCCTGGAGAACTGGATTTGAAACCCTGCTGCTGTGTCAGGTTGTGAGAATACTGGGCTAAGATGGACCTTTGTCCTGACTCAGGCAGCTCCTTATAACACTGGGCATTTTTACACACACGTTAAAGTTCCGGATATTTCAATCTTCTGGGTTTACAAGCCCACAAGTAAGTTCCGGATGCATTTTTCACACACACACTGCCCGGACGCAGTTCCTGGATGCATTCTTCACACAAACACTGCCCCGAGGCAGTCTAAAGTAGCCGCAGCTGTAGATGTGATTGGCTGCCATGGAAACCAAGTGACCACAGCTGCCTGGAGCAAAGCAGTTTACCAGGAGAACTTTTTACACACAAATGTTCTGGGAGAAGTTTTATGCAGAAGTTCAATGAACCGAATATTTAAGATCTGGGTATGTGATTTAGACACACAGAAAGTTCAGGATGTAACAGAAAACATCCAGGAGAAATGTGAGAGTAAAAACACCCACTGTTGTGTGTGATCCACAAGGAGCAACTGCCTCTTACAGATCATGTACAATTACTTCTAGAAGGGGTGTGGATAGCTCCATTCACTACTGTTAAGAAGATTTCATGCATGGCTCCCTGCTACATGCATTTTGTGGATCAGGTTCATCATCTCAATACTTCTGTGATATACGCAACTAGAACAAAATCACCAACCAAGAAGTCTTGTAGCCTGTCATAATAAAGGCACAGCTTAAATAGTGAGGCCATGTGCTCTTTTTAGATGCTACAAGGAAACATCAAAGGAAGACAAAGTGACAGGATTGACTTCTTACAAACCTGAGGAAGGTTCTTGTGTGACCTGAAAGCTTGCATACACTCACCAACAGAAGCTGGTTCAACAGAAGAGATCATTTGAATGACTTTGTCTCTGTCTCTTGAAATGGGCTTTGATTTTTCTCCTTTGCTTCAGTGTAGCTGTGCCTGGGTCCTCAAAAGCTTTAATTTCATTTTGGATTATGAAACACCTTAGTAACCCATCTTGGGTCTTCAACTCTTAATCTTTGATGCCAATAACACTGGAACAATGAATGATTCAATGTGGATGTCTTTAGACATAACATCAATGGGTGTCTCAATGTGTGTTTTGACCTTGATATGAACACCGGTTTGACCCTGTGTTCACCACATGGTGCTGCTTAGGCACACAGCCCATCCTGGGGCAAATCAGTGTTTTGCTCGCCACCTGATCTCACCCCACAAACATTGCCGCCTTATTCCCCGTGTTATACCTGCTAACGCCACGTGATATCATTAAACACAACGTTGGCCATGTGTTCAACAGAGACACGCAAATTGTCCTTGTGATGCAATGGTGATACATCGCGTGTTCAATGGGTGGCCAAATTAGTGTTGGGATTGTTATGGTGCTTACACACAACAGCCAAACATGTGCTTAGAGGTTTTGACACCCGATCTTTGTTATGTCTAAAGATGCTCTATGTCTCTACTTGTCTTCCTCTGTCTACCTCTGTAGAGTGCTGACTTCTTAGTACCAGACTTCAATACTCCACACAATGTCATTTTTGGTTTCCTTGTGTCATCCAAAAGAAGTACATGGCCTCACCATCTAACCTTTGCTTTTATAAGGTGTGCTTCAACGATAACTATTTTGTCTCTTAAATTTTGGTCCAACCTGGCAAATACCCTATCTCTTGAATTTATTTCGAAATATGGAGTACCAGCTGCAGCAGCATTAACCTTGGACCACATGTGGTCTCTTCTGTGGTCTGCATGTATTGGCCTATATTGGGTTTTGTTGTATTTTTATTTGATGCATCCATATGAATGAAATGTTTTATTATGTAGTTATATTATATTGGTATGTATTATATTTTATTGTATTTTTATGCTTTGTTAGTTGCCCTGAGCTGCTTTAGCAGGAGGGGCGGGGTATAAGTTTATTTAAATAAACAAACAAATAAATATCATATAGTCATATGTTGGTGCATAGTCCAAAAGAATGATGAACTGCTTTCAATCCCATCTCAGGAGAAACATGGTCAGGTGGCGTCCGTACAAAAAAAGGCCTACATTTAATTTTCATTAACGTCAAGATTTTTACATAGTGCGCATTCCTTCACCAGTTTTCTAACAATAAAGAAATAAGCTGTTGCCGACGCACCCTCCCCCCCCCCCTTGAAATGAGACACAGAGACATGAATGGAATTAAATGGCCGCTCTCTTTAATCAAACAGAGCAAGGAAAGTTGATGAGATTGCTACTAAGCAATCACGGGTCCAGTATTTTAAGTCAAGAACTTAATTAACACTTAAGCAGGTGTCTGGCTTGAATATGCCCTCCAATGCCAGCACCAAGTCAAACTTCACAACACTCCCCTTCGAACAGCTCCCTGGCCAAGGCTGAAGGGGAAACGCCCTGATGGGAATGGTGTCATTAGGGTTTGAGGGCCATGCTTGCCCTTACCCCCTGGTTGACACCCCTCCCAGGGGAATGATCCTGTTGTTAGCCATGCCCTGCTTATCGCCAGGTATCCCCCCCCCCCCCATCTCTTATGGAGAGGGCTCTCTCCTCTATCCTAAAACTACCTAACAAAACACCTATTAACCATACTGGACCCCCGCCAGAGTGCGACATAATAAATGTCAAAGATCAAATTCGCACAGACCAAATTAGTTGCCACATCAAGTAAATGTCCAAATTATGACGTAACTGTTCAAATGAACATAGGCCAAATTAAAGCTTGACTCTATTAAATTATCTACCTAACAAAACACCTATTAACCATACTGGACCCCCGCCAGAGTGCGACATAATAAATGTCAAAGATCAAATTCACACAGACCAAATTAGTTGCCACATCAAGTAAATGTCCAAATTATGACGTAACTGTTCAAATGAACATAGGCCAAATTAAAATTCAACTCTATTAAATTAGCTGCCAATCAGAATTGACTCCAATTAGCCAAATCAAATCCCAATTGCTACTAATTAAACTAATTTAACCTATTCCAACACTGCGAAGAAGGTAAAACAAACAGGTATCTCATAACGATTGAGGCACCTTCCAAAATACCTTCTTGGTCCCCTAATGGCAACCAGTTAAACCCACAGTATTAGAGGGACGTGTGGGTGGATGCTGACTGCTCAGGGAACCCAGTGCGAATGCAGCGCCTGGGGAGCCAAACGCGCGTGGGTGGCAACTCCCCCTCCTACTAAAGGGGAGGGACTGCCCGCGCGCTGACCAATCATGTGCCTCTTGATCGGCACATGATGTCCAGGGAACCTATCAGGAGGCCCCGAGGCAGAAGATACGGGGCTTACTGAACCCCTGCGGCCCACTCTCTGCACCCATCTCCGGGGGGGGGGGCGGACATTTGGGGTGAGACAATCTCCCTCCGCCTCCATTTTGGCGGCACAGCACCCTTGTATACAATTTTAGATATAAATGGTTGATTCCTCAGACAAATTTTATAATATATAAACACACACACACATACATTACTTTCTAGTGCAGGAGCATCTTGTATGAGGGGCCTCTCACCCTCTGGGATTAAATTGGTGTAGAAGGCATAGTGTGGAACCTCTGTGTTTGCCCCAGAAGGCATGACAAGTAGAAATGTTAACTGATCGTTACTCCATGTCCTTGATTCCTCAGAGACAAATTCTCTCTCTCTCTCTCTCTCTCTCTCTCTCTCTCTCTCTCTCTCTCTGAGAGACACAATTTGTCTCTGAGGAATCAAGGACATGGAAGAACGATAGGTTAACTTTTCTACTCATCATGCCTTCTGTGGCAAAATCCATCTAACACACGGGTTCCATACAATGTCTTCTGCACCAATTTAATCCCAGAGGGTGAGGCCTCTCATACGAGATGCTCCTGCACTAGGAGGCCCCTTGGCCCGCCTAGCTAGGCGGCCACCAGGGGAAATTGGTGCGCTCCTGAGGAGAGAGCAAGGCTGGTCACGGCTGCACTCCACGCTTGCAGCTGAATAGCTGCAGGCAGGATAGTTGCTGGGCAGAACTGACGGGCCGCGGCGGGAAGGACGGCAACCTGGCTGAGGTTGCCTGGCAACCGGGGGACTCAGCCAATGGGCGGGCACGGTTTGGAGAGCCCCTCCTCCTTTGCTTGAGGGGAGTCTCCCGCCTGCGTGCCAGTCCAGCATTCCACCAGTTTTTCATCTCAGAGCTACAAAGTAGATCAGGAAGGAGTCGTTGGATTCATGACATTGATCCTCCTCCTACACTGTATTAAATGGTCTTTAGTTACTACTCTGTTCTATCAGCTGGAGTCTTTGCAGTAGATACAGCGTGTGCTGTGACAAAGGTAGGAGTGGTGAGGGATGGAATGGGAAATGAATTATTCTAGATTTTGTGCTTGATTTTGCACTAGCTATTCCTCACATTCTTCCACTGTAAGTACATTCTGTGTTTTTTTGAGTGAAGTTCACACCTTGTGGACTAAGACTGATGCAATGGGGGGAAAAGAGAAGGGTGAAGGGGATTGCTGATCAGTAGGCTCTGCTCATATTATGAACTAGTACCCCACTTAATGAATAATGGCTCCCCATAGTTATATAATCTTATTCCTTTGATTCGTGCAGTATCCTTTTCATAAATTAGCCTTGCAGACCACAAAACATTAAAAAGCATCCAGACAGTCCACAATACTAAATTATATAAATTACATACATCTATGCTGCTGGGAAAGGCCATTCTTTAGGATTTCAAAAAAGAGCATTTTGGGGACAAAACCATAATACAATTTATCCTCTTGTAGAGAATGAACCTTGTGATGTGGACTGATTATTTTCACAAGGCTTCAGTAAGCTAACTGGACATTTTCTTTATGGCAAAAGCCGTAAATAAACTAACTACCTTAATATATATATATAATATATCATCAATAAACTAAACCCGTTCTTTAGAACATTAAACAATATAGTACAAATGTTTTCTTCTGGATTCATTAGTTGTCTAAAAAGGCACTATCATTTTACAATAGAGTGTTAATAAAGGCAACCATTGTTCGTCGACAAATTACACCTTAATTACGGGCAAAATGTAGTGCATTGAATCAATCCCTTTATTCACTGGGACAACTGAAAATGATACATAATATTTAACCTGAGACAATGGATTTCTCTCATTAAAGTTGCTGCACATTGCTATAGAATAACTCAGTTTAATAAAGTTATTTAGTCCGTATAGTTCTAATTAATACGTTGCTTGGGCTTTGTTCCTAGGTTGATCGTCGCTAGCATCCATTATATTCCACATCACTCAGACTCATATGCATAATACATCCGTGTTCCACATGGTACACCAGACCAGTGCAACAGATTTGGCAGGAGAGCAAATGTCCTTCCAAACTGTCTGATGTACAATAGAAGAAAATAATGGTACACAATGTGATGAACAATTGGCCACAGTACGCTGTTCCTACAGTGAGCCACAGGTACTGCTTTATAATCCTGATGATTACTATTATCATAATTTCCCACATGCAGTAGTAGCCCATCTAAAGCAGGCGTTATCAAGAAAATAAAGTTTCGTATGCACTGCACAAAATATGTTTCCAGTAGTGTGAATTAAATGACAGTGTCTTTTGTCAAAGAAGATCTTCCTAAACAATCTTTTGCCAAAAGCAGCACCCTATGCTTGTGCTACAAATGCTGCACATTTCAATTACTTAGCCACAGATATTAGCAAATTATTTTATTTTGCTATATCTTAAGAGGTGATAACTGGAAAGAGTGGGAATATCTGGTTTCAAATATCTTTTGCTTTATAAACCACCTCTCTGATTAATGCAGGTTTCTTTGATAGCTCAGAAATAATCCTCACCCAGAATAATAATTCTTCCTGCTCTTTGATGTCTCTGCTACCTTTTGGATTTTTTTAGATGATTATCAAAGGAAAAAAGAAAACAGCTGCTTCTTTTTTCTTTTTTTTAAAAAAGGTGAGATTTTTGATGATTGCCAATATTTCATTGCACTTTTAAAACATGGGCACTGTTCCATTCTTGTCTATAAAGTATAAAACTCTAATCCACAGAGGGCCCGGCTGCGACGTGAGCAGCATAGATGGATATGCAGAGGGTGCAAAGGAAATTAAAATGCTCTCCCCATACACCGTAAACACTCCCCCACACACCTCCCTGCCCGCGGAGGCCTGTTTGGACCCGGATCTCCCCTTGTTCTGACGCTGTTGCAAGACGTGGCTATATCACCTGGCTTTCAGGGGGGAGGATTGGTAGGGTGGGGGGGTGGTTGGGGATTTTTTATACCTCCCGTTGTTGTCTATTTTAAAAGTTGTTTTTAATGTTTATGTTTTATATTGTGCGCTGCCCAAAGCTGCCTGTGGCAGGATGGGCGGGTTACAAAATGCTTGAAATAAATAAATAAATATACCCTCTACTCTAAATCTAGCCGTACCATGGCTAAGGACTGGTAGTCTGGAAGGATTATCAGACCTCAACATTTAGTGTCCCATTTTTGTGTCTCAAAATTTTTCAGGTGGGCAAGAGGATCAATAGCAACAGAGTACCAGCAGCACATTAAAAACCCCTCCCCGCAGCACATGTGTTAGTTAGCAAGTGGAGAGTAGTGAGAATCAGAGAATCACAGAATCCTAGAGTTGGAAGGTACCTAAGAGGCCATCTAGTTCAACCCACTGATCAGTGCAGGAAATCCACAGCTACAGCATCCTCTGGCCTTCCAGACTCTGTTTGAAAACCTCCAGCGAAGGAGAGCCCACCACTGCCCTAGTCAGTCTATTCCACTGTCGAACAGCTCTTACCATTAGGAAGCTTTTCCTAATGTTTAGCCGAAATCTGCTTCCTTGTAATTTGAGCCCATTGGTTCTAGTCTTGCCCTCAGAAGCAACAGAGAACAAGTCTGCTCCATCCTCTAAGCGACAGCCCTTCAGATATCTGAAGACAGCTATCATGGCTCCTCCACAGTCTGCTCTTCTCCAAGCTAAACATACACAACTCCTTCAACCTTTCCTCACAGGGCTTGGTTTCCAGACCCCTGACCATCTTTGTTGCTCTCTTCTGAACCCGTTCCAATTTGTCAGTGTCCTTCTTAAAATGTGGTGCCCAGAACTGGACACAGTACTCCAGATGAGGTCTGACCAGTTCAGAATAGAGTGGAACTATTCATTCTCGTGACCTGGACGCTATGCGTTTGTTAATGCAGCCTAAAATTGCACTAGCCTCTTTATCAGCTGCACCGCACTGCCGACTCATGTTCAGTTTGTGATCAACTACAACCCCAAGATCCTTTTCACATATTCTGCTGCCAAGCCAGATATCACCCATCCTACATTTGTGCATTTGATTATTTTTTTTTACCTAAATGCAGAACTTTACATTTCTCTCTGTTGAATTTCACTTCGTTAGTTTTGGCCCAGCTTTCCATCCTGTCAAGATAATTTTGAATCTTGTTTCTCTCTTCTAAGGCGTTTGCTATCCCTCCCAGATAGGGTAGTATATCATATCTGATTCCCTAAGCTTCTTTAGGGGGCAGCACAATGATGTTACGGCCGATAAACGAGGCTAATGGCGATTGGCTAAAGTAGAATCTTGGTCAGCAGAACTTTGGGTATTTATAAATGGACGCTACCACACATGGCCACCCACCACACATGGCCACCCACCACTTTCCCAAACGTCCATGTGAAGGTGGTGTGGGAGGAATGCGGGTTCTTGTGAACCACGCAACACCCACTCATAGCCACACACGGAGCACTGCTGAAAAATCCAGAGTGCGCCATGCCAAAAACATGTATGGGCATCATAGGGATGTGTGAACGCGGTTCAGATGTTTGGAGTTCGGATTGAACTCGGTCTGTTCGGACGACCGAACTGAACTTTCGAACTGAACCGAACCAACCAAACTCGATCCGAACTAAAAAATGACCGAACAGTTCGGCTGCGTTCGGGTGAGTTTGGATGAGTTCAGTCGGGAAAAATGTGACTGGAAGGCCCAGGGATGGAAAGGGGTAGCTGAGGAGCAGACTTCCTGGCACCAGGGGTGGAGAGGCCTGGAGTAGCAGCCAGCCTGCCCAATCACCATCCCTTTTCTCCTCAGACCACTGGCTTTGCAGTCTGCGATTGGACATGGGGGATGGGGGGGCCTAGGCTGCACAGAGCCAATGGGGCTTGTGGTAAGGCGGACGCAGAAAGTAACAAAAGTCATTGCCCTCTCCCCTTCCAACACCTTCTGAGCTAGTCACTGATCCTGACAGCAGGCGTTTTCAGAAGTCTCCCTCTCCTAACAGTTTGTGTTCCTAATCCATTGCCATCCTCCTCCTATTTCACCCATCCCACACATTTACCTCCCTAGTATCATTTATTTAGATTAGATTAGATAGATTTAGGTGTTATTTTTATTTTTTACCCATCCCTGTGTTCTTTCTCCCTACCCTCCATTGAAACCTGCCCGCCTCCCTTTATATATTCCATCCCTGATTCCCTTCCCCTGTTTTTGGATTTATTTAGAGTAGGATTAGATTGATTTAGGTTTCATTTCAGTTTTGTACCCCTCCCTGTGTTGTTTGGCGTGAGCTGTCTGTGTGCCCCCCTCCATCCCTGTGCAAGATAGATAGATAGATAGATAGATAGATAGATACTGAACTGAACAACCGAACGACCGAACTTCTGAACTGCGTTCTGTTCACACATCCCTATCCCCTGCCTGTATGAACCAGGGCACCCACCCACTCCAGCAGACAGGTTTGTAGTCAGTTGCCTCCCTGGTCCCACACACAGGCCTTCTGGGAGATCTCTGGGGAGCTCTTAAGGACATGCATATAAAATACAACACTGCGTTGGCTCAAAGCACAACCCCCCCTCATGACACATGAGAAAAGAGCCAGTGACATGAAGGACAGCAGCTCCTACATCAGTTTCCTGCATGTTCTGCCCAGTACGCACCTCCGTTGTTGCCTGAGACTGCCAGCCGCTGCAGCAGCTCCCCAAGTCCTGCACAGGAAGGGGTTACTGGCTGTTGCAGTTTAATGTTTCATTGGTGTCCACAGCTGTGTGCCAAGGCAGAAGGTGAGCAACTAGGTGGGGCTTGGGTGGTGGGGAAGGGGGAACAGTCACCTGTATGAGTTGTTTGCAGGGCAGGTCCATGGTAGTGGGAGTGCGTGGAGGTTGCCTGCATCACCATGGTGGGAGCTGCCTGTTAGAATCCCTCCTTATGTACTACACATGCATGGCTGCTCCACAGCTGTGTCACTCAGCGGCATCAGACCCCAAACCCCTCAAGCCTTGCTCATTTAAAAACATCCTGTGGCAGGGCTGAGCCACAAAATGGCAACCACCATGTGGACAACCTAAAATGGCCACCAAACAGGAAGTGGCTATATTTGGGGCGTGGCCTGATGTATAAAGAGAGGAGGAACAGGAAGTAAGGGACAGTCTGTTCCTGACAGAGGAAGTGGACACATCTCCTGGGAAAGGCTGACTGAGTTGGATGAGGGAGGTCTGTATTTGAGGATTGAAAGAGAAAGAACTCTGTGTGAATTGGGTAGCTAGTCACGGGACTGTGTGGGGCTACACTAAGAATGGGAAGAGACTGTATGTTGTGGGGACTGGCCAGAGGCTAGGTACCTGACCTATGGACTGGAATATGAGTAAACAGTGATATCATGGAACCCCTTGAGTGAAACTCTTCCTTGGGCATAATCCTGCATGCACTTACCCATGACGAGGTGGGACCCTGCTTCACATCCTTTATGGCATCTATTGTGATGTTCCACACAAAGGGGTTTATGAACTAGATTTCCAAAGAGATCAACATCTAGTGTGGGTGGAAAAATGGGAATCAAGTGCTGGGTTCACTGAACTTTTGAAAATTTAGCCCTTATTTTACTAAGGCCGTTTTTACATGGACGCCCCCTCCCCTCCCTTGCGGCTTGGTTTCAGACGGGTGTGCAGTGGGGGGTGGGGCAGTCCGTGTACATGGCCAGCAGTGGGTGGGGGGATGGGTGTGCGGCGGGTGTGTACCTGTGTAAACACCACGGGCGTTCCTGCCACACACCCACCTCCACCCACAGCACACCCACCTCCACCTATGGAGTTCTCCGGTAAAATGGAGGAGGCTCCATGGGTGGGGGTGGGTGGATGTGTGTCCGTATAAATGGACACCCACCCACCTCCGCCCACTGTGCCGAAACAACCCGCCCCCCACCCCGTCCGTGTATTTAAGGCCTTAGTGAGAGCAGAGGTGTTGTGAAAATTTAGTTTTACCTAAAGGTAGAGTTTCCTATTTGTTAGTATATAGCATTTTCTGAAGTCAATGTAGGAGCTATTTATTCGGCCAGGTGTTTGACTGGTGGGGATAGGGTTTGTTATGCTGTTTTAAAATGAGATTTTAAAAATCCTCCCCCCTGTCCACCACCCAAATAGGCAGAAAGGGCAGTTTGTCACACGCCTCTCCCTAGTGAAGGAAGAAGGCAGGGGCCAGTGCAGGGTTTTAAGGGCAGGCCATGGGCGGTCACCAATCTGGGAAGGGTGCATAGGAGTCTCAGGAGGCGGGATCCTGGCAGCAACCAATTTAAGCTACAGGGTTTCATTCCCACACCAGTTGTGACCCCTGGAGCATGCCTTCCCCATAGTGCAGCTTTCTCAATTCAGTTTGTTACAGGGACATTTAAATTTGGTGGTTTCTTCTAATTGTCACTCGTCAGTGGGGGTCTGAGTGTGCTATGGGCTTTAGGGAAGATCAACATGGAAATCGGGGCTGCCTTGTAAAGAGGTGGCGATCAGAGTTTGATGTGCACCCCTGTCCTGCAGAGGTAGGTGGCATCGCAAGCGTCTCCCGAGGTCACAGGCGGTCCTGGGAGACCTGTGGCTCTCCTATCCTTGCTCCATGGGCCACCGCAGTGTGCTCAGTTGTGTCCCCCCTATCCAAGACTTGCATCTTGGGCCGGAGGAGGGTAAGGGGGGGGGGGATGGCTTAGTCTAGACGTGGAAAGGGGAGGTACCTGTTTGTGCAACAGGCCGCCCTCAGAGGCACGTTGTAGTGTCTTCGCTGGATCCAATTTTGTGGGAGGAAATTGTTTTTCTTTGGCTTGTAAAAAGTTAATAAAGGGTGTGGCCTGTTAAAACTCAAAATTGTCTCCCTGTCTTCTTCTGAGGTTCAGTGACAATATTTTTATACAGCTTTGTTTTTTAGTTGGTTTTGTCTTATGTATGCTTTGTTATCCACATTGAGCCTTCAGGAAAGAGCAGACTATTTATTGAAATAAAGGGTTGAAATTAGAGCATATATTATATCACTATTTATAACCAGATTTCCTCACCCTTACACTATTCATTCAGGCGTTCATTCATTCAAATGTATATCCACCCTTCCCATTAAGTACACCCACTGATTTCAGTGGAGGCTGCATACTCATGGCATAATGTACGAGCACTTATGGCATGATCCTACTGTCGCGTGGCCCCGCTGGCGGCATCTGTGGGGAGGGCATGGGTCCCATGATCACGTGGGTGGGGGCGGCTCCCTGCACCCTGAGACGCTGCGATGCTGCCAGACCCCAAGACCGCGGCACCCTCGGGGATGCTTTCACGGGATTGGGCTCTGACATCACGGGGGCAGCGCCGGGCCCTGTGCGTCTCTCTGCAAGGCTAGTGGTGCATCAGGGGGTGGGGCCCCAGTGCTATAATGTCGGTGCTGGCGATAGTCCAGAGCTGGTGAATGAGTGCAGACCGGTCGACCGAAAGCTAAGTGATTGTATCTGACCTTGTTGTGTATTAGTAAAGATGTACATTATGTGTTGTAACCCCCCTCCGGTTTCTCCTGAGATCGTGAAAGGTATAGTGAGTGATTGTGTGTGTGTGTGAAGAGTGCTTGTGGACACGGTGTGCATGAATCCTTCCCCCCCTCCTCCACTGCCTACCTGGATCCTTCCGCCTCCTCCGTGAGCAAGCCCCGTTCCTCCCCTCTTCCAACCTTGGTCCCTGCCCGGTTCGCCCTCACTATCACCCACAGCTTCCCTCTCTTATCCCTGGGTGTGGGTATGACGAACGGTGTGGGCCTTGTGCTGTCCTTTACCTCTCCGCCCAATGATGATAGGGGCTTAGTCTCTGTGAGACATCCAGACCCAAATACTATCCTGATGGGCATTTATCCTGATGTGTGTCAGCCGAGGAGAGGACTCAGACCATGGCGCATGAACGAAGTGAAGAGCACGTGTTTTCCCCTCCCCTACCTGACAGATTCACCAGCACCCATCCTTTCCCCCTCAGGGTTGGGGGGTATGGACCCAGTTAATGAATTGGCGGAGCTCGTCAGAGCAGTCTGCTCCCTAGCCATGGAAGTCAAGGATTTACAGGGGAAGCATGTGGAGGTAGCCACAGTAGTGGCACAGGTGTTTGTCTCTGCCAGGGCAGCAGGAGGAGCCCCTCTGCCCCCCCACCGAACTGGTGCCGGCCGTGGCAGCAGTTCCCCGGGAACCTCGGGGACCCCGTATAGACAAGTTTATGGGAGATTGTAAGGGTTTCAGGGGTTTCTCACGCTTTGCAAACTCACCTTCACTCTTCAACCCATCACTTATGCTACCGATGCCCTTTATCAGTGGCGTTTATCATTGGCAGCTTGGGAGGTGTGGCCCTGGAATGGGCAATGACCTTATTAAAAGGACAGTCAGCTGCTAACAAAATATGTGGATTTTTTGAAAGAATTTACCCTATTGTTTGACTACCCCTACTGTGTCAAGGAAGCTGAGACCGCTGTGATGTCCTTGAATCAAGCCAAAGGAGAACTCCTCGAATATATCACTTGCTTCCAGCAACCCGCCTTAGAATTGTGATGGCCAAACGATGTCCTGAAGCTCATGTTTCGCAGAGGGCTAAGTGAAGAGTTGAAGGATCAACTCACCTTCACAGCCCTACAAGACACATGGGAAAAGATAGCCAATTTGGCTCTTCAAATTGAGGATCACCTGGCAGAACGGCATTGGGAATGGCGGCAAGAACCCCGCGTGTTTCCTCCCCAGCCTTCGTTGGTCTCACCAGAACCCCCTGGAACTTTGAAGCCGAGCGACCCTGAACCCATGCAACTGGGGGCCTCGTGAGGCCCCATAACCAGCGATGAACAAGAATGGAGAAGGAGAGCCCAGGCTTGTTTCTATTGTGGTGATTCCTCTCATTTTATTAATGAATGCCTGGCACTCCCAGCTGAACAGAGAAGACAGGGAAATGGCCAGGGCCGGGATGGACAGGGGTCACCCCGGTCATAAATTGCATCCCCTCGACTCTCCAGACGCCCCACTCCCACCTTTGAGTGCCTGTGACCCTGATTCTTGGACCCCAGCATTCTCAAATAGTGTGGGCACTAATAGACTTGGGTGCATCAGGGAACTTTATAGACGAGGCCCTAGTCCAGACCTGGGGTATCCAGACAAGGATGGCCGGAACTGGTACATTCGATATACGGCTCCCCTTTAAAATTTGGATCCCTTGTGTTGCAGACATGCCTCCTGCCTTGTACTATTGGAACGCATCACAAACTATTGACATTTGACATTGTTTGTACTCCATTCTTCCTGGTGGTCTTGGGGCTCCCTTGGTTAAGGGTACATGACTCTCACATTAGTTGGACCACCAGACAGGTGCTGTTCCTATCTGACCACTGTAAAACCACCTGCCATGTAAAGCAACCTTGCCTTTTCGGGGTGATATGGTCAGGTGCCCTCGTCGAACCACTCCCCACCTGGCTACTGACGGAATATGCCTCCTTTGTGGACGTCTTCAGAAAACAACAGGCTGCTGTTCTACCACCGCATCCACCATATGACTGTCCCATAGACCCTGGAGCAGAGCCCCCCTTCAGTCGGATATATGCCCTTGCAGCCCCAGAATTAGCAGTACTGAAACAATACTTGGATGAGAGTCTACAGAGCGGGTTTATCCGTCATTCTTCTTTGCCTGCTGGAGCCCCCATCTTCTTTGTGCCCAAAGAAGGGGGGCTCTGGCCATGTATTGACTATCGAGGCCATAACAAGGTCACCATAAAAAATGGATACCCCCTCCCCTTGATTCCAGAATTGGCTGCAAGGGGTCCGCATTTATACCAAGTTGGACTTACAGGGGGTCTACAATTTGGTCCGGATGTGAGAGGGAGACGAATGGAAAACTGCCTTTCGTACCCGCTATGGCCACTATGAGTACTGTGCTATGCTGTTCGGACTTGCCAATGTTCCGGCCATGTTCCAGCAGTTCATCAATGATATCTTTCATGACCTACTAGACGTTTTCGTCATTGCATACCTTGATTACATCCTAATCTATTCATCTTCCATCCAACAGCATGTAGATCACGTCCGCCAGGTACTGATCATCAATGATTTCGAGATCATCGATTGTACTGCAAAGGGGAAAAGTGTGCATTCCATCTGACAATGGTCAGCTTATTAGGTTTTGTTATCACCCCCACGGGAATCAAGATGAACGCACTGAGGGTAGAGGCCTTATAGCGGTGGCCTCCACTGAAAACCGTGAAGGCCCTGCAATGCTTCCTAGGAAGTACAAATTACTATAGACAATACATTCCCAACTATGCGGAGGTCACCATGCCCCTGACCCATCTATTAAAAAAGAATCATGTTTAGACTTGGGGTCCTGACCAGCAACACAGCTTTGCCTTCCTAAAACATGCCTTCACGACGGACCCGCTTCTCCAACATCCTAGCTTTGAGAAACCGTTTTCGCTGAATCCGATGCCTCCAGCAGAGCCCTTGGAAAAGTCCTCTTACAAGAAGTTACTGATTCACGACAACTGCTTCCTTGTGCATATTACTCCTGGCAACTGATACCGACAGAATGTAACTACACTATATTTGATTGTGAATTGTTAGCTGTTAAAGCTGCCTTTGTGACATGGCGGCATTACCTAGAGGGAGCAACACACCCTAACACCGTAATCACAGATCAAAAGAACCTCACCTTCTTGCAGACAGCACAAATAACCAATGCCTGACATGCACGTTGGGCATTGTTTTTTGCACGTTTTTCTTTTATTATTCAATATTGACCAGGCCGTTTGAATGTTCTGGCAGATGCGCCCTCGCGATATCATGAAGAGCGGGCTACGGAGGACAAGAAACATGGCACAATTCTTGATCCCAAGGTCTTTGCAGTGACATATGTGCAGTTGAAACAACTCCATGAGGCCAGCAGGGAAACCCTCAGCGACCCGTCATATAACACAGAAGACAGGTTACAAAAGAAACAAGGACTTATTGTGGTACCGCCCGCATGTCGACCCCAAATCCTCTGGGTGTACCATGATGCCCCCTTGCTGGTCACCCAGGTCCCCAACGAACTTGTCAAATGATTCTTAGAAACTTTTGGTGGCCATCCCTAACGCACGATGTACACCAGTACGTGCAAGCATGCTCGATGTGCGCAAGCACTAAAACTCCTTGACAAGCCCCCATAGGCCTACTCCAACTCTCAGAAACCCCGCAAGGCCCATGGCAACGGGTGGGACTTGATTTTAGAGTGGAAATTCCCCTTTCACAAGCATATAATACTATTTTTATTATTGTGGATCACTTCATGAAAATGGCACACTTTGTAGCTCACAAGGGCCTACCGTCTGCACACCGTACAGTGCTTCTTTTTGTTCGCCATGTAGTGCGGCTCCATGGCTGGCCCCTAGAGATTATTTCCGATAAGGGAACTCAATTTGTCTCCCGCTTTTGGAAGGCCTTATTCACCGCCCTGCATGTGAACCTCAAGCCCACGATGGCTTACCACCCGCAAGCTAATGGCCAGGTAGAGCACGCCAATAAAAACCTTGAGCAGTACCTTCACTGTTATCTAGACCATTTGCAGGAAGACTGGTATCCCTGGCTTCCTCCAGCAGAGTTTGCCTATAATAATGCACCCAATGCCTCTCTTGGCAACTCGCCCTTTTATGTGTCTTATGGATTCCACCCCCAAATCGGCACGCCAGACCTCCCTTCCACACAGGTTTCTACTGCCGGCGCCTTGGTGCACCAGATCCATGAGGTGCAAGGTGTGGCAAAACGTACTCTGGAACGAGCTCGGCAGCAATTTAAGAGAGCCGCAGATAAGAGATGACGGACTGCACCCCTCCTGCATCCCAGGGATTACATCTGGGTGAGTCACAGCCACTATCCTTCTACGTGCCCCTCTGCTAAACTGGACTCCTGATATATAGATCCTTTTCCTATCATACGACAAGTTAACAAAGTGACCTTTACAGTGCAACTGCCCGCTCATCTATGTATTCACCCGACCTTCCATGTGTCCTTATTAAAAAAGGCCACCACCCCGCTGCTCCCTTCAGCCACCGATTGCCCAGACTCCACTCCTGCCACCCCCCCTGGGTCTGGATGATGACGTTCGGGTGGTTCTAGACTCCCGCCTCCACTATGGCCGTTTGCAATATCTCCTTGATTGGGTGGGGTTTGGTCCCTTGGAATGTTCCTGGGAGCCTGCTGCATGTGTGTCAGCACCTTGGTTGGTTCGCCTCTTTCACCTTTGCCACCCCTCCAAGCCAGGCTCGGCTTGGGCCCTTGGATGGGGGGCTTCCGGGGGGGGGAGTATTGTCACATGGCCCCACCACTGGCGTCCAGAGGGGCCACTGGCCCCAAGATCATGTGGGCGAGGCCAGCTCCCTGCACCCCGGGAGGCAGCAATGCCGCCATACCCCGGGACCGTGGCACCCTCAGCGACGCCTTCACTGGATCAGGTGACCCCGGTGACCCCAGCAGGCCGTCGGGGCAGGGCACATTGGGCTCTGATGTCACGGGGTGGTACCGGGCCCCGTGCATCACTCCGCAAGGCTAGCAGTGCAGCAAGGGGCGGGGCCCCAGTGATATAACATCAGTGCTGGCAATAGTCCAGAGCTGGTGAATGAGCGCAGACCGGCTGACCGAAAACTAAGTGATTGTATCTGATCTTGTTGTGTATTAGTAAGGATGTACACTGTGTGCTGTAACCCCCCTCCTGTTTCCCCTGAGATCGTGAAAGGTATAGTGAGTGATTGTGTGTGTGTGTGAAGAGTGCTTGTGGACACGGTGTGCATGAATCCTTCCCCCCCTCCTCCCCTGCCTACCTGGATCCTTCCACCTCCTCTGTGAGCAAGCCCCGTTCCTCCCCCCCTTCCGACATTGGTCCCTGCCCGGTTCTCCCTCACTATCACCCACAGCTTCCCTCTCTTATCCCTGGGTGTGGGTACGAGTGTGGCTGCGGCGAACGGTGTGGGCTTTGTACTGCCCTCTACCTCGCCACCCAATGATGATAGGGGCCTAGTCTCTGTGAGACATCCAGACCCAAATACTATCCTGACGGGCATTTATCCTGACGTGTGTCAGCCGAGGAGAGGACTCAGACCAGGACGCGTGAATGAAGTGAAGAGCACGTGTTTTCCCCCTCCCCTACCTGACACCTACACGTTTTTCTATGCTTCCATTCTGACACAAGTCCCACTGAAGTGAATGAGACTTATGTTTGTAAAAAAGGGCCAGTGCCAGCACCAAACAACTTCAGGAAGATGATGCAAAAATCTGGGATGAAAACAGGGAAAGAAAGCCACTGTTTTGGGGGTTTCCCTCACTTCCCCAATCACTAGAATTTTGGGGGCCCAACTCACAAAGGTGACGAAGATATGAACCAGCCACAAAAAAAGGTTGGGACAATCTAAAATTGACTGCTACCACTTTACGTTTAAATTGTTATAACTTTAGATCGCCATAATGGATCCGCTTCAAATTTTGCATATATGACCCTCCCAGTAAATAAAACACATGATTAAATTGACCTTTTTAAGTTCCCAATCCGCCCCTGATGCTGTTACTGTAAGGAGAGCAGTATGTGGCCTAAACCAAGAAGACTGGTTATGTTGAGTATCAGTTACCCAGGTTAGGAACTATGTGCAGCAGCCAACATTTAAACAGTGAAAACATAATTATGTGCATGTACATTATCATTTCCCCTTCTTTTCTATACTGCTGTTAAAATGTGCATGAAAACAGATTTTCTCTTTTCTTAAAACTCACTTGCTCCAGCTGCTTATTTTCCATCTGAAGTGCTAATTTACCATAGCAAACCAGGTATGACTTTAAGGTTAGGAATAAGCAAGAGATACAGAGACACTCTTCAGAAACAAAGGTCCTCTTTCTATGGAAATATCCTCCGAGAGAAGAGGTAAAGCTATACATATGCGGTACTGGCAAAATTATTTGTACTTAAGTCATTTTCTGTGATACCTCCTTAGCGTCCTAATTTAGCAAACACATGCACGAACTGGAAAATGAGGGTTTTTTGTTTTGTTTTCCAAAATGTAGCTTAAGGAGAATGAATGACTTCCCACTCTGGTCATTCATTTTCCAGCAAAAATCACATATCATGCTTATGAGGGTTTTTTAGGTTTGCCAGGGCTCATCCACAGCACCTGTTCCAGACTTTGCTACTGACAGTGAACTCGATCCCATTCCTCATGGATCCAGCAGGGAAACTGGAATAGGAAACTGTGCGCATTGCCAGCCAATTGTGCTGTGTGGATAAAGTTCACGGGAAATGGAATTGTGGCCATGGGCAACAATGGCCGGTGATGGCACATCCCCTATAACTTTGAAAGCCGCAGGATAGGAATGCCCCTATTCCTCACAACGTTTAAGCCCCAGATGAAGAGCTTCCAGTACTCAGTGCTACAACCAACTTGAGTTCTGGGAGAGAAATGGGGCATGGGGGGAAAGGGTGTCTGGAAAAACGTAGTTCTTTAATGGGCTAACGGAATTATTTAATTTGTGGGACAAAAGTTTTCAGGCTGAGGAGAAGCTTCACTGGAACGTCAGAAAGGAGCCTGTGTGCACATGGGGGAAATATAGTCTCAGGGCAGAACTTTCCGAGAAACACACAGGGAAAGATTCCATTGACTTTAAATGATGGAAGTGTCAAATCGTGGCCTTGAACCACTGTGGGTTGTGGAGTGGTGGCCGGCTTGTCAGCACCGCCACCTCAGCCTGCCTCTGGCCCAGCCACTTCCCCCATGTCTCCTCCCTGCCATGTCCTGGCCCCACCCCAGTTTCTGTCTATCTTGCCCTTGCCCTGCCTTGCAGCAACCTGATTGGCTGCCAGCAAGCATAAAAGGCATGCTGGCTAGCAACAGGAAGCTGGGCGAAACAAGGAGACTTCCACTCCTTGTCTTGTCTCTGATCACTTGGTCAGTCCTCGTCTTGTCTCTGTCCCACACACTCTTTTTTCCTGTCTTGGTCCCAGTCCTGCTCTTAGAACTTGTCTTGTTCCCACCTCACTCCCTGGCCTGCTCCCCTCTTGGTCCTTTATCCCCTCTAGTTATACCTTGCCTCTCTTGCTTCCTTGTTCCCCTCCTGGTCCGGTCTTGTTCCCTTTCCCTGCCTTAGTCCTTGTTCTTGCCCTCAGCCTTGCCTCCTTCCCACCCTTAAACCCCACACCCACCCACATCCTGGATGCCCCTTGCCTCGTGAACTTTACATGAGGATTGTGCCCTGAGGCTGGAAGTATTCCACAGATTTATTATTAAAATGAATAAATAAAATGTAATAATAATAAATGTATATAGCACAAGCAATGTGCCTAGCACGGAACAGTACATAGAGATAGGAGATTACAATCTGGAAAGGGGTGTAGCACATAGGGAAGAAGAGGGTTACATATTCATGATGCAGAGATATTGTAGGCGGACACACACAGCTTAGATCCTAAAGGATAAGACAGTGAGACTCTATGAGAAGAAGTATAAAGGGGCAATCTATGCATGTGGAGGATTAGGGAAAACCTATTGGAAGAGGCAGATTTTTGGGAGCTGCATGCTCAGCTCAGGGAGGGAATTCCAAACATAGAAGACAGCATAGTAGAAGGCAAAAATCAGCCCAGAGTTACACTATTTATCCCATGTAGCTCAAAGTTACATCAGTAGTGATGGAGGCTACTCTGCAAGACACCCCCCGCCCCATGTCGGAACACCCCAGCCTGAGCCCCACCCTCACCTCCAACAGGGGTTGGGGCCTTGGGCTGCTGTGGATGGGCAGGAAGCCCTATTTTCACCCAGCAGCTGATTGACATTGAGAGTGCACTGTTTTGCCACAGAACAGCTGATTGACAGTAGTGGCAGCACCAGCCCCCCCCCCCCCTCACACTTTACCAGAGAAGGGGCAGTGATGGAGGTTGGCAGGACACCTCTGAATGCCCCCAGACTTTGGCCACTAGTTTGGCAGGGTAGCTTCAACAGCCTCTCTGAATATCTGCCCCCCCCCCCATTTCTGGGATCAAGGAATGGGGCTTCTGGCACAGGCTTGAGCCCTGGAAGCTCTCCCCCACAAATTAGGAACTGTGCATTTTGTATTCCCTCACTGCCCCCCACACCAAACTTCATCTCAATAATGCCATGACATACTCCCCATGTCATTCAAGAACAACAAATTGAATTAATGGAGAGTCGCAGACAAAATTTGTCCAACAGTTATTCCTTTTTAAAGATAAACTGCAAATGTAACATTTCTAAGCTATTTCTTTACTAGAAGCAGAAAACATTTGTATGCATTTTATTGATTATTCCTAGCTTCACATAATAAAATAATAATAATTTATTTCTATAATGCTTCCCCCCCCCCCCAGTCCCCAGGAGGGTTGACTATGGGTGCTATTCAGTTAAGATCACGCAATATTTTAGACTAGACTACTGCAACGCGCTCTACGTGGGGCTACCCTTGCTGGTGATCTGGAGGCTGCAGCTGGGGCAGAATGCGGCGGCTCGTCTCCTTATGGGGACAGGTCACCGTGAGCACATTACACCAATGCTCTGTTCCCTGTACTAGTTGCCGATAGTCTTCTGGGCCCGATTCAAGGTGATGGTTTTGACCTATAAAGCCCTTAATGGCCTGGGCCCTGCCTATCTGCAGAATCGCCTCATCCTCCAGGTTTTGGATCAACCCTTGCAGTCGCCTGGGAGCACCCCCCTCGGGGTCCCCAGGGTGGCTACTATGAGGAGGGTGTTCTTGGTGGCCACACCGCGCTTGTGGATCTCCCTCCGGCCTGTCCCCAGACCTCCTCTCTTTCCAAAGACAATATAAGATCTGGCTGTTCCGCCAGGCTTTTGGTGAGGGAGACTGGTGGGGGGGGGGGTTGGGTGTGGGGGGGATGTTTCTTATGCTTTGTTGTGGATTTTATTGCTGGGTTTTTTAGTGTTTTTAGTTGTAGCATTTTGTTTTGAAGATGCGGAGAGCTGCCCCGACTGAGCTGCTGTGGCAATAAATTTAATAATAAATAAATAAATAAAATATAAAGGTTCAAAAAAAGTGAAAGCTGGAGATGGATCATAATTACATGCTGAATTTAAGTATTGAGAATGTGATAGTTCTTAAAATAGGTATAAAAAAAATATTCAGATGCTTCTGAAAAATTTGCTAATGGAAATTCAAAAGACAGAGTGATTCCAAAATGGAATTTCAATGCACTTGCAATCTAATATAGTCAGAAATATAAAAGCATAATATTGGGCCATCTCTTGTTCAAATACAAGTATTTTCTCTCATCTTTGTTTTTTGGATTGCTTTAAAATGGTTTCCAACATTCCATCAATCAAAATTCAAGTGGGTGGATTCTAAACTTTGAATAACCTTGATTTAGACAGGAAAGTGGTGCATGTATCAGTGAGAAAGATAGCTCTCACATTTGAGGGGAAGCATCACGTTACCATCCAAGTTCTGACAAGAAGTGGCAGACGTTTGGTCCATCTTATAAGCTTGTTTAACAACCAGAAGGGGACAAAATGTAATGTGTCTATCACAGGCATGATTTCAGCGGTAGCTCGGAATCTCAAGTACAGAATTTTAAAATGAGAAAAACTTGTGCATCCATTTGTATTAAATAACTACCAGATACAAACTCTTTGTGATAGCCTTGTCAACTAGCCTTATCCCTAGCTCCCAAAACTTACACAAAGGATGTTGCAAGCTGCTTCTGAATGACACTAAATCTCCCATACCAAGACAGGCATAATCCTCTGGTAAAATGGGCTTCTTTATCTGTAAATGTTATCATCTGTCAACAAAAGTGATGTGATGTCATATCAAGGACAACATATAATGTGATTCGGATATAGATATATGGTAAAAAAAAGTTTTCTTTTGCATGAAGTCATCTGATATTGAGCTAGCTGACAAGTACCGTAATTATTTGAAGTACTTATGACAAAGTAGCATAATTTATCAATATTGCAAACATAATTGCAATGCAAGAAGTCAAAATAATTGTGATTAAACCACTTTTCAGACACTGTTTAGAAGAAGACATAATGAGAATGACAAGGCACTCCAACTCCTGACATTTAGAACTCTTGGAAATATTTCAAAATGCCTCAGGAGTAATTTACATGGAGAAATGTTTTCTGTTTTGATTTTGATGTTACACAAGGTGTTTAGTACGAGTTGTGCATTCTTACAGACACGTCTAGGAAATTCTTCTGCTCTGCACAAGATGACACAGCCTATCATTACTATTCCATCTTCTGTATCCTCTTGGAAGAGGCATGTTGTTTGTTGTCTCTTCCGTTGCAACCACCCCTCCTTTTTTCCTAAACAGAATCCAGTATTAATGCAACATTGTATTTTCTTGTGTTTCACAAAGGTTTTCTCGGATGTTGTACAGCTCACTATATTTATCGATTTACATATATTGTCTATTTCCCATAAACATCTGATTGCTAAACTTTTTACCAAGCATGTTTAGTATCTTCTTCTTTCAACCTTTGACCAGGTTATGCATGAGGAGAGCACCAGGAATCTACACTTCAGCTGGATCACTATTTTGCATCCTATAATAATCTGGGACTGTATTTTTCACCTTCCATTTTAACTTCTATCTTCTTGCTTCTCAGTTTTTTTTTTGTTTTTTTTAAAAAAAAATATAGTGTAGCTTCAAATGGGCATCAGCTAATAAGGCTGCGTTCTCATCTGCGGCGGCGGCAGTGGCAGTGGGAGGGGCGAGGGAAGACGTGGCAGTCTGGAGGAGCCGGTCGACGGGAAAAGAGCCGGTGCGAACGGGAATCTGCCGCAGCTTCTCTTGCGCATGTCAGGGCACAAACTCCTGCCCTGACATGCACAAGAGAAGCCGTGGCAGATCCCCATTCACACCGGTTCTTTTCCCGTCGGCCAACTCCTCCGCGCTGCTGCGTCATCCCTCGCCTCTCCCACTGCCACCGTCGCCACAGGTGAGAACACAGCCCGACTTCATTCTTTGATACTTCCAACAGCAAGGCCTCGGACCCCTCACCTTTCCCAGAAAGAAGTTTTAAACTATGTTTAACCAACTCCATGGAACTAACCATTTTCAGCACCATCAAAAACAGGGGAGTTCAGAAGGGGGTCAGAAGGAAGGGAGGGGGAACCATGAGTGAAGCTTTCTCTACCAATCAGGGACTCATGAGGACTTTAGGGGGGAGGGCATAGTGAGTGTTGTTCTTAACCTTCTGCCAAGCTGAGGAACTTTGCCAGCGTTAGTTCAGTCTCAGGCAGAATGCTTACTAGTTTTTCTCTCAGTCTCTGTGTGATTGCTCTAACTCAGCCTCACTTAGACAAATTGACAGTTATAAAAACAGATTTATTTCTGTCTCTGTGTCTCATTCCTTCCTTTCCATTATTCCCATTGTTCATTGTCTGTGATTCCTGTCTGTCTGTATAACGATGGGTAAAAACAGACATGACGCTAACCACCCTTTAACCACCCGTGGTGGTTATTTATGCATGCTGCAGGGCTGCATAGGGCACCAATACAGCCCTGCAACATGCATAAATAACCACCAAGGGTGGTTAAAGGGTGGTTAGCATCATGTCTGTTTTCACCCATTGTCACTGTTCTGTATTGTTTTTTGAAGTGTCAGCACTGTTTTGTGCACGGCAGAACCTTTTATCCAATCTTTCTGAAATTTTGTAGGAATGATCCCCTGAGTAAGGGGTACAATCTGTTCTAATTTCATGAAAATTGGATGACAAATGAAGATGTTGCAGCTGGAGATCCATTTCCCATTGAAACCAACAGGATGGGAATAACTAAAATAATAATTAATACTAATAAAACAATAACTAAAATGAATGTGATTTTAATAACTAAAACTAAAATAAAAACTAAGACTATCCCCCCGCACATGCCTNTTTTTTTTTTTTTTTTTTTTTTTTTTAGGGCTGCACTGAATAGGCCCTTCAAAGTTCTGAGTATCCAGTCCAGGTACTTGGCCAAACTTCACAACTTTTGTGGGGGATCTGGAATTTGGACCTTGGAACTCTGGATCTCAGAAATCTTGGAACTTCAGAACTCTTTCCTTTAATGATTTTAAAGTGCACCCACTTTAAAATCATTATGCCAAACAGTGTCCAGAAAAACAGGCTAGCAAATGTGAGACAAATCACTCAAGAAGATAAACCGCAGAAGTGCAACTGCTTGCAGGAAAAAAAAAAGGCAGCAGTACCCACAGCATGGTCCACCATCAGCAGTGCACCCACTTTAAAATCATTATGCCAACCAAGCAGTGCCCAGAAAAGCAGACTAGCAAGTGTGGGACAAGAAGACAAACCCACAAAAGTGCAACTGCAGGCAGAAGTCCCCAAAAAGCCAGCCCAGCAGACATATAACACCATCCACAAGAAAGAAACCAGACTTTCACCGCCCACCCACCCAAAAGCCTCCATTATGCCTGCCTGGTAAGCACCTATGCAAGGCAGCAAGCCTCCTCCCCACACACCATATTATTTTAACCAGGAAGAATGTCTCCCCTTTGCCCCAGTGGTCAGTCACATTTTGGCAAAGCTGAACCCACAAAGTACAGTCACAGTACCCACAAAAAACACAGCAAGTGTGATCCCTCTCTGGCCGCTAGGGTGCTGCCAGCTTGGCAACAGCCAGTGCAAGCAACATCAGCATCCAAACTTTAAGTATATTTGGCACTGGTGGCAACCCCCGGCATCCCCCCTAGGATATGGACAGCCCAGGCCAGGGGACGTGGAGCAAGGCAGAGATCCCTCTGGCCTCCATGGTGCCAAGCAGCAGTGTGGTACCCACTTTAAAAAATAAATAAATCATGGCATGGTGGAAACAACCAACCCCCCATCCCCCAGCATTGCTCCTATATACAGGTCAGGCCAGGCCCCCCTCCCCCTCTCAAGATCAGCAGGGTAGTGCACACAGCCAAATTCAGTAGCTAATTTAAAATGGCTATATGTACAGCCACTTTTATTTTGCCTCTGCCAGCCAATCAAAACTTGCCATCTGGCTTGTCCATCACTTAACTGTCCCCTCCGATACCCCCCTCCTACCAAATATGGCACTAAGTTTTGTTTCCTAGCTCAGAGAAGCTAGGGGGGTCAACCATCTGGATCATTCCAGTCACTCACGCAATGGCACCAGTACTCAACGGAGGCTTCTGAAGTTTTCCAGGGACTGGCCTTGGTACTCAGAAGTTCGGACTTCTGAAATTTGGAACCAAGTACTGGAATCCCCGGTGGATTCTGAAGTTTTCCAAGGACCGAGTTTCAACTCTAGTTTTTTTCTTCCAGTGTGAATTTGCAAAACCAGAAATAATATCACTTTGCCATGGAAAATGACGATTCGAACAAAATATAGAGATCCTCAAAACAATGACATCCTGCCCACTCCCCACACCTTTTGAACATACTCACCCCACCATGAGTTTGTCAGTTTCTTTATATGAGCTACAAAATGTACCATCCAAATGGACATGGCAATGGACTCTGAAGGAGTTTAACCTCTTGAGGGCTATCCAAGGTACATGAAGACACCAAGTGAATGCGTCCAAGTGCAGGATGTGTGTACACAAAGCACACGTGTGCACAGCTTGCGTGGCATGCATACAGTGTGCATGGACACATAGTGTGTGTGTGTGTCCTGTGCTTGGTGAACATAGTCCCATGTTTGGTGTGTGCTCAGTGCATGCATGTACTTTGATTGGGCCCTATATTTATGTATGGGTGTTTTTAAATGAGTAAAGTTGCGGTGTATGGCCACTGAGTGACACAGCCGTGGAGCACCCACTCAGGTGGAGTGCATGGGCAGGGATTCAAACAGGGGGCTCCCAGACTGCCTAGTGGGAGCCCCCCCACACTCCTCCTGCCATGAAGCATAGGGTAGGGGAAAGCACGCTGGACTGGCCTTTGAAACTGACATGTCTCAGGTGTGAGTGCTGGGGAACTGGGCTCCCCAGAGCTCATGGCCATGTCTCCTGTCCATAATATCTATGAGCAGTGGGACCGGTCTGCTGGCATAGGTGGCCGCTGCCAGTTCATACAGGCAGGGGATGCCCATAGCCACACAGTTTTTAAATTTTATCTATATTTATTTGTACGAAAACTTGTATCTCGCCCACTCTTGCCTGTGACTAACAATAAAATACAATATATGATAACATTCTGCTAAATGGTCACTAAATCTATAACAGTACCCCTCCCTCCACCACAAATCTCCCCTGCCAAAAACTTGGTGAAAAAGCCAGGTCTTACACTGGCATCTAAAGGAGGGGAAATCCGGGGACAAGCGGATATCTACCAGAAGGGAGTTTTACAGTCGTGCTGCCACCACTGAGAATGCCCTATCCAACATTGCCCCCGGCCCCCACCGTACCTCGGGAACGTCAAGAAGGGTGCTCCTAGCCAATCGCAGGGGCCTATCTAGAACCTGGGCAGTGAGGCAGTCCCACAGATATGTTGGGCCCAGGATGTTTAGGACTTTATAGGTAAGAACAACACCTTGACTTGGGCTTGGAAGACTATTGGCAGCCAGTGTAGTGAGCAAAGCCCAGGTGTTATATGCTCACGGCACCACATTCCCATGAGGAGATGGCCTGCCACATTCTGCACCAGCTGCAGTCTCCGAACCAACACCATGGGTAGCCCTACGTAGAGCACGCTACAATAGTCTGGTATTGAGGCGCTGAAGGCATGGACAATGGTGGCTACTCTGAGCTCGAGATATACAGCCTAAGCCATCATACCAGATGTAACTGGCAGAAAGTGCTCCTCACCACAGCTGGACATCCAGGCAGAGCTACGAATCGAGGATCACCCCCAGACTATGAACCTGAGGAACCAGGAAGGGGTGAACCGCATCAATAACAGGGACTGGACCTCCAACCCCCAACCCTTCCCATCAGCATCACCTCCATCTTGTTGGGATTCAGCTTCAGACGGCTCACCCTCATCCAGTCCCCCACTGCTAGACACTGGGTAAGCAACAGGACTGTGGGGCCTGGGTCAAGCTGAAAACGAGAAGTACACTTGGATGTCATCAGCATATTGATGACACCGAACACCAAACTATCTCATGACCTCTCCTAACGGCTGCATATACACGTTGAACAGGAGAGGGGACAGAATAGATCCTTGCAGGACAGCACACGTGGGGTCCTGGGTGAATGAACAACAGTCCCCCCAGTACAACACACTGAGTTCTTCTGGCCCGAAAAGAGCAGAACCATTCAGGAACGATTCCGCCCACCCCAGCACAGTCCCGCAAGCACGCCACCAACATCTCATGGCCAACTGTATCAAAAGCAGCTGACAGATCTAACAAGACCAAAAGGGTAGAACAACCCTGGTCTAATTCACGGCGAAGGTCATCGACCAAGGCTACCAACGCAGTCTGTGCATTAACGCGGATGCCAGACTGCAAGGGATCCAGAAAACTGATCCCATCCAGATGTGCCTGAAGCTGCTGAGCCACCACCCATTCAATAACCTTCCCTAAAAAAGAAGGTTTTTGGCTTGTCCTGCACAGCACACTCCATATTTCTTGGCAGTGCACTGTTGAGTAGTCATTGGTGGGTGCTGGATGGGTCACGGGAGCACGCACCCCCCTGCACCACCTTCAGACAGGTGGTTGGATGAGTGGCTTCTAGGTGGCCATGTGGGATAGCATCTCGTTTAAAAACACCCTATCTAGAAAGAGGTATATTGCTTTGGTTACCCTCTTCCATGAACAGTGGGAAGTTTCCAAGACAGCACTTTCTGGGTCCTTTTTAGAAGACAGAGAACTAGAGTCTTATGGTGCATTATAGAAATCTGTTTATTTATTTAGATTTATACACCACTGCTGTTCTCCTATTTCCGTCTATTGTTCTGCATTAACCCAAAAGGTAAGATAGCCCTTGTCAGGTGATACATTCCATGGGAGAGCCCTCCATTCCAGGGGGCACGATGATATATTTTCTGATAGTTCAATCATGCTGCATCTGATTATGGCAGAAATGCTATTTTTGAACTTTGCAGAATGTGGTTAAAATCTGGGTGCCACTTCCAGAACTATACAACATATTCATCAACCTTATTCCATGAGAAGAACAATATGTCTCTTGACTGAGTTTTCTGAAGCTATGACAATTCTTTGTTGGCTTGGAAGAAAGGTAATTCAATTGTCTTCTAGCCATCCCCAGCCCTTTCATATTCAGTTTGTAAGCCATACTCCTAATATCTCCCCTGTTGCAAAATACCTATAGCCTAAACCAGTTATTCATCAACCTGAATTTGAACCGAAACCAGATTTTTTCAGCATCTGCCCCAGTCTAACCAAAATGTCTTCTCACTGAACCACCGAATAAACCTTTTGGTTACATGAGGTTTCTTCAGACTTCACAAACAGATTTTTTCAGGAATATGAGCCATTTGGGTCTTCGTTCAGAAATCCTTTTCTATAGCCAATTAAATATATTCCCCACTTGCTTGCAATTTCTCTCCCTAGGGACATTAATTCTTAGACCAACCCCCCAGCCATCAACTCTGACTATGCACTGGGGAGGGAGCTGCGAGGGATAGCACACAGTACACTTGCTACTCTTGAGTAATACCCACAATTTTGAGTAGTCTGTTGAGTGCCCGGGAATGAAGCCAGGCACCCGATGACCCCCAAATACTGGATATTATCATTGCCAAGTTATTGTTTTACTGATCAGAAAACAGGAAAAACAGTACAGAAAGTCAGAAAATCAGAACCAGAAGTCGGAAAAGTCAGTAAATCTGATCAGGAAGTCCACCAGGCACTAATTGGGCACTGATAAGTACCCGATGTTGCTGGTTCAGATGCCAAGATTTTGATGTGTACCTGTTTTTGCCGGTTCTCATTTCAGCTCTAAATAGGAGTGGAAGGACAAGATTGGCTTTTGATTCATGTTAGTGGTAGAAGAGATACTGTAAACTAAACTATGACAAACTAAACTTCACATGTAGAACATACCCATTTTTTCACACAAGAATTTCCCTCTCTTGCTGCATTTCTGTAGCTGTCTCTTTGTTTTCTGTTCTGCTTTCTTCTCTGCATCATTTCCCCGCAATCTTCTAAAAGACGCCCCACCCCCCACCGCCCCACTTCTCTGCTCCCTTTCTGTCTTGGGAACAGAAAACAGACCTAATAGTGTTTGGCTTGACATTTTCAACCCACAGTTAGGCAAAATGAATGCGTTCATCTTAATTTTTACTCATTTGTTGTTTTTTTAAAGGCTAGAAATATGGCTTTCAGTTCAGGAGTGCTTCCAGACTGTTAATCCTCATTTTATACGCAAGGCAAGTCTAGCATGAATTGGTTCTAGTCAGAGGTTACTTAATGTTTTTTGAAGAAGAATGCACTTAATAAATAAATAAGCACACTTTTAAATTTTCAGCAGTTGCAAGGGAAAGGTACGGGTGATTGTGAATGAGGTACTGGCTGGCAGTTAATTTTAGAAGGGGAAGCCAAAATGATGTTTCCCCAGAAAGCCTGTGCACCCAACATAGCCTGATGGCATGTGCATGATACATTATCTGAATTCTAATTGCTACCACTTTGGTCCCACTGCCCCCCCAAATCCTCTTAGGACAGCTGTAAATAAATTGTAAATGTCAAAGCCTGTATCATGCCATTTTAGGGAGATAGATGTACACTCTTCTGCTCTAAATAAAAAGCAGAGATATCTTCAACCTTTGCAGAACCATTATTTTTCAAAGGAGTGCAGAAGTATTGCTGTAATCATCCAAAATTACCCTGAATTTGATAGTCTTGTATGACTGTAATTTTTCAATACAATATCCCATCCCCACTTTTAGAGCACAGTTGCACTCCAGAGGAGATCATAATAGAACACTGATAATAGAAATAATATTGGTTATTGTAATACCTCTGACATGAGTCTTCCTACAAAGGTTCTCTTCCCATTAACTCTCCATTGTATTTAACATCTCCCCGCCCCCCTCCCTGTGCTGTGCTATGTTGCTTTCCGTAGGCATGGTGGCAAAGCAGGAGGTTAGCTTTATGTCTAAAATAAGTCAGAAAAGAGGATAAATATTGTATGGAGCATTCTTTAAATTGCGCACACCAAATGGTCATCCCCCCCCGCCCTCCGCTGAACCACTCCCCTTAGGGGTGGTGGGGAAGGGGAAATGGCTATGGGAAATTTGAATCTGGGCCTTTAGGCCAGTGGGGGAATTTGGCTCGAGGGAGCTCCCCTGAGGACATATAAGTAGGGGGACTACCATGTCTCCCCTTTAACAGGTGATGCTTATGAAAATACACGTTGCAGCCCTGCCACAGTTCCAGTGCAGCCCTGCAACATGTATTTTTGATAACCGCCCCCCTGTTAAAGGGGAGGTATGGTATCCCTACTTATAAGGCCTGTTCCTTTTGCCACAGGGCACATTATGACACTAGGAAAAGGGTGCGGTCACAACACAAAAGGCCTGGAGAAGCGGCTCTCCTGTGAAGCAATCCCCTCCCACCCCCGAACATAATTCTGTCAATGCCTTTGCTTGGAGGGGCTGGCAGCAGGATTCAGTTGTTCTGCTGCTGCTCTTCTAGAAGTTTGCTGGGGCTAAACCTCCCCAAACTTCCCATATAATGTCACTTATTGATAAAGCAAATTATTACACTGCCACATAAAAGATTTCCTCCAAAGATGCTGACCATGAAGTGAGGGATTTTTTTGTTTTGTTTTGAGTAAGCGTGTACCCCCCAAAATAAAGTGATTAATAAAATATAGCCCTTTGCTGGGTATCTTGCTTCCTATAGGATGCCTCCCAGTTATTATTCTAGGACAAGCTGCTAGGGGTGTGCAACCTGCTTTCATTTTTTTAATTACTAAAGCAAATCAAGTCCCGTTCATTTTAGTAATTAAAAATATGACAACGAACAACAAAGGTAGCGAAAACTGACAAAAACGAAGAAAAAAGTATCTATTTTCATTTTTAAAAATGGATTTAAATTTCTTTATATATGTTGTTGGCCACCCTGAGCCGTTAGGGAAGGGCGGGGCACAAATGTAAATAAATAAATAATCATTTTTCGTGCGCAAAATGGCCACCAGGGCTGTTCTGAGCATGTGCAGTGATTTTTTTTTTTTTAAAAAAATATTCTTATTACTATTAGTAAAATTACATGGCAAAAAACTGAAGGCAAACCGTTTTGTTTACGAACCTCTCCAAAACGAAGGACATTTTGTAAATGAAAACAAAAACAAAAATTAAAATAAATGATGTGCCTGATGGACACCCCTAGAAGCTGCACATCAATAGATCGACCTTATTGGCCTATCATTCCGCACGTTACTGCCTCCCACCGTGGGACAAAAGAAAAAGAGAGAGCGAGAGGGAAGCATCCTTGCTGCTGGGGATATAACAAGCGCAGTTCAAATGTGTAGCATATATTATTTATATTCCAATTCATGGTTTGCAACCAAAAAGTTTTTTTTAGCAAAAGGTGCTGGTTGATTTACGAGTCTGTTTACTGTAAGGAATATTTATATGTTTTCCATAACAACACAATGACATATTTAAAAAATGAAGGGGAAAAAATGAAGGCTAAACATAATTTTGAGATGAACAATTCTTTTACCAAACAGCAGGGTTCTTTGTGTTGCCTGAGAGATTAGGCTGTCATGGGAAAAAAAAATAGGGCACTGCTTTTCAAGAGGGAATACAAGGAATTTAGCTCTCTCTCTGATGTGTTTTCATCATCATAAACTGGTAGTTTTCATTATAATCCTAAGCAGGTTGCAAAGCAATAGATGCAGCTTGTTGTTTCTTCGTTCAGCGTGTTCCTGCCATACATCTTATTAATATGAAGTGCTTGCATTGTTGCTGGTAATAGTAGAAGACTGTAGAACAAGAATGCCAAATTATTTGCATTCAAGTGGGGTTTTATTTTGTAACCAAAGGGGGTCCATTCAAGAAGGCTTGACTTACACCTGCTCATCGGTTTTATATGCAGCCACAGTAAGATAGCACATTATTAAACCAAATAATGTTGTTCTTAGGCAGTCAGTGTTTTCTGTGTTTTTACCCTAGTTTCTGACAGAAAGAAGGCCATAAATGTGTGGATGTGTGTGTGAACTGAGTCCCCTGATCCAACAGGCTGATTTAAACTAAATTTGGTAGTAGGACAGAAAGCCCAAATATAAACAGGACCTCTAAATTTCATAACAATAGATGCAACTGGAAGGGGGGGGGGGGGAATAGCTTCTTTTGTAGCTGAAAAAACCCATAGACGTACAGTGAACACATTGGGTGTTTTCAGATGTTACGAGATCACAGTGAACCACGGTGAATACCCACCTGTGGTCACTGTGTCTCGAACGTCTGTTTGGCGGCCGCATGGGGTCAATTTGAACCACGCTTCCCGGGCTAGCCGGGG
>QEPC01011901.1:2837488-2848192 GCA_003113815.1 Sphenodon punctatus | reverse complement strand
GCCAAGCAGCCCCATAACATCTGAAAGCACCCATTGTCCTTGTCCCCAACCTCTTGCTAAAAAACCAGATTTAATTACTCCATTATTTTGGGTGCATGCTGCATGTAGAGCTGAACTGGGAATAGCTGTTCTGGTAAACCTCTACCTTTCAGGAACATGAATGAATGTTCGCCAGTATTTCCGCATTCTATATTATCCTCTCGCTTTTGCTGAAATTTGTAATACGGATGGCAGTTTGTCACTTTTTGTCATCTCTTTTGTCATCTATAGTTCAAAGGCAGTATATAAAAACCAAAGTACTGAGCAAAGTAGCAGAAGTACCAAAAGTACCGAATAAAGGCATTCCCAAACAGGCATTCATGAAAGCAAGAATAAATCAGTCCATTTTTGTATCACACAAAGGTGGTGAACGGTCTGTTTCCAATGGAAACAGCATTCATGGCAAATCATTCATTCAGCTCTAGGTGCATGTCACTCCCTTTATAAAAATGTAATAGTGGGTGTTTTTAGACGGGAGAACTTTCTCCTGTAGCTTTAAAATGTGGCTCGGAGAAACCCCTGTGTGGGAGGTTGTGGTGGTGGTGGGGCGGGATTAATCAGACACTTCTCACTGGACCGGATTCAATTTTCCCAGACACCATTGGAAACAGCGATGCTGGGCAACTCCCAGAAGTTTTGACACACAGACTAGGTAAGTCCCCAATAACTGAGGTCTTACCTAGTCCGTGTCTCAAAACTTCTGGGAGTCACCCGGCACTGCTGTTTCCAATGGCACCCGGGTAACTTCTGGTCCAGTAAGGTGCATCTGATTCCACCACCTAGGGGGTTTCCCCAAGCTGCATTTTAAAGCTGCAGGAGAAAGCTGCCACCATCTAAAAATGCCCATAGTAAGCTACTTGGGGCAGATAAAATGTCTTTTCTGCGTGTAAGATACCTAATACACTGTGGGTATTTAGTAAAGGGAAATAATGCATGACATTTTACAATACTGTTTCCATTGAAGGGAGTTTAGGATTAGAAGCCCAAAAAATATCAGGTTAATTCATGAGAAGCTGCTCACATTTCCTCTCAGTTTTCAAAGACCCAAATGAAAGGTAGACAATCAAGTTACAGTGATTTTCAAAGGTAGCTGGGTATCTAACTGCCCTTTCAAGTTGAAAAAAATCCCCTTCTAATGCTGAATGAAGTTAGACAGAAACAGAAACAGAAATGGAAAATTAAAGAAACCTCTTAAATTTCCCTGCTTCCCCAATTCACAAAACTAAGGTTTAACAGGTATGCAATTAATATCATTTTAATTAGTTATGAAAATGACAGAACTCCTAATGGGTTGTTTACAAAAATCCCCAAAGGGTTTTTGTAAACAAAAATGAATTATGTGCCTTTTGCACACCCCTAAAATTTAATTGAACCCTTTTTATGATCACAAATACTTAAATTTTACATGACTTAAATTTTATTTACCACATGTGTGATAGAAAATGCAAATATCCAGCCATTGGAATAAAGCACTATAAGTAAAAATTTCCAAAATGCCTAAATCTTATTTTCAAAACAGGTTTAAGCACTTATATACCATTGATGGTCTAGGGTGAAAACAAATGTGATGGCTCCTGCTGCCACCATGAACTTACTCGGGTGGTGGTGGGAGCAATCACTCTGATCAGGTCTGCCAAACAAACGTGATGGCATCTGGGTTGGGGAGGGGAGATGCACGGACGAGCCTCCGGCGGTCCCTGTCCCCACACTGAGTGCAGCGCCCGCTGCCCATCTGACGGGCAGTCATGGCGGCCAATAATGGCTACCATGGCACCCGGCCTCCTGTCACTTTGGACTGCGGTAAGGAAAGCGAGCTTTCAGATGTGAAAGTCTATTTTATTCCAGGTCTGGCAGCCGGATCCCGAGCATGGTGTTGACTAGCCTGGGATGCAACTCGGGGATTTCCCCGGGTGCCAACATCTGGTGCCTGGGATACAGCTGCTTTCAAACATGACGGCGGCTCCTGTGCCAAAACAGGGAACACCATAGCAAAGTGGGCTACCATCACATCTAAAAACATCCCAAGGGAACATAAGCTCAGCTCTTGCATAGTGAGGGGAAGAGGAATGGGCTAGGCAGGACTTTGCTATGCAGACCACCCAGAGGGGCCTCCTACTTGTGTTCACAGGGTGCAGTGGGGGTGCCATGATCTTCTTATACTCTTTTCAGACTTTGGAAGTCAGAAAAACACCTGAATGTACTAAGAATGAAATCCAATCTAATTCTAACTAAAAATATGGAACAGTAAAGCTCTGTCATAATCTATAACTCCACTTCTACCATTAAAAAACATTAAGAACCCCTTCAACCAGTGGAATATGTTAGGAGCAGGACACCATTTGAAAAAGTTCTCATTGGCTGTTCCTAACAATAGCTTCTGAAAGCCAAAGGAATTCAGGACACTATTTTGTGTTTCATTTAGGTATGAAACCAGACTTTCTGTCCGGTTTCGATTCTGTTGTGCCACCTCTACTGATCTTCCCTCCATAGTCTACCAATTTCCATAGCCTTTTATTAGGTCATGGGGGGAAACCCACCAATATACTACATTGTATTTTCTGCAAATTTATTCAAGATATATTTATTTATCTTGTCGAAGAATGTTGTCAAGAGTGTACTTTTGCCAAGTTTAGTGTTTACATGAAGTTTTTAGAAGGAAGCTATAAGCTCAACTGTCAAATTTGGGTCTAATGCTAGAGACCAATCATTTCACACTTGGGCTCTTTAATTGTAAGCTAGGCATGCAAATACAAGCTTTTACCTTACCATACTGAGCACATCAATATGAAAACAGGTATCACATTTAGGTGTTTGAACAATGATTTCATATGCAAATTACAGTCTTGCTTTCTACAATTTTCTCCAACCAAAACCCCATATTATACGCTCCATGTTGTAATGTAGCAGCAACCTTTTCCATCCTCCACAACTGCTCCCTTTCTAGTCTGAATAATACACAGCAAGTAGTCCCTTCCATACCAAACCTTGTCTGTTGCTTGCTATCCCATACTAATTTCATGTGAGGAACAAGGAGTAAGGTAGCACAATGCACATTTTCTACCTGACACCTACAAAAATATTTTTGTGAGCTACTAGATATTTTTTACCATGTTCCCTAGGTCCCAATCCTGTGATTCATTGTATACAGATGAATTCCCATAACTGCATGGGACCTCACTGACTTCATTATGCTCCAAATACGTGGAGCAAGCTGTCTAAGCTCTCTTTTATAGACCTAGGCCATTAGCCATCCAGGTGACCTATGGCCAATTTTCTATAAAGAGGTAGGACTCCAATGACTTCAGTATAGCTGTATCTCTGTTGAGCAGGAGAGAACTTTGCCCTCATTAGCTATCTTGTGGTATTGTTCTCTGAAGCAACACTGTGCTCTAAATCCACTTATTCCATTATTTACTTTTGATATTTCTAAAATGTGCTTCTCAGTCCTTTCTGAGTGGTGGCAAAATCGGGCTTAGAATTATCATCACAATAGTCTGCTGTTTATTTAGGACATTCAATTATCTATGCCCATGTTCTCGTAAATAAGCAGAATCCTTTCCATGTCTGCAAGATGTGAAGCTCAAATACAGATTTTGAAAGGAAATCTGCAGTTCTGCAGGATAAAACAAGGGATGGAATTGGACTTTAGAATGGAAGACGTTAGTGGGCACCTTTCTGTAGTTTTTACAATTCCATGTTACAAGAATTTTCCACCTTTATTATAGTAAAGTAGTAATTGCTTCTCAGGTATAATACCCTTGCAGTTGAATAAATAACTGCATGGGGTTTTATTTGTTGACTGTTTACATCAGCTAATAAATGAAACAATTTCTACAAAATATTTGCTATCTATGAACTTGAGACCTTGTTTTTTCTTTAGACTTCATTTCATGCTGTTTTTTTATAATGTCATAGATCTGCATTACAATTATATTAACAAAGAAACCCATCACCATATCTGCTTATTACACACAATTATAGGACTTGAACAGCTTTGCTAAGGTATTCATTAACCTTTTCAGAGCTTATAATAAGAAATCTAATCAGGTGGAGGTGGTGGACTGCATTCGGAAAATGAAAACTGTTGTCATGTACAGTAAATTTTAATACCTTTCCTCTTCGTAAATTGGCCAGGTTTATTAAATGGAATGAGGTGAATTTCTTTTAATCAGTGCTAGCAGTACAAAAGATGTGTTCTTCAGCACTGTAAAAATAATGGATATGTCTGGGGTAAATGTTAGTGAGCATTTTGAACCTTTTATTCTAATTAAAGGTGCAGCATTTATTATTTTTATACCTCCAGGTTTTCTGTTCTGTCCCAGGTGCAATTGGATTCTGATAGAAATTTCATATCCAGTAATAAATACAATTAGTAAAGTTGCTGCGTTTATCACTCCCACCAAAACATGCCTCAGCAATTGTGTAGGTCTGACTACTGCAAAATAAGGTGGCTGCTTCTAGACATATTTTGCAGTAAGATTAAAATAAATTTGTTCAACACCAACATTTGTTACCAATTGGAACACACATCAATAGGTTGAAGTGGGAAGAAACCAAATTTGTTTGAATCTCATTAGTGTCTGCCAGGAATAATCAAAGTTCATAAAAAGCAATAGGCATCGACTTATAAAGAGATGTTAATTGGTAATCACTGCTATAGATGCTCTTTCTGTTTAGATTTAAGAACAAATAATGGATTTATGTCATATGCCACACTTACGTAGCTCCAAATGTGTGATGCCTCATGCCCCAGGTTCCTAGTTTTCTCTGCCAGTGTGTATTTGCAGGTGGAATTTTCCGAGAAAAACCTCATTATTACATTTCTCCCCATGCTTTTCCAGAGAAAAACACCATAATTCCTGTTTCCCCAGAGAAAAACATGGAAATTGAGGTTTTTCTGGTAAATTTCCACCTCCAAAAACTCACTGGTAGAGAAAACTAGGAACCCTGCCATCTTTCATACTTCCTCTTACATCAGATTCCTGAAATCTGTCTAAATGATAAGTCAGTTAATCCTCGCTAATTATTCAAAGAATTATTTCTCATGCATAATTACAGTTTTTGGTTCACCGATTCCCTGTAAAATATTGGCCTATAAAACCCCCTGTTAACCTGACCTTGCTGTAAAATACATTATTAAATGTCTGAAGCTATTAGTGAATAGAACTAAAGGCCAACGTGTGAAGGACAGAGACAGCTTTCTCCACATTAAAATAGCCCCATTACTTGATGACAGTGCATACAAAGCCAAGGTCGAATTACCTGGTGATATCCTGATTCCTATCAGCGAGGGTTTTGTGGGGGTGTCAGTTGCTAACATGAAGGCCGTTTTCACATGGATGCCCCCCCCCTCATGTGTGCGGGTGCACGCGTGTGAACGCCGTGGTGGGTGCAGGGGGGATCAGTGTGTGCCCGTGGGAACACCACAGACTGTGGGTGGGGGTGCGTAAGCGCTCCTGTGCTTCACCCCCCTCCACCCATCACCCATGCACGGAGCAACGGGCGCCAATACCTGGTTTTCCATGCATGGAGGTGGGTGGGGGTCCATGGGAACGCATCCCCACGCACTGCTCACCCACTGCACCGTCCACCCATCCCCCCATGCACCCATGTCCATTAGAAAAGGGCCAAAATTTGGGTTTGGGGAATAGAAAAAGTCCAGTGCCATCCAGTTCAGTGAATATTATCATTGGTCAAGGTAATAGTTGTAAGCTATATTGGGCTATAATTATTGCACTTAAGATATTCTTGGTTATCGAAAAGTATGAGGAGTTTGCAATGTTTCAGAGTACAGACCTGCAGTTGAAATAGGTTCCCAATCCCACAGGACCTTGGACCATGGTGGACATAGCTGAGAAAATTTAGTGTGCTACGAATGGGACCAGGTGGATAAAAGTATTTCCAAAAGGTCATCTGTGGGTTTAGATTTGCTACTCTACAGTAGTTGCAAACTTGGCCCAGCCTCCTCCGCCTCTTTCTGGCTTAGGCTGCGGCTTGCACTGCGGGTGGGAGTGGGCAGCATTTTGCTTCCTGCAGAACAAAGGGCACTCCAGTCATCCTCTGATCAGCAGTTTGGAGGGGAGCCAGAGCACCGTCCCCTCCTGCAAAATAAACTCCAGCCCTGATTGTAAAAGGATGGGCCCGGGACTTGTACTGCAAGATGGGAATAACCTGGCATCAAATACAGCTGGGAAGAAATTCAGGATTAATCAGGTCTGACATTTCATAGACGGGACAGTCTGTGAGTAAAACAGAAGGGAAAAATGAAGGAGTGGGCAGGGACAGAAATAGTATCTGTAGAGAAGGATGGGAGAGGAATTACAAAGAGTTGTACAGGGCTATAAAAAGCAGGAAAGATACAGGAGTAATCGATCACATACTTGAACAAAAATCTGCTATATAGAAATAAGTGAAGGGTAAAAACAACAGGAATCACAGTCAGGAGAACAGAGTGTTTATCTTAACTGGACATGATTTGTTTCAGATCATTCTGAAGTTACCAATTCAGTAGAATTTAAGTAACTAAGAATTTCAGGGAGACAGTGGAGGCTCATTCCACCCCAAAGAAACTAGAAGTTCTTTTCCACTTTCTTCCATACACAAACTGTAGAGATAAGTTATAATTCAGAAACACTCCCTTCTTACACGAGACAATGGGTGGAAACATACGTGAGAGTGGAGTGCCGCTGTCACACCACAATCCTGACTGAGAAGCCACTTGCAACCTGGTCAGGATCTGGTCTGGCTGCAGAACAAACATTCACATGGCCAGGCCTGTGCTGTGCCCTGAGGCCCACCCCTGCCCCGCCACGATGGGAAGTCAGTGCATGCTGGAGTTCTCACAGCTTCGTGCTGAGCATGGCCCCAGATGTGGCCTTCACATACCATGGGTGAGTGGATGCAGGTGGGGCCACAGTTTCCCAAGGGTGGTGGGGACAGATGCAGGCACAGCCAGGATACAAGTCATGTTGTTCAACAAGACCCATCCTGACTCATATGGGTGGAAGAGATCTGGTGCCCCCAGGATGGTGGCTTAATACAAACACACCAGTGGGTGGTGCAAGGGTTCCCACTGCAGCTTCTCTCCAGAGTGCTCTAAAAGGGTCTTGCCAGTCATCCAGGGCTGCACAATCCTGGGCCTCCAAAGTAGTGACTTACTGTCAAACACACTGGTGGGTGGTAGGAAGGGTTGCCAGTGCAGTGCCTCCACAGCGTGTTCTAACCCCACCTCCCCAGGGTGCCAGCCAGCCAGGGCTGCGTGAACCCAGAGCCCAGCCCCTCTCTGGGATGTTGTCAGCACAGGCAAGGTTCGAGGGCAGAAGCACATCCCCTTCAAGGGGAGTATGCAGAAGTCTCTGCCCCAATAGGAGTGTGTCTATTGCAAGACATTAGGGGAGAAGCTCTGGAGGGGCAAATAGATTGACATTTCCACCCTCCTGTTCAGAGATCCCATCACAGAATCAAATGATAAGTCAGAGTCAAAGGATACTGGGCACCTTAAGCACACAAACGTGGCAGGAATTGGAAGAACTGGTCTGCTTCATATAGCACTAGTTACATGGGAGTCTTGTTGCAAACTTACCCAGGTCGTGCTATGGAACTGATAAAGTACTCGGATACAGCATGCATGGCTTTTGACCTTAATAATGGGCCCGGGTGGTTGAAATATGACAAGGCTTTTCATCACACCAGGGTTACGCTGGGATCAGCATGCACAGAACCTTTGGCTTGAATGGATGAACCAGGGGAGGGACCTTCCTCGAGCCGATAGTGGGCATGTTCTAGCCAAACAAGGGATCCAAGGGTACGAAGAGATGAAGTGTGATCGGTGGCAGGGGGAGCCAGCAAGGCCTGGTGTGTTGGGGTTTCAATGACAGGGGCAGGTGTTTTCAAGACAACTCTGAGTTTTGCCTTGCCACTTCTGTTTGCAGTGCCAGAGCGCGCACACTGCCATGGCAAGCAGCTTCAGGAGCCCCCTCCAGCTTAGGGAAGGGCACCAACACTGGTCAAGCATGAAGTACTGAGGGAATGACTACATGATTACCATGATAATAATCATCTTTATTTTTATATAACACCTTCCCCTGCCATGGCACTTGGAGCACTTTACATAGAACTAACAACATTTTAATCCTCACAACAACCCTGTGAGGTAGGTTAGGCTGAGAAAATAATGTGACTGGCCCAAAGTCACCCAGTGAGGTCCTGGCTACGGCAAGACTAGAACTGGGGTCCCCCTCTACCACCCAGTCCAAGTACTAGGGGTGGGAATATTGGTATTGGAAAAATCCGATACACCCGATAATCAGCTATATCGGATTAATTCAATAATCCAATAATCACCTGTATTGGCATACCGGATTTTTAACATTGGCCGCTTTACTGGTGTTTTTTTTTACATCACGGCCATTGAAGTGAATGGCTGCAATGTAAAAAAACCCGGTAAAGTGGCCAATGTTAAAAATCCAGTTTGCCGATACCGGTAAATTCAATACCAGGGAGATCTGATACCGGTAAATTTGGTAATTCTTCCCAGTGTCCCATCCCTACCAAGTACTGTGCAATTAGTCATTACACCACACTGGTTTTCTCATGATAAGGGCATAGCTGAGTACGTGGGGACTGGTTTTACATTTGGGTTTAGGATTCCATTCCATGCAAAGAGGGAACACAGGATGGCTTCAAATTTGAAGTCAGCCCAGGGATTGGAGGTAGTTGTAGGGATGAAAATACAAAAAGGTTTACAAGGGAGAGTGACAGGGTCATTTGACACTCTGCCCATGGAGAATCTTTGGTTCTCGCCATTGTGCATGGTGCCAAAAAAGGCCCTTGGGGAATAGATCACTTGATTCACCATTTGTCCTATGCCTGGGGAGAGGAAGTGGTAAACATCATGATCCCCCATGACTTCTGAATGGTGCATTATGCATCCTTTGACACGGTAGTTTGGTTTTTTTCAGGGCATGTGGGAAAAAGGCACTCATGGCAAAGAGCGATATCCGGTCTGCTTTCTACCTTTTTCCGGTTTATCCTGGGGATTTTAACCTGACTTTTCCTGAAAAGCTGAACTAACTCTCAAGTTCAGTCAGATGCGACAGGGGACTTCAGAATGGGGCTCTTTTTATAGGGGCCTTGAGTGTGCTGCACCTTGGCCTGAGGAGTGGGTAAGACCAAGACATTACTAGGGATCTTCCCTTTCTGGAATTTTTCCCTATTGTGGTCTCTGTCCATCTCTGGAATTATGAGTTTAGGGATAGATCTATCTGGTTTTGGTGTGACAATATCGTGGTTGTCCATGTATTAACACCATGTCATCTAAATCACCTAGAGTCATGTATCTCATTAGGAAACTTGTGCTTACATGTATGCAATATTGTAGCAGGGAAGAGTTCCCAGGGGTAAGTCACTGCAGGATCAGCCCCCCGGGTCACTCAAATAGCAATCAACAATACGGCACAAGTCACGTACTTCTTTGGAATTAGCTCAAGTCTTTATTGTTGACATACAGTTCTGGGCTGCCGGCTCAGTCGCCTCTCACCCTATGAGCCCAGGGTGTTCTTTCAACAATACAGGAACATCATCAACAGCAACCCCCTCAAAGTCCATGTTAGCCAGGCCCCTGACTCACAGTGAAACTTTCTCCAGGAAGCAGGCTCCTTCCTGGGCACAGCCTTCCCCAGTACCTGGGTCCACTCCTGCTGGCTCTGGTTCATCCAGCCTTCAAAACCCTGGAGAACAGAGTGGCAAGCAGGCTTTCAAGCTTCTTCTCCAGCATAGACCCAGAAGAGGTTGCCTCGTTGGCTTCCAGGCAGAGACTGCCCTCCTCTCTGCCTTCCAGCTTCTTAGGCTGCGTTCCCTTCTGCAGCGGTGGTGGTGGCTGAGGGAGGGGTGAGGGAAGACACGGCAGCGCGGAGGAGCCGGCTGACAGGAAAAGAGCCGGTGCAAACGGGGATCTGATGCGGCTTCTCTCGTGCATGTCAGGGCAGGATTTTGCACCCTGACATGCGCGAGAGAAGCTGCGGCAGATCCCATTCGCACTGGCTCTTTTCCTGTCAGCCGGCTCCTCCGCGCTGCTGCATCTTCCCTCACCCCTCCCTCTGCCGCTGCCACCACAGATGGGAACGCAGCCTTATAAAGACTAGCTCTCCAGCTCTACTGCCCTTAATGGGCCAGCATCCTGCCCACTCTGTTTCCTTACTGTACAATCCGTTCCTCTCACAGGCAGATTCCTTGGCATGAGCTGGCTTCCCCAAACCCATGTGCATGCGCACAGCCCACCGGCTGGTGCCCTCACACCCCCCCCCATGTAAAAAGGCAGCAGCTGTGCAGGACTGCTCCCTGGTACAAATATAACATTCTTTTTTCTGCCAGGCAGGACTCTGGGGCCAGCAATGGCATAGTAGGCACCCTTTCTTGCTTTCAGATGGGACTGCTTTCGGACTCTTGCCTCAGAAGTGAGCACAATGCCAGAGGCAGTTCCGTCAGCGCTGCAGAGCCTTGATTCATAGAGCTGTATAATACCTTCCAGGGTTCTACTGCACACACCACCAGGGTGGCTTATGAAAGAGCCTTGAGGGAGTTCCAAGGTTTTCAGGAAGCTAGGGGATGGGGCAAAGCATTTGGAATACCAACACCACAGGTTAATCAATATCGCTGCCGCTGCAC
>QEPC01011901.1:2807801-2826905 GCA_003113815.1 Sphenodon punctatus | reverse complement strand
CCGTGATTGTGGTGCACCTTCTTGCTGGTAGAGAGGAGCAAGCTACTAAGAGTGTAGCTAGGTTTTTATATAGTGTCCTGAACTCCAAAGGTAACAAGGGGTAGCTTGGGTTCTACTCAATACTTAACCTAGTTATATATTGACTGCCATAGTGTATAGTACTGCAATGATGGGGATGGAGGTTATCTGATCCTTTTGCTCTGCTCCTGGATTAAGTATCTGAGGTTATATTGTTATTGGATGCTGGGAAATAATAATTTATATTCATTTTGGATATGAGAAAGTTTTTCATTTCATTTCACTTTTTATTTGTACCCCGCACTCTCTTGCCAAGGCAACTCCAGGCGGCTCACAACAAAAATGAAAAAAAGCATAACATAGTAAACAGAAAACAGCTGGATTAAATCCCACACAGGGGACCCCAAATAAATTATTAATAACAAAATTCATCATTATACATAATTGAATCCATACCATCAATTAATAAACAAGATTTCATCATAATGCATTCCATACTCCATTCCATACTCCCTCCCTGCTGCAACCAGGGAGGAAGACCCTCTCCATCCCACCCCATTCCTTCCTGCTCTCACCAGGAAGTGGGTGCACCTACCTCAACATAAATAATACAATATTAATAATCCCTCACCCCTGTACAATTCATTCTAAAAATATATAACAGCATTAATTTCCCCCAACCTCCTTCCAATCTGCCAATACATCAATCAACCTCATACCTACACCCTCCTTCCCCCATCCTGCTGCCACCAGGAAGGGGACCCCTCTCCAACTCTCCAAATTTCCTCATGATACGGAAGTCCCGATATTCCCTCCACAGTCTCATGGGCCATATAATGGCGTCTGACATGGTGTCTGACATGGTGTCTGTCCGGCAGAGCCAACGACCCCAGCCAATGGCTGATACCCTTTAGGTGTCGCCCTTCAGGCTGGTGCCCACAGGGCCCCGCCCTGGGAGTTATTACCTGGGGAAGGGGAGGGAAAAGCAGAGTGACAGCAGGCTCCTCCAGTTGATGTTACTTGTTTGTATGTATTGTCCTCCTATATGTGATTGTTTATTTGTTATTTGATATGACTTCGGCTGACTCAATAAAATTTTATTACTATAATAGCACTTGGACCATATAGGAAATTAAGGGGTGTGTGTGGTTTGAGTCATCCCCAGTCTAAAGCTTTGTAGTTTAAATAGAGTTGCAGCCATTTACACCCAAAATTGTGTCCGTTGTCTCTGTCTGCAATGCGGGAACAATTTGTAGATGACTGTCTGAGGTATTTCACTTTATTATTTTGTTAGGGCAGGTAGGACAGGAAGGGCCTTGGGGAACACTCCTGCAGATGCTAGGGGTCTCAACACTCTCAGTGGAGGACAAGCAACCCCTTAGGATCTTATAAGGCCCTAGTAATCCCAAATGGGATGAGGCCAGATCATCACGGGGGGAAGGGAAGGAGATACAGCAGTGGTGTGAGTGGAGCCCCTCCGCTCACGTACCTCACGCCCAACACCCACACACCTGTCACCAGGCTTGCACACTCTACCATACGCACACGGAGTAGAAGGTGTGAACCAGTGTGAGAGGCAAGGGAAACAATTACAGGGACAAGGACAAAAGGGTGGTGCCGGTAGGTCACGCTCGCACAGGAGCGGGAAAGGTGGATGGGACCCAACAAGAGGGGGCAAGAAGGCAGACACTCTCACGTGCCACCCCGCATCCCCTACTTCCCTTAATTCCACAAGCACCCACAGTTGGAACCCACACCTCTAATACCCACCAACATGCCCCACACCCCTCGCCCACTCACCCACCCTCGCACTCTCTTGCACCGACACACGCACACCAGATATATCACCACGCTACGCTCATGTACTTCAGTCAGGGAGGGGGGGCCAGTTCTTCACAGCTCTGTTGATCACCGGCAGCCCTCCCTGTATCTGAACCCTTTAAGTAGGGCTAGCCCTGCCCCATGTGCAGGTGGGCCGAGCAGCGTGACTGAGGGCCCCACCTCGCTGCTATGTTCCATTGGCGTCTGCAGCGTCAGGAGACGTTGCTCCTGGCCCTGCCTCCACCGGCGCTCCTGTGGCTGCCGGCATTTCTCTGCCTCCAGGAGCCGCCTGCAATCAGCGGCCCCATCCCCTCCTGGCCGCATACAGGTGGCGGCGGCAGGTGCTAACATATTTATATAGCACTTTCGGTGTTTGAAGTGCTTCACAATCCTTACCTAGTTCACTATCACAACTGGGTGAGGTAGGACATTATTAGTCCCATTTTACAGATGGGTAACTGAGTTTGAGAGAGAGTGACTTGCCCATAGCCACTCAGCAAGTTTATAGCTAAGGTAAGCTTTGTTTCTCAGGTCTATGTCCAACACTTTATCCATTAGGCTATACTGGTTTAATACTTTAATATATTTAGTTCTCCGATGGCTATTCTTTTAGGGTATCAAATAATTCTGCTTTATCCTTTCATTGGTAAGTAGCATTCTTTTTCAAAACAAACAAAAGAATCAGTCATAACTCTTCACTGGCACTATTAGTTATCAGAATCATTCCAAGAAATATTCCGTCAGTGGACAGATGGGAGATTGTGTGGGAAAAGTGATATAAAATACAGTAATACAATAGGAGAGGAAAGATGATATAACAGCTGGGCTACAGTGGCACTTGTTGACACTGAAAAACAATGTGAAAGGTTCATATATTTCCCCAATCGATAAGTGTCTATTCTATAAGTTCTGTTTTTAGATCATGTGGACGCTCCACTGGGGTCCCCCCCAGGCCGGCTGTCTGTCTGCCGTGCTCCCCAGGAGGGGGTCGGTCTCTCTCTCTCTCTCTCTCTCTTGCACCCCCCCTGTGGATGTATCCCAGCCCTGTGGTTGGGGTGGCTTTGCTCTGGGGTGGCCAGCTACAGGCCCATGGGGACACAGGGACGGACCCTCTGGCCCCTGCGCTGAGGCCTTACTGGCCCTAGCCACCCCCTCTCACTACCTTGTCTGTCCCTTCCCCTTGGTACCTGAGGTGGAGGGCTGCCCTTGTAAGCCCTCCACCCAGAGTTCCTCTTCCTTAGGTTGCATCCTGGGAGCTGGTGAGTTTGTGCAACCCTTCTCTGGGCTCCTGGCTCCACTCGTCCCCCCCCCTTCTCTGGGTTGGCTGCCCTTTTATTAGGAACCACGGCCACCCTGGCCTTTTCCTGGGCCTGTACACTGTGAGCCCCTCTCTGGCAGATGTGGCGCGATGTCAGGGGGTCTGAACCATGTCGGTGTGTCCCGGGGCTCTGCAGCTGATGGCGGGACTGATGCATGGCCTTCTGGCAGCTCTGGGTGAGTGGGGGAGCACTCTCGGGGGGGAGCATCACAGACCACTAGCTGCCTCACTGAGATTTTATTTATTTATTTATTTATTTATTTATTAATTATTTCCTACACCCATCTTGCCTGAGGCAGCTCAGGGCGACTAACAATACTATAAAACATAAATATGAAACATATAAAACATCTAAAAAATCCTAAATGTATACAAATAGAGGTGCTGAAAAATACCCTCTCTAACCCTACTACCCAACCACTACCCATCTCCCTCACCGAAAGCCCGGTGGAAGTCATCAGAAGGAGGGAAGATCCAGGGACAGGTGAACCTCCACCAGAAGGAAGTTCCACAGCCTCGGAGCAGCAACCAAGAATGCCCTCCCCATCGTCAACACCCGGGACACCAACATGACCTTGAGAAGGGCACCCCCGGCCGACCACAGGGTCGATCCAGGACCCAGGGAATGATGTGGTCACGTATTTATGTATGTAGCATTTTGGATTTTAACATCAGGTAGCTTTCTAATAATAGGAATATAGATGCAAACGTAACTTCTAAGAACAGCTTAATATGCTGTTCTGTGCGAGTACTGCATGGTTTCTGCACTGTTTCTGCACGCGCCAAAGTTCTCATAATGGGGTTTCCGGGGGTGGGGTTGTGTGCAGGTTGTGTGCTCATGTATGTGCATGTTGTGTGTGTGTGCCCCATGTGTGTGTCCGTGGGGAGTTCGGATTGGCCCCATTTGTGAAGTTTCCTATTTAATATGACTAATTTACATTAGATGATAGACAGATATTTGTGTATATAAACACACATGCACAGAGTGAAAAGGAAACTGCTTCTCCAATCTGGTCCCTCCGAGCATTCATTTCTATAACAATTGGTGGATATCAATCTCTTCTCCACCATATGTCTCACTGTGAACAAAACAGCTGCTATATCCAAATTGGAAACATCATCAGAAAGAAGAGGACTTCTTCAGTATCCTTCCAATGTTTTCTAGTAGCCAAAAGCTTTGCCTGCACTAAATTGTCAATTCCGTCTGCCAGTAGCCTCTCCAACTCACAATGCCATCTGTCAGCCATTGACCTATCATTTTCTTCTCATCCCGATGCCATGTTGTCTATCTCCCGTGTTTCCAACTGCTTCAGACTGCCTCATTTCCTTCCAGAAACAAAGACTGGCTCAGAGTGACATTTTAAAGTAAAAAGTAGATGGAGAAAGTTCGATGTTGCCTTGGTTCTTACTATGTGAAACATTACAGGTAGATGACTTTATCAAGTAGTCGAAAAATAATGATAAGAGTATTTGAATATAAACCATTTTCTCGGATTAGTTAAGGTTATTTATGGTTTGTTCCAAATTAAAGTCTCTGTCAATAATAAATAATAAATGGTGTAATAACTAATACATTTTTGGTGTAATCCAAAAATGTTAAATGTATGTTATCTCACCGGTGTAATGACAGAGGGGCAACAGAGATAGGAGAATCAGCCCCAAACTTTTCAGATGAAGAAGAAATCTCTTCAGCTTGGGTGATCAGCCCACCACATGATGCCCTGTTTCCCTAGTAGCTGGCATTTAATCATAGAATTGTAAGTTTGGAAAGAATCTCAAGAGTCACCTAGTCCAATCCCCTGTTCTAGGACAGGATATCCTCTGCCAACAGCATCACAGACAGGTGCCCGTCCAACTGAATTTTGAAAACAAAATCCAAGGAAGGAGATTCCACAGCCTCCCTGGGCAACCAATAGTCTTTAGATAGACCCAGGGGTGGCACCCCTGGGCCTGCTCTGGGGATGGGCAGTCCCACGTCTCCTGCGTGCAGTCCCACCTGTGTCAGGTTTATGCAGATTCAGCAGCTTCTGTGGCCTCCAGTCTACCTGTGCAGTGCCCCCTCCCCCACACCATAGAGCTCTCTGGACAGAGCGCCAGATGTTCTAGGCTGGTGCCAATACCTGCAGCTTTATGGCATTGCCCAGGGCAACCCCTGGCCAGGAGAAGACATGCAGTGCCTGTCTGCCAAGTAGATGGATCACAGCTCCGCCTGCAGATGGTTCCGCAGGTTTGGGCAGCCTACTCCGTTGGCAGTACGCCACAATGTTCCAGAGCACTGCTAGTGGGGCTGGAGCTGAGCAGGCACTGCCTGCTCTGCCTACACATCTGGCTGCCCACCTTTACATGAACAGGTGGTGTGAGGAGGAGCAGAGCTGTGGGTGCTGTCCATTTTAAAGCTCCCACTGTCATATCCCAATGCATCATTCAGGCATCAAGGTCTTTAATTGGTGCCTTTAAAAAAATGCATGAGTGCTATAAGGCACATTCCCGCACGTGTAAACCCCGGATCATGCTCTTTTTCACAGATGCATTATTTTTAGGCATGAGCACGAGGCTCTCCTAAAAACAGTCTAGTCTAGGGCTAGTGCCCTTTCCTACAGCCCAGGTGACATTCATAGCGGAGAATAGCTTCAGATGCAACAGGCAGCAGCTGCAAATGATACGGTACAGTGTGGCACCCAGTTTTCAGCCCAGCAGGCAGACAACATGCTTCACTCTGGGTTGATCTTCAGCTCCATTAGCAACCACACCAAGCTGACCACTGCCAAACTGAATGTTTTCACAGAATTGTTGGGGTTTTGCAGTAGAGGGGGCTGGTCTTCACCTGCCTGCCTGTATCTTCTAGGCCTGGGATAACGGGCTATGTTGGGCAGGATGGAATAAATGTTATTAATATTGGAAGGACTAGTGGCTTTTGGAGGGGTGAGGAGACTGTCCAGGGTGCGGACTACCAAGGAAGCATCCCCCATATCTTTTCAATGCATTAAGTAACCACTTGAGGGAACAGGGGGAAAAAATAGCACTTCAGCATAATAAAGTGAAACTGAATTGTGCATTATCCCATGCCCTGGGGGATATCTTGGGGGTGTTCTTTTAAAACAAGATGTTAAAAGTAAAGAAGGTGTTGTTGTTTTTTGGTCAAGGTGTTAGTTTAATATGATTTCCTATTTATCATGAAGAAAGAATAATTTACTTATAGGAAGACGAATCCTTCAAATACTTTCTATGAATCTTCAACTTTCACACAACTCACTTTCAGTGCAATCCAGTTTCCATTTTAGTCAGTGAGTGGTTAGCCACTTCAATGGGAATTAGATTGCATCCTTTGACTCTTTCTCCATCCGTTTTTGTTTTTGCTGAAGGAATGTACCAGCAGGAATGTTCACAGAACCAGTAAATTCAACACTTAAGAACCTGTCAGCAAATTATTTAAGTAAGCAGTAAAATATATTGCTACAGGTTGCTACGCTGCAAGAATTATGCAAGAGTATAAAGAGGGACTGGATTTTTGTGTGGCTAGCGCCCTTTTTACATGAATGGAGGTGGGTGGGAGGAAGCAGGGTTTTGTCGTGGTGGGTGGAGGTGTGTGTGTCCCTTTACATGGACACACACCCATCTCCACCCATGGAGCCTCTTCCGGTTTTCCAGAGGGCTCTGTGGGTGGCTGATAGGTGGAGGTGGGTGTTTCATGGGAGCATGCACGCACCCCCACCCATCCAGCTCAGTGTTCACATGGGCAAACACCGAGTGGACACCCATCCCCCCATCCACTGCCAGACGTTTACATGGGCGCCCCCCTCACACCCGCCAAAACACTGAGCGGAGGGAGGGACGTCCATGTAAAAATGGCCTAGGAAAAGCAACTTGAGTTAATTCTATCAAAAATATTTGGAAGGGAAATAAAATCTCTTAGTTCGGGACTTATGCCAATATATAACTATTAGTTAGGATACGACTGTGTTCCTTCTTTGGTATTAGCCATTGTTAGACTAGGTGGCTCAAAGTTTGGCTCAATTATGACAGTTCTCATTTTCTGATATTGGAGGTATACTGGAGAATATTAAACAAAACATGAATATTTAATTTGACGATATTCCATAGCAGGGAACTGAAAACCATATTAAAATCTGTGGGTCAGCCAAAGCTTATATAAGCAGGTCAAATAATTATGTTCAACAATGCACGTGCAAATGAATTAGTCAACTATCTGCAGACAGTTCACCCAACCCAAAAGGAGGATAAATCTGTCAAGTAGATTATGCACTGTGAATGTCTGATTATTGATTCTGCCAATCCAACATATCTGACTATATCATGTAGAGTCTGTACCAGCCAAAGACACTGCTGAGTAGTTGACATAATCAGCCAAAGTTAAAATGTGCTAGTTTGCTACGTTATCACTGCAATCCTTCAAACCTCCTTACTTAACACTGAAATTAAAGGATGAGTAATTAATTCTAGAATAAACGGTTTGGAGATCGTAGCCAGTAACAAACTTTATATATAAAATGTAGACTACCGAAGAAAGACAAATAAACACTTTTGCGAGAGGTTGGAGTCATTAGCAAAGGCGCATAGAAAATTTATTCTCTAACCCCATCAGAAATCAGCCTGGGATGGGCATGCAACCAGAGTCAGGATGCTATTGGCATAATCAAGTTCCAGAATCCATTAGTCGATTTAAAGCCAAGGAGTTGGGAATTCTAAATAGAATCAGGAAGCCATAGTGAAATCAGAGTCAAGGAGAGTTGGGTCAGAAGTCTGATTGCCAAATCAGAACCAGGAAGGCAAAGCTAACTCAGTCAGAGGAAAAAGCCAAACCAGACTCAGCTGGCAGGATCAGGGTCAAAGAAATAGATCGATTGAGCAGACACTAACTGCTGCTCTCTCAAAACTGTTGTGGTGGATAAAAGCAAATAGAGAGCAAAGAGTGGTTAGCCGAATGCCTGTGTGCCAGTGGTATGGCCAGTTGGAGGAGAGGTCTATGGGTAACCATACTACAAGTCTGGGCATGTGGACCAGGTCCAAGGTGTCCCCCCAGGACCCAGTGGACCTGGGTTCAGTTCCTGATCTGAGACACTGGCTTTGGACAGTGCTTGGGGATATCATTAGGATGGACACGAACAGGCATGGAATGATTGATCTCTTATTGGTTTTTCATTGTGTATTTCAATACTATCATAACATGATGTGAAGTATGGTGAGTGTCAGACTTATATCATATGCACAGTATTGCGATAGACAAGGGAAACCAAGAGTTCATAAATTGGAACCACCTCCAAAATTGAAGCGGAGAATGCTTATTCAATAGAAAATATTAGAGAGAGCTTATTAAATAGAGAAAAGCACATGGATTTCTTGAAGCCAATAGCTCCCAATAGATTAAGGCCTCTCTTCCCCTTTGTTTTAAGGTGCAAGTTTGCTGATCTCCAGCCAAGTCATCCATTTCCCCAGAGATTAGGACTCTTAATAATCCAAGCCATATTGCACCTCAGCTGAGGCCACATTCACACTTGTGGCGGCAGTGGTGGCAGAGCAAAGACGCGGCAGTGGGGAGGAGCCTGATGGCTGAAATTGAGCCGGTGCGATTGGGGTTCTGCCGTGGCTTTCCTTGTGGATGTCAGGGCAGGATTTTGCGCCCTGACATGTACGGGAGAAGCCGCGACAGAAGCCCATCTGCATGGGAACTACTTCCGGAATCAGGCTCCTCCTCGCTGCCTTGTCTTCCTTCATGGGTCTCACACTGCCACACCACGTCAGGTGTGAATGTGGCCTTAGTTTCCTAGCAAACAGGGGCAAACACTTGGAACAGATAAATCTGCTCAAGGAGAAACAATCACCGGAAAAGGGTCTTCATCCTGCTTTAGAAAACAAATACTCATTTTGATTAGATACTTTATTGCAAATAAAAGATTACTCCTACTTACACAGACAAATTATTTCCTTAGTAAATGGTGTCTCCCTTATACCCACTAATGAATTATGTATGGCAGAGAAGTGCATAGATTTATTAGAATCAGTTTTGGTCTGTGTTTTGCAATTTAAGTATCCTAAATTTTTAATGCAATACTAACTGGGAAAATGAACCTTTAATTAGACTAACTTACAGTAGCTTAACAAATATAAAGAAAAAACTAGACAGACCATATTGATCAATCCAAATACAAATAACTACTTTCCAGAGAGTTGGAGTCCCGCAGAACTGAAGTAGAGATTCAACAAAATTAAATGATTCGGGATGTTTCCTGTTGAGTAACTAGGCTCAGCAAGGATCTGTCTATATAAATTGCTGTCAGCTGTCATTTTACATCTGCTTTAAAGGACTCAGGTGAGCCGTCTCAGAACAAGCTGTAGTTAGCAGTGCAGAGGTAGGCTGCCCCAGCAGCTGTTCCTGGATGTACCACAGACGGATACCATGTGTTCAAAGAACAAAGGCAAATGTGGCATCTGTGCCACCCCCAGAGAAGGTGTGAGTGAGTGTGTACTGATGTCAGGTGCAGGGGATGGGCAAGGATCTGATCACATATCCTGTCATTGTCTCTTCTTCCAGGGGAAAGTATAACTCAAACACTATTAAGGAGCAGTGATTGTAGGGTTGCCTGTATTCCATGCTGCCCTTTGCATGTGTACACAGAGTGGTTTGTTTACTAGCTTCCTTTACACAGCCCTTTTATACAAAATACTCAACGTTAGATAGAAGTACTTTAATTTTCAGAGAGTAAAAACAGACATAATTTGGGCTCATTTTGGCCTGCTTTGACCCACTCTGGAACACACGCCACCAGATGATGGCCTGGAAATTTCCCAGGTGGTGTTGGTGGCTAGCAATCTCCAAGGTCACAGCCTGGGCTAAGGCTGGTCTGACTGGGCCAAAGCAGGCAAAAGTGGGCTGCCACATCTGTGCAGCCGCAACATACTCCGTCCGGGGCTGCCATAGCCAGCAACCATGGCTGTGTTTTTCCGTTAGCCCATGGAGGGATTGTAGGAAAGGCAGGTGGAAAGGCGGTTTAATCGCCCTGGTGTCGGCTATGCTCCCGTCAGGTTATCTCATCTCTCTCTCATTTCATCTTTAATTTATACCCTGCACTCTCCCAACCAAAGTCGGCTCGAGGCAGCTCACATCAATAATAAATACAACATTAGGGTTTTTATCCCATGCAGGGGAAACCCAACACCAAATACATCATAATACACAAGAAAACCCTACCCTCCCATTTAACATTTTAATAATAATAACATCTAACAATATACCTTACTAACCCATCCCAATTCCCACTCTACCGGTATCAAACCATCCTTCCTTCCATCCCCTGCTGCCACCAGGGGTAGTCCTCCCTGTCCACCCCTCTCTCACCGGGGGCAGAGGAAGGCCTCCTCACAACTTTCACCAGTAGAAACCTCACATTGGGCATCCCCACCAGTGACCCCTCCATTCCAACCTCCAGGCACGACCAAAGGGCAGGCCCCTTTGATCATGCCCCTTCGAGCCGTGCCCCCGACATGTGTCTCTGGCATGACCGGCAGCTGCCCCCAGTGTTATGGGGAACGGCCCGGAAGAAGCCCTCCCCAGGCCCCACCCCCACAAGGGGGGGGAGAGGGAGCGATGTTCCATGACCCCTGGCTGGCCAACTTCCACACCCCGCCCCCAGTACCAGCCACTGTTCTTTGTCATTGGGGGGGAGGGGGGGGGAGAGATCTTGCCTGCTGTGATGACCTCAGCGACACCTCTGGGACCCTCTGACAGATGCCTCCAATGCTCCCCGCGGCCATCCCTGGTGTTATGGGGAGCGGCCTGGAAGAAGCCAACCCAGGCCCCACCCCCGCAAGGGTGGTGGGGGGGAGAGTTATGCAGCTAAAGACTGATTCTCAATACATCCAAACACTGTTGTTCCAATTTAGATCCTTCCCGTTGTTAATTCTGAATATTTATTTCTCTCCCCGGAAGCAAGGCAGTCAGTCAGGCTGGTGGGTGTCCATTTTGAAAAGACAACTTGAGAACTTTAGAACTGAATATGGGAATCTGGAGGTGATACTCGTTGGCGACTTCAATGCCTGAGTGGGCGACCTGCATGAAGTATGGGGGCTGGAATCAGTTGAGGAATTGGATGTTCCCGTTAGAGTTAGTAATCCTGAGGGAAAGGAGTTGGTCCAATTTATGTATGAACATAATATGCGGATGCTCACTGACAGATTTTGTTCAGACTGCCCTGGAGCATTTACCTTCTCCTCTCCTCACAGCTCCAGTACTATCAACTATGTTTTAGTTGACCAGTTATTTTGGCATCATTATATCAACTTTGAGGTTTTAATTTGTCCTGAAAGCGATCATTCCCCAGTTGTGGCCACGAGGGTAGTGGATGAAGCTATCCATTTCAGGTCATCCTTTGTTGTTGCTCCAGTACAGAGAAGGGTTCAGCTGGGATGATATTGTAAGAGATTCTTTTAGAGAGCTCTGTATGGATTAGCTTTCTGTGCTCCCAGCCCCCAAGGACATAGATATTTCTCTTAGGGTCACAATGGAACAGTAAATCTACTTAGTAACAGTCTTCAATCTGTATTAGCTAGCCAATCACAGGGAAACCCAGGAGGATCACACCACAAAGCTTGGTTTGATTTTGAATGTCTTCAAGGCCAAGTATCTTGTGTTGGATCACTTGAAAGAAGCTGCTGATGAGCCACCATTAGATTATCTACCCAGACTACAGGAAGCTAAAAGAACCTATAAGTCACTGATTAAAGCGGAAAAAAAAGCATATCTACTTAAATGTTGAGGGATCTGCAACTAGCCACGGCAGAGAATGATTCGCGATTTTTTGGCGTTTAGTTTCTGGTTCTGGTAAGGCTAGGCAAATTATGCCTGAAGCGCATATTGATGCCCCATCCTGGGAAGCTTTCTTCAGAGACACGTTCTCCGCAGATGTGTCACCTGCAGATGTGATTCCCCAGAACTAAGATACTCTGTACCATCTCAGGGGCAAATTGCCAATTGTAAAGCTACACCAAAGATGATTGAATCTTATATTTATTTTATTTATTTATTTCAGATATTTTTAACCCGCCCATCCTGCCACAGGCAGCTCTGGGCGGTGCACAATATAAAATATTAATAGCATTAAAACAACTTTAAAATATGCAACAAAGGGAGGAATAAAAATCTCCACCCACCCACCACTGGGAGCACTGCGCCAGGCAAGATCTCTCCCCCCCCCCCCCATGGCGATGGACAGTGGTTGGCCTTGGGGGCGGGGTGTTCTATTGTGGCCATCCAGGGGCCACAGGACATCTATCCCTTCCACCCCACCCTTGCAGGGGCGGGGCTTGGGGAGGGTTCCTTCCAGGCCACTACCCATAACACCGGGAGAGGCTGAGTGGGATCTGCAGACACCTGTTGGAGACTCCTGGAGGTGGCACTGGGAGCACTACGCCAGGCACAATCTCCCCCCCTCATGGCGATGGACAGTGGTTGGCATTGGGGGCTTGGGATGTGCGAACAGAACTGAGTTCGGAAATTCAGTTCGGTTCGAAAATCGAGTTCAGTTCTAAAGATCGGTTCTGTCAACTGAACTATTCGAGTTCGGTCAAATTCCGAAACGAGTTCGTACATTCTAAACTCATTGTTTTGGCCTTCCGAACAGGTTCGGATTTGACCGAACAGTTCGGTTGAATTCGAGTTCGGTTTGAAAGTTTGGTTCAGTCACCCAACTATTTGAGTTCGGTCCGAATTCCGAACTGCGTTCGCACATCCCTATTGGGGGCAGGGTGTTTTATTGTGGCCAGCCAGGGGCCACGGGACATCTATCCCTCCCACCCCACCCTTGTAGGGGCGGGGCTTGGGGAGAGTTCCTTCCGGGCTGCTACCCATAACACTGGGGGCAGCCGAAGGCGGTGCCAGAGGCACGTGTCGGGGGCACGGCTCGAAGGGCCACAATCAAAGGGGCTTGCCATTTTGTCGGGCCAGGAGGTTGGGGTCTAGGGGTTACTGACTGAACTATGTAATGTGAATTTTCTATTGGTAGAAGTTGTAACAGGGTCTCCCTCTCTCCCCGGTGAGAGAGGGGTGGAGAGGGGGGATGTCCCTTGGTGGCAGCAGGGGATAGGAGAAAGTGGATTGTGATTGTTTCCCTGGTGTGAGCAGGGTTTAGGATGATGGGAGCTTATACCAGTAGAGGGGGTACTGTAAGTATTGTTAGATGTAATTATTAGTTATTGTAAATTGGAGGGTGGGTTTTTTCTTTGTTACAACACTGAGTTTCCCCTGTGTGGGATAAAACCCAACATTGTTGTAGTATTGTATTGTTGTATTGGGTTTCCCCTGCGTGGGGAAAAAAACCCTGAATATTATATTGAATTTGATTGTGAGCTGCCTCAAGCCAACTTTGGTTGGGAGAGTGTGGGGTATAAATAAAGGTTGATTGAGGTTGATTGAATGACTCCAGGGGCTGATCCAGAACCCGGGGGGTGAGATGGTCCCGCAAATAGGTTGGGCTGAGGCTGTTTAAGGCTTTATAGGTGAGCACCAACACCTTGAATCAGCCCGGAAGACTACAGATAGCCAGTGCAGAGACCAAAGAATATGTTCCCGGTGGCCTAATCCCGCCAGGAGATGGGCCACCACGTTCTGCACCAGCTTCAGTCTCCAAACCATCACCAAAGGTAGCCCCACATAGAGCACGTTACAGTAGTCAAGCCTAGAGGTGATGAAGGCATGGATGACAGGGGCCAGGTCAGAGTCCGAAACATACGTCCGAAGCCAACGCACCAGATGTCATTGGCGAAAGGCACTCCTTGCCCCAGCCTCCACCTAAACATCCAAGCTGAGTTGTGAGTCAAGGAGCACCCCTAGACTCTGCACCTGGGGAACCAGCGAAGGGCAGACTCCATCAATGATGGGGGCTGTTACCCCCGCCGCCTTACCCACCAACGTCACCTCCATCTTGTTGGGATTCAGCTTCAGTTGGTTTACCCTCATTCAATCCCCCACAGCTACAAGGCACCCGTTAAGCACTGAGACAGCTGGATCTGGGTCTGATGAAAAAGAGAGGTAGAGCTGGGTGTCATCAGTATATTGATGACAATGCACGCCAAACCTCCTGACCACATTGCCATGCGGCTGCATATACACGTTGAACAGGAGAGGGGACAAAACAGAACCCTGCAGGACTCCACACGAGAGGTCTCGGTGTGATGAAAAATAATCACCAAGTACCATCTCATGATCAATGGTATCAAATGCCGCCGACAGATTTAATAGAATCAGCAGGGCCAAACGGCCCTGGCCTAATTCTTGGCAAAGATCGTCAAGCACAAGCACAGTCTCGGTGCCATATCCTGGGCAAAACCCTGACTGCAAGGGATCAAGGAAACCGACATGATCCAGGCGCTCCTGCAACTGTTGGGCCACCACCTGCTCAATAACCTTCCCTAAAAGGGACTGGTTGATAACTGGCAAGGGAGTCAACGTCAAGCGATGATTTCTTGAGCAGGGGTCACGCTACCACCTTTTTAAGGCAGCCTGGTACACTGCCCTCCCTAAGGGAGGCATTGACCACCCCCGACAGCAATGGCCCCATCGTCTCCCAGCAGGCCTTAACCAGCAAGGATGGGCAAGGGTCCAGTTCACAACAGGTAGCCCTGACATCCCCACGAACATCCTCTGCATCGACAGGGGTCACCAACTGAAACTGATCCCACAAACAAGGACAAGGTGGGGCTTCCATAACCTCCAGCTGCCCTACTGCAGAAAGTACAGCGTCAAAACCATGGTGAATCCGAGCAATTTTATCCACAAACAAGTCACAGCGGGCACTAGATGACTCCACTCCAAGGTGGAGGGTGGCTGGACTGACCAGCCCCCACACCACCCAGAACAGCTCAGCTGGACTGGATTTAACAGATGCTAATAAGGGCAGCAAAGAACTCTTTCTTTGCTGTCTGCATAGCAACGCCATAGACTCGTAAATTCTCTCTGTGTCGCAACCTGTCGGCTTCAGCATGTGAACGATGCCACAGTTGCTCCAACCGCCTTCCCTCCTTCTTCAGCACCCACAGCCCCTCCAAGAATCAGGGAGACATGTGGTGCTGCTGCCTGGGAAGTGGACGCCTCAGAGCTATCTGATCAATGGCCTCTGTCAGCAAGATGTTCCACAGCTTGACGAGGCCATTGATGGGACAGTTGTCCAGATCAGAGGGTATATCCCCCAAAGCCTCCTGGAACCGCTCCGGTTCCATCTGTCTATGGGGGCGGACCATTTGAATAGGTTCCATGCCCCTCCGGGGGCAAACATGCACCAAGAGAGGGGCCTGCCCTGTTGATTAGCTTGTCTGCAGGAGGTAGTAGTCCGTCCATGACAAGGGCACAGCTGATACCTCCCCCACCAATGAACTCCCCTTCCTCAAGGCCAGTGCAAAACAGAAGGTCTAAGGTATGTTCCCCCTGGTATGTCAGGCCGCTGACCCTCTTGAACATGCCCATGGTGGCCATGAACTCATGCTCCGCACCCTGAAGATCGGATTATTTATTTAATTGTTTACATTTATTGGCCGCCCCCTCATGCCCACGGCATCCCGGGGCTGCTCACAACAGATTGCGCCGGATATCGCCGAACAGCTGAATATATAGAGAATTAGATCAGGCAAAGCTCCCAGAACAGATCTTTTGCTCCCAGAACTGCTTAAAGATAATACATTTTTCTGGGCAACGGTACTGGCATATCTATTCAATTCAATCTTGGAGCTAAACATTCTACAATCTGGCTTCAAGGCATCTTTGTCACTATCCTTAAAAAAGGAGATAGATCGAACCCTGATGCATACAGACCTATTAGCCTGCTGTGCAACCCAGCCAAGCTTTATGGAAGTAATCTATTAGGCTTAGTCAACGACTGGATCTTAGATCATTCCATCTTGGGTGAGGAACAGGCAGGCTTTCGGAATGGCTATTTACGTATATATTCATGCTTTGTCCTATACCATCTTGCCTTCTCTTTTTTGAGGATTAAATGGAGATTGTTTTGCATTTTCATGGATTTGAAAGGCGCATTTGACTCCTTGGACAGAAGCATTTTGTGGGACAAATTAGATTCTTATGGAATGGATCCTATACTTTCATCTTCTTAGGACCTTCCACGAGGACAATTCAGCCATTGTCCATTTTGGTGTAACCAGTGAGATAACCAACTTCTTCCTGGTGTGGCGGGGAGTTAGATAGGACTGTGTCCTGGCCCCAGTTCTTTTTAATTTATTTTTAAATGATCTGAGACCTCTTCTCCAGAAAGATAGTAGTCATTCACCCAAACTGCTTGATGATGATATACCTATTTTACTCTATGCTGATGATGCAGTCTTATTATCATACACAAAAATAAGACTGCAATGTTCAATCAGTATTTTCAGTACTTATTGTTAGGATAACAACCTGGTGATCAATACAGCCAAATCTAAAATGATGGCCTTTGGTCCAGGGAAGGATTTTATCTTTTCCGTTGGCTCATATACTCTTGAAATGGTTAAGTCCTTTTCCTATTTGGACCTAACTTTTTCTCCCTCCCTTTCTTGAGTCGAGCAATGCTGTAGGCCAGCTAAGAAAGCTGACCTAAATACAGCTTAGAGCTTACTCTATATTAAGAGTTAATCTCTTATCCTCTGTTTTTAACAATTGCCCACATATAGTTGTTCATTTTTCTTTTGCTGAAAAGACAATCTGGTTACTTACTTCAACAGATCACACCACCTGCAATATACTTATTGGCGAGGTATATAGTCGATGCCAGGAAAATCAGGAAAAGAATATTCGCTGGTAACTCGTAGTTCTTAGTAACCATTTTTTGGTGGTTACATTCATAGCTGATTTCTGCTGATGTTTTTGCCTATGTAGTTTCCTTTTATCTAAGGTTTTTTTTTGGTTGTAACTGAAGACCTTAACTATTGTCTTCATTTTTATTGTGTTTTAAAATATGCTTGATTTTCTTTAATTTTGTTTTATTTGGCTGCAGCTGTAAATAAAATACTACTACTAGCACTAACCATGGCTGTGCCTCATTGGCTACTTGTAGCCAGGAAAACTAGGTCTGAAAAGTAGGCCCATTTCAGCCCTTTAATTGCTAAAAGACAGGCCAGTTTAAAATTGTCAGTTTTTGGTGTCATTATTTCTGTACTGAAAGATGTTTATTAAAAGTGTTCTTTGGTTTATCTTGTTTACATACTTCTTGGCTGTATGCCCAGACATTTTGAAAAAAAACTATACATACATACATTATATATATATATATATATATATATATATATATATATATATATATATATATAAATAAACACACACACACACATATATATTGGTTCCTCTGTTAAATTCTGTCAATTATTTTAAACTATTTACTTTTAATATATATAGGTGGGTTCTTTGACTCCAAGCAGCGGGTTTCTTGTTCAGTGGGCACTGGTATAGCAAAAGAAGCCACAACCTTTAAACCGGTGACAACTTTTAGCCATCTGGTTTGCTGAAAGCAACCTGGATTAACTGGGGTGTCCAGGCAGTGCCCAGCTGAGAGAAGGATTCCTTATGGGGTCTACTCAGGTCTGAGATTTACTTCTCCATCCTAACTATGGATAAAATTAATCATAGATTTAAAGTGTTCATGTTTCAGGATAGCCCATAGAATCCATTTTTCTTTCTGCTCTTTTCCACCTATGGCACGCTGTACAACTAGCAGTAAACACTTTGGCCTTTCACTAAATATTATCTTGTTTTGGTTACGTGAAAGTGCAGAAATTAGTAGTAGAAATGTCCTTGCTCTAACTATTGTGCTTTGACTTTATTAGGTTTGGTATGCAGTAAATATGGCTGGATTGATTACTTGCCATTTGTTGTTTTAACTGAAATTTACTTGGTTGGTTCCTTCATCTCTCTCTTCAGCATAGACTTTTAAAAACTGTTCCTCACCCATTGAAATTGTCTCTTATTGATACACTTGTCTTTATTCACATGGTAAACTACTGTTAAAGTTAAATTTTGTTAATGATGTCACTTTGAACTGTCTACTTTTAAACTGTAATGGGTTTCCATTGATATTAGGTGTGGGGAGGGGGGGTCATTAATAATGTGACGACTTTAGTGCAAACTGGGTTTTAAGCAATAGCAGTTTAAGTTGGGGTCTGTTTTATTGGGGAGACAAGGACCATAGGGGTTTAATAGGGGTGTGCATGTCATTTTTGTTATTACAATAATGATAATGAAAATTGTCATTTTCATTATTTTTATTGCAATAACGAAAAAGAAAAAAATAATAATGAAAATAGAAACGAAAACATTTCACTTTTGAAATAAAGGGAAAAGACTGAGGAACGTATTTCTGGCTATAACATTTTTGTTTATTCAATTGTGATGAACTGTGGAGTGCGTGTACCGCCAGTGGAGGGCATTATGTGTACCAATTTTTGAAACTGTTCAATAAAGGGAACAGATGTTAGAAGCAATTTAATCTTTAGGTTTTAAGAAAAGCTCCATACACATTCATGGCTACACCTTCTTTATCTTCCATCCAATTTGCATGAAACCTGTGAATATCATGTCCCTCCACAAGCTTACCACACTTGCCAATTCTCAGAAAGCTTGATAAAGGGTCCTGATGGTATAAGACATTAACTTGAAAATACATTTCCAGCTGTAACATCCACAGAAGGGGATGGGACCAGTTAGGATGGTCTGCCCCAGAGGCTGATGGAACCTCAGTGGTTTCAGGAGGCTCTGGGGGATATAACCCTGGCTTTTGATGGCTGCCCTGTTGATGAGCTTGTCTAGGCATGGAACACCTTGCTTGGGGGGAGGGTGGGCTATTGACAGGGTGGCTCTGAAACGTCCCCTACCTCTGTCTCGTCATCGCAGGGCCCCTTGGTTTACTGAGGGGCTGCGGTGTATGAAGCAGGTAGGTAGGCAACTAGAGCGACACTGG
>QEPC01011901.1:2781227-2795069 GCA_003113815.1 Sphenodon punctatus | reverse complement strand
AGTGGCTGTTTCTTGATGCTTTGGAAAATTGGCTCTCTCTGAGAGGAATGATGGCGGGTCCTGGGGCTAGAGTGGCAGCTTCTAGGTACATATTAGCCACAGCCCTCCCTGCCTGTAACTTAGCCCCAGAACCCTGATGACAGGTCCCTGGGGCTGGAGTGGCTGTTTCTTGGTGCGTTGGAATGACATCGCCTCTGTGTGAGGAATGATGGCCCCAGACCCATGACGGTGGGTCCTGGGGCTAGAGTGGCAGCTTCTAGATACATATTGGCCACAGCCCTCCCTGCCGGTAATGCAGGCCCCAGAACCCTCATGGTGAGTCCTGGGAGTGGAGTGGCTGTTCCTTTTTATCTAATCTAATCTATCTATCTATCTAGCTTTGCTGAAATACTTAGGCAAAGATAAATTCCCTTGGACCGTCACAGAATCTACAGGGTGCCTTCCTTGTTACAGTCACCATTCCATATCATATTAAAAGCCACAGGTTTTCCTTCATGAAAGGAGAGCAGGTTTGGATGTTTGGCAACATTATTTTGGCAACAAAATAATGATGTAATGTTCCTCTTGTAAACATTTCAAGACCTATAGGGTTATTTCCTGCAGGGGAAACCACGATTAAGTTTCCATCCTAGCTTTGTCTCAGAGCAAAGATGATGAATCCAGACCAATGTAAAAATCAGGCCAAGATGATTGAATTGAAGTCTATGAACAATAACAGGAGAAGAAGAACGGTGTAGGGGATAGGACACCAATCACAGACTGAAAAGACTTGGGTAATGCCTGATTCTCCCTCAAGCTCCCTCTGCAGCCACAGGCAAATCAGTTAATCTACCATGTTCATCTGTTTTCCTGTCTTTAAAATGGGGCTAATGTTTCATGTATATTCTCACCTGGGAGGCTTGTACCTTTTCTGTCACTACCCTCACCTACACCCTAAACTGTCTTTGTCCCCTATGCCTGGAACTCCCTCCTTGAACACATTTGTTCTGCTTCCTCTCTCAAATCCCTCCAGAAAATCTACGTCTTCCATAGCTTCTCATCCCTACAGACTGCTTGCTGATGCTTCCTTTACTTTACTTTAATTCAGGGTTCTCTTACCCCATATAACTAAGGCTGCTTTCCGAAGTTACCTGGGAGGGGCGGGAACTTTCACAATCAGCACCACCGCTCTCTAACTGCAAGAATTAGTGAGGGACAGACTGCACTAATCCCCTTTCACTGCGTGAAAACACCTGTCCTTGTAAAGTTTACATCTGGGGACCCGGTCATGTGCGAGTCTCCTCGTGAGCTAAAAGGGGATTAGTGCATTCTGATGGGCACTAATCCTCGCAATTAGAGAGCTGCAGTGGCAATTGTGAAGGGTCCTGCCCCTCCCAGGTAACGTCGGAAAGCAGCCTAAGTTAACTATGTGCACCTGCAACTTCTCAACTTTGTGAATGTATCCCTCTCTCTCCCTATGTTCCTCTCCCCTTCTCTCCCCATTTTTGTCTCCTCTAGATTGCAAAACCCTCTGGGAGGGACCCATCTTTATTTAATGATCATTCAGTAGCAAGTGCATTGCTGGTGCCATATAAGTACTTAACAACAACAAGAGCATCTCTCTGAGCAGTCATTAACTTGGTCTTTGACCTGACCTCCAAAAGTTGTTCTTGCTTTAACCCAAGTCAGTTATGCTGCTGATGTTAACAGGGCCGGCCATAAGTAAATTCAGAAGGGCCCATAGTCGGAGGGGCTCCTGTAGGAAGGCCAGTCCTTGTAGCCTCTAGAACAGAGCTCCTAATGCTTCAGGATGGATTAAGTATTTCTCTAGGGCCCTTCAACTCTCAGCCCCACGGGGGACTATTCTGGGGCCCTGCCCCATCCATTCCCTCTCCTCACCAACTAGGATAGAGGAGCAGGGCTATGTAAGAAGAGGTTAAGGGATGGGGCTATGGAGGATGGGGCCATGGGGGCCTCACAGTTTACTTTCACCATGGGCCCCGCAGATTCTAAGGCTGGCCCAGGATATTAAGTTGAACCCAGGGGTAATCTGGTCATAAAGTATTGTTTGGTGCATTTGGCAGGCAAAGCTGGCCTGAAAAACAACTGGTCAGGTAAAGACTGTGCCTGTTGTTCATTGTGATCATGCAGGTGGATCAGATATCTGCGTGCACATCTGAGTCAACATCATTGATACCCTCACCTGTCATTGCTCAATTCAGGAATTCAAAGGTGCATCGAGATGGAACTCCCAAGCTCATTTTAGGAAGGATTCAACAGTCAAAAGGCATTTTGTAAAGGAGAGTTTCTGTTAATCCAGTGTAATCCTTTTTAGGGCAATCAAACTCAGTCTGATGCATCTCTCATTAGGTCATACAAATCTAAAACCTGGCTTCTTGCTAGCACCTTCACGAAGAAACTCAATGCCATATTTAGACAAAGCACCTTCATAAAATTGAAAGTTTCAAGTGGCATAACTTTCTAGTTCTTTAATTCGTGACATAACAGACACACTCCCCTTTTCTAGAGAATTCTACAAGATGTTCTTATTATTTATTTATTTATTTATTTATTTAGCAAATTTATACCCCGCCCCCTCCTGCAACGCAGCTCGGGGCGGCTTCCAACAATCAATTTTAAAACATTTAAAATTCATTTTAAAATATTAAATATAAAATATACCATATAAAACATATAAAACAGGGCTAGAAAAATAATAAATAAATGGGTGGGGGACTAAAATCATCCCTCCCCACCCTCCCTCCCAAAGGCCTGGGCAAACAGCCAGGTCTTACAGTTCCGCCGAAATGTTAAAAGGCTTGGGGCCAGGCGAGCTTCCTCCGGAAGGGAGTTCCACAGCCGCGGTCCTACCACCGAGAATGCTCGCTCCATCGTGGCCCCCCGTTCTTAGGTGTGGTTATGATTCTCTTTTGACCACAGAGTGACCAATCTGGGTCATATTTGACTTTTCAGTGGTTGAATGGGGAAAGTCTCCTGGCTGACCCAAAATTGGATAGAGTCTATAGCCCCTTTGGAGCCCCTTCTTAGAGCAAGACGGCTCTTTTACAAGCAGACCATCCTGGAGGTGTACAGCATGCTTGGACGCCTCTATGTTGCCCAATCAGAGACAGCAGGAGCTTTAAGTGAGTAATACTTTTCTACCTCCAAGGAGTGCTGAGAGGTACACACTACTACAACGAAGGACCTGTAACTCACTCACTAGACAGACACTGATTTTCTTGCATATATCGTGTATATCGGGAGGGGCACAATGGAGAGGGCATTTTTGGTGGCCGCACTGCAGCTATGGAATACCCTCCCTACGGAGGCCGAGATGGTCCCAACCTCCTTTAGGAGACACTGAAAGCCCTGGATGTTCCTCTAGGCTTTTGGCAGGGTGGATAGGTAAGGGTGGGGGGATTGGGTTAGAATGGGTGGTTGGGGTTGGTTGAAAATTCTGTTTTTAGGACTCCTTGGGAATGGTGGTTTCATTTGTATTCTATTATTGTTGACAACATTTATTGATATATTGTTTTTACTATTTTCACTTGTTTTTAATGTGTTTTATGGTGATGTAAGCCGCCCCAAGCTGCGTGGGAGGAGGGACGGGGTATACATTTTTATATAAAATAAATAAATAAATAAATAAAGAATATAAACAAAAGAAAGAAAGAAAGAAAGAAAAAGAAACCCACCGTATGCAAGATGCAGCTACTGTGATCCCAAGGAATTATATCGTATAACCAGAAATGTCGAGTGCCACTTGTCTTTGATGGATTTCTGCCCTAGGGTAAATAGGCCGTCACCTTAAAAAACATCTTTTAGTGTCAGGCCATGATGGGATAATGCATTGCATCACACTCATCCTACCCTGCATTCTTTTCTTAGATAAAATGTCTTTACAGTTAAAATAAATAATGTCAACACATCTCCCCCCTTTTAAAAAATCCATTATGCTTGAGAACTATTCACTGTTCTCTGGAAAGCATTTGCTTTCTTTTCTTTTTTAAGGATGAGTGTTGAAACTGCTTTATTGTTGCCATTGATGAGGTATCCTCTATCTTTCATTAAAAATTAAATAAAGACCCAAGGGGTTGAAGGAAAATGGATTTTCCATTTTTCTCCCTTTTGCTCTTGAGAATGATTTATGAAGTACAAGTACTTTCATAAACTGAGATACTATACCCTGGAGAAAATAAACTAGAAATTATTCAATTGTTAGTGGCTCAGATTATGAAATGGCCCCCACCAAATTTGCATTGTGTGTTGAAATCATTTTTAACCACATAACTGTAGCTGTGGCCTTGAGAAATTGGAGCAAACAATGCTTCAGTCTTCATCTCCATCACAAACCTTGCCAAGCGGCTTAGTTTCTAATGCTTATTTTGCATAGTCAAACCCCAAATTATTGAACAGAACCTTGGGTTCTGTTCAATAAAGATTACCAAGACATTTGAATTGTGCTGCTTCTACTAGGTTTCCCCATACGTTTAGGCTATTTTTTATACAGCTAATGGTTTATTTAATTTATTTATTTTTTAAAAAACCAACAGATTGAAATAGGAGCACAGTAGAATTGCAATACTTGCTCATCTTGAGAAATGAATAGCTAAAAATCCAGTGTAACAATTCTTCAAGTCTTTCTTTATTTCCAACACGCTATGCTGCTTCAAATCGATCAGTAGTTGGATTTTAAAAATACTTAAGAATTATGGGTGAAATGAGATTTTGACTCCTGCGAGAATCTTGCTGAGAATGGGCTTCTTGGCGAGATACTCTGAGTTGAGAATCTTGGAAGAATTTATGTTCTTGCTGCCATCCTTGGTGAGATTCCCGCGTGCCAAAAACCCACACCCGGCATTCTGCACATACACAAGATGGCCACTGGGGTCCGCACATGCGAGAAAAGCCTGCGGAGACCATTTTACACATGTGCAGAGCATTTAGGGGTTTTTGAGACTCTCATGAGATTGTCAAGAATCCTCAAAAAAACGCTCTACACATGCGCGAAATGGCTACCAGGGGCTGTGCCTGTGCAGAATGGCCGCGATGGATATTCTGTGCATGTGCAGAGCGTTTGGGGGATTTTAAAAATAATTTAGCAAGATTCTCAAGAATCATAGTTAGATCTTGCCGGGGGCTGCAAGAATTTAATGTTGTTCTTAAAAGAATGCTTTCCATTTTCATTTTAGCCCTATATAAAAAGTGCTGTATTGGGTCAGACCAATGGTCCATCAAACACAGTATCCTGTTTCTGACAGTGGCAGCCTTTGATCACGTTGGGGAAGTACCCAACAGGGTCATACTGAAGTGATCCATTCCCTGATATTCACTCCCACCTCCCAATGAAGGCTGTTTCCCCCAACCTTCTTGACTAATAGATATTTTTGGACTTATCCTCCAAGAACTTTTTCAGTCCTTGCTTAACCCAGCTATGCTACTGGCCTTCACAACATCCTTAGGCAATAAGTTCCACAGGTTAATTAGGAACTGAGTGGGGGGGGGGAAAGTACTCCCTTTTGTTTTAAACCTGCTGCTAATTTCATGGAGTGTCCCCTAGTTCTAATATTATTTGAGAAGGTAATTAACAGTTCCCTATTTACACACACCTTTCTTGCACACCATTAGAAAGGATTCAGTGGACCATTGAGGGGCCATTATTTTAAGGACCTACCCTTCCAAAACAAACCTCCGAGTCCTCATAAGATGTTACTACCCGAGACTTCCACTATTATATCTCCATTCCCCTGGAGATATTTTTGAATAGGGGTGTGCAATTCATTTTTGTTATTATGATAATGAAAATGAAAATTTACATTGTCTTTTTCATTATTGTAATAACAAAAAAGATAAACAACAAAAAACAAATTTTAGTTTTTGAAATAATGGGGAAAAATTGAAAAACTTATTTCTGGCTATAACATTTTTGTTTTTTATTCAATTCTGATGAAACTTGGACAGATTGTACCCCCAACAGAGGGAACTAAGTGTACCAGATTTTGGAAATATTGGATAAAGGGAACCACTTTTATAATCAATTAATATTGTGATTTTAAGAAAAACTGCATACACATTCCTGGTAGTGGCTACAACTTCTTTATGTTAAACCTGGAAAGGTTTAACATAAAGATAATATGCAGATAGAAATATCTGCATAACACACTAATCGTTGAGCTGATTGCTTATGGTGTATATGGATTTGTCAGCCATACAAGGTATATTGTAATGAGTGTGTATTGTTAATTCATTTTTATTGATATATATAACCAGGGTTTTATCTCTGTAGAGAATGTTTTAGACTTTAAAGAATATATCATGTACAGTATTTCTAATGTACTAGAGTAATAAATACATATTGTTATTTCCCCTATTCTTTCTTTGTTGTTGGTTTTAGTGGGTTTCTACTGGATAGGTGGAATTGCTGGTGAGGACCCCTATGTTTGTTTTTGTTAAGGTTATGTCCCTTCCCAAGATTACCAATCCTGCCAAATTTCAGAAAGATTGGACAAAGGGTACTGATGTTATAAGACATTAACTTGAAAATGTATTTCTGGGAGTAACATTTTTATATTCCATCCTGTTTACAAGACATTTGGCAGGAATGTATCCCACACCTTCCCTGTCAACTTTGCCAAACAATAGGACAATTTGATAAAGGGCCTCAATTTTATAAGCAATTGACGTTGTCCCCCTGAAGACCATTATTCAGATAAATAGCAGCACATGCAGTGCCAGTCAGAAGCAGGGAACTGGCATGGCAGGGGGAGGGAGGCTGTAGGAGGGAGTATGGGGAGCAACCCAACAGACTTATGGACACATTAACTGGCCAATTATTGCATGCTTCCAGCTTTACAGGACCAATCGGTGGCGTCTTCGAGGCAGGCATAGGGGGCAGCCCTGAGGCGGGCATATAAGGGACATAACTGGGACTCTGGGGATAGCATCCCAGAAATCAGGAGACATAGTTTACACATCCAGACTGGTCAGTTATCATCACAATCACATCCTGCAGCACTGTGACAGAAGACAGAAGAGAATCTCTATTGGCTCTTTCCTAAACAGATGCTTTCGACTTCCTTGTAACAAGTGGGGGAGAGAGGTTGGGATGGTAACAGCACAAAATGAGGATATTTGGTTGACATTTCTTCTGGCCAATTGGCATCACAAACAGATCATATACTACAGTGAAACATAAGAGAATCCTTGTCATAGGCTCCTTCTCTGCATATGCTGTGCAGGCATATAAGATTGTGACCCTTTATCACATCTTTCTGATATTTGTCAGAGATGATCCTGAATGTGTGAGATACAGCCTTAACAAATGTCATGTACACTGGTTTGACTACAAAGTTGTTACAGTCAGACTTACATTTATATGTTAATTGCTTATACCAACAGGACCCTTTATCTAATATTTCTGAAAGTTGGCATAGGTAGTAAAATTGGGGAGGGGTATAATCTTGACAATTTTCATCCACGTTAGATTGGAGACAAAGAAGTTACAGTCAGGAATGTATATGAAGATGCTTGCAAAATAACATAATTCAACTGCTTATAATATCAGATTCCTTTATCCAATCTTTCTAAAATTTGGTACACGTTAAGCCTTCTGGTGGAGGTTATAATCCTTCTAAGATCCATCCAAATATAATGAAAAATTTAAAAGGTAAAGCACAAAATGTGTTTTCCATTTAAACCAATGGAAATCAAAAGAAAAAACAAAACAAAAACAAAATCATATTTATGAAAACAAAAACAAAAGATTTAAATAACAAAAACAAAAAATGAAAGAGAATGATGACATGGGTCCCTAGTGCACACCTCTAACATTGACCCTGGATGGGGAATAGCGGATACAGTACTAGGCTGCAATAGAGAGTTTTAGGAGGGGGCCAGGTAGGGCTGAAACAGCAAGCTGCTTCGGTAGCTTTTTCTGATGGAAAAAGCTCTTCCGCAGTGAGCGGCACGGTGCGATTGAGAGGTTCATTCCACTACTTTCATTCAGCTACTTCCACCAGCTGCAAAAATAGCAGAACAATGTTTGTTCCAACAGTTTCAGTCTTCCGCAATTTCCATTGGAACTGCGAAGTAGCTGGACAATGTTTGTTCTGACAGTTTCCGAATTAGCTGGATGCTGGTGGATTTTGCGGAATGCCAGCAGAAAAGCTTCGGAAAGTTACGGGCAATTCCAAAATGGTGGAATGAAATAGCAGAGTGGAAAAAGGAGTTGCTGCTTCAGCCCTAGGGCCAGGACTGTAGCAGCAGAGGAGAATGAGAGCAGACTGGTGCCACAATGCAAGATGGAGACCTGGCACCTGGTGCTGAAGCAGTGGGAGTCTTGTCTGCTGCCAACAGGGTTGTTTTATTTATTTATATACATTTATATGCTACGGTAGCAGGGGCTCCCCAGGGCCACACGGGGCCCTGGGGTTTCACTCTGGGGAATTAGCTCACCCCTCTGCTATGCTGTTTCAGTCAGAGCCTCGGCTGAAAACCCCCCTGAGACAGGTGGGTACCCTCTTCTAGGACACATCACACAGTCCAGAGGGTATTAGTCCACAGTCCTTTATTGGACCCTGTGTCCAATGTACCTGGGGTGCCGGCTCAGTTGCCTCCACCCTGCAGGCCCAGGTCGGTCTCTCCAAGCTCAGGAGCAACACAGACCATCAACCCCCGAAGTCCATCCAGCCACAGGCTCTGGCCAAGCCTTCCTTAGGCAAGAGGCTCCCTCCTGGGCACAGCCTCTCCCACTTACCTGGGTCCATCTGGTTCTTCAACCTTCAGTAACTTGAAGAGCATAGAGCAGGATGGCTTCTTCCGGGAGATGTTGCTCCTCCAGTTCCCTAGCAAAGACTCCCTCCTCTCTGCCTTGCCTCTCTTTATATCTCAGCAGAGTGGGCGTGGCCAGGATTCTTCTCCTCAGCCTTAAAGGACCAGTGCCCTGCCCACTCTGTCCCTGGAGCTATCAACCTGTTCTCCCCACAGGCTGATCATAGATATGGGCTGGCTCTCCCAGGACCCTACTCATGTGCTAAGCCCTCTGACTGGCCCACACAGCCCCCTTCTTAAAGGCACAGCAGCCGCACAGGACTGCTCCCTGCTACAGCCACCTTTCTCATAAAGGCTCAGTTCAGCTTACAATCAATAAAATCACCTAAATGTCCTCTAACTCCCCCAGCCTATTCCATCCCTGTCTGCCAAATGCCTGGCCAAATAGAAATGTTTTCCACTTTTGCTGGTGCCTAACACTGGGATTGCAAGAAATGGGCAGCATTGATTCCTGATCTTACTCCTTTCCTTTGAGTTAGATCAGGTCTCTCAGCTAATGAAGTTGCAAGAGTGAAGCCAGTGTTGTGGGTGTCACAGCACTAGGTCCTGTTGTACCACTTCACAATGATAGATCACTTCATCTAAGCGTTGCAAAGCTCAGAGGTCATCAAATATCCGTATCTTCATTCTAGATAGGAAAACTGAGGCTTGGACAGAGGAATACAGCAGGAGCTGGAGGAAAGTTTTGTCAGGATTTGGTATCAGTAGGTCTAGAAACGAAGGCTCCCAGGCATAGCTAAGCTTGTTCACCACAACCATTGGGACAGGTACAAGTATGAGGACATAAAGAGAAACCCAAGTCCTGTTCTTTCCCCAGGGACTTCTTAATCCATACCCAGATTGGCTAAGGGCTCTGCCTTAGGATTGGTTGGAACAGAAGGATATTTATTTATTTTTATATTTATTTATATTAAAATTTACATGCTGCCCCCTCCTGCCATAGGCATCTTGGGGTGGCTATCAACATTTAAAAAAAACATATTAAAAAAACAACAGATAAGACTACAGTTAAAACAACCTAAAATCCCAAATTAAACAACTCATCCCCACGCACCCTAACCCAACCCACCCGCCCCATCCCCCTTGGTAAAGGTCTGGTGGAACAGCCAGGTCTTACAGTGTCTGCAGAAAAAGGGGAGGCCAGTGGTCAAGTGGACCTCACCGGGAGGGAGTTCCACAGCCGTGGCGCAGCCACAGAGAACGCCCTCCTCATGGTCGATACCCGGGAAATCCAGAGGACCCTGAGGGGGGTTCCCCCGGCTGACCGGAGGGGCCGATCCAGGACCTGGAGGATGAGGTGGTCCTGCAGATATAGGAATATTATCTGAGCTATAGGTCAGCCTTTAGTTCTGAGCTTCAGACAGAGATCCAGTCTGCTAGTGGTAGGCTTTGCCTTTTGGACTTATTTTATTTATTTCATTATTTATTTATTTCAAAAACTTATTACCCCGCCCCTCCTGCTACAGGCAGCTCGGAGTGGCTTACTACAATAAAAACAATTAAAACAGTTAACACACATTAAAAGGAGGAAACATAAAACAACCACCCCCCTCTATACATACAATTTTAATTTATATCCTACACTCTCTTATCAACAGATAACTCGAGGCGGCTTACAACAAGCAAAATAATACAATAATACATTATCATAAATTCAATTCAACTAAAGCATCCCCAATCACAACTCCCAACCCTAACCCTTACATATGCCCTCCATCCATCTAGTAGTCTTCCAGCACCTACATGCAGGTAGTGTTAGCCATCCTGCCAAATATCTTCCACCTCCACTCTGCTGCCACCAGGGAGAAGCCCTCCTCTACTCCACCCCCTTGCTCTCACCAAGGGGGGAGGGGGAGTCTCTTCCCGGGCAACAAACATATACCCCTCTTCCTCCATCCAGATACTAATCACACCATCTCCATCCATTGGCCCCTGCCGTCTAACCCAGCCAGAGGGCACATCCAAAGGACATCCTCCCCTGGATGCGTCCCCGGCATGGCCACCAACACGGCTACCGACCACCCCCCACTTTTGAAGGTGCAGTCCCGAAGCTGGCCTCCTCACACCCTACACCCTTCCATAAAACAGAGCTGCCAACAACTCAGCCCGGCTGTCAATTTGGGGAGATGGAAAGGGGCGTCCTCCTGCCCATTGAAACCCCACAGCCTGGCTAAATGGTGGAGAAGACCCCCCCCTCACCAAATTTCTCCCAAGGAGGCGGGGGGGAGGGCCCACATCTGCCCTCCACCATAGGTCCCAGAAGGGGCAAGCCCAACCCATCCCCCGCAATAGCTCCCTCAGGGGGAACCACACACCACACATCCCCCAACAAAGTCTTTAAAGGAGGGAGCATGCTATAATCAACTCCCAAGTCCATATTTGAGTCCTGCCCCTGGCCCAGCATACCACGAGATCCACAACCACTCGTTCTGACAGTCCTTCCCACCTTACTCCAGCGACCATCCATTTCGTTGCTCATAGGGCAAAGGGGGCCGGGGTGCCATGGTCCAGCGAACGGCCCCAGCCAACGGCCGACACCCTTTAGGTGTCACCCTTCGGCTGGTTCCCAAAGGGCCCCACCCTCACTGATATTACCTGGGGAGAGAGGGGAGAGCAGAGTGGCAAGCAGCTTCACCAATCCCAGCTGCCCCTGTCTCCACAGCAGACTCTAGACTCTAGAACATGGATGCTCAGGACATGACTCCTTAGCTGGGCCCTTGTGCTACCCCTTCACCCAGGCCTCAAGACTGGGTTCCTGACACCTTTTCCCTTTCATGAGCTACTTTGCAAATCTGGCACACTCCAGGGTGCTTAATGAGTGTACTCAGGGTGAGGGAAGAAAGGGGAGGGTCTAGATCATGAACCAATCATGGACATGAATCCATCTAGTACTCACTGAAACAAATATTTAGTAGGAACTGTATTGCCAAATTCGCATTGTTTCAATTCAGGTCTGCTGAAGCTCCTATGAAGCATCATTTTTGTCGTTTTAATTTGAATGTTTGCTTCAAGTTTTTTTTGGTTGTTTTTTCCTATCATTTCATTTTGAATATTTAGTTATTTGACCAAATATTCAGTTGAACAACTATATAGCCAAACCAAAATGACTGGAATTAAAAAACCAAAAACAAACCAGAGATTTTAACTAATAAACAAATGAATGTTCACCCCACAAACCACAACAAATATTTACAAATTTGGAGTGCTGTGTTATCAAAAAATGCAAATAATAATATTCACAAATACAGATTCACCTAATCTTCATTTCCACACTAGACCCATCGTCTGTTCTGGGGTGCGTTGCATGCCCTCATCTCTGCTTCTGAGCTCACTCTTTCAGTGCTTGGGGTTAAAAATGTGTCCCACAGGACAGATCCAGGAATTGAAGTCAGGCAAAAAATCCCAAAACAAAACAGCCAAAGTCCAAGGGCTCTAACAATCTAGCCAGACAGCTGTAATACCTTCTTTTCTTGTGACGGGGGATCTAGTTTGAGGCAGGAGAGCTAGGACTTGCCTTTCATCCTCTGATGATTGACACAAAAATTTGGTAACACTGTTCCTGCTTCTTGGTCCATACAGAGCTAATGCAAGGTTACTTTAAAAAGTATTTCAGGTTTTTAAACTCTTCATACTCATTGCAAATTTCCTGGAGAGCACAGCTGGCATGTGAAGGCTAATGTTGCTGTTATGAATGAAAAGAATCTAGGATGTTTAAAAAGGGCTCAAAAATATTTGTTTAGAAGATGAAATTACCCTGCCACACTGGTAGAAACATTTGCCAAATCTAGACAAGTTTGCATGCTGTTTATAAGGGGAAATGCATTAGTTTCTTTAGTTCTTTTTAGGGACAGGACATTTTGCTAGTTGAGAGGTATTCTGTGGCTTGTAACATTGGTGTTTCACTAGATGGCAGGAAGACAACACTTCTTAATAAGCCTTGCTCAAAATTACTCTTTGTCAGATGGTTGAAGCCATAATTAAATATGTGTTTCTTGCATGTCAGTGTAGAAGGTCTAGGCCTTTGTGAAGCTAGGGAAGACAGTTCAAATGCTGTACAATTAGCTGTCTAGTGGAGTTTTGTTCCATAGGAGGGTGGAAATACAGGCAAGATCCCCTCCTTACTTTCTATTAACAAGGCAGGTCCACTGAAAATCAATCAAGACTGCCACTGCGAGGTTTGCTTGAGGATTGTTTTGCACCAATGGACTGGGAGAAAGTAAATAAGGACATTTTGGTGTTCATAAAAGCTTCCTCCATATCACAGTAGGTTACAGGGGTGGTGGGCCCTCTAGGGTGTGAGAGGCAATGCCCCTCCTGGTCCCCAGGGTTCCCCTGGCCGGTGGCAGCTGCTGCAGCTTTAATTTAAAAGAAAGAAAGAAACAAACAAAATGGCCCCATCCACATCACGCTGAATGTGCGGAGCCACCTTGAAGAACCTTGTTTAGAGAGGCAGAGACATTCTGAAGGTTTCTGCCTTTCTAAACCAGGTTCTCCGAGGTGGCTTCACACATTCTCACCGGTTGTGTGTGCGCGTGCACACACAACCAGTGACTCACCCCACCCCCTCTGAAGGCTTCCTAAGGAAGCCTTCAGGGTCAAAAGGTGAGGGGTTCTCCCTTTATGCGGAGTGGGTGACTAGAAGAGCCGTCCATTCCACATAAAAGGACCCTGCAATGCAAGAGTGCTGCAGGGGGCACTCTTGCATTGCAGGGGCGGGCAGGGGGAAAGTTCATACAGGGGCACGCAATAGAGATGCCCCTGGTAGGAAATAAGAGCTGAGTATGCATCAGCAGCTTCCAGCCCCCTGTACAGGCTGGGTCCCAGATAGGACTGTACTGGAAAGTCGCAACGGTAGCTATTTCTGCTGGAAACAGTGTTTCTGCAATTAGTGGTACAGCATCACAGAGGCTTTCATTTCGCTAGTTTCATTCTGCTACTTCCGCAGTTCTGCTAATTTCATTCCTCTACTTCCACAAGCTTCACAAATAGCGGAAACATGCCATTTTCACTACTTCCGCCATTCCGTCAGCGCCA
>QEPC01011901.1:2760271-2779767 GCA_003113815.1 Sphenodon punctatus | reverse complement strand
CTGGGAGCCAGGACTTCTAGGTTCACTGGGAGGGGAGTGGGGGCTAGTGAGTTAGAGCATTGGGGGGGTCTGGGAGCCAGGACTCCTGGGTTCACTTGGAGGGGAGTGGGGGCTAGTGGGTTAGAGCAGGGGGTGCTGGGAGCCAGGGCTCCTGGGTTCTCATGGAGGGGAGTGGGAACTAGTGGGTTAGTGCAGGGGGTGCTGGGAGCCAAAATGCTGTTCAAAATGCTGGAAATGGGATGTGCGTGGTAAAATTGGACTCAGGCTGTGACTGGGGTGCTTTAAAAGGATGGGTCCCTGTGTTTTGGGTTTATAAATTATTTATTTTAAATTTGATGTGCATGTAGACTGTGTTTTCTTCCATCTGATGTTAACCCTGGGAACTCCTTGCTGCTGTGTTTTGCCAGTGTTTGGAGTGTTTCCCTGTGTTTTAGGTTTACAAATTATTTATTTTAAGCTTGATGTGCATGTAGACTGTGTTTTCTTCCATCCGATGTTAACCCTGGGAACTCTTTGCTGCTGGGTTATGCCATGCCACTGGCCTACCGTCCCCCTGGCTGCACGTACCGTCCCCCTGGCTCTGCCCCTAGGCCCGCCGGCCCGGCCTTACTGCCCCAGTGCCCCTCCAACATCAAAACCCACCAGCTGCCCCTGGTAGGTTATAACATAGTCGTGCATTTTAAAATAATATTCACATTCCCATATCACAAAATGATGAGAATGATTCATAAAAAAGACTTCCTACATCCCAACTCCATCATGGAGTAACTACTTTCAGGAGGAAACTACTTTCAGGTTATCCAACACAGTACCTTTTCTTTGGTGCATCACTGTTTGAGCTTTAATCAACACGTGCCCAAATGGCAAGTTTAAAATGAGCGCTCAACCAAGCTCCTTAGATTAAAACCGACGATCAACATGGAAGCAAGACAAATCACACATTCAATGTGTGTATGCTCCTTTCTAACAGAAACTGGAGGGGCTGTTTTAATTAGAGTTTAAAACACATAATTGTCTGGAAAGGGCTGGTACAAGGGAAACTGGAGCGTGACTGATTCTGTTTATGTGGACCTCATGGCTAGTAACCCAAAGGATTGATACCTTCTCCTTCTCATAGACTCTAATTCCATACATTGTAACAGATTTAAGGGAGGAAAATATATAATGTGTCCAGAATATTAAAAAAAACAGGCAGTAGGGACCCTTGTGGCACAAGAGCACGGGCCCTTTTTACACGGAAGGGGGTGGGGGGAATGGGTGTTCTGGCATGGTGGGTGGAGGTGGGTGGGTGTCCCTTTACACGGACACCCACCCACGGGGCTTCCTATGGTTTTCTGGAGGGCTCCGTGGGTGGGGGTCGGTGGGTGATGGGTGTTGCGTAGGAGCACACACCCTCATTCATCCTGCTTGTTGTTCATGCGGATGAACACCGAGTGACCACCCATCCCCCCACCCACTGCCGGCCATTTACATGGATGCTCCTCCCCCGCACACCCACCCAAACACTAAGTCGGGGGGCAGGGGGAAATCCATGCAAAAATGGCGATGGAAAGAACATTTCTGGACAGCCATGTGCTCGGGATGTTGTAGCAGTATTCGCCCTGCACCAAAGTTGGTGGGCTGGTTGGACTAGATGACTCCCAAAGTATCTTCCAACTCTATGATCCAATGGAATAGTACTCCAGTGTTACTTTAATAATGCACTGAACCTTCATCCTTGGAACCTTTGAGGCTGAAGATTTGACCACATTGGCTGATCCATCTCTGTGTCTGGGTCTCCATACCTGACAGAGAACTTTGCTGGCAAAGAAATGGACACATAACACATCACACCAGGTCCTCTCAGAAGACTGTTTAGATGGTGCTCAGTCATTGTGGCACACAGCTAAGCAGAAACGAACATCTGTTTAGAGAAGGAAATGAGGCAGATAAAGGATGGAGTGTGTTGATGAGCTGTGAGGGAGGAGGGGTACAGAGAGACTACTAGCTAGCGACATGCCAGACCATTATTAACCTGGTTTGTGGTGGAAGAAAGGCTTAGAGTAGATAATCAATCTTTTTTAGGGTTGTGGAAGTGTCTCTCCCCCTCATAACTTTTGGTGCAGACCAATTAAAACCCCATTTCGTAAAAGGTCCAAAGCAGGGACTTAAAATGTGCACCATGTAAGTGTATCTTCAGGGGCAATATGGTCTTCTTTATAGACAAAAGGTCTCAATGACTTGTACCAAGCGTGATCCCCACTTTCCTCCTAGATAATCATTAGCGTTGATGCTTGCTGAATGGGGCTATTTGCTAGGGGTGTGAAATTTGTATTATTTTAATCAATTACCAAAACAAATGAAGCCCCATTCATTTTCTCATAATTAGGGTAATGAACATGAATTAATAAGCAAATGACATTTGTTGGATTTCATTTGTTGTCATTTTTATTTTTTTGTTTTATTTAATTAAAATATATACATATTTATAAATAATTTTTTTAAAAGCACTGTGCATGAGCCAAATGACCACTGGCATAATTTTGGGAAAGGGCTGCACAGGGGCAGAACAGCCCTGGTGGCAATTGCAGTGATTTTTTTAAACAAAATTATTTTTCATAAAATAAATTGAAAAAAATAAACAAACAAAAACAGTGGAGTCCTTTATGACCCGCCCCCCAAAAAACAATGGGATTTTTTTGTAAACAAACAAAAATGAATGATGTGCCTTCAGCACACTCTACTACTTGTTTCATTCAAACTGCCAGTGTCTCAAAATCAGAGTAGCATGTACAATCTCTCCCAAGAGTACAGCACAGTACTGGGTCCAGTAGCCGCCTTTATAATCTTTACAGTTTTGCTTTAATACTTAGACATGGTGTTTCCTATGCTTAGTAATGTCAATTACTTACAATTGTAAAGACCCAATAGCAACCATCATTGTATACAGCCAATGATCTCACCTAAAGCATCCATCCCTAATATGCTACTTGTGACCAAGGGCGCTTGCAGAATTAAATTCATGGGGGTGCAGAAGGTGGGAGAATCCCTTCACCCTGCCCCCTTCCAGTGCAACCATGTCCCTTTCCAAGTGTCCTGGCATCACACTTGTTTGGAAAGGGGGCATGAGCACATCAGAAGGATGTGTGGGGGGTCCTCTTTGCCCACCCTGTGATGTCATACACTTGGAAGGAGGTGTGTGACCATATCAAAAAGAGGCAGGAAGCTTCTTTGGTCCTGCCCGTATCCAATGTGGTCCCACCCTCTGCCCAAAGGTTTCAGAATGGGCAGGACCAGGTGGGAGCAGCTGAACTCGCTTGTACCCTCTTCCCAGCACACATGCTTCTACGTTGGAGTACTTCTTTAGTTTTTGTAGGGCTGAAACTTGATCTTGATTTTTTCTCAATTCTTGCCGAGAATCATGTTTCTTGACTTGTTTTTAGTGATAATTGATAATTGAGAAAAACTCCAGTTCTCCTTGACACTTTCAGTTGAGAATTTTTCTTGATTTACCATTTACCAATTACCAAGTTTTATCGTTTACTGTAATTTACGGTGTACTGTATATCGATTTTCCATGTACCACTTACTGTGAATCATGTTCATCCCGGTAATGTGCACGTGCAAAAAGGTTGCCCATTTCCAAAATGATGGTGACACTACTGGCGCCATCTTGGAAGAGGGCTGCACATGTACAGAACAGCTGCAGTGGACATTTTGCTTATGCTCATTACCAGGACAAACGCAGTACACACCATAAGCAGTACACAGTAAATCATGATAAACAGTAAACACAGAAAAATTATTGACCGAGATCTCGAACCATTACTGAGATCATCTGAAGATCTCCACAATGATTCTCAAATTAATTCTCATTTCAGCCCTAGTTTTTTGTGCTATAAAATATTTGAAGTCATAGTTTTATTTACTAAAATAAGCTTATTGATGTACTATAGTGATAATACATTAAGTTGGTAAGAAAGTTCAGGAAGAAAGACGGGTACATTAGAGTTGGCCAACGACTCCAACTCTTGGAGGGATTAAGTACATCTGTGTCCCTGAATTATAGTACAAAAGCTTACGTCTTTGGTTATGACAGGAGTAGTTTAAGCCACAGGCTGTGTGCCCTCTACCTTTTCTACCCCTTTCTCTTGTATTTCTGAAAGCTGAATCTCAGCAACAGCATAGCTGTGATCTTCAAGAGCAATCCTATACTTTAGTATGTTACTCAACTAACAACAAAAATGGGAGACTGCACAATAGAATTGCCATTGTACAGTTCCAGAAATAAATAAGCAAAGATAAGGATTTCAGGTCTTCAGGAAAGTGCTCTCTGCTTCAGTGGAGAACAACAGTTTTTATAGTAAACAGCATGAAAACATAGGAACTCAGGAAGAGGGGACCCTGCAGTTTAGATAGCGTCATTGATTAAAATATTGGCAATTATATGTAGGAGTTTTGCATCTTGATTCCCTTCTGCTGCACCCAAATGAAGTCACCTGATGGGTCCCTCTCTCTTTGAAAAATAAGTTGTCAACAGTTTCCATTTCCCAAACTGCTGTACAACAATATTGTGGAGGAGAGGAAGCAAGAAATATACACTATACTTGTGTTCAGAGCTAAATAGCACTCCCAAAGTTCTCCTCCATCAAGAACAGTGATCTGACAGAGGAACATTAAACCCATCAGTCCTGGCTTCAGCCTATCATCTCTATTCCTCTTTTCCATTGGTGTAACTTTGGAGTAAATGTTTCCCTCTCTCTTTCCTGAAGTTCTAGTGAGCCAGTTCCTCTCCCCCCATCCCCCGCTCAAAAAACCTTTGTCCTACAAATTAAAATCAATCAGGGGAAAGGAAAACAATTGATAGATCCCATTCTCCATCACCTCATTTCTCATACTGAACCCGACCGGAAGGAGAGAGCTGTTAGAAGCTCTGTCTGGAACTTAAAGGTTATGGGGGGGGGGGGGATGACGACATCCATGCCCCCTTTCTCTGAAAGTGTCAGGCCGGCTCCGCGGGGCCTGAGGAGCTGGGGAAGAGTCCGCCTAGGGGCCTGGCGGCACTCCCGGACCTGGCTGGTCCCCAAGAGACTCAACCACGGTGTCCCACCAGCACAGTCAATAATGGCTCCCGTGGCCCCCAAAACGGTGATCAGTGTCTATGCCTGAGATACTGGCCCCTGGATTTTGTTACCTGTGGACCTGTGATCGAGTAAGCATTCGAGTGAGAGAGAGAGAGAACGTGAGTACGAGCAATTGGAGAGTCAATGGTGTGTAAACGTAAGTACTTGACCCTGACTTGTGATACCCCTACACCTGCTACCTCCCTGTGTGCCCTGGGTGCCCCCTGTATGTGTGTACCCTATCCCCCCTTCCTGTTCTCCCTGGGTATCACGTGTGCACCCCTTTCCCCACATCTTCTCCGTCCCCAGACCCTTAGTCCTGGTTCCAGTGTGAAAGGTGGTCGTGTGCGTAGCGGTGGCTTGTGTGTGGGCACAGCCCCTTGCGAATTCTGGTGTTGCACTTTGCCTCCCTATGATGATCTAGGCTGGGGAGATATCCCTTATGATTCTGAGGGATATATTTCAGGCAAGTGCCGACTGTCCTCAGAGGCCCCACCTTTCCCATCCCTTAAACCCCCCATTCCTCACAGAAAGTTGGAAGGGATGCATCCTCCTGCCCCCCCCTCTTGATTATATCCATGCTCTATTCCGTTAAAAAGCTCATTTCACACACAATGGGTAGAAACACACATGAAGGCAGCGCGGAAGTGACCTTTCCTGGGAAGGAAAACTACAGCAGACACGGTATGGGCTGGGCTGGGCTTCCGAAGAAACGTGCCTGTGGCCAGGACCCTGGGGAGAGCAGGAAGAACCAGGAACATGCGACCGGTCACCCCCATCCCTGCGCTGCACCCAGATCCTCACCATGATGGACAGCCATGGCGGCCCCTATGTGGGCCAGGTTGGTGGTCTGGAAACAGATGTGATAGCCCGCTATGGTCCAGTTGGGTGGGCCTTAGCCCGGGCTAGCTGTCGACACAGCCCAGGACAATCCCGGGCCAACATCTGGTGGCTCCTGCACACATGTGCAGGTGAGGCCCAGGACAAAGCAGGCTACAGTGGGCCACTGTCACAATTGTTTTTACCTAGTGTTATCTCCCATTGTAGTTATTGCTCTTCAATGAAGTTTGGAATTCAGTTTGGGTTCTGTTTATGATCAAGCCACTGAGCTGCATATATTTAACAAAACCATCCAAGTGAGGGGAGAAAAGGGGTTAAATAAATCACATCAGGTGCACCAACTAGAGTTGTAAAATGTTTGCTCAATAAGAATTCCAAAGCCATTTATATCAGTAGTGTAAGAAATGGGACCAAATACTTCATTGCTCATTTCTTTCTACCTGTCCTTCATTTTCACAGTTGGAATTCACCCTCCCTAAACCAGCACAATCTCAGATCCATCAGTGCTTGTGCAGGGACTGGGGAGCGGTGAGGGAGGGGGACTTGGGAATTTGGATTGCATTGCTGATGCTGACATTTAGCTACAGACCTTTGGGAACATTGTATGGTTGCAAAACTAATTACTGCTCTTCTAACTCCTAAAGTAAATCATTAACTTAATCCACATCAATAATATTCTAGTTTTCTCAGCTCTGAAATCCATCTGTAGGATATCTGAGATACTAGACCAAGTTATCCAATCATAGATCCAAGCATGCTACACTGAGCATCTTACAAACTGGCCCAGTTGGGACAGTGCCAAAGCAAAGCTCTCCGGCGTATATTTTCAAACCCAAACCTCAATGGAAAGCAGAAAAGCAGAAAAGCACACGGATGTGAAAACGGAGGGATAAACTGCCACGTTTTGTAGCTCTACAAACATCCCTGCTTCATTCCACATATCATATTAGTACATTCACTGTGTTGCTGACACACTCTCAATCTGACTTGCTTTATTTTTACAAGGAAAACAAAATGTGAGAGCAATGTTCTGCCTGGCAAGAGAGACTTTGCATGTCAGTTGCCATGTTCCCTGCAGTCACTTAACAGAGTTAAAAAACCTATCATTTAAAAAAATCACATACACACTCTCTCTCTCCCCCCGCCCCCCGATTTTGGAGAAACATTACATTGTTCCCTTGTGGGGGAGAGGATGGAAGAGGAGGGAGGTTCCCCAATAACCACACACACACACACACACACACACACACACACACATCTTTATAGTTTATTTATTTTATTTATTTAATAAATTTATACCCCGCCCCTCCTGCCATGCAGCCCGGGGCGGCTTCCAACAACTTTAAAATACAATAAAACCATAAAAAACTCTCATAAACATAATAATACTTATTAAAATATTAAAACAGGGCTAAAGTTATAAATATAATAGACAAACTAAAAACAAAAATAGGTGGGGGAGCTAAAACATCTCACCCTACCCACCCTCCCTCCCAAAGGCCTGGGCGAACAGCTAGGTCTTACAACTTCGCATAACTTAGTGATGCAGACAATAAGCAGATTTAGCTAACTGCTACATTCAGAACAGCACCTTGAAAATATTTATGTACAACTCAAGGAAGTGCTTCCATTCATGGTTATACTGCTATTGGGGAACCTTCCCCCTCTTCCCCCCCCAAAAAGGGAACAATCTAATGTTTCTTCTAAATGGGGAGGAAAATTCAAACACTCTCCAGAGCACATGCCTTCAAGTGGGTTGTAAAGAACAAATGTAATAGATATTGCAACTCCTGCAATTTTCACTGTTACTTTTGTGATCTTTCATTTTGAAGTGGGGTGACTCACCCACAGAGACCTAAGCAAAGAAGATTCAAGTTTTTCATAAGGTGTTCCCTTAAGCTCTCCACACCAAAAGTGTATTAATATATGCTAAAATGAAGACGTCACTGCTAAGAGATACATAGGAATAAATTCTCTTCTTACGTCCATTGCTCTTACACCACTGTAACTCTAGAGGTGCCGATCCCATACCCCACAGATCCCGAGTGCAGCATTGCACAAATTGTGCAGATCTCCACTGCAGGCAAATTGTGCCTCGTGGAACTGTGCACATACACACACAAGTAGGATCCACGGGGCATAGGACTGGCCCCACTGATTTTAATAAATTTACACCTAACTCTGCACTGGCCTTAAGTGAGAGCAAAATCAGGTCCTAAATCTCTACCAATTAGAGAGATTCACACTGAGAGGAAGAAACCCCAGAGTTCTGAATTGGTTGGGCCATGTTGAGGATAAAGGAATACAAATCATATTAATTAAATCAAGTTCATGTCTTCTGGGAGGTGCACTACAGATCATTACTTATTGTAAAACCATTTGCCAAAGTGCAGCAAGCTTTAACTTAAAATACTGGAATAAAAATCCAGCAGAACTATTGCCTGGAGCTCCGCATTTAATTCTGTACATATTTAACACAGTTAAAACATGCAGAGATCCACATACGATAAATAAGCTGTGGGGCAAAACACGAGAGAAACATTCAGGAAGCACAATGGATGGAGAGGTAGAAAGAATGAATGGGAAAGGTGGATTTAAAGAAAGGGCTAGAACAAGAAGTGGGACTGGATTTGGTACAGTTAGAGAGGAATAAGGATGCCGATGAAAGTGTAATTGACAGGAAGACAAGATCCAAGGTTGAAAGATGGAGAAGGGGACTGAAGGGAACAGGGCAGACAAAGAGTTTGGAGGGGAATGGGAAATGAAAGGGAAAAGACGTAGATGTAAATGAGATGGGAGATGTAGACAAAGATGAGATTACATAGGGATTGAAGGGAAGGATAAGATTGATTTTGATATGGAAAAACTCAGGAAGGTTGTGGAGAGGTTTAAGGTGGCAAGTGTTTGGAGAGGGAGGAAAGAAAAATTATTTTGGGGCACTTTCTGACAAATCGGGTGTCTTCTGACAGTTGTGGGACTGTCCACACCCAGAGCTGCTCTGTGGGTGTACCCCCACATCTGCCTGCATCCAGCCCCCCCTGCCCACATCCCCCCCCCCACACACACCATAGAGTTGCGGGTGGATCACCTGATGCTCTAGGCTGCCGCCTGCAGCTCTCTGGGGTTGCCCAGGGTAACCTCCAACCAAGAGCAGAGCTGCAGCAGCCATCTGCCGTGGCAGACAGACAGCAGCTCTGCCTCCAACCGGTGCCCCAGGTTTGGGCAGCCTGCCCCACTGGTGGTGCTCCAGGATGTTCTGGGGCACAGCAAGCGGGATTGTGCACCTGTCTGGGGTCCTGGCTGTGGGGTATCCAGGATGTAGGAGGTCAGGGTCGGAACCAGCAAGGAGAGAGTAGGGGACAAGGCCAAGGACAGGGGTTAGGAACAAGACAGGGGAAAAGGGAAACAGACCACATGGCTAAAGCAAAGAACCCAAGGGACAAGGTTAGACACAGGGAATGAGAGCCACAAGGTAGCAAATAGGAGGCAGTAGGGGAAAGGACAATGGAGGGGTCTGGAGACGAGTGTGGGAACAAAGGAAGGGAGAAGAACCCCATAGCTGTTCTCCCAGGTTACGAAGAGCAAACCTCTTAGAGCTACAATTTCAGGGAGGGAATCAGATCATCGAGTTTTCTAGGAGAAAAGGAAGCACACAGAGGAGTACAAGGAACCAGGAAACAAGGTATTAGGAAGCCAGAGGTTTAGGGGGCAGGAACACAGGGCTAGAACCACAAGCAAAGGGGCTAGAACAAGAGGCAAGACACAAGGGGGCTCTGGGCTAGAGCAAGGAGGCTAGGGAACAAGAGTGCAAGGATTGGAGTGAAAGGGAGAAGGAAGGAGATGGAGTAGAAATAGGAGTTGCTCTGCCCAACTTCGTGCCTGTACAAGCATGTGTTTTATGCTACCTGGTACCTAATCAGGAAGTTGGGAGGTGGGGCTGGAGTTCAGGGGAAACACCTGGAAAGAGCATGGTTCAGGCAAGCGCTGGGCAAACACTGAAGGATCCATAAGACAGACAAACAGAGCTGAGGTCAGGTCTAGGGAATGGCACCAGAAGCAGAGGCAGTGCCCCAAAACCACGGGGGTTCAAGACCCACAGGACCTTACAGCATCTGCAAGGGACTGCCTCACCTTCTGCGCCTCAGGGCGATCCCTGCAGTCTGCCAGGGGCACCTTCCTGGAGGTCCCCCGTGTGAAACGGGGGGCCACAATTGAGAGGGCGTTCTCAGTGGCCGGGCCGCGACTCTGGAAATCCCTCCCGGAGGAAGCCCGTCTGGCCCCGGTTCTGATGGCTTTTCACTGAGCCTGTAAGACCTGGCTGTTTTCCCAGGCCTTCGGAGGGGAGGGGAGGGAGGGGTTTTAATCATTTACTGTGATGATGTTTTTATATGTTTTTATTGTTGTTTTACCTTGTTGTGAGCCACCCTGGGATACCGTAGGCATGAGGTGGCAGCCAATAAATATGAATAAATAAATAAATAAATAAATAAATCTGTTCAGCGTGCACATCTGGCAGCTTGCCTTTACACGAATGGGCCACCCGGGGGTGAGGCGAAGCTAAGGCGGGGCTGCCATCTGTCTGTTTACACCCAGAACATTAACCAGAAGTCGCTACTTTGATTTAACTAAACACTTTGGTACCGTTCCTACTGCAGCTGCAAACCAAAGTAGTTATTTTGCAATCTCCCCCATAATGGTCATGGCAAACAATGGTTTTACTTAGAAGTAAAGCATTCGCACTATAGTTACTTTGACGTTAGGAAACAAAATGAAACAAGTAAATCTGATTTTTTTCTGGAATACATAGTTCTCTTCCTACCCCTGAATAACGTTTGTTATGGGCTCTCTACGTGTGAATGAACTGGAACTAAAGGACTAAGAACATAGAAGTATGTGTGTCTTGGGACGTAACCTTAGGAACAGTGACTAGGAAAGATTCCCTTCCCCACCTTCCCCCTCTTCTCTTGAAGAGAGGACTAGGTATCTATAGCACGGGGTGGGGGGAGGACAAGTGTTTCTACTACTGAGAGAAAGCCACACGGCGATAGATGGGGAAGCATCATAGGCTGGAAACCTGGGATTGTGAAACTCGGATGGTGACTGGGAAAGGAGGCAGTGGAGAGGGATTAGGAAAGAAAGTAATGCATTCAGTTTGGGAATGGCTGTATTCTGGCAGGAATGTTGTTTAGTAGTTACAGTGTATAACTTTGCATATTATGCTACCAGTCAGATTTATCTGAAAAGACTGATGTTTCATCTGTTTTGGCACGGTCTATACTAGGGGTAGGGAAGCTCAGGTCCGAGGGTCAAATGTAGCCAACAACTAGATTTTATTTCACCCCTTTATAGTTCCTGAATTTTTCCCCTTGATTCAGTTTCTCTTCCCAAAACACTGAATGAGTTAGCTCAAGGAACGTGAGGAGAGATGAGGGCATATACACAAGGACAGGGGACACACTCATGACCTAGACCCTTCTCTTCCTTTCCCTACCCTGAGCACACGCTGTAAGCACTCCTGTCTCCAACTTCTTGGCAGCCCTCAGAGCTTGTTTTCAAAGTGGACTCTTGGAGGGAAAAGGCTCCATACTTTTATCTATGCTTTTCCCTTGCCTTTGGGTGTATACTATTTATTTACACTAGGCAGATATGGACCATTTTGGAAAGGTAACCAATGGGTGTTTTCACACAGAATGCCACCATAGGTGGCCACACTTTGGCATCACATTTGATCCTGCCCGCCAGATATTACTGTGGGGGTGCTCCCCAGACCATGGCAGGATTTAGCCTGCACTGTGACCTGGGCTCCCTGCCAGCTCACAGTATGGGCTATAGAGGTGTGCACCAGGGGCCCATGTCATTTTTGTTTTTGTTTTTTGTTTTTGTTATTTAAATCTGTTGTTTTTATTTTCATAAATATCAAATTGTCATTTTCGTTTTTGCTTTCGTTTTCCATTGGTTTAAATGGAAAACACATTTTCGGCTGTAACGTTTTGATTTTTCATTATATTTGTCTGAAACATGATTATACCTCCAATGGAAGGCATTATGTGTACCAAACTTCAAAAAGTTTGGATAAAGGAATCCAATTTTAGAAGCAGTTGAATTTTTTATTTTACAAAATTCTTCATATACATTCTTAGGTGTAACTTCTTTGCTTCACATTTAATGTAGATGAAACTTGGCAAATTTATACCCCTTCCCACATTTACTATCTTGGACAACTTTAAGAAGGATTAGATAAAGGATCCTGGTGGTATAAGTAATTAACTTATAAATGTATGTCTTACTAGAACATCTTTAAAGTCCAACCAGTGTACATGAAATTTGGCAGGGATCTATATCACGCTTTCACAATTATCTTGGTCAAATATCAGAAATACATGATAAAGGGACCCAATTGTATATTCCTGCACAGCATATGCAGAGAAGGAGCCTATCCCAGGGATTCTCTTACGGGTCACTGTGGTATAAGATCGGTTTGTGATGCAATTGGCCACCAGAAATGTCAACCAAATATCCTCATTCTGTGCTGTGTGACCATCCCAACATCTCTCCCCCACTTGTTACTGGGAAGTAGGAAGCATCTGTTTAGGAAAGAGCCAAATAGAGATTCTATTATGTCCTTGTCACAGTGCTGCAGGATGTGATTGTGATGATAATTGGCCAGTCAGGATGTGTAAACTATGTCTCATTATTTGTGGGATGCTATCTCCAAAGTCCCAGTTATGTCCCTTCTATGCCTGCCTGAGGGCTGTCCCGTATGCCCACCTTGAAGCCACTACCGATTGGTCCTGTAAATCTGGAAGCATGCAGTGATTGTCCAGTGAATGTGTCTGTCCGTCTTTTGGGTTGCTCCACATCCTCCCTCCTACAGCCTCTCTCCCCCTGCCATGGCAGGTGCCTGCCTCTGACTGGCACTGCAGTGCATGTGCTGCTATCTATCTGAATAATGGTCTTAAAGGGGACAACTCTAATTGCTTAAAAAATTGGGTCCCTTTATCAAATCATCCTGTAGTTTGTCAGAAATGATCAGGAAGGTATGTGATACATTCATACCAATTATCTTGTAAACAGGATGGAATATACAAATGTTATAGTTGGAAAAGTATTTTCAAGTTAATGTCTTATACCATCAGGACTCTTTATCAAGCTTTCTGAGAATTGGCAAGTGTGGTAAGCTTGTGGAGGGACATGATATTCACAGGTTTCATGCAAATTGGATGGAAGATAAAGAAGGTGTAGCCATGAATGTGTATGGAGCTTTTCTTAAAATCACAACATTCAATTGCTTCTGAAATCTGTTCCCTTTATTTAACAGTTTCAAACACTGGTACACATAATGCCCTCCCTTGGTGGTACAAGCACCCTAAGGTTCATCACAATTGAATAAGAAACAAAAATGTTATAGCCAGAAATACATTCTTCAGTGTTTTCCCTTTATTTCAAAAATGAAATGTTGTTTTCATTTCTATTTTCATTATTATTTTTTGATGTTTTTGTCATTGCAATAAAAATAATGAAAATGACAATTTTCATTATAGTTATTGTAATAAGAAAAATGGCATGCCCTAGTGGGCCAAGCCCTACCACAGTCTGGGGAAGCCATCCTTGGACCGATTTAGAACCGGCCATCACATGTGATGGCTTGTTCTTCACAACTCCAGTCAGGGGCTAGATCTTTTCTGGTTTGGCACGGCGGCCTCATAGGTTGCTGGACCGTACATCAGGGAGGAGGGCAGGCTGCAGACATGGTTTGCACAGACCCAACCCCTTTCCAGTCTGGGCCACCAGCACATCTGATTGGTGGCCTGGCTGGATTCTGGCCAGTGTGAGGGCCTTCACCCCAGGCAGAATCAAAGCATGGTGGCAGAAGGCACCATCACGTTTGAAACACCCAATATTCATTCATCAAAACAAAAGGAAAAAAATTGGTCAAAGTTTTTACTTTTGTATAATGCAGAGAAAGCATCTTTTTTTTCATATCATTTTTTTTCCTTTGTGTTTTTGCATTTTGCCCTCAAACTGACAATGTTTGCACCAAGTTCTCTGCAGATTCACACAGCATAAATACTCTAGCCTTTTCAGCACTCTCTTTTCGATGGCCTGAGTCCACAGTCTCTGCAGATACATTATAAAATTATTGGTTTCACAGAAACATTCCTTTACACTATCGAACATTTTAACACTGCAAAAATAAATTGAGTTTGGAACACACCATTATTTTTCGCTTCAGTTTCTGTAAGGAATATATGATTTTAAAGAATGCTCATCACAATTTTGACACTAAAGCAGCCAAACATCACACTTCATGTTCTAACATTCCCTTAACAGGTACATAAATGACACTTCTTCACAGGCGTAATGGAGAACGTTAGTGATTATGTACACCAAAGTGACTGAGCCAACAACTACTCTAATGGAGGGAGCAAGTTTGATTAACAGCAAGTGCCACTAAAAGAACAGATTGTTTTATGGGACGAATGAATCAAGCAGAAGGTACCAATACAATATGTCTTTGCCCATTGGCTAAAACTTTGCAAAGAAAAGAATGGGAATAAATAATGCTAGCAGTTGTATAGCTGCTTTTCTTCCAAGACTTTAAAATATTATTTTCTATCCCGTTCTACTCTTGGAGCTCAATCCTGCAGGGTGTTGAGCACACTTGCCAAAGCTAACAAAGCACTTCAGCACATGATGGACTATAAGCTTGTGTGTAGTCCCATGAATGTCACTGGGACTAAACATATGCTTAAAGCAACGTTTGTGTTTAAGTATTTCTATGGATTGAACTAGTATTCTCAGCACATTGAAGGATCAAACCTATTGTACGTAAACATTATAACACAGATCACAATCCTGAAACTGCTTCCAACCTGCTAAATCCGATAAAGTTCATTGGATGCCGATGGCATAAGCATGTTGTAGAACATCTGGCACTGTACATCCGGCAACAGGTCAATCTTTCTCTCTCCGAAATGGAAGTACATATATATCTGGGGAAAAGATTCCACTCTAGGAGAATATTTTGGGTAAACATTAGGGTTGGCCAGAAAAGGGATTTCACATCTCACGGAAACCAACAGTGTCATAAAGCAAAATTATGAAAAGTTGTATATTTTAATAAAATAAATAATAATAACAAAACAACAACAACAACAACAACATGTTCACAAAAAATAAGTGTTTTTTTCTTCATTTCAGACACACTGCCAATGAGCACAGCAGTGTGGCTGAAATGGCACCTCAGCAAACCCGTTAAATTGATGGTACTCAAACCCGCTACCAGAGTTTGCAAGTGGGCAGGTGGAGGAGTTATACAAAGAGAGGAGACTTCATTGAAAGAAGCTGTAGTAAAGGAGAATAGAAGAGAAGCAAGAGCTTCAAGGAGAAGGGATTGGAATGGAGAGAGCTGGGAGGTGTAAAAGTGAGGTCAAGGTGAATGCTGTTGAGCTTGTTCTTGAAGAAGGAGGCAAGATCCTGTGCAGGGAGAGAGGAAGGGAGAGGGGGAAAGAGAGGTCTGAGAAGGGAAGCGAAAGTTGAGAAGAGACGCTGGGGATTGCGCGAGTTAGAATCGGGCTTGAGAAATAGTGCTGCTTAGCAAGGGAGTTGGCCAAAGTGAAGGAGGAAAGAATGAACTCAGAAGTACTCAGCAATAAAGAAGCTGTTTTCTCTCTCTACCTCCAATACTGTGCTCATTGCCTTTGTTCTATGTTTTACTTTGGTCTCACCAAATATATCACATAAAATATTTCACTTAAAAAAACAAAAAAAACCTCTGGAGATCTGTCCACCATTTTGGAACACGCATGTAATTGATTGTATATGTTTTAATGTTGTAAGCCGCCCCAGGCTGCTTGGAGCAGGAGGGGTGGGGGAGTAAATGATTTTATAAATAAATAAAAATAAATAAATAAATTATTATTAGCTGCAGTCTCCTGGGTAGGGAACTTGTGACTACATTGCACAACTAATTCCAGTTCCTAGCATATTTTTCCTTTGATTTCTGTATTCACTATCTACAGTGTTATGGGTGGTTAACCTATCTTTCAGTTGTGGATTTGCTTCTCAAATCTACAGGAGTAAATGGGAAAGTTTGTATTTATTTTATTTTTTTTTGGGGGGGGGGGGAAGAGTTGTTTTTAATGAACGGTGGTTCTAGGCCCCTTAGCAACAACAATAAGTAGATACTGACTTTTTTTTCTGGGAACATCAAGATTTGTTGCTCCAAAGGTAAGTGGTTTCAGAGGGCAATATCAGCCTGCAAAATCTATGGAGTAAGAAGAGGAACACCCCTCCCCCACACCACTATATAAAAATACTTTTAAATCAATTGTAAAATACTGGGGGAAGAATGATAGAATTTAAGCCTATTAGACCAGGAATTATGCAGTGGCCACCTTTGAAAAGACAGCAATTGGGAACAGATACCAGAGTTGCTAAAATTATTTTATACTCAAAACTGGGGAGGAGGGGGAGAAGGAGTAATGACATATGCCACTCTGATTGCTAGTGGTGATATTTCCATGGCAACCTTTCTATATCAAAATCAGAAAACTCAACACTGAGCTTTTTATTGACCTTTTAAATACATACTACCAAGTGACCAGATTATAGTTCTAATGCTGAATGGCAAGTAGAGTTTTATAGCATGGGCTGGAAATAGCTACAATGTTTTACATATTGATACATTTGGATCTGGAGACCAAGAACTTATTTTAGAGAATGGATATTTGCCACAGGATGCCTGCGTTACTGATTTAATCACACAAATGGTCTCCAAATAGGGGTTCTCGAACTTCAAGTATTCTTTCAATATATATATATGAAAAAACATATATGAAGTTCGAGAACCCCTATTTGGAGACCATTTCTGTGATATATATACATGCATATATATACATACATATATATATATATATACACACACACACACACAGACACACACAAAACAACAAAGGGACCAATCGAAGGTGCATTTCACACACAGCACACAAGGAGCATGTATGGTCCATGCATGTGGTGCACTCATGAAGCTGCTTGGATCGCCCTTATATTTCTTTAACCTTTCTGGTTGAGGAATTAACCTCAGAAATATTACACAAACCAATGTAGAGGTGCCTACCAAAATCCAGTCAACAGAGAACAATGGTTCTAAGAGAGGAGAACCGTTCCATTCAACTCAATCAAAGCCATGTGGACTCTGTTACTCTGACTACAGAATCCAGATTTGTCTTTGAGGTCAAAATGCTTATTAATTCGCAGGTCATTTCTGTCAGAGGGGCCACCAAAAGGTATCAGGGAGTCACTAACTGAGGGTGGTTTGATGAAAAATTGGCCCCGGGGAAGTTCCAGGAAGGAAAAAAAATCACAGTGCAGATAAGTTTTCAGAGTTCCTTCTCTAAGACAATGGGAGTAAATTCATATGAAGTATGAAACACACATGCAGGAAATAGGTAATAAAATTAAAAGTTAATGGCAGTCTAAAAGGAACCAGTGGATGAACTATGAATCTTATGGACTCCGTCCAGAAAAACACTTAGGTTTTAGATCTTCAAGGTTCTGAGCTTCAAGGTACTTAAATGTTCAGGATGTCTCCCGACCCCATACCTAAAAGTACGAGTCTGAGTGCCTTGGTGAATTGGGAGCACCTTTGTGTGCGTGCATGACTTTATCCCACACTTCAAGATGAAGGTTTATATTGCCTACATCCCTCTTTATTTTACACAAAAACCAAGATATACAAGATTTTCTTTCCCCACCACAGTACTTGAGCTTTTAGCTGCAACCATAAAACAGAGCAATAAGCTCTGAGGAATAAAAGTGGAAAGTGAAAAATAAAATGAAATAATCTTTATACTAATGACACCACGTTATTAATATATCACCTAGAGTGAGCTGTCCTTGAATTATTAAAAATAATAAATCCCATTGTAAGGAATTATAGATGTTAGATAGTGTCATAGGAATGAGACTGAGAACGATAAAACAAGTTTTATTTTCCCAGAACTTCTTCTATATTTTAATTTTCAACCATGCTCTTCAGTATTCTCAAACATTCGTGTTTGTGGATGCATGTGTCATTGTGTTCAGGTGTGTACAAACAGCAGCAATCTGTACATATGCTATTTGACAATGCTATAGAATTAGGCCATTTTTAAATGAGATGCTCCCACTCATGTGCACCCAGTGACGATAAAGGGAGCATCCAATTTGAATGTGGAGGTGCATGGGTGTGCACTCTTGCAATCCACGCACTTTCACCCATCACCACCCCACCCCCATGCACGGAGCAACTGGTGAACATGCGGGTTGCTCCATGCATGGAGATAAGTGAAGGTGGATGTGCGCCCGTCTGCCCCCTCCCCCCACGCACAGCTCCCATAGTGGCGCTCCACCCACATGGACCGCCCACCCCGCCCTACTGGCAGTCCATTTAAAAATGGCCTTACTCAGGCATAAAGGGTGAAATCCTGTCTCTATAATTCAATGGCTGGTTCCCATTAATGTAAATGGGATCAGGATTGCACTTGGGGCTGAAATGAAATTTTGCCCTTCTTGAAAACCTCATTGAGAATAGGCTTCTTGATGAGATTTTCTCATCTCGAGGTTCTCACAAGAGTGTCATGAGAAACTCAAAATTCTCATGAGGAACTCAAGGTTCTTGCAAGGTTCTCGAAAACATCAAACTAGCAAAACAATTTTTTAAATTTTATTTAAACATTTGATATCCCGCCCCTCCTGCCAAAGGCAGCTCGGAGCGGCTTACAATATATAAAAGCATAAAAACACACATAAAAATACACAAACAATAAACATCTAAAATAGGGGGCAGAGGGAAAAGAGGAAAAAAGTACCCCACCTTTACCACCCCTCATAAAAATAAAAACCCACCCTCACCCATCTCCCTCACCGAAGGCCTGGCGGAACAGCCTGGTCTTGTATTGATGTTGAAAAGAGGAGAGGTCCAGGGCCACCCAGACCTCTACTGGGAGGGAAGTTGCACAGTCTCGGCGTGACCACCAAGAACACCCTCTCCATAGTCACCCCCTGGGATACCCGGGGGATTTTGAGAAGGGTGCTCCTGGTTGACCGCAGGGGCCGATCCAGAGCACGAGGAGTGAGGTGATTCTGCAGATATATGGGGCCCAAGCCATATAAGGGTTTTATAGGTAAGAACCAGCACCTTGAATTGGGCCCAGAAGACTATAGGCAGCCAGTGCAGAGTATGGAACACCAGTGTAATATGCTCATGGCGACTTGACCCTAAGGAGATGGGCCACCACATTCTGCCCCACATGCATTCTCTGAACCGTCACCATGGACAGTCCCATCTAGAGTGCAGTACAATAGTCCAGTCTTGAGGGTCTGCAGATGTGCAAAAATGGCCACCAGGACCATCAATTACTCTTGATTAATTTGCTGATCTGAAATGCATATTATATTATGCCCTTAACTAGTTATGAAACTACAGTGTTTTAATGTCAGAGCTGCACAGAATGCAAATAGTTTTGAATGGTATCATTATTTGTAATATGCAAAGAATAGGATAGAGGT
>QEPC01011901.1:2726093-2747473 GCA_003113815.1 Sphenodon punctatus | reverse complement strand
TGGCACTGAGACACCCTCACCAACCAACCACCCCAGCCACCCCTCCTACTCCCCCTACCCTTCCCCCCCATATCCTGAGCACAGAAAGAACCCCCACTCCCCAGAGTCCCCTGCTGCCCCGAAGTGTCCCTAAGGGCACATTGACCCTTTTTATATCTGGGTGTTCATGCATGGGTGAGTCTTGTGTAAAAGCTGTGGTGCGTGCGTGCTTGCTCCCGACAGACATTCATGGACACCCACATCTGCCCATCAGTCACGAACGAAGCAACCAGAAAAAATGGCCTTGCTCCGTGCATGTTGATGGAGCCTCTCATCACCCACCGTACATGCACTGGTGCATGCACCGACCCTTCCCCACGCGTGTGGCCTGTGTAAAATGGGCCATTGTGCACATGCTGCTTGCACAGGTGTACACACCCTTTGGATAGGGGCCTCCATGCCTGTGAACTTGGTACAGTGATGGAACTAGCAAGAGGTCGTTCTTGACTATGGCCTTTTTCCAATGGGCGCAAGTGCATGTGGGATGGGTGGAGGTGCCGGTGGGATATCCTCCCTTATGTATTAACATAAACATAATCTATTTTACCCAAGCAAAGACATTTCAGTATATGTGAGCCATGATCAACACCGTAAAAATACAAACAGAAATATATCTGTTAGCCTCTTTAACCTTGACGTTTTCTGGTGGGTTAATTTTTTTCTCTACTATCTGTTACAGACTCACTGATTTGAAAAACACAGAGAAGGAAGGCATAACTATCTTAACTATATAGAAAAGTCTTCTACAGCATACACAGACACTGATTATTAGGTTAAGTTAACCTATCACAGAATTTTAAGAGTGACTTAAATATCTTGAAATCATTTGAATTAGATAAGGGTGCACTTATCTGAAGGGACAGAACTCTGGAAAATTGCATACAGCTGTCTCCATGGTGAATTATTGAAAGAGAGAGAGGGGGAAAAAAACAACACCTCACAGTTGAAACTGTATAGCAACTCCTAGTTTTCTACGGGTGTTTTTAGACATAACGTCAATGAGTGTCTGAATGTGTGTTTTGACCTGGATATGACCACCAGTTTGGCCCTGTGTTCATCACGTGATGCTGCTTAGACACACAGCTCATTTGGGGACAAATCGGTGTTTTGCTCACCACCTAATCTCAGCACACAAGCACTGCCAACTTGTTCCCTGTGTTGTACCTGCTAACACACCACACGGTATCATTAGACACACAATATTGACCATGTGTTCAACCGGAACATGCAAATTGTTCTAGTAGAGTAGGGGTTTCTTGTACAACCCTTTCTTGTACAACACTACCCACTCTGTAGACCTCCCCCTGTACTGGGTTCCATATTCTGTATCCCGCGATAAAGCTGATCCCTGTAAAGTGCTCCTCCTGTGCAATGTGTGCATGACTTCCACCGTGGAAGCTATTTATTTATTTATTTATAAATATTTGTTAGCTGCCCCCTCATACCTACGGCAACTCGGGGCGGTTTACAGCATAAAAACACGCAATAAAATTTATTAAAACAATGTTTTAAAAATACAATCCCCCCCCCTACCCCACCCTCCCCTCCGAAGACCTGGGTGAACAGCCAGGTCTTGCAGGCTCGCTGAAATGCCAACAGACCTGGGGCCAGATGGGCTTCCTCCGGGAGGGAATTCCAGAGCCTCAGCCCGTCCACCGAGAACGCCCTCTCCATTGTGGCCCCCTGCTTTACACGGGGGACCTCCAAAAAGGTGCCCCCGGTGTACCGCAGGGATCGCTCTGAGGCGAGGAGGGAGAGGTGGTCTCCAAGGTATGAGGGTTCAAGACTGTGTAGGGCTTTATAGATCAACACTAGCACCTTGAATCAGGCTCGGTACTGCGGCAGCCAGTGTAGAGTACAGAGCACAGGTGTTATGTACTCCCACCTTCCTGTCCCCATAAGGAGATGGGCCGCCACATTCTGCACCAGCTGCAGCCTCCGAACCAGAAACAAGGGAAGCCCCACGTACACAGCACATTGCAGTAGTCTAGCCTTGATGTAATGAAGGCATGAATGAGGGTGGCCAGGTCGGGCCTGGAAATGTATGGACACAGCCTCCGTACCAGATACAGCTGACGGAAGGCGGCCTTAGCCACCATCTCTACCTGCCAATCCATCCGAGTCCAACACCACCCCCAGACTCCGAACCTGCTGGGCTACAGGAAGGCGGACCCCCCCTACCAGGGGAGCCAGTACCTCCCTCGCCCTACCCACCACCATCACCTCCATCTTATCAGGATTATCTTTAGTCTGTTCTGCCGCATCCAATCCGCCACAGCCTCCAAACATTGGGAAAGTAGTGAGACAGCAGGACCTGGGTCAGTTGAAAATGAGAGGTACAGCTGAGTATCGTCAGCATGTTGGTGACATTGCACCCTGAACCCTCTCACGATCTCCCCCCCAGGGGCTGCATATACACATTACATTATTTACAGATGCTCTGCCCCTACTCTCTCCCCTTAATGTCCCTCCCCCCCCTTTGCGTATGCTCCCTCCATCTCTGCTCCTCCATAGGATTTCCGTCCCTGGGCTGAGGCTTGCTCTTATAGTCCTCCCAGAGAACTACACTTGCCACTCTGCCCCACATGGCTGCTCTGCACAGGATCCACAATCTCCCTGTCCCCCTCCTGCAGAATGCCCACTATATAAGCAGGATAAGCACCTGCTTATCCTTTTTTTCTTAGTGGGGTTGGGAAAGTCAGAGGGAAAAGCGCTGAAAAGATTAATTCCATCCCGCCTGTAGCCTCCTTTCCCTGTGTCCGGGATAAACCTCTGCCTTTTTCCTGCACCTGGGACTATTGCAGGTGAACTCCAGCGCTCCGCCCACAGTCATGCTCCTCCAATGGGACGCCCCATTGGAGCTACAGCCCAGACACACCACGTTTTTGGAGGCAGAAGGGCTGTCAATGAAATCCACGTGCTCTGTGGTTGTGGGTGGGTTTAGGGGGCAAGATGCCACCCCAAACATCACTGCCGGATTAGCTAGCGCTGTTGCTTAGCCAACTCAGCATCCCTGGCCTCAAAGTCCAGGCACCTGCTGTGCGGGATCAGATCAGAATGACCTTCAGCTCTCTCTCTCTAGGCCCTTCCACAGGCCTTGCTCGCCTCCTCTCCCCACCAGATCAGCTTTATGGCTGACCAGTCACTCACACTGCCCCCTGGAAGGTGCAGTTCCCTCTCTTTCCCCAGCACTGATAGGGTCTTGAAGCAGTGCCTGCTAGGAGTTGTAGTTCCCAGTATTCAAGACTGCTTTTAAAGTTTCTGTATTACACATAGAATGTTTGCAAGCACTCCACACTCAGGATGGTCTCCGTAGGCTAGCACTGAATTTTCAAGATGTCACAATTTAAGAACTACTAACTGGATTTACAAAAAGTAAATCAAAAGGCACACCCCACCAGCCTCCTTGAATTTTCTAAAGGTCTTTCACCTCCTCCCAACTAACACAAAACCCCTTTACCATGCCCAGTTCGAGATGGTTTAACTGCCTGAAAAAACAGGTTTCAAAGTGCAGTTTTCAAATTGTGATCTCTCAGCTGTTATCCAACCAATTTGGCTGAACTTTGGATAGTTTGAAATGTTTACTCCAGTGATTCTTAAGCATAAATGTCACATTCCTAACTTTAATCATGTCAGTTTTATAACAAATAGAATGTTCGGGCTTTATAATGGAGTGTGCAACATGCCTTAACTATAGAGTGATTCCTGCCACTCTATAATGATTTTGGCTGCCAAAATCATGAGATTAGTGTAAAAATCACATTTTTTAAAAAAAATGTAAGTTTGACATAACATAATTTATTAATACTTCATCCATAGTGTAATAATAAAACATGTATATGGTGTTAGATGCTAACTGCTGCCTTTCTCCCAAGTCTTCAATAGCAGAGCTAGTTCTCTGTGTCCATCAGAAATATTTCAAATCCATAATGGGCTGTGAATTTTGAATTAATCCATAATTGCCATTTTAGGACAGTTACAGATTATTCCAAATCTGTAATGTCCATTCCTAATAAATACATAAATCTGATTAATAAAATATCATCCTGTAGATTAAGCTAGATAGATACACTTTGGGTAAAAACAGATATGATTTTGGCCCACTGTGGCCGGCTTTTGCCTGGGACCCACCAGCACATGTGAACAGGCAGCTAGTGTTGACTGTGACCCAGGGAAATCTCAGAGGTCACAGCCTGGGCTAAGGACTGCCCACGAGGGCCAAAGCTGGCTACAGTGGCCTAGCACGTCTGTTATGGATCACCATACCTGGCCTGGGCCTGGTGCCACCATAGCTGTACTTCATTGGCCACCATGACTGTCTGTCATGGCGGGGGCAGGGTACTGGGAGCAGGATGCAGGTGTTGTGCTCCCAGCCCTACTCAGGCTGTGCAGGTGGCAGGAGAGATGGCTCCCCAGTCGCAAACACATATGTTCCATGCCCCCACCTGATCGGGGCTGTGTTGCCCATGATTTCCCACCCCGGAATGACCCTGGAAGCAGTCCCGCCGGTCACACATCTGTTTTTACCCTTAATTAAGATCTGTTTTCAATATCTATATTGAAAATATATATATAATGGAGAGATTTGTTAAAAATCTCTGTCCAATGCTTTTTACTTTAGATTTTAAATAACTCACTGTTCTTGTAATTTCATTTCGTTTATTCAGGACATGACACTTAGTCCTAGTCCACAAACCACTGTTCTTGTCTAGCTTATAAGCACACAGTTGGCAGTCTGGCTGTTCCCTAGCATAGATCAGGCTGTTACACATAGCTGTGCTGATTATCAATCTGGCAAATATATTTGGTGTACACTTGTGAACCAGGCTGTGCAAAATTCTGCTGATTTGGTCCACATAAGATTCAGCAAACCCTTTTCTTTTCTTTTTCCCCCCAAGTTACAGACTTCAAGTCATTCACAGCTGTTGGGAGTTTTAGACTGGATTTTTAAAATCAGAACAAAGCAATAAATTGCAAAGGAGATGCATCTATCTACATTTGGTGAGATTGGTCCCCACAGTTCTCAAGAAGACTACTCTTAATTTTGGGAGTTTATCCAGTGGAAGCTGGATATGTTCAGATCTTTAGGAAATCAAACCCTAAGTGCTTCTAGTTGGATGTCCAATGGCTGACATATTCAGGCACAGGGATCAGTTTTCTAAACATGACACTTGTGTTGACTTTGCCTTGCTAATTGTACTGGAAGTCGAGGAGCTCAGATATACATTGGTCAAAACAAAGGGTTCTTTTTATTTAACAATCTCAGGGACTTTCCCTAGTAATGGTCACCTCCTCGTGACCTGCAGCAGAGGTGGGGCAACATAGAAGTTGTCCCTGATCAATCCTTTGCTTCTCCAATAGGAAACACACCAGAAATCAAAATGGAGTTGAATACATCACTGATCAGTTTGTACCTAACTTTGCTGATCTGTAAACGGTCTGGAATGCAAATAAGTGATCTAGCAGGAGGGATAGGAGTGTTCTAAATGGACAATTTTTGTTTGGAAATTTCTTTTATACCCTTGGATAAATTGCAAAGTACAATGTATTCTGAATCATTTTAGTGATTGCAGAGAGACTTCTAGCAGCCTGCTTTCCACTTCACCATGGAAATACTAATACAAAATCTTAGATGGGAGCACCTGTCAGGAATGAAAGCTCAACAGCTATAGAGCAAATGTTTCTCTCTACAAAGGAGAACCTTCAAGCATTTTAAATAGTAACATAAGCATAATAGGAAGTTCTCAAAACACTTGAAATTTTATAGCTTGTAGATCCAAGTGCATCTTGACAAAAATGAATATTTTAAAGTTGTTGTCAAGCAAATCGCACGTCATCTTGAAGGCCTCATCAAGGTTCTTTGACATTAGCCTTTTCAGAACGCATGCTAAAGGACTGTCTTTTAGAAGGCAGAGGAGGACTCCTGATTGAAGGAGATAAATAGAGCAAATTAAGGAAAGCAGAAGAGAATGCCATTCATAAAAGGGAACATATCACCCCTTAACTAATCCATGTAAGATCAAGCTTTATTGCAGTCAAACTTTTCCCCAAAATATAGGCCTTGTGCACATGGTGGAAAGCTAGTATCCTAGGAAGCCTTCAGCCCCTGAAAGACATGTACACTGTAAACACTTGACTCAAGATCTTTCATCCATGACATCATGGCTTGTTACTCTTCACAAAGCACAATAAGCTGTCTCAAGCAAAATGAATATTGCTGTTGCAAAATGAATATACACTGTTGCATGTATATATAAAAAAGTCACATACCTGCCTGTATGTGTCAAACCTGTAAATTCACAAAGGTTTTAGATGAGAGTCTTATAGCAAGGAAAAGGAAATAAACATTTCTATTCCCCCAACGTCTTTGAGTGTCTATTTTTGACATCAAAAGGTGAAAAAAAAGCAGCAGCTTGGAAGAAACCAGTAAGTAGCAGAGGGAAAAAATTCCCCTGCTAAGTGCCCCTGTGCATTGCGAGGGCCTTTGTCCCCGCTTCACTCAGGGGAGAAGGCACAGTAGTGTGTGTGTGGGGTGGGGGTCAGTCTTTTCTGCTGGTTGTGGAGCGGTTGGGCTGGTGGAAGCTTGCAAACTGCATCCCTCTGGGGATGCAGTTTGCATTGGGTAGTGCATTGGGTAGCTGCATCGATTGGCCGGTTTGGGCCATGTGATAGTGGAGTGTGCTGTGCAGCTCTCATTAGGCTGGCAGTGCGTGGACGAACCCCACCCACCCGCCCTATGACTGGTACCGTGGATCTGATCTGGTCGCCTACTTGATTGAGGGACCAGGAAGGAATTTTCCCTTGAGAAGGTTTTCGACTTCCTCATGGTGCTGCTCTCCTTGTCAAGAAGTCTGGCCGGATCGGTGGATTAGTTACTTGAATTGCTGCGGCTGTTGCGGTTTTCAGTGCCATACAGTAAATTGGTAAGGGCTTTATAGCCTGGGTACAGTGGATCATCCGGCATGGTGAAGCCTGGGAAGCAAATTAGGGGATGGACACCCCAGATGGTCCCAGGAAGGAAGGGGAGATGTTGTGGGCATATGGGGAGGATCCAAGAGGTCCCAAAATATGCATCAGCAACATCTGTCCTTCACGGAAATGGATCAATGCGGTCCATGGGAAGGGGATTGGACTGGCATCTCCAATCCAAAAGTTGGGAATTCTATGGTACTGAAAGTGGGAAGTGAAGAAAAATTTGGATTGGATAATGATTTGATATGGCACTCCCCTTGTTATTTGATCACCTTAATTGGGAACAATTTAATTGACATTCAATTGGCACGGTAATAATACAAATAATACAAATGAGACTAATACTGGTTTTACTTCGTAAGGCGAAGGTTTAAAGAATTCAATTCAGGATAATTGGGCTTTGATCTCATCCACCGCTCTTTAAGGTATTAGAGTGGATACATTGGGCTGTTGGGTTTTATTTTTCTTAACAGGTTAATTAAGATTGGATTCAATAAATACAACTGTGGCCAGCTTTTACCCAATATCCTTCGTGTCTGTGTCCTTATTCCTAGTGCGGGGACAATCAGGGGTGTGAATTTTGTTTTTGTTATTATAACAACAAATAATAATAATAATATATATTATAATAATTATATTATTATAATATAATAATAATAATAAAAAAGCTGTGGCCAGCTTTTACCCAATATCCTTTGTGTCTGTGTCCTTATTCCTAGTGCGGGGACAAATAGGGGTGTGAATTTTGTTTTTGTTATTATAATACCAAAAACAAAAATATTGCTTTTCTTTTTTGTTATTGTAAAAATGAAAATGACAAATAATAATAAGGAAAACAAAAATGAACACAAATGTTTGTTTTTGAAATAGTCAGAAAAAACTAAAACACATATTTCTGGCTATATTGTTCCTCATTCAAGTAAGCCACAGGCAGGGACCACGTCTAGTTCTGTGTTCTGTACAGCACCAGGTCACACGACTGGCACTATATAAATGTCTAATAAATAATAATAATAATAATAAAGTCTGTTGAAACTTAGGGAGATTTTATGCCCAATAGAGGGCACTATGTATACCAATGTTCAAAATTATTTGATAAAGGGGACCGATTATACAAGTAATTGAATGTTGTGATTTAAAAACTCCATACACATTCCTAGTTACAACGTTTTCATCTTTCATCCAAATTGCATGAACATTTGGAATACTCTGTTGTTCCACATGTTTAAAAATCCTGCTACATTTTAGAACAATTGGATAAAGTGTCCTGATGTTATAAGCTATTAACCTGAAAATGCATTTCCAACTGTAACATTTTTATATTCCATCCTGTTTATAAGACATTTGGCAGAAATTCATCCCACACCTTTCTTGTTATTTCTGTTAAACTACAGGACAATTTGATAAAGTTACGCAATTTGAAAAGCAATTGAAGTTATCCCCTTTAAAATCATTATTTAGATAAATACTATAGCAGCACATGCAGTGCCAGTCAGAAGCAGGCACCTGGAATGGCAGGGGGAGGGAGGCTGTAGGAGGGAGGACGTGGAGCAATCCAAAAGACTGACAGACACATTCACTGGCCAATTACTGCAGGCTTCCAGCTTTACAGGACCAATCGGTGGTGGCTTCGAGGTGGGCATAGGGGGCGGCCCTGAGGCAGGCATAGAAGGGACATAACTGGGACTTTGGGGATAGCATCTCAGCAATCAGGAAACATAGTTTACACATCCAGACTGGCCAGTTATCAACACAATCACATCCTGCAGCACTGTGACAGAGGATATAAAAGAAGCTCTATTGGTTCTTTCCTAAACAGATGCTTCTGAATTCCCAGTAACAAGTAGGGGAGAGAAGTTGGGATGGTCGCATCACAGAATGAGGATATTTGGCTGACATTTCTGCTGGCCAACTGGCATCACAAGCCAATCTTATACCACAGTGACACGTAAGAGAATCCCTGGCATAGACTCATTCTCTGAATATGCTGTGCAGGCAAATAAAATTGGAACCCTTTGCCAAATATCAGAAAGATTTATAGAGATGATCATGAAAGTGTGAGATACAGCTCTGCCAAATTTCATGCACACTAGTGAGACATACATTTATAAGTTAATTGTTTAACTTGTACTGGGACAGTTTATCCAATACTTCTGAAAGTTGTCATAGGTAGTAAACATAAGGAGGGTATACATTTGCCAAGTTTCATCCACATTATATGAGAGACAAAGAAGTTATAGTCACAAATGTATATGCAGATTTTTGCAAAATAACACAATTCAACTGCTTATAAAATGGGATTCCTTTATCGAATTGTTCTGAAATTTGTTACACTTATTGACTTCCATTTGAGGTACAAACCCTCCATACTTCATCCAAATAGAATTAAAAACAAAAATGTTAGAGCCATAAATGTGTTTTTCATTGAAACCAATAGAAAACGAAAATGAAAGTGAAAACGAAATTTTGATATTTACTAAAACAAAAATGACAGATTTACATAACAAAAATGAAAACAAAAAACAAAAGACATGGGTCCCTGGTGCACACCTCTAGGAAAAAAACAAGATCTGTATTTTCTCTTTGTTACTGGGGAGAAAATAGTAAAAAGAAGGTGCACCTGTTTGCCTAGAGAAGTACAGTAGAAATGAGTGCAATGAGAATCAGGGACAGGAAGAGCAGAACGCAATGTGTAGTAGGCTTCTAGAATCCAGCATTGCAATTAAGCACATGATGCAATCGGGTTTTATCACATGATTCAAGTAAATTGTGTGTGTAAACATTTAGTTGAATTGGAGGCTACAGGTTTTGTGCTTCTTTTGACCCTTCACTATTAAATTAATGGGGACTTTACCATTGACTTTAATGGGTGCAAGCATTAAACCTGTACTCTGTAAGGGACGAATCCAAGGTCCATCCATGCGTACCATGTATGCATGGTGTGCGTGAACATGCATATTGCACACATTGGATACACATATGGACCCTGGATTGGCTCCAATGTGACTTAGGCCCTTTTAACACAAGATGCACCCACTCATGCCCACGCAGATTTACTGCATGGGCGCTGCCCGTGTGACTTCCAGGGTGGGTAGGAGGGTGTGCTCCTGCACACCCACCTCCACTCATCACCAACTCACAGAGCAATTGGCCAAAATGGCGACTGCTTCATAAGTGGGGATGTGTGGGGAATGCCCATATACACTGCCCCAGGCAGCAGCCATGCTGCTGTGCACAAACACACAACCCCCCCCGCTCCCGTGGCCCATTTAAAAAGGGCCTTAGAGTAAAACTCTGACCTCCTGAAGTCAATGACAGAACTCCCATTGATTTTAGTGGGGTCAGGATCTCACTCATCGTGATAATGCTATTTTAACTCCAGTAACTATCTATCTGTTTTAAGCATTATCTTCACTAAATTAGTACTGTATCTCAGTAAGAACGTTTTGAAGACAAGAAAATATATTAACATGCAGGTTTTAAAGATAGGAAGGTTCATTTTTAATGATAAGATGTAACTGAAATATTTTTAGCCATAAAAATAGGACATATGCATCAATTTAAGAACAGCTTTGAAATGCAATTAAGAAAGACTAGGAAAGTTTTAAAAGTACAGAAAGATCAAGATGCGCTTTCAAACCCCATTAAATAATATTAATTTAAAGTTTAATTAACATTTCTGAACATGGTCCTTACTTGTTTGGCTATGGTTTAATGAAAGTACTCCTGTCTCCTTTCTATGAGCAATGCTAGTGAGTAATTTTTATTTAATTATAGAAATACCTTTGTTTCATCGTCCTTTTTCACAGTTTCAGAAACACTGTGTAACGAGATCTGTGTTGCAGCTGCTCAGGAAACTGATTATCTAGTCAAATGTTTACAAGATCAAGTACCAAACAGAAGGTTTTGTGTGAAGGTCCATGAGTTTTTGACAGAAATATAATCCTGGGTGGGCAATTTAGAAGACAAATGTGACAATCAATGACTCAGTCACAAGTGATGTTGAGTATCATAAGAATTGTCAACTTCTAACAACAAATTAGAGGGGGAAGTTTGACTTAGCTTAGGAGTTTGATCCCAGCCAGATTTAGGGGCGGTACTCAACTCAAATGGTTTTCCAATTTTTCTTAGGTCCCCGTCTGTCAATCTTTTGCTGATATACAAAATAAAATTGTCTGAGGTAGGGCTAAGAAAGCAATGTGAAGGAAGACCAACATTTCACCATGATCCAGAGTGTTTTTAGGTCAGGGGTGGGGAACCTTCATTGTGTTGTGAGCCAGACCCATATCTCCACAAGGTACCACAGGCCAGAGCATCCTGCATGAGAGCCATGGATGCCTGTAAATGATGCACAGCTGCCAGCCCAGAACATCCAGTGGCTGGCAGGATGCTGGGGGCCCATGGCAGGCCGCAGGGCATGGGAGAGGGGAAAAGCTTTCTGAGCCAGAGAGTGGCTGTCCACAAGCTGGAAACAGATCATGGGCCAGAGGTTGTCTACCCCTGGTTTAGAAGATAAAGGGTGTGATAGGCACAGAATCAAAGCTAATTAATCTTTAGGGCAGGGGTGCTCAACTTGATTCATGCTGAGGGCCAGAAAATTTGGTTTGGACCCAACCCTGGGCTGCATGTGGCCCTGGCCCCAATTTTCATAACCCCACCCCCTGGCAGTGAGGAGCTCGGGCTGGAGATCCGGGTGGCAGAAATGGCAGCGAGGGGCTCAGGTCGAGGCATCGGTGAGAGCAGGAAGCTGGAGCCAGGGAGGAGGAAGGAAGGATCCGGCCAGCGCCTTTAATAGGTTTGCTGCCTGGAGGAAGGAGGGAGCTGGAGGAAAGGTGATTGCCAGAGCAGGCGGCGGCATGGTGGGCCGTAGGAAAGGTCTTTGTGGCCAGGGGGAGTTGGACCACAGGAAAGGTCCTCGTGGGCAACATGCGGCCCTCAGGCCATACTTTGTGCAGCCCTTCTTTAGGGGATTTTAGTATAGCAAAGGCTTCTTCTGAGAATGGCTTTGACTTACCAATTATCCTATCACTTGCATTGCAGAGTCACACCATTGACAGCAAAGCAATTACTCACACCAGTGTGGGAGAATACATTCATACTTATCAATAGTAGACAGAGTCATATTTTCACTCTTACAACTAAAGATTTTTTCTCCGAATCCTTGCAAAATACCGTAGTCTTGCATGATCTACTGTATGTCAAGGCTTACCCTGGGGTTGTTCTTTTTGGATAAGTTATCAAACACAATCGAGGGTTACAGTGGCTTTGCTGATGCTCGGTGAAAGACTGAACTACTACATACTTACTACAGCTCTTAGCATGTGCAAACCTGCCCCATTGGACTTCGGAAGGAAGGTTAGGTGCCGTAATAAGCAACACAACTTTTAAAAAGAAATTGCTGATGGAATCATGAGATCTAGTAAACATCATCAACCAAGCAAATCAGCAGCCCCAGAAATCAGCTGACTGTCAGTGGATGTATTAAACATATCAGAGAACAAAGCAGAGACACAATAGTTACCAGGAGAGCACATGACCGGAAGAGAAGATAGCGCAAGTGGCAGCTGGCAAATGGTATAGATAATTTCCAGTGACACCCGATGAATTAATATAGAAGATGTGGCTAAAGCTGTATGACGTGTAGGCAGAAAAATAGAGGGATAGCAAAAGGCAGGTGAATCAAGGAAGCAGTAACCAGGCTGGAGTCAAATGCTACCTGTGATTATGCTATCGAGGCTCCTTTGATGGCAGTAAATATTGTTGTATGCAAGTATGTATGTATAATATGCTTGCATACACACACACCAAGTATGCTTATGTATACAAACATACACACAAGCACACACACAGTTATATACACAAAATAAGTCAACTTGCTCACGTACGGTTAAATTCTCATTTCAGTTAGCATAATTTAAGGGTGTCTTTCTTGACTTCACTGGCAGTACAGTGATATTACACATTAGGGATCATGCACGCACATCTAGTGTGCGCTCGGTATGTCCATTGCACACCTTGGGTGTTTCCCATGTGCAGGATGTGGCATGTGCACGCACACGCCAAGAGCATGGAGCTTGAATCGGCTCCTTACACAGTGCTAACAGAGAGCAGAAGTTGTCTCTTACAGTGCTTTGCAAAGTGCCCATTCAGTGCTAGAAAGGCCCATTTAGGAATGATTCAATAAATAATTCTTTTTTTTTTATTTGTTTTAACTCCTAAGCCTTTTAAAAATGTTTGTTTAGATTTTTACGTCACTCTTCCCTGAGGGCTCAGGGCAAGTAACATCAAAATATACATATAAAATACAAAGATAAAGTCCACAAAACAATCTAATATAATAATGTATTAATAAATAAAATACCCTTAAAATTACACCACAAACCCCAACGCTGCATTAAATGCTTGACTCAATAAATAGGTCTTATGGTGGCCCCAATTCCATGGTCTGTGGATCCTGCGCGGAGCCGCCCACGTAGCTGCACGGGATCCGTACGCATCCACATTGGCAGCACATTGTGCCGCGCACAAACCACACACAAGTGTGCACATGTGGCTTGAGCATGGGGATCCACAGGCCATGGGATTGTGGCCTTTGGCTCCAGGTGTGCAGGCTCGTGCTTTGGTGAACCTCCAAAGGAAGGGTGTTCCAGAGCTGTGGAGCAGCCTCTGAGAGCACCTCTCTGCGTTCCCTTGATGTATAGATGTAGTAATGCTGGACCATGCAAGAGAGCCTTCCCTTGGCTGACCTTAGAGGCCATGAAGGGACATCATAAGGAGGCCGGCAGACTTTTAGATATATAGGGCTCAAGTCATTTAGGGGTTTTATAAGCAGTCATTTATCATACAAGCGGAGAGAGAGAAAAGAAAAATGTTACTCATATCTTCATTTCCCAAAACAAAAACAAACCCCACCCCTCCATATCATCATGTGAAAACAGACTGGATCATTCCAGCTGACTTTTCACGCATACATTCTGTGTGTGCTTTAAATTCCTCAACTAGGGCTTTTATCTTCATGTGTCACTCCTAATTATGTCTGCCATCATATGTCTCACAGCATAGCAATGAACTGTCAAGCTCAGGTATTTTAAAAAAAGATGTATTAACAGTAATGAAAAATTAAGGGGTCACTGTCACGCTTCTGGGTGATAAATGGAGCAAAATCCATTCAAACAATGGCCAGCATGATAAAAAATCACAATAGATTCTGTGTGCGCGTGTACAAAACTGGGTTTTTAAAAAAGCTTTGCAAACTGTTCATTATTTTCATCATTTCAGCACCAAAATACCAGAGAACCTCTAAAAAGACTCCAACCTGCCGAGCAGCAGATTAATTGAAGAAAAACAGATTACCATTTACGCTGTTGAGATCAGTTATTTGTTTCCTGGGGCTACTGCAGGTACCAAATCCACAGCAAACAAACAGTAACTTCAATGCATGGACGGATGATAATGGGACACACAGATTCCTTAGAATTAAGACACACCACTAGAACACATTTAGTGCTCAGCAAATAATTTCTAAATGTCAGTGATCCTGATTCTTTTTTTGAAAGCTACTTTCCACTCCTTTGACAGATATGTTATGCTTCATTTCATTACTTTCTCTCCTTACCTCGTTCTTCTTTTGTCTCAGATAAGCGATGAGGCTTTCGGGAAAGATTAAGCACTGGCAGGCAGTAAAGCAATGACCCAAACACGGTTCTAATTGGAACCTCGGATCCTGTCGAAAAAATAAGAAATTAAATCATTAATAATGTGATTTTTACCAGCAGACACAATGCATTGATGTATGTTGTTTTAGGCAGCTTTTGTTATATTTCTTTATATAAGATTTTGGCAAAGCAGGGTTATGTGTTATAAAACTCATTAGTCAAACCCCAAAGAAGAATAAAATTCCAGCTTTCAAAATTTGCAGGATTTCAGTGAAGCCTTTAATAAGGTGAAACATCTTTTCTTACACAAATAGATCACGGGCATCAATGGCAGTAAAAGGTCCAATCCTGTGAATATTTATTTATTTACTCACATTTTTCCTTCCCTTAAGGCTCATGGTAGGTCATGATATGTAAAAAAAATATGCAAAAATACACAGAAAAAAACAAATAAGATCCTCAACCCCCTAATAAATATTTTAAAAATGAAATCAATGGGACTATGAGTAAAACAAAATGAGAGACTGGTGGGACCATTCCCTGGGCCAGAAAATCCTAGGCAACATGCCCTAGCACAGTTTTGGGCACCGACTTGATGTGACTGCAGCTGGGGACCTGTCCCACCGGCCACACAGCCCAGCTACAGCCCGAAGCACAACAAACGTGGGCAGATGGCTCCACCCATGTTCTGCTCCCAGCACACTGTCCCCTGCCATGATGGACAGCCATGGCAGTCAATGAGACACAGCCATGGCTGTTGGCCATAGTGACCTCTGCACTGGCCCTGGAAAGCCACAGTTGCACAGACATTGCTTGTCCACTCTGGCCCAGTTGAGTGGGCCTTAGCCTAGGTTGTGACCTATCCTTGGCGGTTGTCTGGAGGTCACAGCCCAGGCGAGTCCTCGAACACTGCCCAGGGCAATCCTGGGAAAACATCTAGCGCACCATGTTTACATGGGCTGCTGGGTCCTGGGCCAAAGCTTGCCCAAATCATGTCTGTTTTTACCCTATATAACACAGTGTGTAGCAGGATGTGGTTCCCAAGGCATAAGTCCCCACAGGATTAAGCCCCAGGCTGTCACTTATTTCAGGGAATAAGCAACGCTCACATCCAGTTGCGAATTAGCCTAGTCTCTTTATTAGTCTTCACCGGGTTCTCAGTGCCTCTGGGGCTGCTGGCTCATCCACCGTACACCCTGCAGACCCAGCTTAGTCACACCAAATACACAGACAGTCCATAATCATCAGTATATACAGTTATAGTCCGTAACAGTCTCCAGTGTAGCCGTATCCTCAGCCCTCTGGCAACCCAGAGCTTTTTTAGCCCGAGTCCATCTTCCAGTGTCTCTGGGCCAGATACTGTCCCTCTAGCTCCAGGTCTCTAGCCATTAGTGAAACCCCAGGCTATAACTAGGACTCAACACTGTCCTAAGCCCAGTTTCCCTCCAAACAACCTGCAGCACTTCCAACCCGTGTTGCCTTCAGGACCTTGGAGACAGTAGAGTGAAGAGGGTTTCTCAGACTCAGTGTCCAGGCTATCCCTGCAGCCTAGCCTGATCAGGACAAGGCAGAGAAAACCTCTCAGGTCTGCTGCCAGACTTAAACTGAAGCCTGCTTAGTCTTTCCTCTCTTTATATAGCTCCAGGAGGTGTGGCTATCCCTTCATGTCTTCAGCCCTTAAAGGGCCAGCATCCTGCCATGCTCCCAACTGCCTTTCACTGGGTTTTCCAGCTGCTTCAGGGCTGGCTTTGCCAAACTCTTCTCTTGGTGCTTGCTTGGTGCCTCCCAGCCAGACTGTGTCTGACTGGCATCCTTGCACTCTTAAAGGGGCAGCAGCCCCTCAAGGCTGTTCCCTGCTACACATTGACTCATTTTGAGGATCAGACCCAGATTCTCAGTCCACATGCCCGTGTACAAACACAAGATGTGCACACAATGTTTGTGTATGATGTGTACATTTCACACACACAGTGCACATAGCGCATGTGCTGGTTCCGTGCACACGTATCTGGGGCAGGGACTTTGGACTCACTCCTTAGATATCCCATGACACCAGAGAGAAACAAACCTATGCAAAGTATTCTAGGATCAGCAGAGGTCCTGAAATTGTGCATGCAGCATTGCCCACATTTCTGGTTCAACCACATAATTTAAAAACTCTGATATAATGGTTTCTAGAACTGGAGTTTAGAATTTTACTTGAGCAGGCTCCTGTAGCCCGAAGTAGTTTTCATTTCATAGCACTAAAAGTCAAGGTATTATTATATTGGTATTAATCCTGGTGTTTTTCTTATGTGGTTACAGCAAACTCTTTGCCTAATGAACTCTGGATAGAGTGCAATTCTTGTATTGCAATGTGACCCAAACTAAACCCAAGCACAATGCTAAACAATCAAGTGGCTGTAAGACAGAATGCGACAAGAGAAATTTCATTTCTCAGGAGGCCAGCAAAGACGCTAAACACAAATACTGCCATAAAAGAAAACCATAAAACCAATCTTTTTGTGAGTCAGAGGTTATATGTTGTAGTATTGGACAAAAGGCAACAACAGCACCAAGCAAAATCAAATAAAACAAGATAGACACAATATAATGCATCAGTTTCATGCTTATTTCCAAATTCTCCAATTACCGATTATTTTGGAATCTCGATTTTTCTTCTAGTATATGGTATAATAATGATGAGTCAGCTAAGGAAGAGCATCTATAACCTTTCACTGAACCCACCGTTTTCTCTCTACAGAAATTTGGATTCCCTGCTGGTGTAAAGTGGCATCATTTATTAGGTTCAGTGTTATCAATTCATACGAAAGAAAGGGAGAGATTGACAAGATCTGTCGGGATATTGCCTCCCNCCCCAGGAGAGTCGTGGTGTCCTCAAGCGATGACAGCCGAGGATGCTGGGAGCGTATGCAGACGAGCTGCAGCCTCACCAGTTCTTGGCCCGCTGGTCGGTGGAGCTTGGGGTGGCAGGAAGGCCAGCCCCAGGAGAGTCGTGGTGTCCTCAAGCGATGACAGCCGAGGATGCTGGGAGCGTATGCAGACGAGCTGCAGCCTCACCAGTACCATTTGTATGCTGATACCAAACTCTCTCTCTCCACCCACTCACTCTCCCCCTCCCAGTCTCGCCTCACTAACTGCCTCTCTGACATTTCTGCCTGGATGTCTCATCGTCAGCTCAAACTTAACATGGCTAAAACCGAACTCCTCATCTTCCCCCTTAATCCTTCCCCTCTCTCTTCCTACTCTGTCTTCGTTGATGGGGTCAGCATCCAGCCCATCCCCCAGGCATGTAGCCTAGGGTTCGTCTTTGACTTCTTCCGCTCCTGTAAACCTCAGATTGATTCTGTTCTCAAATCCTGTCGCTTCTCTCTGCACAACATTGTTAAGATCAGTTCTTTCCTCACTGTTTCTTCTGCTAAAACCCTTGTCCGTGCCCTGGTCATCTCTCACCTCGACTATTGCAACCTCCTTCTCACTGACCTCCCTCGCTCTCACCTTGCTCCTCTCATTTCTGTTCATAACTCTGCTGCTAACATCATCCACCTTGCCCGCTGCTTTGACCACGTACAGCCCCTCCTCTCCTCTCTCCACTGGCTCTATCTTCCTGAACGTATTCTGCACAAACGCCTGGTTTTTATCTACAAGACCTTTCATGGACTTGCTCCCCCCTATCCCTCAGCACTCATTTCCTGCTACACTGTCTGGGAGCTCTGCTCCTCCTCTGCCACCACCCTCACCTGCTCACGGCTCCCCTGATGCTCAAAATGCATCCACCTCTTTTTCCTGGCAGCCCCCATGCCTGGAACTCCCTCCCTATTACACATTCGCTTGGCCTCCTCCCTCCAAAACCCTCCTCAAAACTCACCTCTCCCATCAAGTTTTCCTGGCTCCTTGTTCCCTTTGCCAACTTATCCTGAATCATCATATCTTGTGTAACATTAAATGAGTAACTAATTACATCTTTGTAACTAAGTTAAGCACATGAACCTGAGACCTCACAAGTTTGGGTATGTATCCTTGTCTCCCCCTCCGCCCCCATCTCTCTTAGATTGTAAACCTGCTAGGGCAGAGACCGTGTCTCTTTCTTACAATTGTAAAGTGCCTGGTACATTGCTGGCACTATATGAATGCTTAATAATAAATAAATAATAATAACAATAGTGGATTTTGCTTTATTTCCTATTATTACATTATAAATAAATATACTGTCTTGCTAATATAAAGCCTAACGTTTCCCCATCAATTCTCAGATGCGTTATGGCTACTGGCATCTAACCTGCTCAGTTTTAAGAGACCATTTATTATGGCATGCAATGGTCACAGACTACAGCTATCATAATACTCTGATTGTGGTTTAAGGCAGGGGTCTAGGTATTCAGAAGATAGTCCATGCTCCACCTGACTCAAGGATAAATTTAATCTCCATCTAGGGAGGAAATTTTATTGTCTGACTCAGTACTGTGCCTGCTGTCAGCATGCTTAACTGAGTTCTTCCATAGTTGTTACACATGTCTACTGACACTAATTATACAGTGATCAATCTCTCTTGCTAAGAGTGTTTGATCCATAGTCCCTCCTTACTCAACTATGAGTCACTATCGGACTAAGGTTTTTTTCAAGCTTCTCTACTAGGATTGTTTGAAAAGGAATTAGAAGAGGAAAAATTGTGTCACCTATTGCACACTGCAACACCAGTCCAAGCTCTGCCTGCTCACACAGGCTAGTAATGCCTCTACAAGGGCTAGTAGAGAGGAATGATAAGAAACATAGCTCAATAGTGACTCTTAGGGCAAAAACAAATGTACAGCCAGAAAGGTGGCTCCCCGGCCCACATTCGAAAACCCTGAATGCCCACTCTCCAGGTCAGTGAACAGCACAAAATAAACATGCCTTCTGCCAGGAGAGTCATTCCACCATGTGCACGGCCAGGGGAGGGGACGCAATAGATGTGTGGATGACCAGTCCCACTCCCATCCCACTCCCAGTGCTCTTCCCCTACCGTTATGTGCAGCCATGGCAAACAGTCATGGTGGCCCCCGCCTCATGGCGTGGATAGGTGAGATCCCAAACAGATGTGTGGGCCGGCATTGGCCAAGGTGGGTGACCCTTAGCCCAGGATTCACCTCTGGAGATTTTCTGGGGACGTGTCCCAGGCCAGTCACCTACCCGTCTGAGAACACCCCTAGTTGAGAGAGTAATGACTATGGCTCAAACACTCTTAGCAAGAGAGATTGATCACTGTAGAATTAGGGCCTTTTCAAAGAGACCAGGGGTCCTGGGGGCACGTGGGGGTATGACATGGTGGGTGGAGAGGGGCGTGGGGCTGTTCCCACAGGTGCACACCTATCTCCACCCATCTTCACGCATGGAGGCACCTCTGTTTCCCCCAACGCCTCTGTGTGTGGGTGATGGGTAGAGATGGATGGAACATGGGCATGTGCACGCACCTCCACCCATCCGCCATGGCATCCCCATGGGCGCCCTCCACCCATCTCNTGGGTGGAGAGGGGCGTGGGGCTGTTCCCACAGGTGCACACCTATCTCCACCCATCTTCACGCATGGAGGCACCTCTGTTTCCCCCAACGCCTCCGTATGTGGGTGATGGGTAGAGATGGATGGAACATGGGCATGTGCACGCACCTCCACCCATCCGCCATGGCATCCCCATGGGCGCCCTCCACCCATCTCCATGCAGTGAAACTGCAGGCATCTTGTGTGAAAAGGCCCTTCGTGCCAGTAGACATGTGTAACAACTATGAATAACGCACACACTTGGTGTGTGCATGGCACACACCCATTGTGCTCACTGTGCCCTCACTATCCACACATGCAGTGTGCTTTTGGTACATATGTGCACACTGCACACACATATGTCCTAGGATTAGGCACTGAAGGTGTGGGTGTGGATGTCTGTGCATGAACTTGCTTGACATGCACAAGTGTGCATTAGAGGAGGAGACTGAGTGGGCTTGCTGTCACGGAAGAATATTCTTCACAACTGATTTAGTCCAATGCATCAAATCCAATGCATCAAATAAACACTTGTGACTTTCAACTTGTGTGGTTTTTTGGTTTTTTCCCCCCCCAGTTAGGCAAAGATACAATTACAACTTTGAATTTTCAAATAGTAATTATTATAAGCCAAATCCTTGGAGTCCATATTATTTCATAGTCTGGCAAAACTTCCAGAGATTTTCAATTGAAATTTGTTGGAACATGAATTAAAGGGGGGGGGGAGGGGGGGGAATGAGAAAAACACATTGGGAGGGAAATATCTACAAATAAATTTATTCCATCTGAAGATTAATTAAACTTTCTGTCCATTTTCTGTGACCATATATTGAATCAAATTGAACAAAAAGCATTTTTCATCCAGAAAAATAAAATTGCACTTCTGAACACAGATATCCGTATAAATGACTCTGTGTAGGTGAGTGTTGACTGTAGTGCTTATTAGCATACCCATTCAGAAAACAGAAATACCATCATGTGCCTTTTACTGAGTTAATTACAACGAATTAGCACTGCAAGCAATCATAATTCATACAGAAGACTGATGAAGCTCAATTCTGAGAGTTAAAAGGATTTTTAAAACCACAACAAACAAAGAAAGTAAAAAACCATGCCTGAAAACAGAAGAGCTGACATACTGGGTCAGATCAATGGTTGGTCCATCTAGTCCAGTATCTGGTCTCAGACAGTGGCCAGTT
>QEPC01011901.1:2661835-2723558 GCA_003113815.1 Sphenodon punctatus | reverse complement strand
CCATATAAAAACAAAAAAAACAAATAAAAAACAAAAGAAAACAATATAAAACCCAATAAAAGACCAAAAAACCATATAAAAAACAAAAAACCACCCATAACAACATTTCCCGAATGGCCGAACAGCCAAACCGAACAGCCGAACGGCCTAACCGAACGGCCTGTTCGGACTACCGAACCAAACAGCCGAACCCGAACTCGGCGAACAAACTGAACGCATCCGAACCGAACGACCAAACCGAACGCATCTGAACCAAACGGCCGAACCCGAAAAGCGATCTGTTCGCTCATCCCTAGCATATTTATGCCAACCGTTCTGATACCAGGCTACCTGAACTTTTGCCTGAAGCGTGGGAACTTCATTTCTGCACCCTCTTTTTGGATCCTAGCTCTAAGATACAAGAATGGCTGGCTGTTACCTGTTCCGAAGAGAAAGAACTGATTTCTGACCTTAAGCAAGGGAAAGCACCTGTGGGAGATTCTCTCTCTCCAGCCATGCTCAAATCTAATCCTGATTGGTGGGCAGACATTTTGGCCCCTTTATTCTCTTATATTAACTTGACAGGGAATATGCCAAAATGTTGGCTTCAAAGTATAGTGGTTCCAATCTTTAAAAAAGGAGATCCTCATCTTCCGCAGAACTATAGACCAATCAGCCTGCTATCTGTTGTGGGCAAGCTCTATGCAACATTTCTTCTTATAAAATTCCAACAATGGCTGAAGGTCAATCGTATCCTGGAGCCAGAACAGGCAGGATTTCAGGAGGGACAGTCAACAGTGTATCATGCTTTTGTTCTTGCTCAGTTAATAACTAAGTTCGCTCAGGGCCTTAACAATTCCTCCCTTTTCCTGTGTTTTATTGATCTATCATCAGCTTTCGATTTGATAAAAGAGAGAGGTTGTGGTTCAAATTAAACAATACCTCTATTGATCCAAGACTTCTTTACTTGATAATTGAGTTGCATTCTAACAATACCCTTCAGGTTAGGTATAATAGGGAGCACCTTCTTACAAAAGAGATCTTGGTGAAGCACGGGGTATAACAGGGCTCTATTTTGGCACCAGCCCTTTTTAATTTCTATCTAAATAATGTCCCAAAATTTATGGATATAGAGGGATTACATCCACCCCTTTTGGGAGACAGATATATTCAGATCATGCTATATGCTGACGACACTGTACTAATTTCACGCTCATAAGTCGGTATCCGTCGCAGCATGGAGAGATTCAATCTCTTTTGCCAGCTGGAACATTTGACTGTAAATTACTAAGACAAAGATGCTGGTAGTGGGTAAGAGCCGGAAAAAACATCGCTGGTTTATGGGAAATAATGAGGTTGAGCAAGTGCAGCAGTACAAATACCTGGGGATCCTTTTTGCTGCTTCTGGGAGATGGAAGCATCATTATGATGCTGCCATAAACCTTATGCAGAGAACGTCTAGCTCAATACAGAGTCATTTCTTCACTCAAGGTGGCAGGCTGGTAGAACCAGCATTATGTCTCTTCCAAGCCAAGGCTGTGGCGCAGTTCCTATAGGCTATACCTGTATGGGGCCTGGCCTGCAGTACTTAAATGACTTAGAGAAAGTACAGAATTCCTTTCTTAGGACAATCCTTAGTGCCCCTAGGTGCACTCTGCAGGTTCTCCTAAGGGTGGAAACTCTGTCCTCTCTCCTGAGATTGTTGGCTCTCCTCCGTACGATGAAATATTGGATAAAATCTGTACTATACCGCCTGGAAGTGAATTCCCTGCTAAATTTGGCATGGGGAAAAAGAGGTATTTCATCCATGGGCCAAATTGGTGGAAGGCGAAGTTAACAATCGCGGGTTTTCTAAAGAGTCTCTTTCTCATTTGGGTGCTAAGATGGCTTCTACGTTAATCACAAAAAGCCTATACGATCAGGAACTGCAGCAGGATGAAGCAGCTATACGTATCTCCCAGTTACCTTCAAATCAAATTGGTATCCAATCTCCCATTTTATCCATATCAATGGGAAGATTGGCAACTTAGACAGGCTCTGACATTATTCCGCTTTAATGTTTTCCCCTCTGCTATGTTAGAGGGTAGGTATAGTGGTACTCCCAGAGAGTTTTGGTTTTGCCAGAATTGTAATAATCAGTCTGTGGAAGATCGCTCTCATATACTTTTTTTCATGCCCTACGTACAGTGCAGCCCATAGAAGACTTTTTGATGTTTTAGACGGGAGATTTACTAACTACCCATGGGAAGAACTTTTACTGAGACTATTGGGTTGCCAAGATCCGGAGATTTCTAAACCACTAGCTAAATTTTGTGCATCTGTTTTGCACGCTAAAAGGCAAATTTGCTAACCTCTTTGATCCGGCAGCCAATGCAGACATTTTGTAACTACTGGTTTATTTTAGTTGATAGTTTTTCCCCTTTATTTTTAATGGTATCCCCTCTTGTGATTTACCTGGCTAAAAATCTTTTGGGTAAGAGATTGTTATATTTGGAGAAACATTTTGTAATTTAATAATATAGTTCAAAACGTTTGCATTTTGATGATTGTATGTTTTAATTAATCGTATTTTAATTGTATTGATGGATTGTTTTGACAAATCTGAGTAATTATGTGTGTATGTTATTAGTCAGTTCGCTGAGCCTCGGCGATTATGTTGTTATATACTTGGGGTCGGGAGGATACCTCAATATTGATATTGTGATATTGAGATCTTTTATATGTTATATGTTGTATAAGTTATTTCTTTTGCATGCTATATGCTGTATAAGTTTGTATCTACCTTGTTATGGCCTCAGCCAAAACAATAAATATTAATTCATTCATAATATATGCATTCTACATGCGTGTGGGCCCTCCAGGCTTATGGACCCCAGTGTGGGTACATCTGTTATATCTATTATAGCTACGCTCTTGTATTATGTAGCACAGTTGGTGAAAGGCAGCATTTCTGCCTCCTAATCCTGAGTAGAAAAAAAATATGAATGTACCCGGTTATGAATGGGTTCAAAGGTTATTTTATTTTATATTTATTTATTTATTTAGGCAGGGTGATGCTTTCAACCCATGCAAAAAAAATTACTTGAGATCTCCATCAAGCTAAAAAAGACTTTTGTTTTCCCTCTAGGGAAAACATCAAACTCACATAGGAGGAAATGAGGAAGAGTTGTGGCAGCAGGGGACTTTCTTGGTGAGAGGTAATTTATACTTCCTAATATTTTGAGAGGTCAAAAAGGTACAAGCCCTGCCTCCTTGGCCAATGAGTTCTATCCCTCAGAGAATAAGCTCCACCCCCTCCTCCACACCACATTCCAAGGGCATAAAGAGGGACAGAAGCTCCCCTACTGCTCATTCCACTTAGTTTCTTGTCATTTGATCATCTTCCCATTGTCCTCTCAAGTGCTTTTCTTGAGAGGCAACCAGGAAAGACGTGTCTAAAGATCAAATTCTGGTCTCTGTCTCCTGAAAGACAGAAATTCTGGGTCTCTGCCTCCTGAATTCTGGTCTCTGTCTCCTGAAAGACAACTCCTTGGGGTTGAAATGCCACTGAACTCAAGACTGGGGCTGTATCTTGTCAAGCATTGTTGCATATACATCAGGACAGGACCCCTCATATATCATTTCTAACAGTAGACCTCTGCTCCACTGGCACTATGGGATTATCATATTAAGTGACTGACCTCATTACCAGAAAGGAAGACAGGCTGGCAAGCACACTACAAGTAATAATCATCCAACTTTTATGGAGTCAAGTCCCTTGCATTCAACTAGTCTCAGCCCTTTCTGGAATAATGTACAGGCAGTAAATCAAAACATCTCTCCTAAAAATATATAAAAAAACCTCAGCTACTTGCAATGCTCACCTTTTATTTTGAATTAGTTGAAATATCAGAGTCTTGCCATAAACTAACTTAGATCCTCCACCTGTTCCGATTTCAGTTTCAATAGGAAACAAAATGATATTTTATTTATTATAAAAAATTCTTATCCCGCCTCCTCCTGCCAAAGGCCACTCACGGCAGCGTACAATATAAAAGCATAAAATATACACATATAACTTAAAAACAAATAACCATAAAACCATCAATTCCCCCCCTAAGTCTATCCCATCCCTCCCCCTACACGTCTCTGTCACCAAACGCCTGGCGGAACAGCCACGTTTTACACCGATGCCTGAAGGAGCGGAGGGAAGGTCCCAGGCCAAATGAACCTCTGCCAGGATTTTAACATGTCTTTTTCACCCATTATTTCCTTCTTATGTCTCTTGCATCCTCTCTTTGTAACACAAGCACAGGGTTCAGATGGAAGAAAATTTCTCATTACTGTGATTCTATCATTCAGTGCATTTATATGGGAGTATGTGGAAACCTTTCTGATTTTTTTAAAAAATATACATTATCCTAGCTATTAATCAAATTGTGCTCAGTGCAAACTTTGAATTAAAAGCTTTTTGTTGAATTACAACAGACCAAATATTAGGATATACTCTCCCTTTTATGCTCATGAATAACTCTGATCAGTGGTAATGGGATTTATGCACATGTAGCAGTGTGGGAGACTCATAATAGGGAAAAAGTTTGAAATTCAACTGATATAGGTTTCTCGCTCACCTCAGTAAGACTACAAGCCCTTCTGCATACAGAGGTACAAGTCTGATCCATAGCAAGCAGGTAGAATAAAAATACAAGGTTCCACTTGGACAGCAGTAGTTTATAGAACAAGTATTGTCAGAAACATTAATTGGTTGGAAATATTCTATGGGGTGCCACAATGTGCCAGTACTGAATTTCCATGACTGAATATATTCTCAGGGTGGAATTTTCAAAAAGGAAAATATGAATTTACCACGAGCATTACTCCACTGCTGCAATTTTCCAATATTCAACCGATATGATTAGGTTTGCAATGTGTTAAAAGTCTGTGGAACTTGTTCTCCTTGATCACTAAGATAAAGTGAAAATGCCTTCAGTCTGTCATCCTCAAACCACTCAGTACATCAGTGGGACTACTCCAATATAACTAGCTTAAGGATTATGACATAGTATATTTAATTATGGAAATCTCCTATTTACGGCCGATCTAGAGCTGAAATGACTACCCCCCAAAATGTATACACCTGCTGAAACTACAGTACTTGACTTGGTAATATCAGCATCCCAACGGCTGCCCTAGTCACTGAAATACTAGCCATTTCCACACGGTGCTACTGGGTGGGGGAGATGGGTGTGGTGCCGGTGCGGCAGTGCTCCCTTTCCTACTGGCGCATTTTGTCGGATGGCTCCATGGGTGGAGGTGGGTGTGCATCGGGAGCGTACACGTACCCCTACCCACCACCTGTGGTGTTTCCATGGGCACACACCCATCCCCCCACCCACTGCTACAGCGTGCACACAAACGCCCCCTACCGCACACCTGCCTGAACACCCAGCAGGGAGGGGTGGGGGGGGGAGGGACATCTGTGTGAAAACAGCCACTGTCTCACTATCAATTTTCCGTTTTCCTGTAACTGATTTTCTTTTACCAATGACACATTTCTGTCATGTACCAAGACAGGAAAATGGCCAGGAGCATTCAGAAATTAACTCACAAAAATGTGAAATGAAGTCAAAACGGGTCATTAATACCAAAAATCAGCAGCTTGGTAATGCTGATTTTGCTCGCATAACCAGGTGTCCAAGTCAATAATTGGATACTGATTGAGCACTCAACAGGCTACCTGGAATTTTGGTTATTACCCATGGGAAGCAAATTAGCTACTCGTTTCAGTTCTGTGCTGGTGCTATATAGCAATGAACAGTTTCAAAATATGGGACAGTGGGATTTAGGCTGCTTGAATAAGATTCTCTCTTGTGAAACTCTATCTCACATTAAATTAGCAGTAACGCAAGATTCCTTCCGGGCTGCATGCCCACGTTATTATCCTTCAGGGTCATGTGACCATAAGGGATTGTTATTAAATTTAATGGATCCCTACACATGTTACAGTACTAGTGTGACAAGACAGCCTGTCCCATTTCAACTCCCTCCTCCTAAAGTACCATTTCCAGGTGATATTGGAGCTTTCAGCCTGTTTTCACTCTGTTTTTACCACCGTCAGATCAGATGACACCTCTGCTGCTGGCTTGCTTTGTCTTGCTTCCTTCTCCCAGGGTCTCCCACTCACCACTCCACGCACTAAACCTTTAGCCTCAGCTCTGCGTACCTGGATTTAATGTGCTAGGCTCTGGCCAGAGATTTAAAGGGCCAGCTGCCTTCGAACAGAGCCAGCAACAGCTGCTCTGTCACAGCTAGCCTCTACACACTGTAATGTTTGTATATGTTAACCCCATGCACACATTCCAATCTCACGTTAGTGTCAGAGTTGGATTTCCCTGCCCTGACATCCATGATGTAACTCACAATTTCCATGCTGAATGAGAAAAGGTGCATGCACAAGTTTCAAAGTCTCATGTAAGATAGAAATCAAGGAGAGATTGTGTAACATGGGCAAGCAGCCTTGGGGTCTTAAATCACATATTTATTAATTCTTCTAACCCCCCTCCCCCTTCAGATTCAATCTTGCTCTCCTGGAGATGGCAGGTAGTCTGCCATTGATTTCTTTGAAAGGATGAATGACTTTTTACTTCCGAAGCATAAAGAGTCAGAAATATTTAAGTACTAATTGTTAATGCAAATAGTTGGTATCAAGAGCTCTGGATCACCAATATCAAGATAGTGAGAATGGATGTCTCCCAGCTGCTCGGTAGTAATTATGTGATAAGGTTTAGATTTGGATCAAAGGTCCCAGCTACTTTATCTTATCAGTAAAAATTAATCTCGTTGGATAGCAAACACTACAATGGAATATTTGATACTATTCATTCTTGGAAGGATAGTAACAGTTCCGATCCATTCTAGTTTTCATTTAATACTGAGTGGATTTTTTATTAGGTTGTTTAAAAGGAAAACAAAAGTGATTGGGGGGGGGGGGGAGAACCCTAAAAGATTGTTGAGACACTTTTTTATGCTTATCTCTGAAATTAGCTCTAATGGTGTTTTCATCTTAATAATGATTCCATTAGTAACATACTAGAGTGATTATTAGAGTCTCTCTTTCTTTATCAAAAGTGACTTTAAGTAGATTCCTGGGACCAGAAGTCAACTTTCCAGGATAGGAAAGTTTATTTTCTGGGATGGAAAAACCATAAATAAGTGTTTTAAGACAAAAAAAAGGGGGAAAAACAACTTAAAGAATTGGAACCAGAAGTAGTTATCCAGGACCAGAAGTTACTGAACAATTGTCAGAACTTGATGGAAACCCAATAAATAGATGTCAGGAGTTGGTATATCAACAAAAATGTTGAAAAATTGGTACCAAAAGTCACCATTCTGTGACCATAAGTCGACCTTTTGGAACATCAGATACTCGATGGGGTTGTAATCGGGTACCGCATGGTACTTGATCATTACCAGGTCTAATTGGGTAATAGAACTTCAATGGGTTACCCAATTTTGTGGGTACCCTCTTTCAGCTCTGTTTGAAATGCATGATTTGCTCTGAAGTGTGTCAGCATTTTGACAAGCCTAACATACATAGCTTCCCGACAATATCTGATTTGTGACTCCCTCCAATTGAGATCAGCTCTTTGAAGAAGAGAAAAAAGTAAACACTTATAAAGAAGTGTATAAATTCTCCCACCCCCCCTTCTCCATTTCTGCCAAAGATTTATCTTCTCAAGTTTTTGTTGGGCATTCAACGTATGGCTGTCCTCCTATCCTGATGCCTTCTTTCTTGTCTCCAAGACCCAGACATCATCTTTCAGCACCTGCAGAAATCATGTATCAGATTTGCAGCTTAGGGTCTCTCATCTCAGTTCCTTCTCTCTGCTCCAGATTTTTTTCTCCCCCCCCCCCCAATCACTCACGTCACAGTGACACACTAATTGTATTTCCTCTAGGTCTCCTGACCAATATGCCCTCCTAACTCTTCGCAAAACTCTTTTCTTCTCAGTCTCTCTTTTTCTGATCAATACGACCTCTGCTGAACTCTTCCTTCATTCACAGTCTTGTTTTGCCATCCCTGTACTACTGATCGGGAGTGTGACCTGCCATTTCAATTTGCCTTCTAAGAGGAAATCAACCCGAGTGGATTCTAAGAGCAAAATGCTAAGACCCGTCAGAAAACCATATTTTCCCTTTGATCTTAAAACTATAATTTTGATATTAATTAAAGATTATGAGGTCACATAAAATCTAGTTGAAATAGTTTTCTTTCTCTCTCTCTTTCACAAGAAAAAAAAATCCCACTCCAAAATGCCTTTTTTTCCACTGGCAATTCATAATTAGCAGCCCTATAATTCTGCTTTTTGCCATGAATACTTGATAAAACAAAATCCTCTGGTAATAAACACCGGTGCTATGCCTTAGCATTGCAGCGCGTCCCACTCATTTCTAGGGATGTGTGAACGCGGTTTGGAAGTTCGAAGTTTGGATCGAACTCAAATAGTTTGGTTGACCGAACCGAACTTTCGAACCATACTCGAATTCGACCGAACTGTTCGGTCGAATCCGAACCAGTCCGGAAGGCCAAAAACCCCGTTTTTGAATGTCCAAAATCGGTTCAAAAGTTCGGAATTCGACCGAACTTGAATAGTTCGGTCGACCGAACCGAACTTTTGAACCGAACTTGATTTTTTAACCGAACCGAATCTCTGAACTCGGTTCTGTTCGCACATCCCTACCATTTCAATGTAACTTGTGCAAGCATTATGCAGAAGTGCTGACTATGATTAGCTGGAGGATACCACATATCATGACTTACTGAGAGTTTAGGTAAAATTTGAATGACCTTTTCTATGCACTTTCTTCATGGAACTGTTATTATGGCAAACACAAAGAAAGGGTAAACCTAGTAAGAAAACAAGAAACCACAAAAACAGTTACTGGTAATATATCATCATAATGCAAAATGTAAATATATAGGAAGGTAAAAAATACATAATAAAAACCTGTATATATGGTATACAATAACAACCCGATGCATTTGAAACAGTATGCTCTTCTTCAAAGAAGCAGTAAGCATATATAGCCTTAAATAAACTGAACATATTTGATAATAAAGGCAGATCTGTGAGTTACTCTACAAAGCTTGAGGAAGAGCATACTGCTTGGAACACATCATGTTTTTATTGTATGCTATATATTAATAAGAGGGTTTGATTGTGTATTTTTTAGTTTGCTATAAATTTACATTTTGTATTATATTACCAGTAACTGTATTTATAGTTTCTGTTATTATGGCAGCCATGAGCTTTATTTTAGACCTGTGTGGCAAAGGTGTTCTTCTATATTATCCTAGAAACATTTTTTGCTGAATCAATGGAAGTAGACAAGGACACAGAGTAGGGTTATTAACAGCCGCAGCTCCACATGCATTAACAAAAAACCCAGCCTGAGGGAGAAAGTACTACATCTGCAAAACACTGTCGAGTGCCCTCTGGCCCCCCAAGAAATTGAAAGCCCCTAAGGGGATTGGCCATGGTTGCCCAACTTCTGTTCAGTCCGTTCTAGGGCCAACAGCCCAGGACTCTGTCACTGGGGAATCCCTGTACTCCTGATCTGGGATCATGAGGGAGGGGGATGGTCATGACATGGTTGACGAGCTACCCAAGACTAAAGGCCATGCTGCTCCATTCTTTTGAATGGGAGAAGCAAACCACAAGCTGTACCAATCTTGAACAGCTGTCCCCATTCCCACTTCTCTTCAGGAAATGCCTCAGTTACTTTTCCTTAGGCTCTGATTTTCTTCTATTACCAGCCATTTTGCATTGGGCCACCACCAATGTTGCGACAACTATTCATCTTTCTGTATTGAACCAGAGTTTGAACACACCCTGGGTTGCTCAAAACATTGAACTGTAAGGGTGAGGGAACTGAGGAGAAGGGGTAAAAATCTGATCTCTGCCACTTTGACCAATTAGGGCCTGAGGGGAAAAATTCCTTCCTCATCCCAGAATGCATTGGTGACAAGTGTGCACCCACAATGCCAGTCCAAAAAGGTGGGTGAGCAGGTGCTCATTCCTCTGATACATGTCTTAGCCCAGGGGATTTCAACCTTTTTCCAGTCATGAGCACTGGAGTGATGTAAGTGGTTGCTTGGCGCAGGAGCGGCGGGATAGTAAATTATTGTATAAATAAATAAATAAATAAATAAAATAAAATAAAAAACAAATACACAACAAGCACAGATATTATAAAATGTGGAGAATCTTTGAGTTGCCAGCTAATCACGTTTCATGGCAATATATAAACAGGAGTATACACAGTTACACAAATAGTAACATGGCTTTACTATACTTTGACCATAGGAAAGTGTGTATTGTACATTTCATTTTATTTATTTGAAAAACCTCCTCAACCCAGACATTTTACATTCAGTTCATCTAGGCATTGATGCATTAGGAGATTTATAGTACGTATGCTTTGCATCTGTTTGAAATATCTATAAGGTGTAGATATTTTTTGAATTAGTGATTGAAAGATTTTTATTTTATGATAGAATTATGAGCCCCAGGCTGAATTTTTAGAAGTAAATTTTGGTGGTGGATTTACAATTCAAAGAAGTTACTTAAATTAACAGAAATGCCCTAAAAGAACAGCTGTCTACCCAACAGAGCTAAGGAAATGAATTCTGAAAATAAACAGCTGCCCTCTAGAAGACTGTGTGGCAAAACTTAATCACCCTTTGCATAATGGATTTATTTTCTCTTGTGCTTATTGTGAACTTGGTGAACCTTCTACGGTATAAATATTTAAGTATTACAGACATCCGAGGCAGGAGAGTTCAAATAAAAGTAGGATGTCAGTCGTCTGACAATAGTAAATCCAGGTGTCAAATAAAACACAAGGTACAATGTTGGTTGACAAAGGACTGCACAAAAAATGGTCCTGACATACTAATACATCCCATTTCCCACCATCATCTAACAACCTCTATCTAGTTAAAGTACCGGGAGCAAAGAGTACAGACAAATGTCATGGTAGCATCAGAGTGGTAAAATTCGGGAAGATATCATGGCATAGAAGAGAAAGGAATATAGTTGACTTTACTCTTCTAAAAGACTTTCCCCCGCAGATTGTATGAACATTTATTTGTTTTATTTCTACCCCTCCCCTTTCCAGCAGGCTCAGGGCAATATATTAAAAATATGAAAACCAGTTAAAAACACATACAATTCCTGTTCAAACTTTTTCCATTCCCACTCTGACCCTCCAAACCCCACCTACTAAAAGCCATGCCAAATAAATCGGCCTTACGTTGCCTTCTAAGGATGCTCAGGATTGGACTTGGGAGAACCTCCAGGCAAAAGGAGTCCCAAAGCTGTTGGGCAGCCAATGCCAAGAATTCCGAGGCTATGGGGTATTTCCAGAGTCTCAGGTCTTCTGTAACATGAGCTCTGATTGGGGAGGTAGACACCAATCAAAGTTCTCATTCCGCAAGTAAATGAGTTGGTGCCATTTTAGAAACCTTTCCAGCTAAGCCACTCTGAGTTAGGGATGTTACAGCTGTAAGTAGAGGTTTGGGAGTGAGGGAAGGCAGCATGGGGGGAGATGGAACAAGGGAAAGAATGAGGGATAGTGATGGGAAAGGATGGCGAGAGGAAGAAAGATGACATCGTTAGAATTTGTGGGGCCTTAAGCAACAATAAAATGTGGGGTCCCTGGTGTCCCCTCCCTCTTCTCCATGGCCCTGCCCCCTCTGAGGCCTTATAGGTGGTCCTGTTTGAGACCCCTCTGGGAGGAAGCGAGGGGGTCCCACATCTGACTGTGGTGAAATAAGGACCACTGTGGGGGCCCCACAAGTAGAGGAAAGAGTGGGGTCCAGGGAAGTCACCCCCAGTTGCTCTGTGGAAAGGCTAGCCCTGGGGAAGAGGCAGAGAGGAGGAAAAAATAAGTGTGCACAAAGTACCAGAAGAAGAAAGATGTGGTCTAAAAATATTTGAGAATCACTGCCCTAAGGATTGAGGCCAAGGTCTCCAACATGCTTTTCAGACATACACTTCCTAGACTTCCCCATGATCCTTGTTCACAAGTGTATCCACTGAGGCCCTGATCCAATTTGCATTAAAGTAACATGGGAGAGCCAATATAATCTAGTGGATAAGGTGCTGGCCTTAGATCTGGGAGATCAGAGCTCAAAAATCCTATCTTAACCATGAGTTCACTGTGAGCTCACTTAGGGAGCTCTCCCACATTACAGGGGACCGGGGGGGCGGGGGAGGGGACTTCTGTGATCGCAATTGCAGCTCTGTTCTCGCAGGAAATTAGCGCAGCAGGTGAGAATGCGCTATTCCACTTTTATGCTGCGAGAACACTCGTGCACGAGCCTTGTTGGAAAAGCAATTAGATCACGAATGTGGTCTGGATGTGCGGTCGGTTAACTTGAAATCTTGTCTTGCTTCCCTGGGCTTTTCAGAGGCCTTTTGTCGGGGCTATACAAGTACACAGATTGCTAAACTGGTAAATGCCCAAATGCAGCTCTTACAAGGACGGGTGTTTTCATAGCACAAAAGCAAAATAGTGCGTTTTCATGTGTGCTAATTCCTGCGACAAGACAGCCACGATCGCAGAAGTTCCCCCTAGAAAGCACCAGGGCCCAAGCATAATTTATTTGGGCCCACTACAAATATGTAACATGGGTCCCCTCCCACCCACCACAATCCCATCCCATACAAACAATCTCATGAGTCATGAAAGAAAAAAAATCCATTTTATTTCTGAAATTACATTTTCAACATTTCTCAAATTAACACCATGGTGGCCGGCCCACATTGGGGCTTTCCCACCATACCCCCAAACCCTACCCCCATTTCTTTAGACATTTTTTTTTTTTTTTTTTTTAAACATCGAGCCTGAAGGATTTGAAAGCTTGCTGACTATTTTGTAACTTTTTGGTTTGTCCTAATAAAGGTATCCTGTTGTTTTGATTTTTTTATTCTAATGGACCAACACAGCTACAAACATTCTATAAATGGATCAATTCACTTTAAATCTTTATTTTTCTGACCTTTTTCATTGCAAAATTATGAATTATCTCCCCAAAGTCAATTTATCCTGCAGGTTCACACTCAATAGACAAAATAGCAAGGTGGCGTAACCATTCTTGCTCCATAGTAGAACGCCTGCAGTTTTTGATGAGTGCTAGCTTGCTGAAACTTCTTTCAGCTTCTGCCACAGTCACTGGCAATGTGCAAAAAATACATGGCTGCTTGCTGGCCCTGGTTCTCTTTAAAATCTACGTTAACTCCCTCTATGTCAACCATAAGGACGCTGGGAGATACCATCCCCCACGAATAGGCCATTATAAGGTCTACATGTTAATGTGTGCAGATGACACGGTATTGGTGTCCCTAAGTAAGTGCTGACCAGATCCCTGAGCGATTTTGGGTATAGATGTCTGAGCAAGAATCTCTGCATAAATTACGGCAAAACTAAAACTTTGGTGGTCGCAAAATGCTTCACTAAATAATATAACTGAACCCTACAGGGTCACAGGTTGGAGCAGGTACGAGCTTATAAATATCTGGGTATTACCTTTGCAGATAATGGTGCATGGCTGGCCCATTCCCTGGCTACCAAGACAGTGGCACAAATCGACTCCATGGCTATTCAGCACCTTTTTTTTCCGTTTTGGCCAGAGGTGTGTCAGGATGGTAGGGAAAATTGTAGACGCAAAAGTACTGTCCAGAACGTTGTATGGGGTTCAGGTCTGGGGTTATGACCATCAGGCACTAGCTAGATTGTCCCCTGTTATCATTAGCTTGTGGAAACGGATACTGGGGGTTCCGCCATCATCTAACATGGCGATTCTGAATTTGGAACTTGGAAGGTTGTCCCTAGCCACGCTAGCGGAGCTCCGAATATTGAATTTCTGGGCCAGGATTAGAGACCTGCCTGACACCTCTCTTCCGAAATTAGCCTTGTTGGAAAAGCAATTACATCATGAATGTGGTCTGGATGTGCGGTTCGTTGACTTGAAATCTTGTCTTGCTTCCCTGGGCTTTTCAGAGGCCTTTTGTCGGGGCTATACAAGTACATAAATTGCTAAACTGGTAAAGCAACAGGTGTATGACACTGATAGGCAAAAACAGAGAGCCCTAGCTGCGGGATCTCTTATTTCTCCCTTCTATAAATACTTGTTGCCTCCGGGGGGAAGGGGGGCTACATATATATACTCCTCGTTGGACCCTAAGCTCAGACTTGCATTTATCTGTCTGAGAACGCAATCTATGTGTACTGCAGTCTTGATGGGGAGATATCGGGGTATCCCCTATTAGATCCGTTATGTCCCTGTGGTAAGGGGATTGAGGACCTGGGTCACTCTATACTTTCTTGTCCTTTATATAACAAATCTCAGGATCAACTGCTTAGGGCTATTTGTTGGGACCGTACCAGTCCACAAATTTAGCAGCTGATTTATTTGTTGGGTGACTCTGAAAGAATGAAATTGGTTGCCATTTTTGCCCAAAGAGCAGCTCCGCTCCGCACGGTGTATGAACAGAAAGTTATGCTAGCTCCAAGCCATGTGGGAAAGTGTGGCCCAGATTTTAAATCTCTGGCCCAAATTTAGGTATAATATGTATATGGTACACATGTCTTAGGTATAACATGTATGTGGAGTAGATGTACTGGGTGTGGTGGTGTTCTATGATGATTTTTTAAAAGCTATTATATCTTTTATCAGGTGTATGGTATCGATAGGATGGACATTGTATTTTTATTTATATTTTATTGTGTTTTTATGTGATAGCCATGTGGCTATAACAATTAAATATATTATATTATATTATTATTATTATTATTATTAAAATACATAGGGCTGTGCACACTTCAATGAAGATTAGTTGCAGTTGTTTTTTTGCAAATCTCATTTAATAAGATAAGTGGAGGTAGTTCATACTCTTTTCCAAAACCAGACTTGAAGATTTTCTTCAGATGCAACATTTCACATAGGCAGACATGGGGTGTGTCGTGTGTGTGAACTAGACATGTCCTTTAATTCTAGGTACTAACTATTCCCTATCCCTAGGATCTAGTGTCAGTTCTGTGCAATCTGGCCTAACTAATTCACTCACATTATTTTGGGCCCGTAAAGCCTACCAGCAGCAGGCAGGCAGCACTGGAACAGCTCCCACACTGTCCCTGGAATCAATTATGTCCCTGATTATGGTGCTTTGTCCCTCCCACCAGCAGCCTGTCCCTCCCTTCTGCCTTTGCACAAGGAACTCTGGGACTTGTAGTTCTTGAGAGAGCATGTCACATAGGGAAGCATAAATCTCTCTGTCTCTCAAACTACAAATCCTAGAATTAACTGCACAAGTGAAGTACACTCTCTCTGTTCTACAGAAGGGCAGGGCCTGACAGCAACTCACGGTTCAGAATGTTGCTGGTGTTCTAACACTGCTTCTGATTGGCTGGTCCTGGCTCCAGCAAATCTCACAAGATCTGGACACGCCATAGATACATAGGTTTCTCTAAGTATCCTCAAGCATCTACAATTTAGCCTCAATTTTTTTCCTCATGGCGGTTGCAGCCTGGGCCGGGCCGCCATGGATCTCCGGGCCCCGGGAAAGTGTACCCTTCCCCCCTCCATGCTTGGCCCTGGAAAGCGCCCCTAGTCTCAGCTCCCTATCTGTAAAATGGGAATAGTAATGGCCTACCTCACATAGCTGGTGTGAGGGTGACCTAGACAAGATATTAAAGTGTGTTTGAACACTGCAAGTGCTATATTAATTACAACTGGCTTCTATGTGGTGGAATCTGACCCCAAACCAGCACATATTTCTATTACTACTACATTAGAGAATTGTCTTTGAAGACTGTAGGCTAAAAGCCACTTACTCCAGAGTATTCCCTTTGGAGTCAATAGGACTGAGCCTGAGTAAGCAGTTTGAGGATTGCAGCCAACATGGAGAAAAAGAAGAGAATCAATATAAATCCGCTGTAATTTATATCTATTGCAACATTATTTCTTGTTTCCAAATGGCATTACTGCACCTGGAGATACAACATGCCCTGAATATCAGCACTGACCTCGAGTTGCCACCCACCCACACCCACACCCACAAAGTGACTTTGGAATGACATTCAGGAAAGGTTGTGTACCATTTTTTTCTAAAACCAGATTCACTGCAAGTGATGATTTTGTACTGTGATCTTTATATTACCATGGCCGGTCCATTATGCCCACCTACATTTTCCTTGTTTCACCCAGAAACTTATACTTCCCAATGCAAGCTTTAAACAAACACTGGTTTGCTTATCTCAAACACTATATTATTTAGGATCTCTTTGCTGCAAAAACCCCCTCCAAACTGATCACCCGCTAGAAATTTAAATAAAACCCTCCAGCGTAGCCACCAGAATTATTAACAGTATTTTAAAGGAAATAACTAAAATAAATCTTAAAAGACCATTAATAAATAAGTACAAAAGAAAAGAGAATTTAAATAGATCTGGTTAATTGTGTTTATCTCAGTGTGAAGCCATGTCAAAAAGCCTGCAGTGTTTTGTTAAAAGTATCACTTGCACAGCAGGCACTCAACATTAGAAAGGAGGCCTGCCATTAGGAGCCTAAGACAGAAAAGGCTACTAACACTTGACTAAGTCATTAATAATATATCTTAAAAAAAAATAATATTTGAAATGCTGAAATAAAAATCCATTGACATGCTGCATAGTTTTCTAACATTCTTGCTTTCTTCGCCACATTTCTCTGCGCAAATCCTCTGAAACCACAGAAGCAGCACAAGATGGTCCTTTGATCCTTTGGTATTCTTGATTATTTCTAGGGGTGTGCATGTCATTTTCGTTATTACAATAATGATAACAAAAATTGTTGTTTTTGTTATCATTATTACAATAATGATAGCAAAAATTGTTTTCGTTATTATTGCAATAACAAAAATGACAATCGATAACGACAATAACAAAAACGATAATGTCGTTATTGTCATTAGTGCTGTGGTAGTTGGGTTTTGGAAGGAAAATGAAGAGGGGAGGAGGAAGCAGACATCTCAGAACCCTAAACAGGGTTGAACTCTTGAACTGTGCCTGTGTTGGGAGGGGCGAGCAGCTCAGTAGTATCTGATTGATATATCGCTGGCCAATGAGCAGCGCAAACAGTCCCCAGCAGTCTCATGGCACTCTGTGATTGCTCAATGCCTGCTGCCTCCCACAACCAATCAGGGGGGCTCTGGGGGAGGGCACTGCAACTCTTTATAATGGGAGGGCCAGCCTTTTTCTCTCTGTTCTGTGAGAGCTCTGCTTGTCAGATTGCGTTTACAGAACTGTGGTGCTTGCACACAAAAAATCCTCCCTAGCTCTCATTGTATTACCACCAATACCTTTCCTTCCTCATACATTTTACCTTCTCCCTTTCCCTGCCCTTCTCCCCTCTGTACATTATATATAGATAGGTAGTATTAGATATAGATATATATTATAGACTTATAGATTAGATTAGAATAGTTATGTAGATAATTTATTAGATAATAGTTTTCATTTTCATTTCCCCTGTTTCCCTTAGATTTAGATAGATATTACTTGTGTTTGTATTTTTTTATATATATATATATATATATATATATATATATATCACATACATACACACACACACACACACACACACACACACACACACACACACACTAAATNCTACCAGCAGCAGGCAGGCAGCACTGGAACAGCTCCCACACTGTCCCTGGAATCAATTATGTCCCTGATTATGGTGCTTTGTCCCTCCCACCAGCAGCCTGTCCCTCCCTTCTGCCTTTGCACAAGGAACTCTGGGACTTGTAGTTCTTGAGAGAGCATGTCACATAGGGAAGCATAAATCTCTCTGTCTCTCAAACTACAAATCCTAGAATTAACTGCACAAGTGAAGTACACTCTCTCTGTTCTACAGAAGGGCAGGGCCTGACAGCAACTCACGGTTCAGAATGTTGCTGGTGTTCTAACACTGCTTCTGATTGGCTGGTCCTGGCTCCAGCAAATCTCACAGGATCTGGACACGCCATAGATACATAGGTTTCTCTAAGTATCCTCAAGCATCTACAATTTAGCCTCAATTTTTTTCCTCATGGCGGTTGCAGCCTGGGCCGGGCCGCCATGGATCTCCGGGCCCCGGGAAAGTGTACCCTTCCCCCCTCCCCCCGCCATGCTTGGCCCTGGAAAGCGCCCCTAGTCTCAGCTCCCTATCTGTAAAATGGGAATAGTAATGGCCTACCTCACATAGCTGGTGTGAGGGTGACCTAGACAAGATATTAAAGTGTGTTTGAACACTGCAAGTGCTATATTAATTACAACTGGCTTCTATGTGGTGGAATCTGACCCCAAACCAGCACATATTTCTATTACTACTACATTAGAGAATTGTCTTTGAAGACTGTAGGCTAAAAGCCACTTACTCCAGAGTATTCCCTTTGGAGTCAATAGGACTGAGCCTGAGTAAGCAGTTTGAGGATTGCAGCCAACATGGAGAAAAAGAAGATAATCAATATAAATCCGCTGTAATTTATATCTATTGCAACATTATTTCTTGTTTCCAAATGGCATTACTGCACCTGGAGATACAACATGCCCTGAATATCAGCACTGACCTCGAGTTGCCACCCACCCACACCCACACCCACAAAGTGACTTTGGAATGACATTCAGGAAAGGTTGTGTACCATTTTTTTCTAAAACCAGATTCACTGCAAGTGATGATTTTGTACTGTGATCTTTATATTACCATGGCCGGTCCATTATGCCCACCTACATTTTCCTTGTTTCACCCAGAAACTTATACTTCCCAATGCAAACTTTAAACAAACACTGGTTTGCTTATCTCAAACACTATATTATTTAGGATCTCTTTGCTGCAAAAACCCCCTCCAAACTGATCACCCGCTAGAAATTTAAATAAAACCCTCCAGCGTAGCCACCAGAATTATTAACAGTATTTTAAAGGAAATAACTAAAATAAATCTTAAAAGACCATTAATAAATAAGTACAAAAGAAAAGAGAATTTAAATAGATCTGGTTAATTGTGTTTATCTCAGTGTGAAGCCATGTCAAAAAGCCTGCAGTGTTTTGTTAAAAGTATCACTTGCACAGCAGGCACTCAACATTAGAAAGGAGGCCTGCCATTAGGAGCCTAAGACAGAAAAGGCTACTAACACTTGACTAAGTCATTAATAATATATCTTAAAAAAAAAAAATATTTGAAATGCTGAAATAAAAATCCATTGACATGCTGCATAGTTTTCTAACATTCTTGCTTTCTTCGCCACATTTCTCTGCGCAAATCCTCTGAAACCACAGAAGCAGCACAAGATGGTCCTTTGATCCTTTGGTATTCTTGATTATTTCTAGGGGTGTGCATGTCATTTTCGTTATTACAATAATGATAACAAAAATTGTTGTTTTTGTTATCATTATTACAATAATGATAGCAAAAATTGTTTTCGTTATTATTGCAATAACAAAAATGACAATCGATAACGACAATAACAAAAACGATAATGTCGTTATTGTCATTAGTGCTGTGGTAGTTGGGTTTTGGAAGGAAAATGAAGAGGGGAGGAGGAAGCAGACATCTCAGAACCCTAAACAGGGTTGAACTCTTGAACTGTGCCTGTGTTGGGAGGGGCGAGCAGCTCAGTAGTATCTGATTGATATATCGCTGGCCAATGAGCAGCGCAAACAGTCCCCAGCAGTCTCATGGCACTCTGTGATTGCTCAATGCCTGCTGCCTCCCACAACCAATCAGGGGGGCTCTGGGGGAGGGCACTGCAACTCTTTATAATGGGAGGGCCAGCCTTTTTCTCTCTGTTCTGTGAGAGCTCTGCTTGTCAGATTGCGTTTACAGAACTGTGGTGCTTGCACACAAAAAATCCTCCCTAGCTCTCATTGTATTACCACCAATACCTTTCCTTCCTCATACATTTTACCTTCTCCCTTTCCCTGCCCTTCTCCCCTCTGTACATTATATATAGATAGGTAGTATTAGATATAGATATATATTATAGACTTATAGATTAGATTAGAATAGTTATGTAGATAATTTATTAGATAATAGTTTTCATTTTCATTTCCCCTGTTTCCCTTAGATTTAGATAGATATTACTTGTGTTTGTATTTTTTTATATATATATATATATATATATATATATCACATACATACACACACACACACACACACACACACACACACACACATAAATAAATAAATGTTATCTAAATCGATTCCAATATAAAAAATAATATCTTTGTTTGAAACGAAACCAGTACCAATAATGACAATGATAACGAAAATGATATTGTCATTAATAACGATAATGAAAATAACATTGTCATTTATAAGAAAAACGAAAACGAAAAATGAAAATGACATGGGGGTCTGATGCACACCTCTCATTATTTCCATTTTCCTCTGCAAACCTTGATGCTTTGGCTCGACTCAAATCTAAAAAAATAGGAGCGGTCTGCTGTCTTTTTAAGAAAACAAAAAATCCAGCAACTTCAGATCTTACATGATTAATAGCATATTTGAAAGAAGTTATCTCAATAAGAGGTCTTGAATTCTGTCTAAGGATTCTTCTTGTAAGGTGAGGGGACATGGACTTATGTGGGGTTGCTAATGAGTGGTAAGGAACAGGAGCTTAGATAGATGGGAATGGACCCTGGTGCAGAAGGTGGAATGTGCCCTCTGCTGGGACCCTCCACTCCAGCTTGCATATGCATTCTACATAGGGGATCCCTGTGTAAGACCACTATATGGGACCCCTAGACCTGTTGGACCCAGTCTGGCTGCACCTAGTATAAGCTATGCCAATGGGTAGGAATAGGAGGAAGGGGAAATGTTTTAATGGAAATGTTCATTTTTCATAAGCGTCCTCTTTTCAAGGGGAGGTACGTTACCTCTAGCTGAGGGGCAGGAACATGAAGATATGTGCTCTGTGTGGGGGGAGGGGCTCTGCATTTGGAGGGGTGTCACAGACCTGTCGTGGGGCGAGAGGACAGGGGCACTATGAATTGAGGCAGTCAGGTCCTCTGGACCTTGAAGAGGGGACAGGAGGTGGGCTTGATTGGGCCCATAGCAGCTTCCCCAAGTATCAGCCTCTCTATGGTCCCCCTTTTCTGGTTGGCAGAGTGGTTTGGGTCCAGGCTGCGAGGAGAAAGCAGTGAGCGCGGGGTAGAAGAGGGAAAGCAACCTAAAGGCATGTGCTGGAGGGGGGGGGGGCCTTTGCATTTGGAGGAGTGCCACAGACTGACTTTTTTGAGTGCGGGGGGAGGACTGTTTGTTGGTGGGACAGGCAGCTGCAAAATTACATTAAAATGAATGCAAGTGCCTCTAGTTACCATACCACTTGAGTCAAAAGTGATACAGTAACTAGACCTTAATACCTCATTCACATTAAATATTACATTAAAAAGTTGTGTTCAAACTCATACCTATATATATTGTGATAAGGGAAAGTCAAGTAGCATTTATATTTAACTACAGAAAAACAGGTATTTGGGGTTTGTTTGTTTTTTTAATCAGAAAATTTATTTATTTTTTATTCAGAGAATTTCCAAATTTGTGTCACAGAAAACAGGTCGTCACAGCGCCCTTTGCAACTATGGAAAGAAACTGGTTGCTGGCTTGCCTCTCTGAACATGGTCACGAGATGACTGGCGAATTACGGCTGGAGGGAGGAAAAAACATGCTGGAACATCAAAATGTGAGAAAAATATAAAAGAGATGTAGCAAAAGTGGTGTGGTAACTAGACCTTAATACCTCATTCAGATTCAAATTACTTGGGAGAAACTGTGGGTGGGATACGCTTGAATTAGCTTCTGTTTTGTTGCTGCCAGAGACAAAATGTGGTATCAGTGTCTAGGGAGGAAGTACAGTGACAGAAGAGTACACTATTTTCTGAGGGTCCCCAAATCCAAGTTCAAGATCAATAAAGCTGCTGTGGGATTCTGGAGAGCTTTTTTCTTATAATACAAAGTTTATTTGCATTGCATAGGTGCCTTTGAGAATAGTGAAATGCTTTCCCCAACTTAATCCTTTCAGTGACTGACAATGGTGCAGGGTCTGTTGTGTAGACATCAATAATCGAGAGAAAGCATTCTAGGTGTCAATCATGTATCCATCTCAGAACAGATTTTCAAAATATACAGCAGGCTACTTAGACGTAAATCACAAAGGTATCTGGTAAATCTGGATTTTCTCTAAATAGAGAAGGAAAAAGCACTTTGGGGTTGGTGGGGGGGGCAATTTGCCCAACCTCATTTCCAGACTAGTCCTGGGATAAAGGGGAACAAGGAGGACTGAGGAGTTTTATATGTGAACTGATGACATCCTATTCAGATAGGCCGTTTCCCTCTTAAAATGCAATCTACTTTAGCTCAATAATTCACAGTCCGTGACCTGTTAAAACAATCCATATTATTAACCTAATTTTTTAGGTCACAGATTAAGAAAAAGGCTGTAATTCTATCAAAGATAAAATGACAACCACCCTCAGTAAATAGTAAACCCTATAGTAAACACACCAATAGCACAGATTTCTGTAAGCACTTAGCGCCTGGATTATTTACTTTGAAAACATGCATCTTTCTAGCAGAGAGCATTCCCCATGCATATCGCATACTAATAGAAGGATAACAGCTTGTATGAATGGAATGATAAGGAGGCTGCTGTGCCTATATCTCGGAGGAAGATGCTCAGCATGGATTGTGAGCAAACTCACCAATGTACAGGAAATGTGCAAAACGTTAAATGAAGAAGAACACATGACAGAACGGTAAGACTTGCAGGACACAGTTCTGACAGCATATGTATCTCAGCCAGTGTAATCTAGTGGATAAGGTGATTGACTTGGACCTGAGAGACCAGGGATCAAATCCTATTTTATCCGTGACCTCACTGGGTGACCCTTGGGCAAGTCACTATCTAAGTCTCAATTTCCGATCTATAAAATAGGAATAATAAGGAATGACCGACTTCACTGCCCATGTGTGTATTTTTTTGTACAAACCTCTATCATATCCCCCCCTTAATCGCCGCTTCTCCAAGACTAACAGCCCCAATTAGTTGAGCCTCTCCTTATATAGAATTTGATCCATCCCTTCTATCGTCCTTGTGTTTTTCTGAAGCTTTTCCAAAGCTTTTCCAGATCTATTTTCTCTTTCTTGAGATGGGGTGACCACAACTGCACATAATATTCAAAATAGGGTTGTACCAATGATTTATACAGTGGCATTATTTATTTATTTTATTTTATTAGCAAATTTCTAACCTGCCCATCCTGCCACAGGCAGCTCTGGGCGGCGCACAACATCAAATATTAAAAAACATGAAAACAACTTTAAAACAACAACAAAGGAAGGAGTAAAAATCCCTAACCACCCCCCACACTAACCCATTCCCCCCACCCTACCCATCCTCCCCCCAAAAGCCAGGCGGAACAGCCATGTCTTACAACAGCATCGAAATGAGGGGAGATTTGGGGCCAAATGGACCTCCACTAGCAGGGAGTTCCACAGCCCCAGAGCAGCCACCGAGAAGGCCCTCTCCATCGTGGCCCATTGGCAGACTCAGGGGACCTCCAGGAGAGCACTCCCCGATGACTGCAGGGGCCGATCCAGAACCCAGGGGGTGACGCAGTCCCGCAAACAGGTTGGGCTGAAGCCATTTAGGGCTTTATAGGTGAGCAGCAACACCTTGAATCGGGCCCGGAAGACTACAGGCAGCCAGTGCAGAGACCAAAGAACCAGTGTAATATGTTCCTGGCGGCCCAATCCCACCAGGAGATGGGCTGCCGCGTTCTGCATCAGCTGCAGTCTCCCTACCATCACCAAAGGTAGCCCCATGTAGAGCGTGTTACAGTAGTCAAGCTTATAGGTGATGAAGGCGTGGATGTCGGTGGCCAGGTCAGAGTCTGAAACATATGGCCAAAGCTGATGCACCAGATGTAATTGGTGGAAGGAACTCCTTGCCACAGCCTCTACCTGAGCATCCAAGCAGAATTACGAGTCTAGGAGCACCCCCAGACTCGGTACCTGGGGAACCAGCGGAGGGCAGACTCCATCAATGATGGGAGCTGTCACTCCCACTGCCTTACCCACCAACATCACCTGCATCTTGTCAGGATTCAGCCTATGTTGGCTTGCCCTCATCCAATCTCCCACAGCTTCAAGGCACCCGTTAAGCACCGAGACTGCCGGGCCTGGGTCTGATGAAAAAGAGAGGTAGAGCTGGGTGTCATCAGCATTTTGATGACACTGCATGCCAAATCTCCTGACCACCTCGCCAAGCTGCTGCATATACACGTTGAACAGGAGAGGGGACAAAACAGAACCCTGTGCGACTCCACACAAGCTGTCTCGGTGTGATGAAAAATAATCGCCGAGTACCACAGAACCCTGTGCGACTCCACACAAGCTGTCTCGGTGTGATGAAAAATAATCGCCGAGTAGCTGAGTTCTTCGAGTCAGGAAGGAGCAGAACCAGTCAAGAACTGTACCGCCCACCCCTGCATGGTCCCGCAGGTGAATCACCAAAATCTCATGATCAACGGTATCAAATGCCGCTGACAGATCTAATAGAATCAACAGGGCCGAATGGTCATGGTCTAATTCTCAACGAAGATCGTCAACCAATGCCACAAGTGTGGTCTCGGTGCCATATCCCGGGTGAAACCCCGACTGCAAGGGATCGAGAAAACCGATTAGATCCAGATGCTCCTGCAACTGCCAGGCCACCACCTGCTCAATAACCTTCCCTAAAAAGGGAAGGTTAGAGACCGGTTGATAACTGTCACGGGAGTCAACATCAAACGATGGTTTCTTGAGCAGGCACCCTGCCCTCCCTAAGGGAGGCACTGACCACCCCCACCAGCAATGGCCCCATCGTCTCCCATCAGGCCTTAACCAGCCAGGATAGGCAAGGGTCCAGTTCACAACAAGTGGCCCTGACAGCCCCAAGAACATCCTCTGCATTGGCAGGGGTCACCAACTGAAACTGATCCCACAAACAAGGACATAACCTCCATAGAATTGCAGAAATTGCAGCATCAAAATCATGGTGAATTCGAGCGATTTTATCCACAAAATAATCCACAAACAAGTCACAGCAGGCACCAGATGACTCCACTCCAAGGTGGAGGGAGGCCGGACTGACCAGCTCCCACACCACACAGAAAAGCTCAGCTGGGCGGGATTTAGCGGATGCTATAAGGGCAGCAAAGAACTCTTTCTTTGCTGTTTGCATAACAATGGCATAGGCTCGTAAACTCGCTCTGTGCCGCAACCTGTCAGCTTCAGCATGTGAACGACGCCACTGTCACTCCAACCGTCTTCCCTCCTGCTTCAGCACCCTCAGCCCCTCCAAAACCAGGGAGGCCTGAGGTGCTTCCACCTGGGACACGGATGCCTTGGAGCTATCTGATCAATGGCTCTCATCAGCAAGATGTTCCACAGCTCGACGAGGCCATCGATGGGACTGCATCCAGATCAGAGGGTATATCCCCCAAAGCCTCCCAGAACCATTCCAGTTCCATCAGTCTACAGGGGCGGACCATTCAAATAGGTTCCATGCCCCTCTGGGGGCAAACGTGTGCCAGGAGAGGGGCCTGCAGAAGATAATGGTCTGTCCATGAAAAGGGCACAGCTGATAGCCCTCCACCAACGGACCCCCCCACCTCAAGGCTGGTGCAAAACACAAGGTCTAAAGGTATGTCCCCCCCCTGGTGTGTCGGGCTGCTGACCCTCTGGGACAGGCCCATGTTTGCCATGGTGGCCATGAACTCACGCTCCACACCCCCAAGATCGGCTTCGATGTGGATGTTGAAGTCCCCCAAGACTATTGTCTTCGGGGATTGCAACACCACTCCCAACACCAGATCCGCTAGAGCATGCAGGGAGGCCGCTGTACAGGTGGGCGCACAGTATACAAGCAGCACTCCCAAACTGTCCCCCTGCCACATCAGATGGAGACCCTGAACCCCAATTATGGATTGCACCGGATACCTCCGAACAGCCCAGCCCTCCCTAAAAATCATGGCTACACCACCCCCGCCCTTCCCTCTGACCATATACTGCAGAGTACCTGGCTGGAACAAGGTCAGTCAAAATAGGCCCCAACTCCATGTTCAGCCAGGTTTCTGTGATGCACACGAGGTCAGCTACATGGTCCAGGATCAATTCTTGGATCGTTGTTGTTTTATTTGCTACCGACCTCACATTCAACACCGTCAACACATGGTCAGGGGCCCTCTGATCCAGAACCACCTGCCCCATTGCTAGAGGGGTGGTGCGGGGAACAGATATTAAGCACCTGTCCCACTGTCCAGCTCGAGCATACCCCCCCATATCTCCCACATCCCATCACGACCCCAATGTCTGTGTCCCCCACCCCACCTAGCCCCAGCCCTGGCTCCCCTCTGGCTGTCCCGCCCCAATTGAGGGGAGGATTCCCACCTACCCCCCCCATTCCCAAATTGAACCCTCATCCCCTCCCTAATCCAAATCCCATCTATATCCCCCATCCCATTACCACCCCACTATAAAATAAAGAAATTCTCAGCTCTGGAGTTCGGGGCAGTGGCTCGCAGTCCCAGAGGGCGCCACGGCCTCTCCGTGCCCCCCCCTCTGGGTTAGGGTCAAGGCCCGCAGCGGGGGACGCGTCCCTGCCACATCTGGTTGCCAAGGCAACTGGCTCAACCACAGGTGGCAGGACACCATTCCTTGTGACCCCGCAGGGGGAGAGGCCATGGCTAGAGCCTCTGTGGCACTCTGCATGACTCAGGGCACGCCAGGGTGTGTGTCCTTCACTTGAAAAGCCAGCACAGGGAGTTCCCTGATGCCGGTAATCAGAGCCAGAAACTGGCCACAAAAAGCTACGTGTATCGAGTCATTTATGATTATTGTGGGACGTGTATGTTTTGGGTAGTGCTTGTGCTTACGTAGGGGTGGTGTGTTTATTTCCCCGTACCTTTCCTTCCTTGGTGTGTTGAGTGACTGTAGTGTGTGAGAGCATGGGAATGAGTGCTGGTGTGCGAGCCCTTCCCCCCTGCCTGGTTCCCTTCCCCAGTCCCAGGTATGTGCAGTTATCCCTCCAGCCTGCCCTTGGACCCTTCCCCTCATGCCTCCACCAGCCCTTCCCCTGTACCCCCTGGTGTACGTGCTTGGGTGTGGATCTGTAGCAGGTGGAGCCTGGCCGGGGCTCAGTCTCGTGCTCTGCGCCCTATGATAATAGGGGCCCTGTCTCTGTGAGACATATTGGGTCACACTACTATCCTGATGGGCAATTTCCCCTTCCTCATTGGGGGCAGAGCTTTTGTGGGCACGAGAGGGGCGTGTGGGGTTGAGAGTGTGTTGGTCCCTTTCCCCCAACCCCCACTGACAGAAATAAAGAAACCCCCCACCCCCACCAATCACCTCCCATACTTCCCCCCTTTTAACAAATATCCCCCAATACAAACCCTCCTCACAATTCACTGCCAACAAACAGAACCCCACACCCCAGCCCACCCAGGTCTCCACCAAAGGCCACACCCAAGGGCCCTCTGAAGGCACGTTGCTGAGGAACCCCTACTGGGGCTGACGTCCTGGCCCCAGAAGCTGCAGGGAAGATGGTGGTCCTTCCCCCTGTCCCTCTGCCACTGGGAGGAGGGGTGGAGTCCCTGCAGCCTGGCTCCCAGCCCCAACAATGGGCGAGCGAGGGGAACCACGGACAGTGTTGTGGGGGGGGGCGGGGAGGGGAGGAGGTGAGCCCAACTGGCTCTCAGCTGGCACTCCACCCCCAGAAGCCGCAGGGAAGATGGTAATCCCGCCCTCTCTCCCTCTGTCGCTGGGACGGGATGGAGTCCCTGCAGCCTGGCTCCCAGCCCCAACAGCGGGTAAGCGAATGGAGTCATGGACAATGCTGTGTGTGTGGGGGGAGGGGAGGCAAGCCCAACTGGCTCCCAGCCCCCTTTGATGTGACAGCTGCGGCAGTGCCAGCAGGCACGCCACTGAAAAAAACCCTGATGGGGCCGGCACCCTGCCCCCAGAAGCTGCAGGGAAGATGGTAGTCCCGCCCCCCTCTCCCTCTGCCACCAGGAGGGGGGTGGGGTCCCTACAGCCTGGCTCCCAGCCCCAATAACAGTAGGATACTTTCCCTTTTAGTTTCTATTCCTGATTCAATAACGCCTAGCATTTGTTTTGTCATTTTGACCGCTGCCATATACTGAGCTGATGTCTTCAAAGAACTATCCACAATGACTCTAAGATCCTTCTCCTGAGTGGTTACACCCAGATTTGCACCTCAAATCTTATATTCATAGTGAGGATTATTTTTTCCCTATGTGAATACTCTTACAATTATCAACATTGAATTTCATTTGCCATTTTATTGCCCATTTACCTAGTCATGCAAGATCCCCCTGTAGTTCCTCACAGTCTGACTGGGTCTTAGTTATCTTGAATAATGCTGTCATCTGTGAATTTTGCCACCTCACCCTTTACCCCTTTTTCCAGATCATTAATGAATATGTTAAACAGTACCGATCCCAGTACTGACCACTGAGGCACCCCACTGTCTACCTACCTCACTCCAACTTGAAAAATGATCATTTATTCCTACCTTTTATTTCATATCTTTTAATAAGCTACCAGTCCATGTCTGGATTCTTCCTCTTACCTTGACTACTTAGTTTAAGTAAGTAAGTAAGTAAATTTATTATAATGCGTAGCACACAGCTATAGCATAACTTTAAAAAATCCATATATTGTACACATCACATAATCTAATATAAATACAGACGATGCATTATACAGCAACCAAATTATCCATGTAAACATAGATCACCCTAAATCCATAGATTCGGCAGGTGCCTTTGATTCGAAAAAGCACTGTCGAAGATAGAGAGCTTTGGTTAAATAAATCGCTACTGTCTGGGAAGTAGTTGGCTGTAAATCAGATAAGACCAATAACAAAAGACTATACTCCGACCACCTGGGGTGCCGGCTCAACAAGGGGGGGGCAATAATAATTCTTCACAGAGTTGATTGTATAGATGGCAAATAAACAGGACATGTTCGGTTGTCTCAAATGCCTAGTGATCAAAGGGACAAATCCTTAGATCAATTGGCAGTCCGCAGAAACGTCCATCCATAATCGCTGTGGGGAGGGCATTAAACCGAGCCCTCAGGAATAACAACTTTCTGCGACTAGAGATAGAAGATGTAAGGGAAGAAGCCATAGATCCTTGAGACGGGATCACAGAAAGATAGCTAGACATATGAGACGAAGCCCTGATTTTAGAAATCTCTTCATGTCTGGTCATATCCTCGAGTCTGAGCAAAACATGTGCTCTTGCAATACTCGTCTCCTTGCCCGCAAAATAGCTTTGCGAAAAACCCAATTTGGCAAGGAACAGTTCTACAGCCCTTGCCCAACAGCCCTTGTGTGAATCCTCCAGCCAGAATTTCACCAGGCCCAAATTACCGGTTGTCAGTAATCTGAGCCAAAACCTTAATATCAGGACTCAGGCGACCTCTGCCCAACTACATTGTCCAAATTCCAGTCTATCTGCTGCATCCGGGGTTGCGTTTGACACTCTTCCAAGATTGCTTAAAATATTTGACTGTACCAAGTTTAAATTAGTTTGAGAGGGCAGATGGGGAACCCAAAGTTCAGCACCATAGAGATATTGCGCCCATGTCTTACTATTGAGTACGCTAATAGCCACTCCAAAAGCAGTTGCCCCAAATAACTTAAGAGTGGCAAGTGCAGAGCCTTTAGCTGCTGGTAGAACCTTGGCATGATGAAAAGACCAACTGCCTGTGGCCCTGAAATGGAGGCCCAGGTACTTCAAAGAATTAACTTGTTGGATAGGTTGGTTATTGATAGATCAGTTATAAGTTTTCAGAGAATGGGAAAATACCACCACCTTTGATTTCTCATAATTTATACACAGTTTGTTGGTATCACAGTATCTGGCAAAACACTCCAATTGTCTGCATAGATCTACCCGCGTCTGGGACAGAATAACCAAGTCATCAGCATATAGGAGACATCCCAAGTAGTGAGACGCAAGTTTAGACGGGAAGAAGTGAGACTGGGCTAGTTGAGGGACAATATCATTGATGTATATATTAAAGAGTAAAGGGGCAAGGACACATCCCTGCTTAACCCCCGGATAGGTGGGTATTTCTCTGGTTAAAAAGCCCTCCCTACTGAGCTTAACTGCTAAGGAGGATTCTGCATGGACCCGTTGTAGTAGAAACAACAATCTTCTATCTATAGTTCCTCTACTTAGTTTGCTCAAGTATCTCCAGCGAGGGACCTTGTCAAATGCCTTTTGAAAATCCAAATATACTATATAACTGGATCATTCCTATCCACATGCTTGTTGACATTCTCACAAAATTCTAATCGATTAGTGAGGCATGACTTCCCTTTGCTAAAAATCATGCTGGTTTTTACCCATCAAATCATGCTTGCCAATAGGGATGGGTGAACAGATCACGGTTCGGGTTTGGCCATTCAGTTTGGTCCAGTTCGGTTTGGCCTTTCGGTTTGGTTGCAGCGTTCGGGTTCGGTCATTTGGTTCGGTCGTGTTCGGTTCAGACGTTCGGAAAAAGGTTCTCCGTGCGAGGAATGATGGCCCCCGACCCATGACGGTAGGTCCTGGGGCTAGAGTGGCAGCTTCTGGATATTGGGACAGCCCTCCCTGCCTGTAACTTGGCCCCAGAACCCTTACGGCGGGAGTGGCTGTTTCTTGATATGGTGGAACGACAGCGCCTCTGTGCGACGAATGATGGCTCCAGACCCATGACGTTGGGTCCTGGGGCTAGAGCGGCAGCTTCTAGATATTGGCCAACCACAGTCATTTCTGCCAGTAATGTAGACCCCAGAACCCTGATGGCGGGTCCTGGGGGTGGAGTGGCGGTTTCTTGGTGCGGTGGAATGACATCGCCTCTGTGTGAGGAATGATGGCCCCAGACCCATGACAGTGGGTCCTGGGGCTAGAAGAGTGGAAGCTTGTAGATATTGGCCACAACCCTCCCTGCCTGTAACTTGGCCCCAGAGCCCTGACGGTGGGTCCTGGTGCTAGAGTGGCAGCTTCTAGATATTGGCCAGCCACAGCCCTCCATGGCCAGTGATGTAGGTCCCAGAACCCTGATGGCGGGTCCTGGGGCTGGAGTGGCTGTTTCTTGATGCGGTGGAATGACATCGCCCCTGTGCGAGGAATGATGGCCCCAGACCCATGACGGTGGGTCCTGGGGTTAGAGTGGCAGCTTCTAGATACATATTGGCCACAACCCTCCCTGCCAGTAACTTGGCCCCAGAACCCTGATGGTGGGTCCTGGGGCTGGAGTGGCTGGTTCTTTTTATATATCTATATCTATCTCTACACTAAATCTAACTGCTATTAACTATTCTAAAACTTATTGAACTAAATGGAATATCCTAATAATTAACTACAAAGGCCTTGTCCTACAAATAGACTGTCTCTCTATCTGTCTCTATAACTAAGCTAACTACTATGTATATCTATCTAGTAACTATCTATCTAATAACTATCTATCTATATATACAATATTACACAGGGGGAAACACAAAGAACACAGGGAGGGGTACAAAACTGAAATGAAAATCAATCTAATAATAATCCTACTCTAAATAAATCCAAAACTTAAAACAGGGGAAGGGAATCAGGGATGGAATAAGAGGGAGAGGGAAAATGATTCAATGGAGGGGGGAGGGAGGAAGGAAGATTGAACACAGGGAACACAGGGAGGGGTAAAAACAAAAAATAACACCTAAATCTATCTAATATAATCTAAATAAATGATACTATGGAGGTAAATGGGTTGGATGGGTGAAATAGGAGGAGGATGGCAATGGATTAGGAATAGGAAGGAACAAAAACTGCTGGGAGAGAGGGAGCCTTCTGAAACGCCTGCTGTTCAGGAACAGTGACTAGCTCAGAAGGTGTTGGGAAGGGGGGAGGCAATCAGTTTTGTTTCTTGCTGCGCCCGCCTCACCGTAAGCCCCATTGGCTCCATGCAGCCTAGCCCTTGGCCAATTGCAGACTGCGAAGCCAGTGGCATGAGGCGAAAAGGGATGGCGATTGGGCAGGCTGGCTGCTACTCCAAGCCTCTCCAGCCCTGGTACCTGGAAGTCTGCTCCTCAGCTGACTCCCCCTCCCTGTCACGTTTTGCCTTCCAGTGACACGTTTTTGCCACCCGAACTCACCCGAACGCTATCCGAACTGACAGAACAGTTCGGTCATTTCGACATTCGGAATCTAGTTCGGTTCTGTCAGTTCGTGTTCAGATTCGGGTTCAGTCGTGCAAACAGGCCGAGTTCGGTCCTAACTCCAAACTTCTGAACTGCGTTCGCCCATCCCTACTTGCCAATATGCCTAGTAATTCTGTTTTTATAAATGGTCTGTACCCCTCTCCTCCACTTCCCAATTACTTCCCTCCCCCTAATCTCCACGTAAAAGTTGGTATCTTAATAGATACATCTATTAACCTCAGACTAGGCAAAAGTCAGGGCCACACATGCTACCATTTTGTAGAGGTGTGCACCAGGGCCCATGTCATTTTCATTTTGGTTTTCGTTATTTAAATCTGTCATTTTTGTTTTCATAAATATCAAATTGTCGTTTTCGTTTTTGCTTCTGTTTTTGTTTTCCATTAGTTTCAATTCCATTAGTTTCAATTAGTTTTACTATATTTGGTGGATACTTGGAGTGTGTATACCGCGAAGGCATTATGTGTACAAAATTCCAAGAGGTTAGGGTAAAGGAATCCAATTTTAGAAGTAGTTGAATTATTTTATTTTGCACAAATCTTCATATATATTCTTAGGCGTAACTTCTTTGCCTCACATTTAATGTAGATGAAACTTGGCATGTTTATACCCCTTCCCATATTTACTATCTCTGCCAACTTTCAGAAGGATTGGAGAGAGTGTCATGGTGGTATAAGCAATTAACTTATAAATGTATGTCTGACATCTTTGTAGTCCAACCAGTGTACATGAAATTTGGCAGGGCTGTATATCACATATCATCTCTGCCAAATATCAGAAATACGTGATAAAGGGACCCAATTGTATATTCCTGCACAGCAAATGTAGAGAAGGAGCATATGCCAGGGATTATCTTACATGTCACCGTGGTATAACATCGGTTTGTGATGCTAATTTGCCAGCAGAAATGTCAACCAAATATCCTCACTATGTGCTGTGACCACCCAAAATTCTCTCCCCCACTTGTTACCGAGAAGTTGGAAGCATCTGTTTAGGAAAGAGCCAATAGAGTTTCTCTTATGTCCTCTGTCACAGTGCTGCAGCATGTGATTGTGATGATAATTGGCCAGCCTGGATGTGTAAACTATGTCTCCTGATCACTAGGATACTATCCTCAAGGTACCAGTTATGTCCCTTCTAATGTCTTCCTGAGGCCTGCCCCCTATGCCCGCCTCGAAGCCACTACCAATTGGTCCTGTAAAGCTGGAAGCAAGCAGTAAAATTGGCCAGTTAATGTGTCCATAAATCTGTTGGGTTGCTCCACATCCTCTCTCCTACAGCCTCTCCACCCGTCATTCCAGGTGCCTGCCTCTGACTGGCACTGCATGTGCTGCTATTTATCTGAATAATGGTCTTCAACAGGACAAACTCAATTGCTTATAAAATTGGGTCCGTTTATCAAATTGTCCTGTAGTTTGGTAGGGATGACAGGGAAGGTATATGATACATTCCTGCTAAATATCTTGTAAACAGAATGGAATATACAAATGTTACAGCTGGAAATATATTTTCAAATTAATGTCTTATAACATCAGGATCCTTTATCATATAATTCTGGAAATTGGCAAGTGTATTAAGCTTGCGGAGGGACATAACATGCAGAGGTTTCATGCAAATTGGATGGAAGTTAAAAAAGTTGTAGACATGAACGTATATGGAGTTTTTCTTAAAACCACAATGTTCAATTGCTTCTAAATTCAATTCCCTTTATCCAATCGTTTTGGAAATTGGTACATATAGTGTCCTCCATTAGGGGTACGTTAACCTCAAGTTCCATTAGAATTGAATAAGAAGCATAAAAGATATAGCCAGAGATACATTTTTCAGATTTTTCTCTTTATTTCAAAAACAAAGTCATTTTTATTTCTATTTTCATTATTATTATTTGCTATTTTCATTATTGCAATAATGATAATGAAAATGACAATTTTCATTATTGTTATTGTAATAACAAAAATGACATCCTATTTTGGACCTAGATCTACGATAAGAAAGGAACTAGGGCCTTTATGCTTCAGACTATTGTGAAAACAACTTGTTTTTGTAGAAAAGGGGCTCCTGCCAACTGCCTTGTGCGGTGCGGGTGAAGGTTTTTGCCCGCCCCATCAGGGGAATCAGGCACCCCGGGGCCCGGGCTGGAGGCAGGATGCCGCCTCCTGAGCTGGCTGGGTGGGGAGTCTCTTTTGCAGGCAGCAATCTGTATTGCAGCTTGCAAAAGGGATGCAGGAGAAACGGCACGAGAATACACCCTCCGGATTGGCCCAGGTGGACCACGTGATGGGGGAGGCGCTGAGCGGCCAGCATTCGGCCATTCTCAGCACCAGAAGCCCACCCACCCACCCTTGGATAAGTACTGTGGACTTTGTCTTGTCGCCTAGTTCACTGAGGGATCAGGAAGCAATTTCCCCCCCAAGAATTGGGTTTTTTTGGTTTCCTCACAGTGCTGTTCTTTCCAAGAAATCCGGGTTGGGTTGGTGTTTATTGCCCGTGTTGGATACTAATTTTAATCGTCGCAACTGGCGGTGTTCAGTACCATGGAAAAAATTTGGAGTAGGATCGTGGAATTGGCCTGGTGGCTTTGGGAGACATCTGGTAGGTGGATTATGGTAGGCTTCCAGGTGGTTGGACCTGGGAAGCAGTTAAGGGAAGGGCGCCCCGCTGCTATTCCAGAAAAGGGGGATTGGCGTCGGGTGTCGCATGGTAGAATCTAAGCGGTCCCGATGTGGCGCCTGTTGTTCGTTCTTCCTTTGGGTATGGACCAAGGTGGTCCACAGGCAGAAAGGATTGGACTGGTAAATCCAATCTGGATTGATCACATTACATGGTACTGAACGCGGGGAGCCAGGGTCATTATGGCCAAGGGACAATATGTTGTAGTGTGCCATCACTCCCCTTAGGACTCACCCAAATCCTATACCTAATTGATTGACTTGAGGGGTAATTCTAACAAATTCTAATTGGTTATTCCTAGCAAATTTAAGTGCATTTAGGATCCACCATTCTTGTTGATAGGGTGATTGGGTTCTTAATTGGTTTCTGTTCTTCAACAGGTTATCGTTTGGCTGGTTGTTTAATAAACAGTCACGGCCAGTTCACCCATATTTACGTGGTCTGTGCTTTATTTGAGTAAGTGCCTTATTTCCTGTGCGGGGACAAATCAGAGCTTGCATTCTGGGGGCATAGTTACTATGAAGTGAGCGGGCTCCATTGAGTCCAGGCCCTGGACTATTGGGGGTCCCTTTGTAAAGGGCCTGAGCACCACTAGGAAACTTTTGGTGTGGGTGGGTGTGGGAGTAGGGCTATCATCACCTTATCCCTCCACTTTAGAAATGTTCTAGCAGCGTTCAGTGTCAGAGTGGAAATACTGATCTATTATGGAAATGACACAGTTAAGCATACGAGATGGCATGCACATTTACTCTCTTTTCACACAGATACTCTAACACTGATAAAATGGGTGTTACATTTTATTATACATCTTTCAGGGCTGCAAGTGTGCTCTATGGGTGCCCTGCAACATGTATAATAAAATATAACACCCATTTTTATCAGTGTTAGCGTGTCTGTGTGAAAAGGGCCTTAGTGATGATTATATTTGCAGCATATATTGGTATAGAGTAGAAATGATAGAATATTCACACATAATAGGTAATGATATTAAACACAGTATATTTTATGATATTTAGAGTACTTTGAAAGTCAGGTGAAGAAGTTGACAGGAGCAGAGAATCTTGAGATAGTTGGGGGGAAAGAGCAAACAAGCTAAAGGGAAATCTTATCAGGAAATCATGCAGGCAGGAAATCATGCAGGAGGACTGACACCCCAGATGGTGTGTCTCACTTGGCATGACAAGGAAGGGGAAGAGATCAAGGGAACAGCTAATGATGGGTGATTTTGCATAGACTCTCTGGGACTCAGACGCCGTAGAAAGATACTAGAATTTAGGAGACAACCATAAAGCTTCGAACCACCTACAAATGAATCTTGGATCTGATAATGCATATGCAACAGGGGTCTCGATCAGATTGGAGTGTGTCATGATAGAGGGGTGTCAACCTGGGTGGGAATATTACCCTGAATTTCAGCCGGGCACGCCGCTCCACTGTCCCAGCTGCCCCCAGGGACCATCTGTGCGCCCGCAGAGCTAGGGGCTGGGAGCTGTTTTTCCTGGCTTGCCTCAGGGACTTTGGAACTGTTGCTGGAGAGCCCTTTCCCCCGTGCAAGGTGTCAGCACACAGAGGGGGCGGGGCTAGGGCTTCTCCCCAGCTGGAAGCTCAGCGAGAGGCGGGGGGATTTAAACTAGGAGACAGCAGAGGCATAGCCGAATTTCAGCCAGGCATGCCTCCCCGCTGCCCCCAGGGACCATCTGTGCACCTGCAGAGACAGGGGCTGGGAGCTGTTTTTCCTGGCTTGCCCCAGGGACTTTGAAACTGTTTCCGGAGAGCCCTTTCCACCGTGCAAGATGTCAGTGCACGGAGAGGCAGGGCTAGGGTTTCTCCCCAGCTGGAAACCCGCGAGAGGCGGGGGGATTTAAACCAGGAGACAGTGGAGGTGCAGCTGCAAGTGCCGTCACAGGCGCGTGCCAAAGGGTCACGCCTAAGGGTCCCTTTAGGGTCTTTTAGGGGGTTTAGGGGAGATGCTGTGGGGGCAAGGGGAGATGAAATGTATGGGGGGAAATGGGGAGAGGGGGAGGTACTGCAGGGAGCACCTGTCCTGGATGAGAGACAGGTCAGTGCTCCCAGCAAGGGAAACCACATGGTGGCAGCATGTGGAGGAGGGGTTGTGGGGTGGGGGGAGCCTGAGTGGTGAGAGCACTGGGCGGGTGTGGAGGGGATATGCAGGGGGGAGGGGATGGGAGGGGATCAATAGGGGTGTGGGGGGTAGAAGGGCGACGGGGCTTGCCCCCTGGTAAGACAGGGGCATTGCCCGTATGACAGCAGAAGGGAACTCCCTTTGAGAGAGGGAGACCCAGGGAGTGGGATGAGGGGTTGGGGTGGGAATGTGGAGGGATATTTTGGGAGAGGGGAGGGAGGGAGATCTCTGAGGGCTCTGGGGGAGCAGCCAGTAGGTGGGGGTCAGAACGGTGTGGATGGGAAGGGAGGAGTGGCTATAGAGGTGGTTCTGGGACGGGTATGGTATGGTCCCCGAGGGTGTGTGGTTCGGGCCCCCAGGGAATCTAGGTACCTACCTTGTGGAGGTCAAAAGAGCCTCCGCCTCACTGGGGGTAAAGGTGGAGCAGGGTCTGTCTTCCAGGGGGCGGCTGATGCTGCTAAATGCAAGGTCCATGGTAAATAAGGCCCCGGTAATCTCGGACGTGGTTCTGGACAGGGTTGCGGACCTTGCATGTATTACAGAAACCTGGCTGGATGAGGAGGCGGAGTCAATTTGGCCGATCTCGTTCCAGCTGGGTATGCCATGCAGCACCAGCCCTGTACTGGGGACCGGGGAGGTGGTGTAGCTATTATTTTTAGAGAGACATGGCCTGTTGGCGGTATTCAGTCTAGGAGATTCCAGGGATTGAGGCCCTCCATGTGGTGTTCAATTTGGCTGGGGGCAATCTCGGGGTGCTGCTGGTGTACCGGGCTCCTTCCTGCCCAGTAGCATCCCTTGCCGCTCTAGCAGAACTGGTCTTGGCAGTGGTGTTGAACTCCTCCAGGACCTTGGTCTTGGGAGACTTCAATATTCATGCTGATGCTGGCCTTGTGGGAGCGGAGCGAGAGTTCCATGGCTGCCATGGCAACCATGGACTTGTCCCAAGTTCTTAACTGCCCGACCTATGGGGAGGGACATACCCTCGACCTGGCGTTCTGTTCTGGTCTTGAGGTGGGTGATCTGGTAGTGGGGGATGTGAGGGTCATGCCCTTGTCATGGACGGATCATTACCTCCTACAGGCCAGTCTATCAGCACACCACCTCCAGAAGGGGAATGGACCAGTTAGGTTGGTCCGCCCCCAGAGGCTGATGGAACCTCAACAGTTCCAGGAGGCCCTGGGGGATTTAACCTTAGACCCTGATGGTCACTCTGTTAATGAACTTGTCTGAGCTTGGAACATCTTGCTCGGGGAGGCCATTGACAGGGTGGCTCCAAGACGTGTCCTACCTCTGTCTTGTCACTGCAGGGACCCTTGGTTTACCAATCAATCAATAAGTTTATTAGACGTGGCCAAAGGCCATTGTCAAAAGCAAAGTATATAAAACTAACATACAAAAATGAAAACAGCGTCTTGTTAGTACAACAAACATCATACATGATATATTGCATTACATAAAAAAAAAGTGTCAGGATTCAGCAGAACCAAATCCTAAATTAAATTCCAGAAAATGTTTCCTTCTGTCCATTGCAAGAATTAAATACTCTATCATCTTGGCGGTCTGCACATAATCTCTGTAATTTAGGGCTAGATCCTGCAAATACCTATCCGATCTCCCTGGAAATTTATCCAGGAATTCTTTTAAATATACCGTTCTGAGTTTGTCGTAGAGATGACACCTGAATAAAAGATGGTCGACAATCTCACTTTCTAACATATCAAAGGGGCAAAGTCGGTGTGCATAATGAATCCCAGTGAACCTGCCTTCCAATATCTTGGTGGGGAGAGAATTGACTTGGGCTGCTAGGAATAAATTTTTCCCCCTCAATGGGTGATCTTCTGTCAAATATTTAGCCATTGTCCTATTATTTGGAATTAGAGGTAGATATTCCTGTAAGTGGCAGGTCTCCCTTATTTTTGCAATCTCCTTTTGTCTATTAATATCTGCCCATCTCGTCAGGACCCCTTTGGTTTACTGAGGGGCTGCGGTATATGAAACAGGCAGGTAGGTAACTAGAGCAATGCTGGTGTCGAACTCGTGCTGAATCCAACCAACTTCTTCATAGGGCCCATTTGATGTCCTATGTTGAAGCTATGAGGATGGCAAAGAAAGAGTTCTTTGCTGCCCTCATAGTGTCTGCAAAGTCATGTCCAGCGGAGCTGTTCCAGGTGGTGCGGGAGCTGGTCAGTCCAGCCTCCCTCCTCCTAGATGGGGACTTGTCTGAGGCCTGCTGTGAGGAGTTTGCCACCTACTTTGCAGACAAGATCGCTCAGATCCAGAGCAACTCCAATGCTGAATTAGGGGCAGTAGAGGTGGAGCATGAGGTAATGGAGGCCCCGTCTGGTCCATCTTCTTGGGATAAGTTTCAGGAAGTGACACTAGCCAATGCTGTGGATGTCCTGGGCTCTGTTAGAGCCATCAGCTGTGAACTAGATCCATGCCCATCGTGGTTGGTGAAAGCCTCCAGGGACACATTAGGGACGGTGTTGGTGAGGGTAATCAATGCATCCCTTTGGCAGGGGAGAGTGCCCCCCGGTCTTAAGGAGGCCGTGGTGTGCTCCCTGATGAAGAAGCCATCTTTGGATGTGGATGCACTTGTCAGTTACCGACCTGTCTCTATTGAACGGGTGGTGGCACTGCAGCTCCAGGTTCATCTGGACAGCATCGGTTTCCTTGTCCCATTTGAATCGGCATTCCGCCCTGGCTATGGCACAGATACGGCCTTGGTGGATGATCTCCGCCGGGAGATGGATGCAGGACGCTCAACACTTCTGATTCTGCTAGATCTCTCGGCTGCCTTTGACACAGTTGACCATGGGCTGCTGTTGAGACAGTTACGAGTCCTGGGGGGGTCTAACGGAACTGTCCTCGGATGGTTCTGCTCATTCCTCTTGGGGAGAAGCCAGCAGGTTGTCCTGGGGGATGAATCTTCTAGCCCCCAGGCCCTGGATTGTGGCGTTCCACAAGGTTCCATCTTGTCTCCATTATTGTTTAATGTATATATGCAGCCCTTGGGGGAGAGCATGAGAGGGTTTGGTGTGCGTTACCACCAATATGCTGAAGACACCCAAGTTTTACCTCTCCTTTTCAACCGACCCAGGTCCTGTCATCTCAGTGATGTCCCAATGTTTGGAGGTCGTGGCGGATTGGTTATGGCAGAGCAGACTGAAGCTCAATCCTGATAAGACGGAGGTGATGGCGGTGGGTAGGGTGAGGGAGGTGGCGGCTCCCATTGTAGAGGGGGTCCACCCTCTGGTAGCCCAGCAGGTTTGGAGTCTGGGAGTAGTGTTGGACTCAGATCTCTGCCTAGATTAGCAGGTAGAGATGGTGGCTAAGGCTGCCTTCCGCCAGTTGTATCTGGTGCAGAGGCTGCATCCATATATTTCCAGCTCCAACCTGGCCACCCTCATCCATGCCTTCATCACCTTGAAGCTGGACTACTGCAATATGCTGTATGTGGGGTTTCCCTTGATGCTGGTTCCGAGGCTGCAGCTGGTGCAGAACATAGCGGCTCATCGCCTGACGGGGACGAGCCGATGGGAACACATCACTCCTGTGCTCCGTGTGCTGCACTGGCTGCCTATAGCGTACCGAGCCAGATTCAAGGTGCTGGTCTTGATCTATAAAGCCTTATACGGTCTCGGCCCTTTATACCTCAGGGACTGCCTCACCTTCTGCGCCACAGAGTGACCCCTTCGGTCCACCGGGGGCGCCTTCTTGGAGGTCCCCCGTGTAAAGTGTGGGGGGGTCACAATGGAGAGGGCATTCTTGGTGGCCAGGCCATGACTATGGAACTCCTTCCCGGAGGCAGCCCATCTGGTCCCAAGTCTGTTGGCCTTCCGCCAGGCCTGCAAAACCTGGCTGTTCTCCCAGGCCTTTGGAGGAGGCGGGGGGATAATAGGTATGAGGGGGGTTGTTTTTAGGGGATTTTTAGATGTTTTAATGTTTGTGTTTTATTGTTATGTTACTTATTGTTATTCTTATGTTGTAAACCACCCCGAGATGCCATGGGCATGAGTGGGTGGATAAGAAATGTGAATAAATAAATAAATATTATATAGAGGGGTGCCAACCTAAGTGGGAATATTATAATGTTGTAATTAACTTGGAAAGGTATAAAAGATATGGATTCACGTAACTGCCTTTGTCGGCAGATAGGGCACCAATGCTGGGGTTGTGAAATCAGCCCTCCAACGTCCTGCAGAGGGACTAATAAATGCTTACACTGCCAACTGCTTGTCCATCTCTGTGCTAACTGCTTGCGTGGAAACTACCCTTACAGGGAATCTGGCCTGACACTCAGGCTGTTTGTAAAGGGTTCTACCAAGAAATACATTTTCAGACTAGGCAGAGATGGAATGCTCTTAAGACTGCTTTCCTAATGAGATTGCTTCCACTCTGGGAGTGGGACTACTGGGAGCCAGAGCAGCACCACAGCCTTTGCAGGTGGAGGCCAAGGCTAGCGGGGAGCCTTGGGAGCGCCACCATGTAGGAAAATCCCTTTCCCCCTTGCCTTTGGGGGAGTGGCATGAGCCTAGGCCCACCACACCCTTACTATCCTACTTCTTGCATTAGTGTTAATACATTAAATACGTGTTACCTTCTGCAGCATAATCACTTTGGATCATTTCTGGACAATAGGATCTACATGATAAGACTTTAAAATCAAATAAAGGTGACCTTTCTGATTAATGAGAGGATTCACAACTAGGGCTGAAACTCAATCTTGATTTTTTCTCGATTGTTGCCGAGAATCATGGTTTTCAACTCGTTTTTAGCTAGAATTGATAATTGAGAAAAAAACCCATTCCTGACACTTTTTCAGTTGAGAATTTTTCTTGATTTACCATGATTTACTGTTTACCGTGATTGACCATTACTGTATACCAATTTACTGTATACCGCTTACCGCATACCATGTTCATCCCAGTAATGCACTTGTCCAAAATGGTGGCAACGCTACTGGCGCCATCTTCTAAAAGGTCTTTCCATGTGTAGAGCAGCTGCAGCAGCCATTTTACACATGCACTTTACTGGGACGAATGTGGTGTATGGTAAATGGTCAAATCTGATGTGTTTCTTGCCAAGATCTTGAACCGTTACTGAGATCATCCTGAGATTACAATAATGATTGTCAACTCTCACAGGATTTTCACGAGAAACAAATTATTCTGTTTAAACTATTATGTTTAAACTCCTGGTATTCACGTTCAAAACACTCCACGACCAAACTCCCCCTTCCCTCTCAGACCTAATCTCCCTACGCAGTCCTGCACACTCTCCCCGCTCTTCCTCTGTCCCCTCTCTCACTCTCCCTCATTTCTCCTGCTCACCTAACTACCTTCAACCCTTCTCCCTTGCTGCCCCTCATGCCTTCAACTCCCTCCCTGCCCACATCCGCCTTGCCCCCTTCCTCCGCTCCTTCAAATCCCTCCTCAAGTCCCATTTTTTCCTCGCCGTCTTTCCCAATGCCTGCTAGTCGTTCCTCATATACTTACTGTCTGCCCTCCTCTGCAGACTGCTGCAACCAACCTGATTGTAACCAAGCCAAGCATACGGACCTGAGATTTCGCATCCGCTTGAATGTTTGTTTGTCTTTTCCCCTGTCTCTCCCACTGTCGCCTCTCCCTGTCTCCCCCTCCTTGTCTTTTAGATTGTAAGCCACAGGCAGGGACCGCGTCTATTTCTATGTTCTGTACAGCGCCAGGTACATGACTGGCACTATAAGAATGTTTATAATAATAATAATAATAATAATAATAAATAATTCTCATTTTAGGACTTCTTTTTCATAATGATATCCTTGACACGGTCCCCAAGGATGAAAGCAGCAATTTATGGATTATTGTCACCAGTCACCCAGACCAAATCCATAAATATTTGAATTCCTTACAAGTGAACAGCAGCAACAACGGATAAAAAGCAGGGATGTTTGCACTAACACACTTCAAAGACTAAAAGCAAGTGTGACCGACTGTGAGAACACCATTTCTGGATGTATTATTTTGCTTTCACAATTGATTACGGATACTAAGATCTTATCTTAAGAGGTTGATGACATAGAAAAGCACAGCCAGAGCTCAATATAATTCAATAGCCTTGCTTAGAGAACATCTTGGAACAGCATGGAATCAGGTAAGAACTAGAGGTGTGCAATTTGTATCATTTTAATTAATTACAAAAATGAATAGAGCCCCATTTGTTTTCATACATAAGGCAATCAAATGAATGAATAAGCAAACAACATTCGTTTGATTTCATTCATTTTCATTTTTCCATTTTATTTTATTAAAAATAATAATAATTAAAAAAGACATTGTCCATGTGCAAAATGGCCGCTGGGGCCATTCTGTGCATGCACACCCTTTTTCAAAATGGCACGTAAAGCATTAGCGTCATTTTGGAAAAGGGCTGCACATGCGCAGAATGGCCTTGGTGGCCATCGCGCATGCGCAGTGGTTTTTAAAAAAAATTAATTTAACAAAAAAATGAACAAAAACAGTAAAGTTCTTTATGAACCCGAATGAATGGGTTTTTGGAAACACAAATGAAAATGAATGATGTGCCTTCTGTACACCCCTAGTAAGAACACACATCAAAATGATCTGCAATAATGTTTACTTAGACCTTATGGTTCTACTGGAATGCTTATTGTGATGATGTTTTCACTTTCTACCTTGAGGCCACAAAACTAATTCTCTCTCTTGTGATGTCCTCTTTATTCTCATTTCATTGTGGTTCCACACATCTGAACTCAGGCTTTTTATCTTGACTAGTATGCAAGGATGTGCATTCACTGTATTTATCCCATTTCTGCCAATGAGGGGGCAGGGGGGCAGGGGAATTCAGTGAACATGTGTCTCTGGGTTCTGAAGAGTAAGCTTTTCCAATCTGGTTGGATTCTTTATTTCAGCAGTGGGGATAACCTCAGGAAAGCAAACAGTGATCCTGGAAATGAGCTTCTCTTGGTTTGAAATGGAGGATGAGGTGACAAGACATTACACAAGGAAGACCTCTAAATTTGGCCATTGGCCAAAATCATAAAATAATAGCCTTACCTGGTGTCCAACTTTGCCAAAAGTTGCTCTTCTGGCTAGAAGGAAAACCATCATTGGCTGGAAGGGCGAAACTCCACTCCACTTATTAGTGTGAGCTGGGGAAGCCTCTTTCTATAAGAACTAGGATTCTCCCTACCATAAGGGCAGTGCACATGGCAAGCAATCTATCCAAGCCTAGAGATTTTGCATTGACATTTCATCGTTGAATATGGCTTTGTTGATTAGCCATTGTGGGGATTTGAGTTTGGGGTCAAACAGATTTGAGTCTGGCATTCTAAAAATTCTGCTACAATACGTTTAGAGATGAAATGATTAGCTGTAAGAATGGGTATACCAGTTGAAATTGCAGTACTTAGCCCAACCTAGTAACATTGAGCATTAATTGGTACCCAATTAGTGCCTGACAGCCTATCCGATGTACCAAATTATCTGTTTTGTTCCAATTTTCTGACTCCCCTCACTTTTTTTTTTTTACTGAATTACCATTTTACCAATCAGTAAAATGGTAGATAGGTAAAGGCATTACCAAATATTTTCAGGTAATTGGAACCTGGGTAGCCCATTGGACATTCAACATAATACTTAAAATCATGAGTATTACCAGTAGATAGCAAAAGGACTACCTGCTTCTAGGACTGAAACAGCAAGCTGCTGCGGTAGCTTTTTCCGATGGAAAAAGCTCTTCCGCAATGAGTGGCATGGTGTGATAGAGACGTTAATTCTGCTCCTTCTGCCGTACCGCTACTTTCATTCTGCTACTTCCATCAGCTGCGAAAATAGCAGAACAATGTTTGTTCTGACAGTTTCAGTCTTCCGCAATTTCCATCGGCACTGCGAAGTAACGGAACAATGTTTGTTCTGACAGTTTCTGAGATTGTTCTGACAGTTTCTGAATTAGCGGAATGCCAGCAGAATTTGCGGAATGCTGGCGGAAAAGCTTCAGAAAGTTTCAGGCAATTCCGAAAAGCTGGAATGAAATAGCGGACTGGAAAAAGGAGTTGCCGCTTCAGCCCTACCTGCTTCAGTGTAACTATGTTGCAATTTTTTGACAGACATAAATCTCAGCACAGTGTAAATTTGGCTATTTTTAGGCCAAAACTAGAGTTACAACAGGGTACCCAGCAAGTCAGACACCCTGTCAAACCTGGGATGCCCAACTTGCCCCAGTTGCATTCAGACACAAACTGGTACCCGAGTACAACCTGATGGGCTACCCATCTCCCCTAGCTGACTCACCTCACTGTTGGGCTGCTGTTCTTCTAATCCAGTTATTGTTCCCTGCTCCTCCCAGGCCCACGTGCTGCTCAGCTGAGCTGGGAACTTCTCTGCTTGGCTTTTTCTGAGTGGGGGGAGGGAGCGAGGAGATCTCTTCCCACCTGCGTGCACCCACCTAATGGATCCCCCATTCTCATGAATTTTATGGGGAGGATTCCCATTGTGGAAATGGTGAGCTTCCACAAAAGGTTGACAGATTAAGCCAAGAACATATAAAACCAGTACCTTATTTTGGCAGGCATGCAATCTAAGGGTGAAACAAGGAGCTAAATTGCTGCTCCTGAGAAGTTTTGTCATATTGGGAACAAGACTGATTTCCCGACTTTCCTGTTATAATTTCTCAATTATCACAATACCACAAGATACACTCCTGATTTACTTACCTTCTGCTTATAGTTTACTGCATATTGTTCATTTACAGTGTACCCCATTGCTGAAGATTCCATTTTACTTCCATGTTTGTTGTTTTTCATTTCTGAGCCAGTCATTGTGTAAAAAGCCCACCCCTTAACCTCCCCCCACTACCCTTTAACCTCCACTCCAGTGCCGCCAATCAGAATTGTTGTTTTGTGTTGTCCCCTTTGCTTTGACTAATCTGCAACTGCATACCAGCCAACGAGCAACAAGGAAATACAAGGGAAAATGGAGTGCAAGAATTGTGTTATTGCATTAATATTACTTCTAGGAATTTGAAATGGACAGTAAAGCAGTAAAGGGGATCCCGCCAAGTGGAATATCCGTAAACTAAGAGATAAAGTGTCAGTCAAGACATTGGGTTTGATCCCATGGTGTGCGGATTGCATGCGCCTGCAGAGCCGCATTGTGGGCAAATTCTGCCCTGTGGAAACCACGCGTATGCGATCCACATTGCATGGGACCGTGGTTATTACAGAGTACCAAGAGGTTCTCAATTTGACAGAGACGGTATTGGGAACCAGGATTTTGATGAGATTTCCCATTTTGGTGAACTCTCATTTCAGCCCTAACACAATCAATGTTCTGTAAAACAAGATGATTCCTTTTTTCTCTCCTGAATTAGTCTGGGAGATGGGAAACATGAAGAGAGTCTTTTAAGCATGGTTATGGCCCAGCTAACACCAATATTTAGAAATACATAAAATATATTCTAATCAGACCGAGTTTGTGCTGCGCCAGAAACTTACTTGACTCATTGACGTGTCTTTTCTGTCTGTCTGCTTTGTGCCTTTGATATCATTGCAAGGACAGATAAAATACAATTATAACATTGTGTTTTTTTTATTAATGCACTCCCTAGAGGATAATTTAATTACAACTGATCATGCTGTTTTATTAGAGACGTTGTAGACCTTTGGACTGAATAGCCAAATTGCACTGGTGTAGTTGAGTCAGAACACACTGTACTGGTACTTTCTGTCTTAGGCTTGCAACTGTGGAGGTGCTGTCACTGCTGCTCTCTGCCTACCAGCTGCACAATAGGAGGTAGAAGAAGAATGTTCACAGAGCAAGCTACAAAAGCTGCAGCATGCGTTGCATGGCATTGTGCATCATGCTTTCTGGCAATCAGCTGCTTAGCAGGAAACAAGAGCGCCCCACTCAGTCGTGGCATGGATGAGAATGAACAGGTTGGAGCCAAGGTGCTTCCTGTACTTTTGGGACAGAACTGAACTGGGTAGCGTGTAGTGCTGAAACAAACAGCAAATTGCTGCTCGCAAAGTTCTCGCCAAGAAATTAAGAACCGTGATCAAGCTTTCACTGAGAACTTGATCCCAGTGCAATTTCTCAGAAAGGAAGAAAGAATAAAAATTACTGCACATGCATGAAATGGCCACTGCTCTTAACCAAAATGGTGGTGATAGCATTGCTGCCAATTTCGTTAAGGGCAGCGGATTGTACATGGACAAAATGGCCATGAGGCTGTTATGCACATGGACAAAATGACTCGGCATTCATTTGCACATGCTCAGCAATCTTGGCGGTTGGCTCGTCCTGGAACAAATCAAGCACCAGGATTTTGATCAGATACACACCTTAGGCAACAATAATATAAGTCATAAATATCAGTAAAAAGCCTTTAAAATACAAATAGTGTGCAACAAAATATCACCCCTTCCCCAAACCCCTCTTTTACCCTCCCCTCCATCAAACGCCTGGTGGAAGAGCCAGGTCTTACACTGATGGCAGAATGTAAGAAGGCTTGGGCACCGAGAATGCCCGCCTGGTGGTCCCCACCCATCTATAGCAGGGAACCTCCAGGAGGACAGCCCCCGACAACCACAGGAGCCGCCCAGTAAGTGAGGCAGTCCCTCAGATAAGTAGGGTCTAGACCATTTAGGGACTTGGTTTTATGTGTCCATGGTTAGTAATCCTAGTAACTGCACAAGAGGCTTTATTTTCTACTTGCACTAGGACAGGAGTGTGGGTCTGCGGGGGCCAAATGTGGCCCATGGCTAATTTTTATGCATCCCCTTCCCAATTCCTGGATGTGGCCCCTGGATCCAGTTCCTATCCCCAAGAACTGGAAGACTGAGTGCAGGGTAAGGAAAGAGCAATACAAGAGGATAGGGGAGAGATACATTATTTATTTATTTATTACATTTTTACCCCACACCTCTCACCATGGTGACTCGGGGCAGCTAACAAAATATAGATGCAATAAACACTAAAACAACAATATCAAAAATATAAAATGCATAAATGTAAAAATACAAAAAACCTGATATGTGTATAACACAACTTCCCATCCAACCCCCTCCTCCCCATCCAAATGAGTCAGAAGAGCCAAGTTTTACAGTTTTGCTGGAAAGCAAGGAGATCTGGGCTGAGGGGACACTCCACTGGGAGGGCATTCCATAATGACGGTGCAGCTACCGAGAACGCCCACCTGTTTCTTCGAACCCACCGATAGTGTGGGACCTCCAGGAGGACGCTCACAGATGACTGCAGGGGCCACTCAGAAGCCCCAAGGGTGAGGCCTCAGGTAAGTGGGGCCCAGACTCTGCGTCACAAAAATTATCTGTGCCGCAACTGATCGTCTTGAACGCAAGTACAGTGCCACCGTCACTCCCACCACCTGCCTCATGATTTGTCATCACAGGTCCCTGTGGTTCACAGAGGACCTGGGGAGGTTGAAACACTGGAGTGGACACCTAGGAGTCACCTGATCAATGCCCGCAGCTAGCCAGTTGTTCCAAAAGGCCACGAGGTCATCGAAGGAGCAACAACTGGAACTTGACCCATCTAGTGCCCACTGTGACTTGTTTTTTGATTAGTTCACAGATAAAATCACTCATATTCACCATGACTTCAATGCCGCGCTTAGTACAATAGGAGAACCAGAGGCTGTGGAAGCCCCGTCTTGTCCGGTTTCGTGTGATCAGTTTTAGTGGGTGTCTTCCGCTAATGCAGAGGATGTTCTTGGGACTGTCAGAGCCGCCTCTTGTGAACTGAACCTGTGCCTGTTCTGGCTGGTTAAGGCCAGCCGGGAGATGTTAGGGTTGTTGCCGACAGGGAGGTCAACACACCCTTAGGGAGGACAGAGTGCCAAGTTGCCTCAAGAAGGCTGTGGTGGGCCTCTGCTTAAAAAGCCATAAATTGAACATTGACTAACAGGTAGTGGCTTGTCAGTTGCAGGAGCATCTGAACTGTGTCAGTTTTCTAGATCCCTCGCAGCCCAGCTTTCATCCAGGTTATGGTACTAAGACTGTGCTTGTGGCTTTGTTCGACGACCTCTGCCACAAATTAGATCAGGGTCAAATATATCTTTATTTGCGTAACCAATAGGTCCTTGCATCAAACATACAACAAACTATATATATTGAACAAAATCATAAGAGATAATCATATTAATAAGATTTGTCAACCCCAAAACCCGACATTCGAAATTAAAATATTAAATAATATATAATAATTCACTTAACAGCACCTAATAGAAACAAGAATAGCCCAGGACGAAAATGGGGGAAACCTCCCCTCCCCCCGTCAGCCAGCATTACTTCCCCAATAAAGAGGGTACAATAACCTCAGGGATTGATTTACTGGCCAAAAAAAGAGCTCTGACCTGAAACACTTCCGCCAAGAAGCACATTACTGCATATGTTATGTCCCATGTAGCATCCCTAAGCAACTCTCTTAGGATTTCCTGGGGGGATCTCCCTGGCAAATTTCCCATAATCCTAGCTAACCATCGTGACCATGGCCCATCATATAAATGACACTCACCAAGTATATGCTCAACAGTCTCGGCCACAAGATTGTCGAATGGACAGGTTCTTTGGGCATGGGGGATACCCCCATATCTGCCCTCAAAGAGCCTGGTGGGGAGAGCGTTCAATCAGGCCAGCAGAAACAAATGAACCTTCCGGAACCCACACGGTCTGCCCAAATAGTTTGCCATGTCCGGGGAAGAAGGAATTATGTCAACGTAATGTGCCAGAGATCTAAAACCAGCTACCTTGGGATAATCCTCCTGTCTACTAATGTCCCATAGCCTAATAGTGACTTCTACTTTGGCCGCCTTTTCCCCTTTCCGTGAAAGCTCATCAACGGATAGGCCCATGTGGCGTATTTTAGCTCTTATTTGCTGTCCCCATGCACTTACAAAGGGATCAGCCCACCTATAACAAAGGAGGTCCGGGCTTGTTGGGGGAAACGCAAAGGCGTTTATACGCAGCCAAAGAGTTATAGCCCGAGTCCACAACTCCAAGATGTTACAACGGTCTCAAACCTTACAGCCGCTGATGGAATGCTGTTTGGAACTGCCAGCAAAGTTTGCAGGCATCTAACCTGAATTTTATCCAGTTCTTGGGGGAAGTCCAGAGTCCACACCTCCGTTCCGTAAAGTAATTGGGCCTTAATTTTGAGATAAAGTATTTTTGGTGCTATAGTCATAAAACCCCTCTCCCTTTTATGGAAACATCGTGTCAGTGCAGTTATATTCCCCTTTGCATGTCCCAAGGCCAAGTTTTTATGTAGGTGCCAACGGAATGAAGAATTGAACAAAACCCCCAGATATTTATACACGGAGACCTGGGTCAAACTATGGCCATCTATTTGCCACTGCCAGATTTTCTTTGTACTTCCAAAAACCATAGCCTTGGTCTTACTATAATTTAAGGTTAACTTATTTGTTCAACCCTGTTGATTCTGTTAGATCTGTCAGCTGCATTTGATATAGTTGATCATGAGATGTTGGTGACTCGGCTGCAGGATCAGGCCAGGGTGGGCGGGATTGTTCTTGAATGGTTCCGCTCATTCCTGCCTGCATTGCGTCCGCTAAGTCCCGCCCAGCTGAGATGTTCTGGGTGGTGAGGGGGCTGGTCAGTCCGAACTGGATGTGAAACCATCAAATGCTCACTGTTATTTGTCTGTGGACTTTTTTGCAGATAAAAATCGCTCAAATTCACCACTGTTTTGATGCAACTTTTTTTTAGCTGAGAATGGGTCTGAGGCAGTGGAAGCCCCGTCTGGTCCTGTTTTGTGGGATGAGTTTCGGACAGTGTCAACCTCAGATGTGGGGGAAGCTCTTGGGACTGTTCGAGCCACCAGTTCTGAATTGGATCCATGCCCGTCCTAGCTGGTTAAGGCTAGCCGGGAGACATTGGGGCCATTGCTGGCAGGGATAGTCAACGCCTCCCTTGGGGAGGGCAGGGTGCTGGGCTGTCTCAAGGAGGTGGTGGTGCAGCCCCTGCTGAAGAAGCCATCTTTGGACGTCGATGTCCTTGCCAGTTATTGGCCAGTCTCTAACCTTCCCTTTTTAGGGAAGGTTATTGAATGGGTGGTGGCTCAGCAGCTTCAGGGGCATTTGGACCGGATTAATTTTCTCGATCCCTCCCAGTCGTGCTTTTGTCCGGGTTATGGCATGGAGACTGTCCTTGTGGTCTTAGCCACTGACCTCTCCCATGAGTTAGACCTGGGGCGTTCGATCCTGTTGATCTTGTTAGATATCTCGGCTGCATTTGATACCATTGATCATGAGTTGTTGGTGACTCGGCTGCGGGACTGGGCAGGGATTAGTGGGACTGTTCTTGAATGGTTCCGCTCATTCCTGGCCAGGAGAACCCTGTGTGTGGTGCTGGGGGAGTTTTCATCTTCCCCCCGGGGCCTCACGTGTGGAGTACCGGAGGGTTCCATCCTATCCCCTCTCCTGTTCAATATATACATGCAGCCTTTGAGAGAGGTTGGTAGGGAGTATGGAGTGAGTTGTCATCAATTTGCTGATGACACCCAGCTATATCTTTCATTTTCCTCCGACTCAGGCCCTTTAGTCTCGGTGCATACCCAGTGTTTGTCCGCTGTAGGGGATTGGATGAGGGTGAGCAGCCTGAGACTAAATCCTGAGAAGACGGAGGTGATGGTTGTGGGGAGGGCCAGGGTGGTGGTGGCCCACATCATTGATGGGGTCCGCCCCCCGGTTTCTCAGGTCCGGAGTCTGGAGGTGCTCCTGGACCCACAGCTCCGCCTGGATGCTCAGGTGATGGTTGTGGTGAAAGATGCATTTCGCCAGTTACATCTGGTGTGTCGGCTTAGGCCGTATGTCTCAGACTCGGATCTGGCCACGGTCATCTATGCTTTAATTACCTCGAGACTGGATTACTGTAATATGCTCTATGTGGGGCTACCTTTGGTGTTGGCTTGGAAACTGCAGCTGGTGCAGAATGCGGCGGCCCATCTCTTAATGGGAATGGGCTGATGTGAGCATATAACACCAGTACTTCACTCTCTGCACTGGCTGCTGGTAGGTTTCTGGGCTCAATTTAAGGTGTTGGTGCTGACCTTTAAAGCCCTAAATGGCTTGGGCCCCGCCTATCTGCAGGACCGCCTCACCCTCCGGGTCCTGGAGTGGCCCCTGAGGTCGGCTGGGAACACTCTTCTCGAGGCTCCCTTGGTTTCCTGGGTGTCTACTATGAGGAGGACGTTCTCCGTGGCTGCGCCGCAGCTGTGGAACTCCCTCCCATTGGAGATCTGCTTGGCTGCCGACCTCCCCTCTTTCCGCAGACAATGTTCCGCCAGGCCTTTCCCGAGGGAGATAGGGTGGGTGGGTTGGTTTAGGGTAGGGAGGGATGGGGTTTTACATTGTTTTAACTGAAATTATTATGGTTATTTTGATGTTCAAATTTCAAATTTATTTATTATAAACGTGACCGAAGGTCGTAGTCAAACAATTACAAAAACACATAAAATAAAAACCTACAAGAACACCTAACCTTGTTACATTTGTCTCAAAGGAACACATTCTAAGACTCTAAATGATTGCTTGTATTTAAATACAATTTATACTCTAAAAACAACTTACGGTCATAAATGGCCTGCATAAGGAATTGGGCCACTATTTTAGCTTCTTTTACCCCAGACCTTGAAAGCAGGACGTCCAACAAATCTAAATCCGATCTTCCCGGATACTTTGTCAACAAAGGCATAATTTAAAGATACAAACACTGGCAGCAAAGAGGATATCCCTTACCTTGCGGAATTATTTTTTGAGAGCATCAGGCACAGGATTAGAGATGGCATAGAAAGTATACAATAGTAAAGTAAAAGCGAAATTTCTTTTTGGTGCAGAGCTGTGGGCTCCATTAGTGCCAAATAATATCGATGCAATTCAAGCACAATTCCTTAGAGGTTTATTGAGGGCACTTCATTTTATTCCAAACACTGCTTTGAGGCTGGAGACGGGGCAATTTAGTTTTAGGCATGTTACCTGGCATAGGGCGCAGAACTTTTGGCTTAAAATAAATAGCTCCCCACGAGCGGGCCTTCTTTCATCCCTAAAGGCTGATTTATTTGAAAGTAGCAGGATGCTGGCAATGACAGCACATTTCCAGAAGTTAGGATTTGGAAAGTCTTACTTTGAGGGAAAGTGGTTATGCTGGGCTAAGGCCACGGCTCGGGCCTGCCTGGAGGATATTTCCCATTAGACGGAAATTGTGACTATAAGGGAGATCCCATTTATGAAGGATTATTTACGATGGATTCCCTACAGAGAACAAATAGAGTATCTTGTTGATATGATATTTGCATATGCTAGGCATCTTTATCTTTGTGCGAGGACTAATTCCCTCCCCACTACAGTGATAGAAGGTAGATTAGCAGGGATTCCGTATGATGAACGTTTGTGTCCAAATGAACAGCAGTCTACGGAATCCATTCAACATGTATTACTATATTGTCACCTTTATGATCAAATCAGGGAAAAAATGATTTTAATGTTTGAAATGTTTTAATATATTGTGAGCCGCCCCGAGATGCCTGAGGCAGGAGTGGGCAGCATATAAATTGTAAAAATAAAATAAATAAATAAGAACTCAGTGGGTGGTGCTCGGGGATTGTATGTCATCTCCCCGGGACCTCTTGTGTGGAGTCCCACAGGGTTCCATTCTGTCTCATCTCCTGTTCAACATGTATATGCAGCTGCTGGGTGAGGTCGTGAGAAGGTTTGATATTCAGTATCATCAGTATGCTGATGACACCCAACTTTACCTCTCTTTTCCATCCAACCCAGCAGTCTCAGTGCTTACTTGGTGTTTGGCAGCTGTGAGGAACTGGATGAGGGCAAGCCGACGGAGGCTGAATCCTGACAAGACTGAAGTGATGCTGGTGGGTAAGGTGGGTTTTCCCCCCATGGATTCCTCAGGTTCGGAGTCTGGGAGTGCTCCTCGACTCCCAACTCCACCTGGATGTCCAGGTGGGGGAGGTGACGAGGAGTGCATTCCGCCAATCACATCTGTTGCAGCGGCTTCGGTTGTATGTCTCGGACTCTGACCTGACCACCATCATCCATGCTTTCATTACCTTGAGACTATTCTATTGTAATGCACTCTACATGGGGCTACCCATGACAACGGTCTGGAAGCTGCAGCTGGTGCAGAATGTGGAAGCCTGTCTTCTTATAAGGATGGACCACCATGAGCACATTTCACTTGTGCTCTGTTCGCCACACTGTCTGCCTATAGTTTTCTGAGCCCAATTCAAGGTGTTGGTGCTTACCTATACGGTCCTGAACGGCTTGGGTCCTACCGATCTGTTGGACCACCTCACTCCCTGGGCCTTGGATCGGCCCCTGCTGTCAGCCAGGGGTGCCTTTCTTGACGTTTCCCGCATTTCCCGGGGGGCAATTAATGGAGGTGTTCTTGGTGGCCACAAGTAGGCCATGGAACTCCTCCCATTCCTTTTGACGAGTATGTAAGACCTGGCTGTTCCACCAGGCCTTTGGTGAGGGAAATGGGTGATGGGAAGTGGGGTTAGGGTGGGTAGGGTTTTATTTATACTTTTAGTCTTCTCCTTTTTGTTATGAGTTGTGTTGTAATGTATTTATAATTGTATTTTAATGAAACTGTTAGCCACCCCAAGCTATCTTTGGCAGGAGGGGTGGGGTAAAAATTCTTATATAAATAAATAAACAAGCCTCCTCTTGCTCTATGCCTGCCCTATGCAAGGCAAACCCCGTCTCCACACACCATAAGGGCATATCTTGGTAAAGTTGCACCCACAGCAAAATACAGTGCCAAAAAAATCACAGCAAAGGTGACAAGACAAATCCAAACGCACAACATCACCCTATGATGTCCAAACAGTGCAAGCAGGGTGGCTATTAGTAACCACCAGCATTGCCCCTATGGACAGTCCAGGCCAGGCACACATGCCAAGCCGAAATACTTACAGATATAGCAGTGTAGTTCACAGTCAAATTCACCAAACAGAATGATAAATGGCTAGATGGCCACATTTATTTTGCCCCTGCTAGCCAATCAAAAACTGTGCTGTGCTTGTCCATCACTCACCTGTCTCTTCCCATTATCCCCCTGCCTACCAAAAGGACAAGTTTAATTTCCTAACTCAGAAACGCTAGTGTCCAGGCTGGGTTACTCCAACCACGCACGCATCCATCACTCGATCGACAGTTCCAAACTTTCTGAGTACCGAACCTTGATCCTCAGAACCTTGGAACTTGGAAATTCAGAACCAAGTACTGTGGTCCTTGATGTATTCTAAAAAAAATATTAAAAAATCAAATACCAAGTTTCAGCACTATCTTGAATCCATTGCTGTGCCAGGATCATCAAATTGTGGTGGTGACCAGGTGCTTTTCACCATTTACATCTGGTGAGAATGCTGCAACCTTTTTTTTCAGATTTGAATTTGGCATCCATGCCTTTGTAACCTCAAGGCTAGACTACTGTAATGCGCTTTACGTGGCGCTGCCCATGATGACTGTTTAGAAGCTGAAGTTGGTGCAGAACATGGCAGCCTGTTTTCTGTTGTGGATGGGTCACCGGGAGAACATTACACCAGTGCTCCAGTAGCTGCGCTGGCTTCCAATAGCTTTCTGTACTCAATTCAAGGTGCTGTTTTTGACCTACAAAGTCCTAAATGGCCAGGTATTGGAAAGACCGCCTCTTCCTTCATGTCCCGTTCTGGCCTCTGAGGTCAGCCGGGAAGTGCCCTTTTGCAGATATCATCTTTCCATGAAATCTCTACAGAAAAGGCACACGGAGAGGCATTCTTGGTGGCTGCCCCACAATTATGGAACTTCCTCCCCTTGAAGGATTGGCTAAGACTCTTCTGGAAACCATATAAGACTTATCTGTTTGACCAGGTGTCTGGCAGGCAGGAATAGGGTTGGGTGGGATTGGGGGGGGGGGAGGGGGGTTTAGATGCTTGAATTGATTGTAAGATGCCCTGAGCCTTAATGGGAATGGTGACAAAAATTGAAATAAACAACATAAATAGAAAAAGTGCCATTCCAACAAACTTTTCATAATTTTGATTTATCTAGTTCATAAAATGTAAACTAATGAGATTTTTGTACTCCAAAACATGACATGAGATCCATTTTCAGTCAGTATTCAGCCCATTGTCAAAATGACACAAGGAGGAAATCGGAAAACTCTTCATAGTCCATCAACACAATGGCTGAAGGAGCAGCATGTGTTCTTTATTGGCTGTTGGATTCTATGCACAGAGGTGGCAAATGCAATATAGGGGAAGGAGGAATAACCCACTCGTCCATTAAAGATCTGGCACAATGGGAAATCTAGCAGTACATATTAGGTTTTGAACTTCAATGTCACTCCATTACACCTTTCGCTTCATTTTATTCATGAGGAACTTGGGGTAGTCTTTTTGAAGCCATATCTAACAACCTCTGAAATTCGACCTACTTTGCTCGGCCAATAATCAAAACATTCCAACTGGAGAGCATTTTTATCTAAAATGGGCATTGTTACCAGAAATATTTCAAAAGCCCCCCCTCCTCCCCCTCTTTTTTTGTAAGGAACAATGCAATTCTTTGTATGTGAAATGAAATATTCTTTAGGGGGTGAGGGGAAGAAAAAAAATACAGATGGATGAATATTTCAAAAATACCTCAACTCTGGAATAAAAAAAAAATATCCTGAAGAGACGTTATGAAAGCTGGTATAAATCATGATATATCCTAACACTGCCAAATATTTATTTGCCTAAAAAAAGGTACAGAAATCTAAAACTAGACAGATGTATTGACATTTTCCTTGACAGATTCATAACCCCATGGTTCCCAAAACTTTAATGTTCAATAACATTTCATTAGTATACTCCAGTGTATTTATTACTCTGCATTATTAATACAGATATGCGCCTAGGAGATGTACAGTTTGTAATTATTTTTCCTTTCAAAACATAATAGTTTCACACTGGGCTCGTTGCAGCTACGATATTTCATCTCTGAATGCTCCTTCAAACATTCCGAGGCTGTGACAGAAATTTGTATTTGAACAGAAAAGCTGTCAAGAAGTTGCTGTGGTGCTATCCATCACATTTTTAATCCTGACCATACTTAGTCTCTACTGAAGCTGGCTGTCTAGGACACTAAACAAAGACTTAAATTATGCCTTCCTTTTCTTACACATGAAAGTGGCAACGTTAGACCAAATTCAATAGGTCCATATTACACTCTATTAATTTTGTATTAGTTTTCAGCTATGCAGAATCCAGTCATGGTGTCACTGTGGTTTAGCCATGCAACCTTGATTCCAGGATAAAAAAAATGGAGCTTGTCATTTCCTGTAATTTTACAGGAGATTCTACAAATGTAAATCCTTTTTGATCCTGTCATCCTTTTATGTCTTTAATGAGTTTGCTCGCTAACAGTAGAGAATCTTAATTTCACATTCCAAAATATGAACCAATATTAGAACTCTGAATAACTCCAGTAGAAACCTAATTGGAGTGCAATTTGTACTCCGCTTCTACAAATACCAATAATACTGGGATTGATTTATTTTAAAATAAAAATAATTTTTTAAAAAAATTATAAGAAGAGCTGAAGCCCAAAACAGATTTTTTTTAAAGCAATCAGAACATTCAGGAGCATATTATAGAACGTAATATGTTTCCTTACAAACTAAAGTCTAACATTTGTAAAAACAAATGACACACTTGACAAGCAAATTACACATGGATTACCATTTGTTAAAATTTCATCACAGAAAATAGTTTAACTGTTGTGGATATGAGCCAAGATCAGCTAGACAAGTGCTTTACATGAAAGATTAGCATATTCTCTTGCAGAGGTTTATGCTTAATTTAGATGCATCGACTTTTTGCCACCATTACTGACCTTTACGTCTAATCAAAGTCCCTTTGAATCCAAATCCCCAACCTTTTATCTCTCCTGACAGCTTTTAATTTGAAGGCCTGCAATAAAGTCTATTAAAATTCAAAAGGTATCAGTGTTTAAAGCTGGGACTGGGTTTGCTGGAGTTTCAGAAGTGGAACTTCAAATGGACTGAGGACAGAGACGCCAAACCTTTAAGTTGCATACCTGAATAAAGGTGTGTGTGTGGGGGGGTAGGAGAGATCTATTTAGAAAGATTCCGAAGAAATGGGGTGTGCATGTTTCTCAGTTCTTAGATCATGGATAGGCAGCATTTTCAGGTCAAGAAAAATGTCCTTGCATGCCACGTTCTGGCATGTGTGCCAGGGTTTGCCCACTCCAGCTTAGATCATTAGATGACTCCAGCTGCAAAGATTGCTAAATTCTAGCAACAAGTGTTTTTCTTTGATTTGCTCCCATTATTCATTGCACACACATTACTTTACAGTCTCATAGAGCCACCACTTACTTGGGGGTTGATAGTTAAAGCATGAAAGCTAAATTTCTACCATTGCTTCAGTTCTTTTGTCCAAAGCTTCCAGAAAACTGCTCCAAGACAGATGTCCATCATCTGATGGCATTTTCTAGAGCTGTGGTGGAGTGCATGCTGCTATCGTTCCCCGTGTCCCCTCAAGTTCAGAACCAGTAAAGCTGCTTGCTCCACAGGCAGCTGTCATGACATATCAATTAACTTAAAATTCTAAATATGCACATTTATTCTCTCTTACTCTCATGTTTTAGATCAGGGGTGGGGAACCTTTCCTGTCCCAGGGGCCACATCAGAAATTAGTACGAGCTCTGAGGGCCACATAGAGGTTGGGGGAGAGGGGTGCGTAATGGGTGTATTCAAGAAAAGGAGGGTCCAGATCGTGGATCTGTTCCCTACCCTTGTGTGCCTGCCCTCATCTCTGTTTCATTATCATGACCTCAGTTTTTCAGTGCTTGGGGGTAGAGACTGGATCCAGGGGCCAGATCCAGGCACTGGAAAGGGGTCACATAAAAACTTGTCAAAGTTCTCATTTGGCCCCTGGACCTGAGGTTCGCCACCCCTGTTTTAGACTTTCCATTTGCTATAAATATGCCATCTACGCTACACATCCGAAACACATCTGTTAGGGGTGTGCATGTCATTTTTGTTATTAAAATAACGATAATGAAAATAGTTGTTTTCATTATTGTTATTGCAATAACAAAAATGACAGATAATAATAATAATAATGAAAATAGAAATGAAAATGACATTTTGTTTTTGAAATAAAGGGGAAAAACTGAAATACATATTTCCAGCTATAACTTTTATGTTTCTTATTCAATTTTGATGAATCTTGGGGAAATAGTACCCCAATGGAGGGCACTATGTGTACCAATTTTTGAAACGATTAGATAAAGGGAGCCAATTTTAGAAGAAATTGAACATTGTTATTTTAAGAAAAGCTCCATACACATTAATAGCTACAACTTTTAAAACTTCCATCCACTTTGCATTAAAACTGTGAATATTAGGTCCCTCCATATGTTTAACACTCCTGCTAATTTTCAGAAAGATTAGATAAAGGGTCTGGATGGTATAAGACATTAACTTGAAAATACAGCTATAACATTTGTATATTCCATCCTATTAACAAGATATTTGCCAGGAATGTATCACGTACCATCCCAGTCTACAGGGCAATTTGATAAACTACAGGGCAATTTGATAAAGAGACACAATTTTATAAGCAATTTTATAAGCAATTGAAGTTGTCCCCTTGAAGATCATTATTCAGATAAATAGCAGCGCATACAGTGCCAGTCAGAGGTAGGCACCTGGCATGGCAGGGGGAGGGAGGCTGTAGGAGAGAGGGTGTGGAGCAACCCAAAAGACTGACAGACACATTCACTGGCCAATTACTGCATGCTTCCAGCTTTACAGGACCAATCAGTAGTGGCTTCGAGGCGGGCATAGGGGGCAGCCCTGAGGTCGGCATAGAAGGGACATAACTGGGACTTTGTCCCCACACCCCAGAAGAAGACAAGCACACATATATGGATTTTAAAGTCCGCACTCTTTATTAATTAAAAATCAGATCAGAGGGAATTCCATACTCGGGATTCAGGTTCAATTTGCCAATGATGCTAAAGGGTGGCCCGATGTCCCTCAGTACCACCCTAAAAAAATTAACTAACCTAAGTTGCTCTCCTGCCCCCAGCCGCCCAGCTGGTGGGTAAGGCTGTAGCAACCCGAAACAGGTTGGAAGGCAAGGGCCCTGCCAGCCGGGACCGCCCCTGCCTTCGGCTGAGTCACTTCTCTCCCCACCCCTCAAACCTGGGCCTTGCTCCAAACCTGGCTGCCCCTGCTCTTGGTCTGGTCTTGGTCCCATCTCTTATGGACATGTCTTCCTTCATACCCACTATAACTGTTAAACAACTACCTGGACCCCTGCCACTAGGGATGGGCGAACACGGTTCCGAAGTTCGGAGTTCGGCCTGAACTCGACCAGTTCAGTCGACCGAACTGAACTTCCAAACCGAACTCAATTTTCGAACCAAACCGAATTTCCGAACTCAGCTCTGTTGGCCCATCCCTAAAAGATAATATTCCATTTAGTTCAATGGGGTTTGAATTTCCGAACTTGAATAGTTCGGTCGACTGAACCGAACTTCCAAACCGAATTTCTGAACCGAACCGAATTTCCGAACTTGGTTCTGTTCGCCCATCCCTACCTGCCACAGCAAACTGCCAGCCTATGCTTGGCTGGTTTCATTCCCAAAAACCGCCCTCTGATCTAAGAGTTGCACCAACTTCTGTTTCAACAACCCTGGATACATCTGGACTCCCACATCAGACAGGTGCACCCTGTCATCCCAATACAATTCAGGCCTTGAGAACCGAACCTCAGAGTGCGCGATGCAGTCACCACCCTTTGATATAACTAGCTTGCCTACTTCCCTGTTAATTTTCCTTCTTACCCTGTCAACCTTCCCTGGTGAGACTGCATGAGTCACCTGATCTTCTCAATCATGTGAGTCCAAATGAACCTTGTATGCGGCATAATTTTCTCTGCCTCCACCCAATCCCGTTTAATTGTAACTAACAACTGTAATCCAGGGTTTCTTGGCAAATTATTTACCCCAAGGTGAACGACAATAAACTCTAAATGCCGGCCACCAGCTATCCTATGTAAGAGGGACATAAGCTGCTCCCATTGCATGCCACTCTTTGCCCACCACACTAACTCTGCCCGTTCACCCAGGCCAAGCTGCGTGCCCCAATGAGATCTGCCCGCTGCCTTGGCAGTCCAGTGCATGATGCTGTGGCCCACAATCCACACCATCTTATGTGGCTTGGAGACCATCCAACCTGCAACATAAACAACAAAATTCCAACTATGAACAATTAACTAAAGCTCTCACCTATGCAATGACCGAACATATGTGCGGAAGACTGTTGAACACCATCTAGGGGTGGGACCCCGGGGTAAATACCGGATACCGGATTTACCGGTTTCCGGTTCTCAAAGAACCGGATTCCCGGATTAAATCCGGTATACCGGTACCGGTTTTATTTCATTGATTTCAATGGGGCACTGTGTCCCCATTGAAATCAATGAAATACATTAATTCCTCCCCCCTCCCCTTCCCAGGCTGCGCGGGTGGAAGGGGGGACACCCCCCACCC
>QEPC01011901.1:2642159-2661373 GCA_003113815.1 Sphenodon punctatus | reverse complement strand
CCCCCTTCCACCCGCGCAGCCTGGATTCGGGGAGGGTTTTTTTTATTATTATTTTTTTGGTGGGGCTTTGCTTACATTGCAGCCATTTATTTAAATGGCTGCAATGTAAAAAAATCCAGTACCCGGAATCCGGTAACCGGACCGGATTTACCGGATTCCGGATTTACCGGTATTCCCACCCCTACTATCTACCAATATCTCTTATGCGAGACTCTGGGAAACCTTCAGCCACAGCTCGACTGGTAGCTCCAATTCTAAAGGAGTGGGACCTGTACCTATGAGTTGGCCACTGATTTTGATCAAGACACCTGTGCGGTACCTCTGTGAACTGACGTCTGGTAAGAAGGGAACCGTTGCCATGAATTAAAAACTGACCTGTAAATCCTGGTCTAATCTGTAAGCATCTATGAACCGCTGCAACAGGGGCACAGCAATTGGGACCCAGCTCTCCGAAGGGTGATTAATTGGCCCTTATGGCTTTGGTCGGTTTTGGAGTAACGGAGGACAATCTGGATCAAATCACTTGGAACCTGAACATCCTGAGCTCTAACTGCTCTGTCAGACGGGGACCTACAAGACTCTGCAACCAGCTCATTTACCTGAAAGGCACCATAGAAAGCCAACTTAAATGCCACACTAAAAAGACATGCCTCGCTCTGATTAAAACAGACTCGGGCCAGTGTGACATCTAAACTGCCAAAGAAGGATGTTGTTATGGGAAACCTTGTGTCCCGGGCTGGACCCCTCTCTTGGGACCAACCTTCTATGATCCTATGCATTATAAATCCTCCATCCGGAGTGGGATGGCCCACTAATTTACTGAAAAAGGTAATGGCTGACATCTTGCTGGCGATGCTGCCCAGCACCAGGCCCTGATGCCTGAGAGCGATGGCAAACCTAATGGCTTGGACTTCTGGGATAGGAAGACTTGTAGCCCATCCCTGACTGGCCCTAAAGGCCTGAAATTACTTGCACACCCCCCATAGGACAGGTGGGTAGACCTTGCAAGCGACCCCTCAACTATCTGAAATAGGTCTATAATCCAAGGTTCCATGCATCTGGAGGCAACGCTTCCGGCTTGAAGGCCGCCTCTGGTGCCAACTGGCAGAAACGGTCCATCTGGAGATGAGAGAGTGAATCGGCTACACTGTTGTTAACTAGAGATGGGTGAACGCGGTTTGTAAGTTCAGAGTTTGGACTCAACTTGACCAGTTCAGTCGACTGAACCAAACTTCCAAACCAAACTCGATTTTCGAACTGAATCAAATTTCGGAACTCGGCTCTGTTCACCCATCCCTAAAAGATAATATTCCATTTAGTTCAATGGGATTTGAACTTCCGAACAGTTTGGTCGACCGAACCAAACTTCTGAACCGAACCAAATTTCCGAACTCGGTTCTGTTTGCCCACCCCTATTGTTAACTCCAGGGACATGCCTCGATGTAAACATGATATTAAACGTTAAGCATTGCAATACAAATTTCCTAACCAGCTGCATGACCCTCGAGGATTTTGAAGACATGGCATTTATAACGTGAACCACCACTAAGTTGTCACAACAAAATACCACTGTCTTGTTTGTGAAAGCCGTTGCCCACAACTGCACATCCAGCACGATAGGAAAAAATTCCAAGAATGTCAAATTCTTCGTGATTCCCTCCATCACTCATTCAAGGGGCCATGGTGCAGCACACCAATGTCCCCTGAAGTACACCCTAAAACCTGCTGCACCAGCAGCGTCTGACTGGACTTGAAGCTCAGCCTCTAAGAGGAGATCATTTCTCCAGAAATTAACTCCACTGAAGGTCTCCAGGAACCGTAGCCATAACCTGCAATCATCCTTCATTTCCCTAGTTACTCTTATGTGATAGTACGGAGGCATATCACTAGAGACCTTGGCATAAAGCCAAGAAAGGAAGGCCCTTCCAGGTGCTACCACTCTACAATCAAAGTTTAACAGGCCCAGCAGGGATTGCAATTGCTTCACTGTAACCGTGCCTGACGTAAGAGCTGTCAATAGAGATCCCCTCAATGTATTGACTTTTTTCTCGGGCAACTTTGACAAACCCCGTACAGTATCCATTTCAATACCCAGAAACAACAAGGTCATGGTAGGACCTACAGTTTTTTCTGGCACCAGGGGAACCCCCAACTCCAGCGCCATGCTTTGAAATGTTCCCAGCAAGGAACCACAATCATTGGTGCCCGCCCTTCCCAAGAACAAAAAAATAATCCATGTAATGGAGGATGTTGCGTGACTGAGTGTGCTGCCTGACCAGCCATTCTAATAGTGAGCTGAATTTCTCAAAGTGGCGCATGATATTGAGCACCCCATTGGCATCACTTTATCATAGTAGAATTTACCTTGAAATTGGACGCCCAATAGTCCAAAATTGTCTGGGTGAACAGGCAGCAGCCAAAATGCTGATTTTATATCACACTTAGCCAGCAACGCACCTGCTCTGCAACCCTTGGCCAGCTTAACTGCAGTATCAAACAATGCATACCGTACTGAGCACGGCTCTTCCAGTATGGTGTCATTGACTGAATTCCCCTTCGGGTGCAGCAAATGATGTATGAGCCTAAACTCGCCAGGCATATTTTTCAGAACAATACCTATGGGGGAAACGTGCAGGTTCTCCATTGGCAGGACTGAAAATGGGCCTGCTATTCGTCCCTCTCTGCATTCTTTTTGGAGCTTGGCCAATACCACTCCTTCCATACCTTCCGTTGGTTTTAAATTCCTTACTCACTGCCACAACTTCAAACCGCTTGCTGGAATCCTAAATCCTAACCCTAAAACCTTCCATCACATAATTGACTACCTCGCAATCCGGACAGTCACGAAATGCCCACCCCAGCGCTTCATGGCGCACTGGCATTGGGGCCCTTTCCTGGGCTTCCTCTGGCCCTGCCCTGTGGAGGGTGCCCTGGCTGCTTGTTACGGCTGTCAACTTGCTGCACTCAGCTGTAATGGGCCATAGAATGGTTTCCTGCACAGTGGGAGCATACGTGCTGAAAGCAGCATGGGGAACGAGTACAGCTCCCAGACCGGTTAAACTCCCAGCATGTGGGAACCTTTGCCCCCACCTGATGCCCTTCAGCCCGAAAGGGATTGTTAACGGGTGCTACTCCCTCTTTTATAAAGGCGTGCCTGCTGTTGGCACAGGGCGCGGTGGACGCACTGTTCATGCATTCCAGCCATTGGTCGGGTGCGTATTGATCCCATTTTAAACCTGGTGTTATAGCCGCCCACTTTCTAAAGGCTTTGTTGTAGCAAAGTCAAGCCCCAGGATGCCCGATGTCAAAAGCACGCCAGACTATGTCCTGGTACTTGACCAGCTCTTTGGCTCGTAGCAGGAAGATTTGCAGCATAACCCCCAACCATATGGCGTATGCCACCAACCAATTGGACCAATTACAGTCAGTCTTTGGTCTCTTGAAACCTTCCTTCTACTTACCCTCCTCCTTGCTATTCGGGTAAGGAACGGGGTAAGTAAATAGAAGGAAAAATAAATCAGCATACTCTCCCCTCCAAATCATCTCCCTCGTAGCATGCATAAGGTGTGTGCCCATTGGAGCCAACACATTGGCATAACCCCCTGTGAGCGGAGGGGATTCAGCAACCGCATCCATATAGCACCAGGGGGAGGAGCATCTCCCCCCAGGGCTCTATACCCTAGCCGTCTGCCATTCCCCAATTCTCAAACGGGCTCTCTGTAACCAGCCTTGGGACATGGAGGTTGTAACTGCTGCACAGGTCACGGTGCCCAAGCCCCATTCCACCCAAGTCTGGATGCCTCGTGAAGCTGACCATGCAGCATCCCATATGTGACCACCCCCCTTCCTGCATCGGGTTGACCTGGTACTCACCACCACCTTACTGCAGCAATACCGGGACTGACATCGGCCCTCTGCTTGGTCCTGCACCCTCATCATCCCAGAACTGCCCTTGTTGTCCCTGCACCACTTGATGGGGCTTCGCTGACATATTCCGCACCACCCTCTTGGTGGTCTCCATCCGCTGGACCACCTCATCCATCTGGTCTTGGCGAGCCAGCTTGGGATCAACCCTCCCCTTTTGACGTGCTGGACTGACCTCTCTGCTGGACACAGAAGAGACCTGGCGCCTCCCTCCCCGCTGGGGAGGAAGCGGAGGGAGCACCTCTGGACCTCACACCCCACAGTGAAGGCATTAGGATCCTGAGGATTGGCATCTGCTAGCTGGGACAAGATCTCCTCACAACCCCCCCCCCCATCCTCTTCTGAAGAACCTGCAGCACGGCTTGAAAAGGGTCAGCCACAGGATCCTCCAAGCCATGGCTGCCCTGGGGTGCCCCTCCCCCTCTTTGCCAGGGCCTTGCCCTTACTCTTCCTTCCACCCTTAGGCATTCTAATCACAACTGGAAAAGGGGTGCAACTAAATGCCCCCCGGCCACCAGAATCTCTTGACTCCCTCCCACGGGGTCTCTGTTAGGGTTGGGGGAGATCACTTACCCCAGAAATCACCACACACCATTTAACCTCACCAACATGGGGGGAGGGGAGGGTGACCGTGCCCCCTTTGAATACTGAAGGGTGAGGTGGGGATAAGAAGAACAATGGGAGTGGAGGGGAACTACTTCCCGTGTGTCTCAGCAACTCTCTCGGCCCTTCTAGCCCCCAAGGACATGCCCCCCCCATGCCAAGGCCCGCCAGTTCAACACCCGCCATCAGGAGCACCGGCTTCATGCTTCTTCTTCAAGCGCACTGCAGAGACAACTGCCCGCAGCGCGCGATACTCAAAATAGCACCCGCAGGTCTCGCAATGTGAGACCTGCCTCTTTCACACCCAAAACTTCACCCGCCACCACTGTGGCGAACCCACTCTTCCAGAAGCAAGCGGACGCTTGTCCTCTCCATCGGGAGGGGTGCATGAGCAAAGCCCCCCCACCCATACCAGTGTTGGCTGCGAGGTACCGGCACTCGAGGGGGGGGGGAAGGGAATTGGGGATAGCATCCCAGCAATCAGGAGACATAGTTTACACATCAAAGTTGGCCAGTTATCATCACAATCATATCCTACAGCACTGTGACAGAGGACATAAAATAATCTCTATTGGCTCTTTCCTAAACAGATGCTTCTGACTTCCCGGTAACAAGTGGGGGAGAGATGTTGGGATGGTCACAGAAGATAGAATATTTGATTGACATTTCTGCTGGAAATTAGTATTACAGACAGATCTTATGCCCCAGTGACATATAAGATAATCCCTGGCATAGGCTCCTTCTCTTCATATGCTGTGCAGGCATATAGAATAGGGAACCTTTATTGCATCTTTCTGATATTTGGCACAGGTGATCTTGAAAGTGTGATATACATTCCTGCCAAATTTTGTGTACTTTGGTTGAACTACAAAGATGTTACATTCAGACATAAATTTATAAGTTAATTGCTTATACCACCAGGACCCTTTATCCAATTCTGCTGAAAGTTGGCAGAGATAGTAAATATGGGAAGGGGTATAAACCTGCCACGTTTCATCTATATTAAATGTGAGACAAAGAAGTTACCCCTAAGAATGTGTATGAAGATTTCTGCAAAATAAAATAATTCAACTGCTTCTAAAATTGGATTACTTTATCCAATCGTTTCGGAATTTGGTACACATAATGCCTTCCATTGGAGGTATACACACTCCATGTTTCAGACAAATATAGTGAAAAACAAAAAGGTTACAGCTGAAAATGTGTTTTCCTTTGAAACTAATGGAAAACGAAAGCGACAATTTGATATTTATGAAAATGAAAAAGACAGATTTAAGTAAAAAAAACAAAAATGAAAATGACATGGGCCCCTGGTGCACACCTCTAACATCTGTAATAAGTTAGAAAATACATTATACCTTCCCAGATGAAGCCTACTACAAATTCAATGACCAATGCCTAACTCAGCAAAATGACATGGAAGCTCATTGGGACTGCATCTACTTAAGACAGGATATAGTCCGACGTGTCCTGGCCATTAAAAGCTGTATTTTGTTAAGTATGATCATTGCAAAGATTCCTTGACTGTTGCTTGGATTCTTATTATAAGCATGACAGTATTTCGTGACTTGTATAAACATTTATTGGTTTTTAAAGAAACCCCCCCCCCCCCACCTGCCCCCAAACGCATACATAAGCTCAAAAAAAGCAAGAAACTTGGATGTTTCCTTACTGTGATCACTTATGTTGCCTTAGTGGAGTCATGGAGTTGGGCCCCTCGTGAGCAGCTAACAATTTAATTAAATTTTCTACTTTGCATGTACAGTCATGTAGTTTAAAACATTTATAACTTTGTTATTTAAAAGCCAAATAATTTTTTTCAAACTCCAGAGAGAAGCTCATTAAGACCTAATTACATGCCAAGATTAAAGTTTCAAAGTTCAACCCTTTTTGATTTATCCCTTTAAAAAGAAAGGTGGCCAGAATCTCTCCCCCCCCCTCCCCATTTCCTTTTTATAGTAGAAGGGGGGGAAATGTTTTGTAACCATCTCAAACGACAAAGAAAGAAATTTGCTCAATTTTCCCAGGCAAATTCAACTCAGGTAATACCACGTATTGACTGTTTCTGAAAAAAAGGCTAGTGCCTAGAGATGATGGGAACCTAAATGCAGACAGGAAGATTAGAGCTATTGTGCAAATTTATTATTAACTTTTCATTTATATAAATGCCTTTATAACAGATATACAGTCCTTTTTTGTATTCAAAGTGCTTTACAATCCTTAGCTAGCTCACCCACGCAACAACCCTTGTGGTTTGGGCCCCAAGTATCTGAACGACCACCTTGTCCCTTGTGTTCCATCGTGACCTCTGAGGTCAGCTGAGACCACTTGCAGGTACCATCCATCCATGAAGTTTCCAGAAGAAGGGCGTATGGAGAGGTGCTGTCGGTGGCTGCCCTACCATTATGGAAGTCCCTTCCTTTGGAGATTCATCTAAGTCCAAACCTGAACATCTTCCAGAAGCAATACGCCTTTTTTTATTTGGCCAGATGTTTGGCAGGTAGGGATAGGGTTTGGAATGGAGGGAGGGGGGGTTAGAGGCAGGGTTTTTAAGGGTGTTTAGCTGCTTTAAGCTTTAAGGGTAAGGCAGGGTATAAACAAACAAACAAAACCAACCAACCTTGTGAGGTAGGTCATTATTATTCCTATTTCTGGTGGAGAGAGAGTGTATTGTGCAAGCCACCGTGTTCATGGCTAAGGCAGGATTTGAACCCTAGTCCAACACCTTATCTGCTAGTTCTCTGTTTAACTGTTACTTTTCAGTGTATATATTGAATGTACACATACTCATAGATGTGGAAGAAAAGAAAAGATGTCAGACTGGAAAACACAATTAAACCATCGAGTTGGTAAGGGTCAGGATTTCTGGAAGTTTCTGAAGTTCTAACAAAACTTATATGATAAACAGGTAGAGTGCATCTTAAGGCTCAGGAAGAAATGCTTTTGTTGCTTTCAGAATAAAATATATTTCAGAATAAAGCTTTAAGATTTCACATCTGCCACTAGCCCCAGCAAAAAATGACACCAGCAATAATTACCCATGATTTGGGGAGATATTATCATTTTAGCTGATTAAATCAAAATGTCAATGAAAACAAAGGAAATGGAACTTTTTTCCCCCCTGAAAGATTCCCAGGTTCTCTGGGTAATCTTTCTCAAACTATGTAATGCAGCATACACTAGAGGACACAGTATGGTTTGTAGGACAGAACTCTGAATAGTTATCCACCAAGTAGAAAAATACAGTTTCAGACAGGACTGTTTTGTATAAAAGTATAATAAAAATATATTTGTGTTTCTATTTTTATCCTAACTTCATCAAACACCAGTTAAACATGTAAAACAAGTCTAATTGTTACTAAGCAGTAAAATGCTTAAATAAAGTTGCCATTTCCAGAAAAATAAATGTACAAAGGACTTTGTTCTCAGCCTATTTGTACTATTGCTCGGGGGGGGGGGGGGGAGCATTCCTCCAAAAAGGAGCAATTCTCAGTGCTGGTATATGGGAAAGCACTGTGCTATTCCCTTTCTGACTTCTCTACGACATGTGGCATACCTGAAAAACCAGAGGTCATGTCTGGAATACCTCTGTGCTATTCAAAGCTAACCAAGAGCATTGAAACAAATAGCTAGTTTCATATTGGTAAATATGATTTGCATTATCCGATAGCTATCCAAATATTCAACTAAACATTCACGCCCAAACTTATATTTGCATATGTGGATATGGATTTATATTTGCATATTCACTATTACACGGATTTAACTCAGGACTTTGTTTGGTATTTTTCAAAACTTCGTTCAGTGATTTCAGGACTTCACACCATCATTTAGTACTAGTTCAGTCCTGAACAAAATATTGAAAAGGACCACAGTAGCCAAATGGGCAAACAAAGTGGAAATGAATTTCTGCTGTCAGTCCTGAGCTGAAATGAGCAAATTTCTTGAATACAACATATACATCAGATATTCGTTTCGGCTCCACTGTTAAATCAGCAACTTGGTGTCACACCTGAGTATGAACAAACTATAGTCAACTCCGGTATCTGCTGAATCACATAGATGTCTTGAGAGTGACACCATGGCCTGGAGTTTAAAACATATAGATCTCTACTACTTGACAGATATCTAGGTAGGGGTGTGAAAGCACCCCATTCATTTTAGTTTTAGTTTCCATTTTCATTTACAAAAAAACCCTTCATGGGCGGGGATTCGTAAACAAAACATTCATTTTTGTTTTTCCCTGGTATTTTAAATTTAAAAATAATTAACCAAATAGAAAAAAAATCACTCCATATATACAAAATGGCTGCCGGGCCAGTCTGTGCATGCACGGCCTTTTCCCAACATGGCTCTGGCAGCATTGGCACAGTTTTGGAAAAGGTCAGCCTGTCTGAGCATGTGCAGACTGGCTGCCCTTTTTAAAAAAATGCTGCTGAAGCTGCAAAAATTTTAAAAATAGCTGCCCTTGCACAAAACAGCTGCCATGGCTGTTCTGCACATGGGTGTCCTTTTCCAAAATGGCCCCAGCAGTGTCAGTACCATTTTGGAAAAGGGAAGCCAGTGACACAGATAGATGAGCTGCACTTTTCCAAAATGGTAACAATCATTTGCTTGCTTATTCATCCCTTTTTGTAACATTAGTTATGAATATGAATGGAGCGCCATTTGTTTTAATAACTAAAATAAAACATTATGGATGCGCACCCCTATATATATAATCCCCATTTACCTGGTAGAACAATAGGCCACAGATAACAGTTACATATTGAGTGCAGTTCCGGTATGTCCAGAAAACCTTAGGAAAATAGCACACAGTATAGTCTGTATTCTGACTGATGGCACGCAGGTCATCTCAGGACAATTTCTTGAAAGAGAAATGACAAGTTTTCAAGTCTGAATCTGTCTTTTTTTGCACATTGCTTCAGAAATGACAGATTTGAAAATGGTTTATCTGCTAGCCTTTTGATAACAACAAAGAACCCAGAATAAAAGCCTTGGAACATCTGTGAGGGAAGGATGTTTACTGGGGACTAGAAGATTAGAAGTTTATTTAATTACTGATGAGATGGCTTTCCTTTTCTGTATTTTGAGGAAGACGGATAAGAAAGAGAGATGGGGTTTCTTTAAATTCAGTGAGAAGAGCTAATAGTTGTTGTTGCTTCTGATACATTTTAAGGCCCATCTGCCTGAAGTGGAAATGATCCAGAAGGGGATAATAATTTGAGCTTTTCTTGAATACTACGAGATCCTGCCAACATGGATGGGAGCCTACGCTTGCTTCTGTGTTTAACATCTGAAAAAGTAGTTGCATTATTATAATCATCCTCTGATCCTGCTCAGGGCAGAGGCGGTTTGGCATCATTTCCCCCTCCTTAAGAGGAAGGAGCAAGGTGCAAGGATGGCCACTTGCAGACTGCTATCCCAGGCAGGGGTTGTCCTGGCAATGGAAGCTTTCAGCGTGAAGCAAACCTTGCAAGAGGTTGGGACTGACTGGTAAAGATTTTGGTAGTAGTAAGCTCCCCTCACATTTGACTGAGGTTGTGGGACCAGGCAGGATGTTCAAGCTCACGCCATTCGAGGAGGCCAGGCCACCCATCGAGAGGAACAATTCAAGGGGAAGGAGAGCAGCCCGAGTAGGCCCGGAGTGCAAAGCCTTCTCCTCCACCCCTCCCCTGATGCTCTTTGTTCGTCTGGCTGTGGCTCAACTGCCACTCGGTAGGGATGTGCGAACACAGCTCGGGAGTTCGGACCAAACTCGAATAGTTCGGTCGACCGAACTGAACTTTCGAACCAAACTCGAATTTGACTGAACTGTTCGGTCGAATCCGAACCAGTTCGGAAGACCAAAAACCCCGGGTTTGAATGTACAAACTCAGTTTGGAAGTTCGGAATTCGCCTGAACTTGAATAGTTCGGTTGACCGAACCGAACTTTCGGACCGAACCGAACTTTCGAACCGACCCGAATTTCCGAACTCGGTTCTGTTTGCACATACCTACCACTTTGGGGCTGGACTGCTTGGGCTAGAGTGCAACCTGCGGAGCTGTAGCAGACACATAGTGGGGGCCTGTGTCATGGTCCTCCAGGTCCCCCTCTCCTTTCTCCCCCCCCTCCACCTCCTTAGAGACAACAAGCAGGCACTAGGCCCAATTAGTTCCATAGAGATAGAAACAAGTGGGCCAGGGATGCTGGGCAAGGCCAGGCAATTTCCAGGTGCCAGGCCTGGCTAGGCTTTTCCAACCCCCTCCCGCCCCCATCTAAACAGAAGGGAATGGGTTAAGCCTCTTCTAGGGAGGCAGGCACAGTGTGGGAGCCGAATAGGCCTAGGGGCCTGCAGTCCCATCCAAGCTGCAGGGACTGATGCTGCTGGCCCTAGAGCCTGGAGGAGTGCCATTAGGTTGTGGGGAAGGCCACATGCTGCTCCACCCCAGTAATTTAAATGGTCCTTAAGCCAAACAAGAGGAAGGCACTGTTACCATATGACCCTTTCTCAATGCGTGAACATGGGGGACCCAGAGGGATAAGGTCCCAGTACTCAGGCAAGAGCTCAATTTGGGGGGATTTAGTCTTTTCATTCACCTAGGGTCCACGCGTGCTAGGCATTCAGTCTGAGGTCATGGCGCACTACAACCCATTGACCTACCCTCTTCTCCCCCCAAAAAGACGTGACCAAAAAAAGGAATATTTCAAAGAAAGAACAAGACACAGACGCACACAAACAGTGCTGCCTAGTCTGGACTGGTGCTTACAGGGTTAAGTTAAGCCATGTAGAGGGAAGATTCCAGGTTGTGGACAACAGACTGTTCTGCCCAAGGTCAGAGACAAGAGAGATAGAGCGTGAAAGTAGTTCTTCAATGGGTGGGGGTGGTGGCTGAAATTCCCGAGTTCAAAGCGGGGGAGAGAGAGAGAATGCAAGGAAGGTGGGGGAAAAAATTACCTCTCCTTTGCCCATTGCGAAGGGGATGGGTGAGCCCTAGTGATCCTGCTATGAGTTGGGTGGGTGTGTGTGTGTGGGGGGGGGAACAGACCTAAGCCTGGGAGACCCCTGGAGCAGACCCAAAAGCAACTCAACTCTACAATGGGAGGCTTGAGTCAATTGTAGGGACCAGAGGACAAAGTCACACAAACACTCACAATGGGTGTTGGGATACTAGAAAGAAGCTTCCTGGGTCAGTGCTTGTGAGTCCAGGACTAGACAAAGGCTCTCAATGGGCATTGAATGAGGTCTTTCCAGATGTGTCACAATGGGTGTTGGGATACTAAAAAGAAGCTTCCTGGGTCAGTGCTTGTGAGTCCAGGACTAAACAAAGGCTCGAAATGGGCACTGAATGGGGTCTTTCCAGGTTGGTCCTGGGAGACAAGGAAAAGGATGTTTTGGGGTAAACATCAGGCTGGATGGAGGAGCAAGAGAATCTTCGCCTGGGTGAGGCTTGATGGCTCATTATTTTTGATCAGGGGATGGTGCTGGGCAGGAGGATCCCTTCTCTGGAGGTTACACAAAAGGGGGTGTTTGCCTGGCATCTCAACTGTTCCATATTTTTTTAAGGACTGGTTCCTTCTGTTTCTTTCTTAGTCTGAGTGTTCTGCATGAAGCTGGGTCTTCCAAAGGGAATTTCTACGAGGTCAGCTTGACCTATTTTTGCTCTCCTTATACATGGGGTCCCACTGCTTCTTTCTATGCGCCCCTTCTGAGGGGGGGGGGAAGAGTACCCATGTGGAACAGCACCTTCCAAAAAAGAAGGGGAAACAGCCACCTGCTAAGAACACTCAGCCCCAGGCATCCCCCAGCAACCCCAAGCGGGCGTGTCTGTGAGGATCTCTGTATCGTACCCTGTGCGCAAGTTAGACTGACAAGTCTTTTAGATTGAAAGCCGTAGGCAGGGACCATGTCATTCTTATTCTGTAAAGCGCCAGGTACGCAGCTGGTGGTATACAAATGCTTATAATAAAATAATAATAATAATAATAATAATAATAATAATCTCCAGTCCCTCCAAGAGCAGCTGAATGGGTACCAGGAATGGCTGGTCCAACTGGAGAGCACTCCATAGCCCCCATGACCACCTCAGATCCCCCTCCCGCTGCAGCCTGGGCTGGGTATCCCATTCACCAGAGTGGAACAGGGAGGAAAAGGCTCAGGAGGTGCCAGTGGACCCCTCAAGGGCAGGAGGGGGTGGGAAGCACTGGGTGCCATCTTGTTGTTACAGGGACAAACCACCTAACCCCTGCGGCCTCAGGGAGGATTTCACTGCTGGGTCCCATGGCCCTCATATTGTTAGAAAGGCCATAGGGTGCAACAGGCTCGGGGCATGTGCAGGACTAGGGTAGCCAATGTGCAATGATGCTGTGCCACTGCACAGGTATGGAGAGAGAACTTGTGCTGCCATCGTCACACAGGGCAATGTGAGGATGACTGGGAATAACCCCTCCCCTTATTAATTATTATTATTAACATAAGCATTTGCATAGTGCCAGCTGTGCACCTGGCACTTTACAGAACAATAAGATAGACGCGGTTCCTGCCTACAGGTTACAATCTAATAGACACGGAGGAGGGAGATGGGATTTGCACTTCTGGTCAGAGGACAAAAGCTTTTGAGAAAAAAATATCTGCATCATTATTTCTATTCCATATGAGACTGATCTAGAGAAGTAACTTCATAATTCTGAAACACTCGGACAAGCTCTTTGGCTACCACTGAACCACAATTGATGACAACTCAAAACAGAAAAACCTACTTAAAACTACAAGTTCCCAAAAGCTAAACACACTGTCTGGGCCCGCTACCACCGATCCCGCTATCGGATCCTTGGGGGGCAGGGTCGTGGCCGCTGAATGCCTGGAGGCGCGGACGGAACACCTGGGGGCGGCAACCCGCTTGCAGAGGTGGGGCCGGCGGTTCCGGCTCGGCAATCGGCCGTGGCTATGGGGGAGGGGCCCCAGCACATGCCACCAGATGGCGGTGGGGCGGGGCCCTCTAGCATGTTGTGGCGCTCTGCGCACTTGCGTGATTAGGGTGGCGGGGCTTCTGGTATATAGCACTGGCCAGAAGTCACAGTGTTGCCGGTGATCAGCAACGCTGTGAGACTGCCCCCCCACCCCGGTGTGGATTGATCTTCATTGTGGTATTGTGTGGTGTGCGTGAGTGTGATAGCGTGTGAGGGTGTTGCGTGCAAGGGGCCTATGGGGATTGAGTGGCTGGTGTGTTTGGTGTAGGACTGGTGGGGATTGTGAGTACTTGGGCTAGAGCAATTGGGTCACTGTGGTGTGGGATAGCTGCACCTTCCCCCTTTGCAGTGTTTGGGTCCCTCCACCCCAGTGTACCAGGTTTCGAGTGTGTCTTTTTGTTTCCCCCCTTGCTACCCCGAGGCCTTGCCCCCCTTCCCTCCACCTGCCCCCGACACTCTTCTCCCCGAGCACCATGTGGAGTAGATTGGTGGTGTGGGTGGAAGCGGGTGTACGTTGTGCGCTGTATAATTGTGGCAAGAGGAGGGGGCTCCATTCCGGGCCTTGCTGTCTCCCCCCCTGTGATGATCTGGCCTCGTCCCAGTTGGGAAGTTCAGGGTCATATAAGAGCCTGAGGGGTTGTTTTTCCCCTCCAAGGGGGTGGAGCCCTCTGGTGTGCGAGAGACCGAAGGTTGAGGAGCATGGTGAACAGGTCCACTACCCCTTCCTAGGAACCCCTTACACACACACNAACGGGAACACACACACACACACACACACACACACACACACACACACACACACACACAGTTTTCCTAGTGTCCGGACATAGGACAAGAACCAGCATGCTTGGGGCCGTGGAAAAAGTACCTGATTCTATAGTATCACCAGCACACTCTGTTTTAGGCTCTCATCCCTGTATATTAGGCTTGGTTCCATCACTTTGGTAAGGCAATGGGATTCTCCACCCCACTAGATCATCATTGGCCCATGCACACACACAAATCACCTGACAGGCAGAGCAATGCTTAGGTCCAATGTCTGTGTGCACTTCAGCTTTACTGCCTTTTTGACCCTGCTTCCCAGTCTGTCTAGTTCCCTCTGCTTTTTTGTCTCCGGCCCTTGCTTCTACCCTTGTTCCTCCTTACTGAGCCCATTGGACTGTTCCTTTTGTATGTCCTTCAGTTTGACAACTTGACTCTCCTGAACTTCCTGGTTTTGCCTCTTGGCCTGAACTTGAATGACTCTGCTCAGTTGTGGCCCTGATCCTAACTCTTGCTTGGCCCCACATTTGCTTGCCCCCAGTACATTCTTATATTTTGATTGTCGTGCCACACTCAACCCCATGGGAAACTAGACACTGAAGTCAAAAAAGTAATGTTTCCTTTATTCCAATTTTTATGCCATTGGATGTTCTCATACACAATGGCAAAGCGTCACTGTCATGACCTGACCCCTATCGGGAACCCGTCACCAACACGGTCCTGATTAGGTCAGGCTGGCGAACAAACATGCCAGTGGCCAGGTTGATGGGGAAGGTAGGAAGTCAAATCAACATGCAGCCAGCATGCTGGCCCTACCCCCATGCTGCCCCCGGAGCCCCATCCCTCATCATGACAGGGAGCCATGGTGGCCACTGGCCAGCCATGGCAGATATGACCTGTGCCGGGTTATGGAGGATTAAAACACATGTGATAGCCCACTGTGACCTGCTTTGGCCTGACCAGGTGGACTGTGACCCCAGAGGTCTCCGGTCTCTCCACTGACACACCGGGGAGCAATCCCTGGCAAACATCTGGCAGCGCACCAACAAACATGAGCGTGGCCCATGGGCCAAAGTGGGCCTCAGTGGGTCACTGTAACATTTGCTAACACCCGATCATATGCTGTAGAGTCAGCAACTTCTGTCTTCGGGTGTTTTTAGACATAACATCAACGGGTGTCAGAATGTGTGTTTTGACGCTGTTTCAAACACCAGTTTGGCCCTGCATTCACCATGTGGCACTGCTTAGACACACAGCCCATCCTGGGGCAAATTGGTGCTTTGCTCACCACCTGGACTCAGCACACAAGCGCTGCCACCTCGTTCCCCATGTTGTACCTGCTAATATGCCACCGGATATCATTGGACATAACGTTTGCCACGTGTTCAGCTGGAACATGCAAACTGTCCTTGTGATGCAATGGTGTTCATATTGTGTGTTCAATGGGTGGCCAAATTGGTGGTGTGTGTAAGCAGTGCACCATTTATTTATTTATTTATTTAAAATGTTATGCTGCCCCCTCCTGCCTCAGGCATCTTGGGGTGGCTCACAGCATATTAAAAACATTTTAAAACAATAAATAATAATAATTCAATTAAAAAACAATATAAAACCCCATCCCCCCCTACCCTAACCCAACCCACCAACCCCATCTCCCTCGGGAAAGGCCTGGTGGAACAGCCAGGTCTTACATTGTCTGTGAGAAAAGGGGAGGCCGGCAGCCAAGTGAATCTCCGATGGGAGGGAGTTCCACAGCCGCAGCTCAGCCATGGAAAAGGCCTTCCTCATAGTGGACACCCGGGAAACATGGGGGACCTCGAGGAGGGTGTCCCCAGCTGACTGCAGGGACCGCTTTAGGTGAGGGTGAGGCGGTCCTGCAGATAGGCAGGGCCCAAGCTGTTTAGGGCTTTAAAGGTCAGCACCAACACCTTGAACTGGCCCTGGAAGCCTAACGGTAGCCAGTGCAGAAAGCGAAGCACTGGTGTGATATGCTTAGACATACAGCCTAAGTCGACGGACCAGGTGTAACTAGTGAAATGCTCCTTTCACCACAGCTGCCACCTGGGCATCCAGGTGGAGCTGTGGGTCCAGGAGCACCCCCAGACTCAGGACCCGAGAAACCAAGGAAGGGCACACCCCATCAATGATGAGGGCCACCACTCCCTTGACCCTCCCCACAACCATCACTTCTGTCTTCTCAGGGTTAAGCCTCAGATGGCTCGCCCTCATCCAATCCCCCACAGCGGACAAACACCGGGTGAGCACCGAGACTGCCAGACCTGAGTTGGAGGAAAATGAGAGATATAGCTGGGTGTCGTCAGCATATTGAGGACATCTCACTCCTTACTCCCTAACAACCTCTCCCAGAGGCTGCATGTACACACTGAACAAGAGAGGGGATAAGATGCAACCCTGCGGTACTCGACATGTGAGGCCCCGGGGGGGGAGATGAAAACTCCCCCAGCACCACACACTAGGTTTTCCCGACCAGGAAAGAGCGGAACCATTCAAGAACAGTCCTGCTAATCCCTGCCCAGTTCCACAGTCAAGTCACCAACAACTCATGATCAATGGTATCAAATGCAGCCGAGAGATCTAACAGGATCAGCAGGGTGGAACAACCCTGGTCCAACTCACGGGAGAGGTCATCGGCCAAGGCCACAAGCGCAGTCTCCATGCCGTATCCATGGCAAACCCAACGGCCAAACACGTTCTTAGGGGTTTTGACACCTGATCTTTGTTGTGTCTAAAGATGCCCTTGATCTCCTCAGCTGGAGAATGGTCCTAGTAATGACAAAATAGGTTCCTATTCCTCGCTGTCCCTGCAACATGAAGGGAGAAGACAAGCAAGATGACTAGCCAAAACATATCTTTAGCATCTCTAGCTGGCGAACAGTTGCTTGAAGCCTATTCCCAGATGGACTAGAGTTTGAAGAATCTTTAGCATTATTGGAAATGAGTAGGAGAATATTTAAACTAAGGCTGTTTTTACTTGGGCGGGGGGCTGGCCGGGTCTGTGGGTGGCGGGTGGAGCGCCGCCCATGTGGGTGACATGGGGGTGGTGCATGGTTGCGCGTGTATACAGATGTACACCCATCCCCCATGCATGGAGCAACCAGTTTTTTCGCCAACTGCTCTGTGCATGGGTTGCAGGAGCTCCCCTGTGTATCCATGCATGGGATCATCTCGTGTAAAGAAGGTCATATGTTTAATTAAAATTAAATATAGGTTCTTATTTCCCTGGCCCAACATGTCTTCCTGTGGCCAACCTAGAGTGACTAAACTTCTGAACTCAAAGTATCGGCATGAATTTTCAATCAGGAACTATTCATACCTGAAACTCAACTATCTTTTCCATGTAATCCTTTTAATCAACCACAGAGCTTTTATATATATAATTCTAGGCTACATTTGAGGATGGTCTAATACTTTAATTAGCTATTTACACATGGTAAAAATTACAGAAGTAATTAAGGGTATTCAGATTAATTAAAAGCATTAAGCAGTATTAAATATGAAAGAACAGATTTTAATTAAATCTTGCAAGTATTTTCCATAATCTCTTGTGTTCAGGAATAAATGATAGTAACACAATTATATCTGAATCAGATACGCTGATAGAGCCAGGGTACTGTTACACATGGATTTATGCATTACTTTTTGTTTAGGAAAAAATTCTCTGGATAAAGATTAAATTCTAATTTATTTTTTTGTTTTACTGGCCTTAAAATGAGAATGACTAGGAATAAAGAGGATAGACTGAAAAAGTGTCTCATTTAAGAATTATTTACATTTTCCTGAATTCTCTGCTAATACTTATCCCTAGAATATTACCTAGTGAATCAAAGGAGCATATCATTGCTTTTACTACCTCGAACTCAAAACAAATAGATGGATTGCTTTTTCTCCTTTAGCGGCATGGATGGACAATATTCTTATGAAAGACTATGCTCCACTGTCATGGTATTGGCTCTTTCCACAGCTGAGCCTATATATCTTAAGCCAAAGGGACAGATTGCTGAAGATAAAAGTCTGTCACTACAAATAATAAAACTGAAGTTATAACATCAACTATATGTTCGCTTTTGTAACACAGAATTTAGTTTAACATGGTCTTATCTGCAGTTGCAAGGTCGGCTAGTTTGAGGTTGGTGATTGTCACAGGATATCAGGATTTCAGGGTTTTGTTATAGCCTAAAAAATTCTGAAACTTGTGATAAAGTTGTGAGAATATCACTGAGGTGTTTTTTTTGGTGTGTGTGTTGTTTTCTCTTTCTTAAAAGCAAGGTGTCTAGTCTCACAGAAAAATTCAAAACACTGACTAATCTAATTTAAAGACTCAGCACCAAAAGACAAATACAATTCACCATATGTACTACTTTGGTTTAAAAGTCATGAACTTTTAATTCAATCTCATGTTTTTTGGGGCCTGGTTCATTATTTTTGAACTGACAATCCTGAACTCCATTCTCTGTATTTGATCTGGTTTAGGATAATGATGCTAAGAATGACCAATTCAGAGAAGGGCTGTGTCAGCAGATAAACATAATGGCTTATGCTTAAGCAATTAGGCTATTGATAAAGGGACTGCAGGGGCGGATCCAGAAGTGATGTGGATGGGGGGGCTGAAGTGCAAAGTTAGTATAGCTCCGCCCAGGTGAGCAGGCCCCACCTCCAGCCCCACCCCCTACCAAGTGAGCAACAGTGTTAGGCCAGTTTATCCTCCACCCCAAAGCCATGGAAAACCACCCAAGCCACAGCTCCAACAGGGGAGGGGGACTCAGGTTCAGTGGAGCAGTGGATATGATAGCTGGGCTCCAGCTGCCACCTGAAAGTGGGCATCAAACACAGATGGTTAAATAACCCCTACCCCTAGTCTCACTACAGGAAAATACAAAGTCTAGGGGCAAATCCCCATTGTACCCCATGCCAAAGAGGGAAATAAATCAGGGAGGGGCAAATGCCCCCTTAAGC
>QEPC01011901.1:2599536-2641477 GCA_003113815.1 Sphenodon punctatus | reverse complement strand
TGATAATGAAAGTGTTATATACAGCCCTGCCAAATTTCATGTACACTGGTTGGACTACAAAGATGTTAGTCAGATATACATTTATATGTTAATTGCTTATACCACCAGGACCCTTTATCCAATACTTCTGAAAGTTGGGAAAGATAGTAAATATGGGAAGGGGTATAAGCCTGCCAAGTGTCATCTACATTAGATATGAGGCAAAGGGGTTACAGCTAAGAATGTATATTAATGTATATGAAGAATTTTGCAAAATAAATTAATTCAATTGCTTCTAACATTGGATTCCTTTACTCAATCATTGTGAAATTTGGTACACCTAATGCCTTCCATTGGAGGTATATGCAGCCCATGTTTCAGCCACATATAGTGAAAAACAACAAAGTTACAGCCAAAAATATGGTGTCCATTGAAACCAATGAAAATGAAAGCCAAAATGATTCAATTCAATGATTCAACTACTTCTAAAATTGAATTCCTTTACTCAATCCTTGTGAAATTTGGTACACTTAATGTCTTCCATTGGAGGTATATGCAGACCCATTTCAGCCACATATAGTGAAAAACAACAAGGTTACAGCCAAAAATGTGTTTTCCAGTGAAATCCATGAAAATGAAAGCAAAAACGAAATTGGGGGGGGGGGCTGAAACCTCCTGAGCACCCCCTGTGAATCCGCCCATGGACTGGAGACTTCTTCTCACACAAAGCCTATGGGACCATCCATGGGTATTTTCAGATGTTACAGGCCTCCCTCTTACTACAGTCAGTCCCATGTGGTGGAAGAGGGGCCCGTAACGTCTAAAGGATTCCCGCCAGATGTTCACCCCAGTGAACCTCCAGTGGGAATCAGATTAACCACGATTCTGAAGGTGAGACTGGCGTCACCTCCAGAATCGTGGTTAGCGCAACCACGATCCGGGATCAACGGAAAGTAACGTCTGTTACCTTCTGCCGATCCTGAATCGTGGTCTTGGCCACAATCCGGGATCGGGCACAGTGCCCTCCCATCTCCTGGAGCCAGCCGGCCGGGGGAGCATGGGGGGGGGCAGGGCTGTGCGGCCGCACGTCGTTCCGCACAGCGCCGCTCCTCCCCAATCCCCAAGCGGAATCAGGCCGACATGTCTAAAGGACATGTCCAAAATGGATCCCAGGCCGTGGTAAAAGGGAGGCCCGTCACCTCTGAAATCACCCCATGAAGTATGCCTCACATTAAGGGGGTGAACAAAGTTGTGACAATTTGTGACAAATAGTATCGCTTCTCAATTCACACACAGACTGCTGTCAGACATAATGGTAGCTACTAGTTGCAGGGGTTTAAACATACATTTCATTGTTCTGTCCATCAGTTCAAGCAAATATTAACAATGCAGTTCAGGCTCTGAAAAATCACGGCTGTAAACACCACACATTTATTCCTTACTATCATGTATCTGCTGTTATGCATAAAGATGCCCACCACCCTTTGATTGACATAGGGAGAAACCATAAAGACATCCATTTTCATGAAGGGCCAGTCTAGTTCCTGTGCATTTCCATGCTGTTTCTGGTGAGTGCAGGTGGCATGGTCAGAGAACACACAGCAAATAGCTGCAGGAAAGAACTAACCGTGATGGTGTGGTCCTTTCAGAATTAGATTCTATTTGGACTGAAGATTTGACCACACAGTCCCAGCAGTTTCTATTCTGAGGTTGACAGCCTTTTGCAGACTAGAGATGGGCAAACAGATCGCGGTTTGTGTTCGGGCGGTCAGTTCGGGCGTTCGGTTTGGTCACCGATTTTGGGTTCGGCTGTTTGGTTCAGTCGAGTTCGGTTCAGTTCGGGCATTCAGAAAAAGTATTGGGAGAATGCATGATCGCTCTGGAAACCGGAAATATGAGTGCATGTGGAGCTGTGTGGCAAGAGAGTGTGTGTTTGTGGCTGACTGTTCAGTTTCATGTGTTTGTGTTTGGTTTGGCTGTGTTGTTTGGGTTGGTGAGTGTTGGTGGGGGACTGTGTTGTTGCCTGTGTGTGTGAGTGAACATTTTTAGAAAAATAAAAAAATGAAGACTGTTGTCTTGATTCTCCAGCTGGGGGCTGACTTGGTGCTCCCAGAGCCCCTGGACCATCGGTGGTGGTGGCCGGCTCCTCGGATGAGGAGCAAGCAGTGGGCACAGGAGGTGCTGCTGGCTATAGCCTGTGGCTCAGCCTAATAAATAAATATTGGATAAATATTGGATTGGAGGTGCTGCCAGGTTTGTAAACTTTTTTTTTTTTTAAAAAAAACTTTGAGGACAAGAAAGGCTCTATCCGTTAGCACGAGCTCACTGGCATGCGGGTGGGTGCATGGGTGGTGGGCATCAGCAGGGCACAAACAGTGGGCATTAGCGGGTAGCAGCAGATGTCTGCCACAGAGAGAGAGGGTACTATAGTGTGGGGGGCTCTTCCACAGTCAGGCATGAGCATGAGCAGCACCCCCACCCAAACATGTGCCAGGCTAGCAAGGGTCTCCACTCTCTAGCTGCCATCCCATTCCCTATGCACCCCCAAATAAGGGCAGGATTTGCACGTGCCAGCCAGGGCCTTTCTAGTTGCAATCTGTAGCATCCCCTAGCACCCCAGGAAGGGCAGGATTTGCACATACCAGCTAGGGCCTTTCTAGTTGCAATTCCTAGCATCCCTTAGCACACCAAGAAGGCCGGATTTGCACATGCCAGCAAGGGTACTTCAAGCTGCCATTGCTACTAGCACCCAAAGAAGGGCAGGATTTGCACGTGCCAGCAAGGGTCTCATCCCTCCGCAGCACCCAAAGAAGGGCAGGATTTGCCATCCCATTCCCTAGCATCCCCTAGCACTCCCAGGAGGGCAGGATTTGCATGTGCCAGCCAGGGTCACATCTCCTGTTGCCATCCCTAGCACCCCAAGGAGGGAGGACTAGAGGCATCATCATAAATGCATGATATTACTTTGGTGCTCTTAATGTGTTCCCAATTCAGAGAGGAAAGGGATGTCGACCCCAGCATTGGTGCCAGGCCAAGGAGGACCCCTATGCGGAGGTTGCCAGTGACACCCCCAGACATTCGGCAGAGAAGGTCAGATGTCTGGAGGCTTTATGAGATGGGCGACGGAATCACCATATGCAAGGTAAGGCATGGGGACTAGAACAACAGGGAATGGATTTCCCTATGATCGGTTCAGAATGGAAGTCCCCTGCAGAGAGAGATTGGCCACCCAGTCCACCCACTTGTGGAGACAGAATGCAGGTAGGGCTTGACAGACCATTGGTCTGACACAGTACGGCACTTCTTATGTTCCTATCTTTTTATGCTCTTTAGTTCTGTGGCAAAAGAATCAGGAGGCAGAAAGAAGGGACCACATTGGGGCTCATTGCCCATATTGAAAAGTTCCACAGCCTGAAGGTGAGGCGGTAGGAGGACTGTGGCACAGTCATGGAGCCCCAGCGCCAGAAGAAGGGGGTGGGGAGGCAACGGCGTGTAAGCCCTTCCTCCTCCTCCAGCCCCAATGTGGAGTCCCCCGGGACCCAGGAGTCTGCTGTGGCCAAGGCCTTTTGGGCCGAAATTGAGAGGCCTGGCCGCCAAATGATGAAGGGCGTACACTGCCTGGAGAATCATCTGATGGAACAGTTCCAGGTGCTCAAGGTGGAGAAAAAGAAGGTGGAGGCGTACGCCCGGTACGTCTCCGCCAAGATGGAGTTCCTATAACTGTACCACCAGGCGGTCTCCAGGTGGCATCGGCACGTGGAAGGGTTGTGGAGTTTGCCATCTCCCACGGCTACGAGATGGAAGAGGACCGGGTGGCCACCCCTCAGTCCTGTGCTGTGCCCCAATGCCTTCTGCCTTTCCCCCAAGTCCCGGGGGACAGGCCCAGAGACTAATAGATTTTCCTGTATAAGTTTCCTTTAAATGTTTGGTTTGGGTTTCATAATGTTGTTGTTGTTTAAATAGTTTTAATAAAAAGGTGTTATATTTGTTGTTACGAGCTTTGTTTTTACTTTCCAATCTTTTATCCCTACGTGCTGAAGTTCTGGAAGGCAGGTGGCAGAATCTCATACAGCTTGTCGATCCCTACCAGCAGTATCTGGCTTGCTCCACATGTAGCGTAGTTAAGGTATTAACCCAAAGATGTGCCAGGCAGCAGCAGGGTCTCAACTTGCAGACAGCCCCCCAGGAGGGACAGGGCTTGTGTCTGTGTGGGTGTGCCAGAGAGAGAGACAGGCTCCTTGACAGTGGGCGGTGGGTGCTGGTGGTTAGACAGTGGATTACTGGTTGCCAGGGTACAGAAACCTTTGCACAGACAGCATTTTTACGGGCCTGGTGGGTGGGGGCCTTTGGCAGAAGCAGGTTGCCAGGGTACAGAACCCTTTGCACAGACAGCATATAGGCCTGGGGGGTGGGGGCCTTTGGCAGCAGCAAATATGGGTTGCCGGGGCAGGCAGGCAGTGTGGCATGAGCGACATCCAGGCAGGATTTGAGCTTGGCAACATGGGTGGGCAGGCAGGCAGGCAGTCATGGCAGCTTGGCATGAGAGGCAGGCAATCTTTGAGCTGGCAATGGCAACCTGGGTGGGCAGGCAGGCAGCGTGGCATGAGCTGCAATCAGGCAGGCTTTGAGCTTGGCAGCCTGGGTGGGCAGACCGACTGCATGACATGATTTGCAGAAGCAGCAGCCATCGAGTTTCCCGGGTACAGACCCCTTGGCTGGCACAGACAATATATAGGCCTGGGGGCCATTGGCACTAGCAGCAGCAGACAGTGGGTTGCTAGGGTACAGTGGCATGACTATGTGCCTCGCCATTGCTGTTGTCCCCATGTTGCTGAGCACCTGCCCATGCTTTACCACCTTTTTCCACACAGTGCACTGCACCTCTCTGGGATCATCTGCCCTCACCTGCTTAAAGTGATCCCAGACTGAGGATTTTTTCCACCCTCCTGCCTTCTGGCCCACCCCAGGTGACGCACTGGTGCCAGCGCTGCTGGGAGGGGGAGAATTCGGTGGCACTGGCAACACAGTTCTGGGAGGAGGCTCAGCCATCGCCTCAGCTGCAGACATCTCCTCTGCGGCACTAGTGTCTGCCTCTTCCTCACCATCCATGATCATGGTGATGTCTCATGAAGGGGAGTACTGGGACCCTGATCCATTCATGGACACCAGGCTCGCGTATTGGAATCATCGATATTTCCTTCCCCTTGATGACTTGAGCCCGCAAACTGAACAGGCTCAGAGAAGGAGATGAATAACAAGTGCTTTTCAATATAGATAATTACCTTGTAAAGTAATCTGAGCACCATTTGATGGTGGGGCACTATATAAATAAAAATCATCACCATTCTGATAGCATAGTAGGAGATCTATATCCATAAAGTATATCAAGTCTTCTTTAGGGGTGTGCATGTCATTTTCATTATTACAATAACAATAACAAAAATTGTCATTTTCATTATCGTTATTGCAAGAACAAAAACAACTTCAGTTTTAGTGTACATGAAGGAACCCAAACAGTTCTTTCAGTCCCACCCCCATCTCAGCTGCAGTTGAAGTTGGAAGAAAGGATGACATGAATAGAAGAGGCAGCATAGAGCAGAATACCTTATCAAACAGTATAGTAGACCAAAAGCTTAGCTACGATCCACACTGAAGGTGCTACATTTCTAATACATCACCTCAGACCAGCTCATCACATCTCTGCTTTCCTTTTCTTATTCTGGGGGTGGGAACCTTAGGTCTGGGGGCTAAATGTGGCCCATGGCAAGCTTTTATTTGGCCCCTTTCCAGTTCCTGGATCTGGCTCCTATATCCAGTTCCTACTCTCAAAAAACTGAAACTGAACGGAAAATCTGAGTTCAGAGTAAGGGAGCAAAGATGAGGCATGAACACAAGGATAGGGGACAGATCCAGGGCACAGATCCATGATCTGGACCCTCCTCTTCCTGAGTGCATTCTGTAGGCAGCTCTACTGCAGCCTTTTATGACTTTCACAGCTTGTACTAATTTTTCATTTGGTCCTTGGGAGGGAAAAAGGTTACCACCTCTGATATAGCACTTTCAGTATCCTTCCTACATGCTCTCAGACTAGTGAATAAGAGAAAAAATACATGGAAAAATCCTTAAGATCCCAAATTCCCAGTAGCATTAGCTTGCTTGTAGAGTGGGGGACAAAATTCAGAGGTACTAACACTATTTTCCTCTTTGAGAAGCACTAAAATCACACAAGGCTGCATGCAAGCCTAGAATCAAGTATTTTTGAAGTGTCACACTGCTGCAAAACTGTAAGAAGTTTGTAGTAAAGCTTTTGGAAAAAAATTTAAATTCCATTTGCATTTTTTCCCTTCAGCACTCAGTCAACAAAAAATATCCATGCCAAATAACCAATATCCAAACTAAATACAAATGATAAAAAATATCAAAAATAAAAAATATATAAAAAATAACCTATATCCAAAAATATATTGTCAGTGCACAAAATATCCATGCCAAATATCCAATATCCAAAATAAATACATTTTAAAAAATAAATCAAATCTATCTAAAATATATTCAGTCAACAGAAAATATCCAAACCCCAAAATATAAAATATTTAAAAGAACCGAAAATATATTAGAAATATCCAACCACCACCAAACTAAAAATAAATCCAATATACAATAAAAATACTAGGGGTGTGCACTTTGTTTTCATTATATTGATATCAACAGTCTCATTTTTGTTATTGTTATTGCAATAATGATAACAAAATAAAAACAAAATTAATAACAATAATGACAGTCGTTATTGATTTCATTATTGCCTGGAAGTTGTTTTTGGAGGGAAAATGTGGAGAGGGGAGGACAGAGCAGACATCTTGGGAGCCAGAAACAGTGCTTAACTCTTGAACTGGGCCTGTGATGGGAGGGGGAAGAACCTGATGGATGTAATCACTTGCCAATGAGCAGTGCAAGTTGGTCCCAGGCAGTTGTATGGCACCCAGCAATTGTTCATGCCTCCTGCCTCCCAGTACCCATCATGGGGGCTCTGGGGAGGGTAGTGCAACCCTTTATTTTGCAGTGCCAGGCAATCTGACTTTTGTTCTGTGTTAGATCTTGCTATGACACGTTGCGTTTATAGAACGCTGGTGCTTGCACTAAATATTTTCCCCAGTCCTCAGTGTTATACCTTACCTTTCCTTATACCCTTTATTTTACCTTTTCCCTTCCCATCTGACTGTCTTCCCCTGTACAGACAGACAGATAGATCTAGATAATATAGATAGTGATTAGATAGATATGCCCTATAGTTTTTTCCTTTTCCCTTCCGCTGTCTGTCTCACCCTATACATATATATAGATAGGTAAGATATGATATAGATATTAGTAGATACTAGGCTTTTTATTATATATATGTTAGCATTAGCATTATAGTATTAGAAATAGGACAGATACTTAGAACACATAGCAGATAGAAGTTTATTGATAGAGGGTGATTTCAGAAGTGACGTGGTGAATGTCCACCACAGTCAACCTCAGTCAAATGCGGGGGGTGGTGAAAGCGCTGTGCATATCTGTTTGCTCACATCCAGATGTTCACCACAGTCAAACTAGGTCCGGGCTGAAGCTAACCATGCTTCATGAGGTCGGGGCGGGAGGAGGTCCAGAAGTGTGGCGAATGGTCACCACGGCAGGGGTGAATGAAAAGTAACTTCTGAACGGAAATCCGCAGTCGTTGTGGAAGGAATTGACCCGAGCTGCGGTGCATTCTGGGGCTTAAACCGCGGTCCACGTCTCCACTGCATGTCTGTTGTGTTCCCCATGGCCATGTTCTCTCTGATTCCCCCCGGGCGGTGGTCATGATCCTGTCACTTCTGTTGGGGCCGCACGTGTCACCACAGCCCGCGGTGAATCCATTCACACCGGGGTGGGATTCACTGTGGTGAATTGGAACATGTTACTTCTGAAATCACCCATAGATACTTAGATAGGAATATATTGCATATAGTATAGGTTGTTAGGTGTAGGTATAGGTTTGACATGCATATTAGTAATTTTTCATATTGTCATTGTGTACTTATTACTACTGCATTATAATGAGAAAGGGATGAAGGAGTTCAACTTCTGGGAAGTCTGGGGCAGGTGTATGCTGGCAATTCTGCCACCGGTGGCAGCACACAATGGAAATGATACCGAAAATAAAATCTTCATTATTGCTCAAAATTGATACCGAAATCAATCGATCGGTACCGACATTGATACTGATACAGAGACCGATAACGAATAATGAAGTTTTGTTATTAACGATAACAAAACCCGACATGAGTCCCTGGTGTACAACCCTAAAAAATAAATCATTGAAGGAGGAGCAACAATTAAAGAATGCTGTACCATAGTGAAGAGATACAAAAGCCAGGGAAAAACCATAAATAAAAAAATAAAATCTATAAAAAATAAATTAAAAGAAATTATCAAAATAGAGAAAGACATTTTGCTTTCTGGTGCAGCAGTTTCTGAACTGGCCCAGACTCCTTCCAGGCTGCTGTTGTGTCTTCTGCAAGCCCTACAGACAGCCTGGCCTGCCCCCTCACATGCGCTGCCTCCCTCTCTCTCCCCACTCAGTGCTCAATAGGCCAGCCCCAGTGCCCCCAAAGTGCTTCCAGGCTGCTGTTGTCTCTTCTGTATGCCCTACAGTCTGCCTGGCTCTGGCCCTGGGCCTGCCCCCTCACATACCCTGCCTCCCTCTCTCTCCCCAACCAACAGGCCACTGGCTCAAACATGTGGGAAAGCATTGGTTTGAAAAGCCCTGTGCACTCTCGTGCATGTCTGAGGCTTCAGCTGTGAGGGAAAGGAGAGTGAGGGGAGCTGTCCACTGTGCCTGGATGGGCTGGGAGTAGCCATGTTGCAGCAGTGACGGGCGCCAGGGTGTTTGGTGGGTCAGTGCCCCCATCGTGATCACCATGGGATGGGTCACTGTGGCAATGTGCTACCTGGATAAATATGTAGCTTAAGCCAATTGTGTAGCCAAAAGAAACATCTCTGAACCACCACTGGCACGGGTTAGAGGGAAAGAGGAAGATTTTCTCCTTTAAAGACAAGCCTCATCTTGGCCAAAGACAGGCAATAGTGAGCTAGGCTTGCTTGCTAGCTAGCCCAGTCTGACTCTGGTCTGAGAAGAAGGAATGCTTTGTTCCATCATGAGTATCAATAGAAAGCTCCAGCTGAAGGCTCTTGAGTGGATAGCAAGCAAACATGCACCAGCTGCCACCAAACCCTGCCAGTGGAAACTGCATTAATCTAACCATGTTTAGAAAGGTTTGGAAGAAGACAAATTGAGTCCTCCAGCATTAAAAATGCAGGAAAACACTTTCCAGTACAGTAAGGGTTATTGCTCATTTTCTAGTTTTTCTGTTCGGAAATACGTATTGTTTATTTTAATCTCAGTGCTCCTTTTATTACTTGAGATTTTGTAATCAATTTGCTGATTTTTTTATATGTATTCATCCTTATTGATTATGCTGCGATTTATGTCTGCAGCATAATGTTTTCCATAATTATGAAAAGTGGGAAGCTAAATTTTCATGTAAAAATAAAACAAAAAACAAATCTATACAATTATAATGAATTCTACCTTTTGATCCTTCAGTTTAAGGAATCATGACACTTCGGTCATTTTTAAATGGGTACGGCTGGGAGGCTGGTTTGTGCGTGCTGTGTGGAGTGCCTACACGTTTGCTGAGTGTGCGGGTGTGTGGGAACCAAATGGGCTGGGATGAAGATGTTCCCCTACCCACGCATCACCCACACGTCCCTGCACAGAGCATCCTGAATTCTTCCCTGATGCTCCGTGGACGATGCGTGGGTCATGGGAGCACACACCCACCCATGCTGCCTTCAGACGTATGGAGCTGCGTGGGTGCGCCCCGTTTAAAAATGGCCTTTAATTCTACTCCAAATGTCTTTTTTTAACTCCACAATGTTCAAACGAAATAAACTTCCTTAAGAAATCCTATTTTAGACCAAAGGTCAACACCAGCAAAAATGGAAAATCTGCTGTTCCACATTGTAAATACTCCTTTCTATGTTCTTACAAGCCATTAGAAATTCCAGGCAAACAAGATAAAATTAAATCCATAGAGTTCTTGGGATTCCAGTTGCCAGAGAGGCCCATATCAAAAGCGAATATAGCTGAAAAGTAAAAGTTGCAAGCAACAATATACAATAGACTTTCATGGGCATGAAATCACATAGTTGGAAATAAACTCTGCCAAAAGATAGCTACCTATGCCTTTTGAAGGACTGGCTGCCTTGAAAAGTGACTCTGATTACTAGGCGCCATCCTCCACCCATTAAAGTTAGTGGCGAAACTCTTAAAATCAATGGAAGTTTTGCCATCAAACTCGATGGATGGTGGAATGTGTCCAAAGTTAGTTCTAGGCTTCCAGTCTTCAATGTTTCTACTGATCATGGAGCAAACAAAGTGCAATACAAGGTCTTCACACTTCCTTCCAATTCCCAAATATAGTGCTTCTATTTTCACACAGGAATAGAATGAAGAATGTAGGAGTACCACATGCTTCAGAACCCTGTTCTGCCCTACTTTTATGTCAATATAAAATTTTAATTTGAGAATGCTTCGATTTAATATTTTAAATTGCCTTTATTTATAACCTCTGAAGTTGCTTGATTATTTCTGTTGGTATTTGCATCAACATTTGGCTAAATTATTCATGACATTTCAGTTGCATCTTTGGGTGCTTCAAAGTAAAATTCAGAGTAACTTTCCTTTCCTAAGAACAAAGACGTACTTTCCTTGCTCTCAAGAAGAATCTCTATGGTAAGATGAAAGGAATGTCAAGCATACTTAATAAACAAATTTGTGGAGAAAATTATAAACAGAAATGGAAAGACATTCCCACTAGAAATATGGAACATCCCTAGGCATGCTTCATAATACCAATTATGATAACACTTGATTGATGTAGGTCAGGGTGCTCAAAGTTTACCAGTTGCCCGAGGGCTGCATCTTATGTACCTATACATTTACACTGAAAACAAAATAAAAAATAATTGCCCACAACTGCAATATTTGCATGCATTTCATCTCACTTTCAACAAGAACATAAATTTGCTTATTTGAATTCCTCACCTTGTGCTTCCCGAGAGAAGGAAAATTAAGCCTTGTTTTCTGCTCTTCAGAAATTGTTTACTACTCAAGTTACACCCTGGACAACCCTGATCTTATCTGCAGCTGCTGTAGTACTAACAGAAAAACAAAAACGCTTAAGTTCTTGATAATAGAGAAAAAGTTGCAAAGTGATACCTTTTTTTGGACCAACTACAGATGGTGGAGGCATGCAAACTTCAGGGTCCTTCATCAGGCAGAGATTTGAAAGCTTGCATACCTCCACCGAGTGTAGTTGGTTCAATAAAAGATATCACTTTTGTCTCTATTGGCTATATTTGGGACCAACACGGCAAACCCTACTTTCTCTAAACTACTATGGAAAAATATCTAAATTCTTGATAACTCTTAACAAGTTAATTCCTGGTGGGAGAATTTTGGAACTTATGAAACAAACTCAAGCCTGGAAGAAGTCTCCTGGTTGCCAACTCTTGTAGCAAGTGTCATGATTGTTGGTGTTTTCAGAAGTGATGCTACCACACTTAGACCCAATCCGGGGTAATGGCCACCACCTCACCCCAGGGTAGGCCGATACGGAGAAAAGACATGAATGTGTGCATTACCACGCTTTGTCTCAAACCGTGGTAACGCTTACCACCAACTGTTCCCCATGATTTTATTCACAACTGGTGGTAACTGCTACCATGGTTCGGGGCTAAGCGTGGCGAACATCTGGTGGCCACTGAACAGAAGTGACTGTGGTTGTGACCCCGAGGTGGGGTTAAATGTGGTAAAGTGTGGCTAAGCATGGTAGCGTCACTTCTGAAAATAACCTAAATTTCCAACTGCTGAAATCATGAGACTCTCAGCTTTCATTTAAAACAAATAAATAAGTTTTTGGCCCTCACAGTTGTGAATGGATTTTTGAATCTGGCAGGAGTGTACAGTAAAGATTCAGAAATGACAAAGAAAAACAAAATTTCTGAATTTTGATTGTTATAAATTCATCCTTATTGGCCTTCCCTGCTGTGATCCGCAGCCAAAAATCATCCACCTTGCCCATTGCTTTGATCACGCTCAGCCCCTCCTCTCTGTCCTACACTGGCTCCCTCTACATGAATGCATTCAGCACAAGCTTCTGGTCTTCACCTTCCATGCTCTTCATGGCCTTGCTCCCTCATATCTCTCTGTTCTTGTGTCCTGCCACAATCCTACTTGGGAGCCTCACTCCTCCTCTGCCCCCACCTTTGCTTGCTCGGGACCCCTTGCTCCTCAAAACATCTTCATCCCTTCTCCCCTGCTGCCCCTCATGCCCGGAACTCCTTCCCTGGATTCATTTGCTTGCTTCCTTCCACCCAACTTTCAAATCCCTCCTGAAAACTCACCTCTTCCATCAGGCCTTCCCTAGCTTGTCATGAGTGAAACTGCATCCTCCCTCCTTCACTCAGAATCTAGTTCCCTGTCATTAAGTGAAGCACATGTGCCTGCAGCTTCTCAACCTCATGAATGTACTCTTGTCTTTCCCAATGTTTGCCTCTCCCTTGTCTGTTAGATTGTCCCTTAGGGGTAGGGACCTGTCTGTAACTATTAACTGTACAGTGCAAGGTACATTGCTGGTGCTAAATAAATAAATAAAATAAAATAAAATAAAATAAAATAATAATAATAATAAAGCATCTCATGACATTCCAGTAATATTCATGATTTGGGAATCTGACTCATGATTTCTGAATATTTGAGATTGGCAACACACAAGGTTGGAGCTAAACTCTACCATTTCATTATTAAATGAGAATAAATTTTTTCATAAATGCTGTATTTCAATGAATCTGGTTTGTGGCTGAAGAATTTTGTCTTGTGTAAATGATCAGATCAAGCTTTGAAGAAATAAAAGCCACGCAAATTAAAAACCTCCGACATTGACTGCTCAAACGTCTGAGAAAACTTGCACAGTGTGCAAAAATGGTCTCCTGGTAGGTGTCTATGGACAGAGGGAAAGTCCCTAAGAACTACCATACTAGGTCAGAGCAATTGTCCAGCGAGCCCGTTATCTTGTAGGAATGTGTGAACAGATCGCGGTTCGGGTTCGATCGTTCGGTTCACCCGTTCGTTTCGGTCGCTGTGTTTGGGTTTGGCTGTTCGTTCGGTCGTGTTTGGTTCGGTTCGGGCATTCGAAAAAAGTATCATGAGAGCCTGTGATCGCCCCAGAAACAGGAAATTCGAGTGCATGCGGAGCTTGTGTGGGTGAGAGCATGTGTTGTGGCTGGCTGTGTGTTTGTTTTTGATTTGTGTGTGTTTTGGCTGTGTGGTGTGTGTTGGTTTTGGTTTGGCTGGTTGGTGAGTATTGGTGGGTGCTGTGTGTGTTGTGTTGGCTGTGTGTTTAAAAAAAATATATGGAGAAGGTGACCAGTGCCATCACCATTAAATGCTGGGCCTGGGGGGAAGGCCAAGGTGGTGGAGACGGCGGTGGAGGAAGAGGTTCCTCTGGCCGCTGCTGGACCTTTGGTGGTGGAGGAGGAGCCAGAGCCGGTGGGCACAGGAGGTGCTGCCAGGTTTGTAAACTTTTTTTTTTTACTTTGAGGACAAGAAACTTAAGCCTCTATCTGTTAGAGTGAGTTCACTGGCATGCGGGTGGGTGCATGGGTGGTGGGCATCATAAAGGCACAAACAGTGGGCATCAGCAGGTAGCTGTGGATGTCTGCCACAGAGAGGGTACTGTAGTGTGGGGGGCTCTTCCAGCAGTCAGGCACGAGTATGAGCAGCACCCCCACCCAAGCATGTGCCTACCAGCCACCCCCACTCTCCAGTTGCCATCCCTACCTAGCACCCCCAAATAAGGGCAGGATTTGCACATGAAAGCCAGGGTCTCTCCATTGGCATCCGTCCCTAGCAGCACCCCAGGGAGAGCAGGATTTCCATGTGCCAGCCAGGGTCTCTCCATTGCCATCCCTCCCTAGCAGGCAGCACCCCAAGGAGGACAGGATTAGCACATGCAATCCAGGGTCTCTCCATTGCCATCCCTACCTAGCAGCACCCCAAGGAGGGCAGGATTGGCATGTGCCTGCAAGGGTCTCTCCAATGCCATCCCTTCCTAGCAACACCCCAGGGAGGGCAAGATTGGCACGTGCCAGCCAGATTCACCATCTCCCATTCGCATCTCTAACACCCCAAGGAGGGAGGACTAGAGGCATCATCATAAATGCATAATATTACTTTGGTGTTGTTTATGTGTTCCTGTTTCAGAGAGGAATCGGATGCCGGCGCTGGTGCCCTGCCACGCAGGACACCCAGACTTGCTAGTGCCACTCCCAGACAGTCGGCAGACAAAACGCTCCTATGTCTGGAGGTTTTATGACAAGGGTGACGGAATCGCCAACTGCAAGTAAGGCACGGGGACTGGAATAACATGGAATGTATTGCCCTGTGACCTGTTAGGAATGGAAGTTCCCTGAAGAGAGAGATTGGCCGGTCACCCACCAACTTGTGGAGACAGAATGCAGGCAGGGCTTGACACAGACCATTGGTCTGATGCAGTATGACACTTTTTATGTTCCTATCTTTTTATGCTCTTTAGATCTGCGGCAAAAGATTAAGGAGGTAGAGAGAGAGGGGACCACGTCAGGGCTAATCACCCACACTGAAAACCTCCAAGGCCAGACGGTGAGGCGGCAGGAGGACTCTGGCATGGCCATGGAGACCGAGTAACAGTGCCAGAAGAAAGGGGGAGGGAGGCAACCCGCAAGCGATGGCATGTAAGTCCTTCCCCCTCCCTCCATCCCCGATGTGGAGACCCCCGGGAACTGAGAGAATGCTGAGGCCAAGGCCTTTCGGGCCGAGTTGGAGAGGCCCACCCGGGACTTCATGGCCAGCCTGCAGGAGAGAGCAGCCACCATGGAAACTGCCTGATGGAGCAGTTCTAGGCCGTCCAGGTGGAGGCATACGGCCACTACATCTCCGCCAAGATGGAATGCCTAAAATGTACCACCAGGCGCTCTCCAGGTAGTATCTGGACATGGAAGGGGCTGTGGAGTTTGACGTCTCCCATGGCTATGAGCTGGAAGAGTCCTGGGTGGCCGGCCCTCAGCCCTGTGCTGCGTCCCAATGGCTATTGTCTTTCCCCCAAGTCCCGGGGGACAGGCCCAGAGACTCATAGTTTAATGTACAAGTTTCCTTTGAATGTTTGCTTTTGGTTTCAGAATGTTGTTGCTTTGTTCTTGTTATTATTTAAATAGTTTTAATAAAAGTTGTTGTATTTCTTGTTATGAGCTTTGTTTGACCTGCTAATCTTTTATCCCTATGTGCTGAAGTTCTGACTGGCAGGTGGCAGAATCTCATACAGCTTGTCGATCCCTACCAGCAGCACCTGCCATCCCATGTAGCATAGTTATTAACCCAAAGCTGTGCTGTGCCAGCAGCAGGGTCTCAACTTGCAGACAGCCCCCCAGGAGGTGCAGGGCTTGTGTTTGTGTGGGTGGGTGTGAGAGCGAGAAAGAGAGACAGGCTCCTTGGCAGCAGACCATGCAGCAGGCGGTGGGAGCTGGTGGTCGAAGGGGCTTTTATTTCAAGCAGCTTCAGTAGGGCTGTAGCGGAATATCGCAGCGGTAGCTATTTCCGGCGGAAACAGTGTTTCCGCAATTAGTGGAACGGCATGGCAGAGGCTTTCATTCCGCGGTTTCATTCCGCGGTTCCGCGGTTCCGCTTATTTAATTCCGCAACTTAGTGGAATCGTGGAAACATGACATTTTTGCGATTTCCGCAATTCCGCCAGCGCCAAAAAATAGCGGAATAGCGGTTTTCCGCGATTTCTGCAATTTTTCCACGATTTTTCCGCAATTCCGCGATTTGCAGAATTCCGGCGGAATTAGCGGAATATCCGCAGAAAAGTCGCGGTGTGGCGCGGGCAGTTCCAAAATGGCGGAACGGAATCGCGGCGCGGTAAAAGCTGCTGCCGCATCAGCCCTAAGCTTCAGCGGGCATCCACGGGTGGGTGCGGAGGAGTAGGCTGTAGCCTGTTGGGGGGAGGCAGGCTGGTGTGCGGGCACTGGGCTTCTGGATGCAGTGGAATAGAATGCAGCCCCCAGTGACTGGAATGATGGTCCCAGAATCTAGTTAATGTTTCCTGGGATGGGCGGGCATGACTGATTCAGGGATAGTGGAATGACAGCCTAAAGCCTATTGGGAACACTTCATTCAATCATGAGATAGGTGGTAGCAGCAGGTACAGGAATGCAAACAGGCAGGCAGGCACATATAATACGTAGCGTTATATTCTATCTCATTATGGTAGGTTTGTTGCATGCTGGATGTGGGCAATGGGTGCATGAGCACAGATGGGAGTTCTTTGTGGTTCTGGCAGGTGGCAGCCAGGGTAGTTGGATAGGGATACACCTACTTCTCCTCCTCCAACCCCCATCCTTCTCGTTCTAGCTGGGAACCTCTCTCTCTTTTTCTCTCTCTGGCCATATAGTGCAGGTGACAACATGGGTGGAATCATATCGGTCTCTCCTTCTAGCAGTGGGGAGACTTTCTCTCTCTCCATGAACAGCAGGTTGCGAAAAGAAAAGGTGGAATGACAGCACCCCATGAGCATAATGACAGGGCACAAGAACCCTGAGGGTGGGCCCTAGGGCTGGAGTGGCAGCTTCTAGGTATTGGCCACAGTCCTCCCTGCCGGTAACTTGGCCCCATAACCCTGACAGCGGGTCCTGGGGCTGGAGTGGCTGTTTCTTGATGCTTTGGAAAATTGTCTCTCTGTGTGAGGAATGATGGCCCCAGACCAATGATGGTGGGTCCTGGGGATAGAGTGGCAGCTTCTAGATATTGGCCACAGCTCTCCCTGCTGGTAACGTAGCCCCAGAACCCTGGCAGAGGGTCCTGGGTCTGGAATGACTGTTTCTTGATGCGGTGGAATGACATCGCCTCCGTGCAAGGAACCCGTGGCACAGACAGCATGGGTGGCATTGGCAGCAGCAGACGACATTGGTTGCCAGGGTACAGGGCCCTTGGCACAGATGGCATATAGGCCTGGCCTGGGGGCCATTGGTACTAGCAGCAGCAGACATAGGTTGCCGGGGCAGGCAGTCAAGTGGCGTGCCATGAGCGGCAGTCTGGCAGGTTGAGGAAGGGTTCGAGCTTTGCAACCCGGATGGGCGGGCAGGCAGCATGGCATGAGAGGCAGTAGAGCAGGTGGGCTTGGGCAGGTTTTGAGCTAGGCAACCTGGGTGGGCAGACAGGCACCTTAGCATGGGAGGCAGGAAGGCAGACTGAGGCATGCTGAACTTGGCTGCAAGCTGGGTAGACAGACAGGCAGCATGGCATGGGAGGCAGTAGGGCAGGCAGGCTGGAACATTGGCAGCAGGGCACTCAGATAGGCTAGTAAAGATTGTGCTGCGCAAGAGAGCGAGAGCCAGACAGCGTCACATAGGCGGGCCGAGATCTTGTAGCCATAGGCCGGCTGGTAGGCTTACAGTTTATTTCCCAATGCCACCCTGCATCATGAGGTCAGTCAGATATATTTATTATATTTATTTATTTAATATATTTATAACCCACCCCTCCTGCAAGCAGCTCAGGGCAGAGCAGATAAGGAGGCTGAGGCTGTCTAGTATGAGAGAGTGAGAGAGAGGCAGAGAGAGGGGCAAGGCAGGTACCAGGCATTGGGAGGGAGGGACAACACCTCAGTAGCACAGGAGCAGTAGCCCTAGCCCAGATTAAGGAGGAGGAGGATCCCTGTCCCAACTGCCCCTGGCATGGGATGGTGTGTGCTACTGCACCATCACTCCTTGTCCAGGGGCTGCTCGGGGAATCCCAGCAGCGGAAGGTTCACCTTCAGGAACAACAACTGCTCCACCAACTTGGCCCCCAGTCTCAGCCAGTGCGAGGAGCAAATATCCGTTGCCCCAGAGAACACCCACTCGCTGGGGACACTTGTTGGTAGGCAGGACAGGATACCCTTGGACACTTTCGACAGGGCCAACCACACGTTGGCCTTGCTGGGCCAGTAGGCCAAGGGATCGCTGCTGGGATCAATGCATTGCACCTCCTTCAGGTAGGTCTCCACTGCTGCTGAGGTGCCATTATACTCCCTCTGGAAGCTCTGAGTGGGCACCACCTGCCCCACTGCCCTCAGCCACCCTGCTTGCTCTTTTGTGCTGGGCCCCATGCTCCTCAAAGTGGCCTGCGCACAGAAGGAGCTGCGGACACTTGTAGGGGTCCTGCTGCTGCTCATCCTGCTTCTGCTCCTGCTGCAACCACTAGGGTTGGGGGCAGGGATAGACCCTGATGGCTGGAAGGGGTCACTGCTCCCACTCCCACCATCCCCAGGGGTGTCCTGCTGCATGGTCTGCTCTGGCTGTCGGACCTTCTGCACCAGCGTACCCTTCCAGAGGCCATAGACCGCTGTCTCACGTGCCATCCTGCCCTTGATCCTGGGGTCCAGCATTGTCTTCAGGACATATTCCTCCCAGGGCAGGAGCTCATCACAGCACACACTCAGCCCTGCCTTCAGCTTCTGTGCCAGGTCAAGCACCTCATCAGAGACCTTCCTGCCCGGAGGGCCACAATCCCGGCCCCTGAGAATCTCATCCAGCCTCCTCTTGATACTATGGACCAGCGGGGTCACCAGGCTGAGGGTGGCGATGGAGCTGCTCACGGTCTCCGTCACGGCCAGGAACGGTCTTGGGACGAAGACCGTCTGAGCAATCATGTCTCATTCCTCACTGTTGTACCCTGGAGGTACCTCAATGTCTGTCTCCAGTTCCATCTGATGCAGGGCAGCTTTCTGCTCAAGAAGCTACTCGAGTATCAGGAAGGTGGAATTCCACCTGGTGGAGACATCCTGGATGAGCGTGTGCACCGGGGACCCTTGCTTGGCCTGCTTCTCCTGGAGGAGCTCACTGTCCTTCACGCTGTGGTTGAAGAACCCCACCAACTTCCTCCCCCGGTCGACCACAGAGCTAAGGGTGCCTGGCCTAATCCCCTACTCCCCCAAGCCCAGAACGTCCTTCACCATGAGATGGAGGGTGTGTGCGACGCAAGGAATGCTTGTGAAACCCCCGTCACAGACTGCCTTTAGTATATTGGCTGTGTTGTCTGTGACCACACACCCCTTGGTGAAGGCTGCGTCTGGCGTGACCCACTTCCTCACCATGGTGTCCAGGGCTTCCTCGAGGTTCTTTGAGGTGTGGGAGCTGTCCATGACTTGTGCCTGAAGCAGGGCCCACCTGTACCCTGCTTCAGGACCCCTCCTGCCACTGCCAAGCACTGTCTCTGGGTCCTGCCACCAGTGTGCAGTCACTGCCAGGTAGGCGTGCTGGGCATTTCTGGCAGACCACAGGTCAGTGGTGAAGTGGACCATGGGTCCCCCAGCCAGCTGCCCCCTCACCCGCTCCTTCAAATCCCTGTAGAGCTGTGGCACCACAGTCCAATTCAGGGTGGAGCAGGAAGGCAGCTTAAAGTTGGGGGCCAGGAACCCAATCAGCCACTGGAAGCCTGTGTCCATCACAACTGACAAGGTCTGCCCATCCAGGGCAATCATCTCGGCCAACAGGCACTTCACTTTATCTTGGAAGCCAGTGCCACGGCACCCTGACGATGACCTTGACAGATCCCCCCCACCCCAGCTCCTCTATGGTGGACTGACGGCGCTGCTGGGGAGACTCCTGCTGCTGTTCTGCCCCCCTAGCAGGAGGAATACTGTTCTTGCTGCTAGAGGCAGCAGTTGGTGCTGGTGCAGGACGCTTGCCCACTGAAGGAGCTGGGGGCCTGGCTGCTGCAGTCGGAAACTCACTTGTATCCACTTCCCATGACTTCACACTGAGCAGCAGAGTACTGTGGCAGTAGGTGCCTTGCCATTGCTGTTGTCCCCAGGTTGCTGAGCACCTGTTCATGCTTTGCCACCTTTTTGCATGCAGTGCACTGCACCTCTCTGCGATCATCTGCCCACACCTGCTTGAAGTTATCCCAGAGTCAGGAGTTCCCCACCCCCACTCCTCCTGCCTTCTGGCCCACCCCAGGTGACGCACTACTGCCAGCGCTGCTGGGAGGAGGAGAACTTGGTGGCACTGGCAACACAGGTCTGGGAGGAGGCTCAGTCAATCGCCTCAGCTGCAGACATCTCCTCTGCGGCACTAGTGTCTGCCTCTGACTCACTGTTGTCTGTGGTCGCGGTGATGTCTCATGAAGGGGAGTACTGGGACCCTGAGGCTAGACTGCCCATGCCTGCCATACTACTGGCACTCTCCCTGTGCCCCCCTCTATAGCTGCTAGTGCTGCTGCTGCTACTCCTCTCCCTACTGCCATTGTCTGGGGATCGGGCCCTGCCTCTAGCAGCCAAGGTGGGATCCACAAGCTCTGAACTGCTGGGGATCACCTCGACAGTGGAGGACATTGGTGGCCCTTTAGGAACATCGGAAGCAGCACCAGCACCTGCTCTAGCACCAGCAGTAGAGACAGACGCAGCCTCATATACTGTCGGCCTTCCAGTGCCCACCACTGCCAGGAGGCAACACTGAGACAATGAAGCCTGGGGTCCTAAAGCAGGCCTGCTGAGTTTGGGGCGTGGTGATGTGCTCGGGCTACTGCTTCTGCGTGCTGCCGCTCCCCTGCCACGGCCCCTGCTGCCTCTGGGACGTGCCCCATTGCCTTCCCTTCTCCATTTCTCCCACCGAAAGAATGCACAAATATTTTATAAAAACATTTTTTTTAAATTTTAATTTCTTTATCTAATATTATATATATTTATAAATCTAACTGCTATTAACTATTCTAAACCCTATTAAACTAAATGGAATATCCTAATCAACTACAAAGGCCTTGTCCTACAAACACACTGTAACTCTATCTCTATAACTAAGCTAGCTACTATGTATATCTATCTAGTAACTATCTAATAACTATCTGTCAATATATACAATATTACTAAGGGGAAAACACAAAGAACTGGTCAAGAAAAAAGAGGGTTGGTGCTGCGAAATTCAATCTTGCATGGTTTTTACCAACAATACTAAGCATAAATGACTGGACAATGCTCAGCATGAATGACTGGATCATGCACATAACACATCATTCAAATATGTAACAGCAAGAAATACCTGATATGGCATAAAACAACATAATCAGCACAGTGATTGCATCAGATAAGAAGCAAACTTTTAATACCATGGATGATGGAATCGCAAATCCTGGCATACAATGGGAAGCAAACATGTAACACCATAAAATGGCTGGTGGAAAAGTGAAGTTGCAGTACATGGGTTACATCAATCCTGATGTGAATCTGGCCTTCAAACGCATTTCGGGGACCTGCCCCTTCTTCAGTGAACCTAGTGTTACATCAAGTGTAACCTAGTGTAACTTCTTCAGTGAACCTAGTGTTAACATGAGTTCCACATGTTAACTGCATCTTGTGTGAAAATGTATTTCCCTTCATTTGGTTTAAATCTGCCATGTTTCAATTCCATCATGTGTCCCCTACTTTGAATATTTTGAGAAAAAGTGAATAGCAGCATTATTAGATACCTTGCATCATCTCAATCAGTGAAACTGAACAAGGCTGCAGCTATCCCATACACTGATAAAAGGAAGGGAGAAACCAAAGGAAAGGAAACAAACAGCATCCTTAAAATTGGGATTCAGTGAAAATATAAATGACCATATAAGAGGGCAGTTGGCGTCTTGGTCCCAAGTATAATAATGGAGACAAATTAGTCAGGCAATAGCCTTTATTGGACCAACTAAAGTTGGTGAGATTATGCAAGCTTTTGAGCCACATGGGTGGGTCCCTTCCTCAGGCATTTAACAAGTCTGAAGAAGGGTCCTGCCTGGTCCCAAAGCTTGCATATTGTCACCAACTACAATTGGCCCAATAAAAGATACCACCTGAACGACTTCCTGTCCATCTCTCATGTTTGGACTACAATAGAGCAGCTTCGCAGCTGCACATAAATGCCTTTTAAACCCTAGTAATTCTACCCTAGAAAAGCATGGGAGAAAAAGATCTGAAAATGTGACAGCTGCTAGATATCATTTGAATAGAAACAAGTGACTGATGATGCGAAATTGAGAAGACAGATGGTCCTCACTTCACAAGGAAGTTTGTAAAGTAGGATGAACACCAATAGCTCTTTTAACTGCTGGAATTGGGAATGGTACAGTTGGTAAAGCTATTTGCATTTGTATAAAGTACTTGGCAATGTTTCTTTAGTAAATCTCCCTTGCACTTACGCTGAATGGCGTCTACAATCCTAACACTTTTATTTAAGGCAAATGCACTGGGAAGATAATACGCATGCTCAAACTGTGAAACTATAGTATTTCCAAGTCTAGAGAAAATGTTGTTGCCATGCTGGCAACCTTCATTCCATGGAGACTGACAAGGACTCTCTCCAAAGTCTCCAATGACCTCTTCATGGCCAAGGCCAGGGGCCATGACTCTGTCCTCATCCTCCTTGACCCATCTGCTGCTTTCAACACTGTTGACCACTGTCTGCTCTTGCATCCTCCTTTAGATTTTGGAACTCCATCCTATCTTGGGTGTCCCCTTACCTCTCCCACTGCACATATAGTATATCCTTTGGTGGATTCTCCTCTGCTGATATCCAGCTATCAGCTGCTGTGCTCCAGGGCTCAGTCCTGGGCCCTCTTCTCTTTTCTCTCCACACTTGTTCCCTTGATGCTCTGATCTCCTCTTATGGCTTTCTGTACCATCTGGATATCGTTGTCTGACATCGCCTCCAGTGCATGTGAAGTGGTGTTTGAGAACATAAGGGCCCCTGGCCATGTGCTGCTGTTCTTAAATGCCAGGTGGGTCGTTAATAAGCCCTTTATGGTCCAGAACCTGATTCTGGACCAGATGGCCGACCTGGTGTGTATCACGGAGACCTGTCTATACACCGAGTCGGGGCCTTTCTTGGCTGACCTTGTCCCAGCTGGGTACTCCGTGCAGCAACAGCCATGGCAAGAGCCATTGTTTTTAGAGACACTTGGTCCATGAGGAGATATCCGGTGCAAACTTCATCTGGAATAGAGGGCTTTTACCTGGTTGATTTGGCTCATGGAGACAGATTAAGGGTATGCTTATATACCATGCACCTTTCTGTATGGCAACAACTCTACTTGCTCTAGCCGATCTGGTGTCGGGGGTGGTATTGTGATCCCAGAGGCTGTTGGTCTTAGGGGATTTCAATATTCACGTTGATACCAGGGTTATGGGGATGGAGCAAGAGTTCATGGCTGTCATGGCAACTATGGGCCTTTCTCAGGTGGTGTCTGGCCCGACTCACGAGGGGGGGCATACTCTGGATTTGGTATTTTGTACTGGCCATGAGGCAGGGGGTCTGGTGGGGGGGGGAAGAGGGGGAGGTTTCATCTGTACCCTTTTCATGGACAGACCATTATCTCCTACGGTCCAGTCTCTTGGTGTATGTCTGCTCCTGGCAGGGTGTGGAACTTATTTGTATGGTTCACCCCGGAGACTTATGGAACCGGAGCGGTTTATTTTATTTATATATACATTTTACCCCACCCCTCTTGCTACAAGCAACTTGGGGTGGCTCACAAAAATCATAATTAAAACACAATATACATATAAAACATATGAAAACTCTAATTGTGCAAAACAATAACACCCACAGTGCAGAAAAGAAAGACCCCAATTTTACCCATCCCATCCTCCCCTGCCAAATGCCTAGCGGAAAAGCCAGGTCTCACAATTTCATCAGAAGAAGAGATGATTCAGGCTGAGACAAACCTCCACCAGGAGGGAGTTCCAAAGTGATGATGCAGTCAGCCACCGAGAATGCCCTACTGTCCGTCTGAACCTGTCGGTAACGCGAAACTTCCAGGAGGGCACCCCTGTACAATCACTCAGATAAGCGGGGTCTAGACCGTGAAGGGCTTTAAAGGTCAATACCAGCACCTTGAATTGGGCCTGGAAGACAATAGGCAGCCAGTGCAGTGCTTGGAACACAGGTGTTATGTGCTTCCTGCAGCCTGACCCAGTAAGGAGACAAGATGCCGCATTCTGCACTAGCTGCAGCTTTTGAACCATCATCATGGGCAGCCCCACGTAGAGTGCATTGCAATAGTCTAGCCCTGAGGTGACGAACACATGGATGAAAGTGGCAAGATCGGAGTATGACACATATAGGCGGAGCCTTTTCACCAGATGTAATTGGCGCAAGGAGCCCATGGCCACAGCCAACAGCCAAGAATCCAGGCATAGCTGTGAGTCCAGGGCACCCCTAAGCTCCACACAGATGGAACCAAAGGAGGACAACATCCCCAATAATTGGGGAGACCTCCCAGTCCTGCCAACTAGCATCACCTCTGTCTTATTGGGATTGAGCTTCAGTTGGCTCAACCTCATCCAATCCCCCACAGTGGCCAGGCACCGAGACAGCAAGGAGACAGTGAGGCCTGAGTCAGATGAAAATTATATTTAAAACATTTATAGCCTGCTTATCCTGCCACAGGCAGCTCTGGGCAGCGAACAACATTAAAAGCAACTTTAAAATATTACTAAATTGGAGGAATATAACTATCCCCACACACCCACCACCCTAACCCATCCCCCCCCCCCATCCCACCCCCACAAAAGCCAGGTAGAACAGCTATGTCTTACAAAAACATCAAAACGAGGGGAGATCCAGGGCCAAATGGGCCTCTGCCAGCAGGGAGTTCCACAGCCATGGGGCAGTCACTGAGAAGGCCCTCTCCATCAACAGATACAGCTGGGTGTCATCCACATATTGATGACAGTGGACCCCCCAGCTGCGCATGACCTCCCCAAGCACCTTCACATACACATTAAACAAGAGAGGGGACAGAATGGAACCCTGCGGGACTCCACATGGGAGGTCACCAGGGGATGAAGTACAGTCCCCTAGCACAACCTGCTGGGATCTATCTGTGAGGTAGGAACAGAACCAGTGTAAAACAGTTCCATCCACCACTGCCAGACTCAGCAGACAAGTCACCAACAACTCATGGTTAACAGTGTCGAAGGGCACTAATAGATCAAATAGAACTAACAGGGTCATACGACCCTTGTCCAATTCCACGAGGTTGTCAACCAAGGCCACAAGCGCTGTCTCCAATGCCATAACCTGGGTGAAAAACAGACTGCACATGGGATCAAGAAAACCGATGCCATCCAAATGTGCCTCGAGCTGCTGAGCCACTACCCATTCAATTACCTTCCCTAAATAAGGAAGGTTAGAGATAGGTCAATAGCTGGCCAGGGCATCAATGTCAAGTGATGGCTTTTTGAGAAGGGGCAGAACCACACCCTCTTTCAGGAAATCTTGCACCCTACCCTCCCAAAGGGAGGTGTTGATAATCCCAGCCAGCACCGGCCCCACGGTCTCCCTGGTAGCTTCTACTAACCAGGACAGGCAAGAATCTAGTTCAGAAGTGGCTTGAACAGATCCCAGCACATCGTAGCATCGGAAGGCGTCACCAATTGAAAATCATCCCATAAAGTATGACCAGACAGGGCATTCCTAACCTGTGGCTCTGCCACTGCCTCTAAAGTGGCAGAGTCAAAGTCATGCTCAATGTAAGCAATTTGGTCAGCAAAGTACTTCAAAAACATATCACAACAGGCCATGGATGAATCCAGTTCCAGGCGGAGACAGGCTGGACTGACCAGACCTCTCACCACCCAGAACAACTCCATTGGATGCGACTGAGCAGATGCAATGAGTTCAACAAAGAACCGCTTCTTTGCTGCCCTCACTGCCAATGCATAGGACTTCAAAAATACTCTGTGCCGCAACCAATCATCTTGGGTGTGAGTACAGTGCCACCGGCATTCTAGCCACCTTCCCTTGCATTTCAGACATCCCAGGTCCTCTGTAAACCACGGGGACCTGTGGAGCTGACGTGCTGGGAGTGGATGCCTAAGAGCCACCCAATGGATGACCTCAGCCAGCCAGGCATTCCACAAGGCCGCGAGGTCATTGATGGAGTGGCTATTGAAGTCAACAGATATATCCCCAAGAGCATTCCGGTACCCCTCTGGTTCCACAAGTCTCCTGGGGCAGATGATCCGAACTGGTTTTGCACTCACACAGTCAGGTAGGCGTGCTAGGATGGAGGTTTGCAGGAGATAATGATCCGGTATAAAGGTGAGCATACTACACCCCCAATCATCGAACCCCCCCCGCCTCAAGGTCAGTGCAGAAAACCAACTCCAGAGTGTGCCTCCGCTCATTTGTTGGGCCCCTCATCATCTGGGACAGGCCCATGGTTGCCAAGACGGTCATGAAATCCTGCTCCTGCCCTTGCAATCCCGCCTTGGCATGGATATTGAAGTCCCGCAAGACAATAAGCTTGGGGGACCTCAAGATCAGGTCCGAGATGAGAGCTGCTAGATCAGACAGGGATGCTGCTATGCAGTGGGGTGCCTGGTACACCAGTAGAATTTCCAACCTGTTCCTGGCTGGACCCTCTGGTCCGTTCCCGGCCAAATCAATCACAAGGTGGAGGCACTCTATCCCAGACTCTGTCTGCACTGAAAATCTCCATGCAACCAATCCAAAATAATAGCTTCCCCACCCCCAACATGACCCACTGGCCTGAGCTATTTCTGGATGGAGTACCCAGCTGGAACAATCTTCGCCAAAATTGGTCAGTCTGGAGCATTCGTCCAGCTAGGTCTCCATCATGCACATAAGGTCAGCTGCCCACTCCAAGATGGCATCATGGATCTCAAATGATTAATGCAGACTGACCTCACATTACACAACAGCAGCACCAGACCTGGGTCTTCAGAGATCCAGGTCTCAGTCACCCGGTTATCTGGGCTCAGGTGGAACGCGAAAGGGACCGGCACCAAGCCCTGATCCCTCCACTGATGATGTCATCTCCCCCCTCTTGGGCCATAATTTCCCCCACTCCATCATGATCCCTATTGCTGCTGCCTCTCCACCTGGGGGGTTGCCACCAGTCTGACCCAAGCCTCCCGACAGGCTCTCCGTCAGGGTGGCAGGGGTAGGACCCCTCCCCAGAACCCCCATATTCCCACTTCACACAAACCTTCCTGTGGAACCTTCTCACAGGGGGACCCCCACACTTTCCTATGTGCCCTCCCCACTATCACAGGGGATTCCCAACCCCTCCCACTGCTCTCACCAGTCGGGGAAGCAGCTTGCTGTTCCCACCAGCAGACTGGAACACAACTCCCTCATATACCCTCCCCCCCGTCACAGGGAGATCCCAACCCCTCCAGTTGCTCTTACCAGCAGGTAAGCCAATCCTGCTGCTCTCACCAGCAAGCTAGGACATATGTCTCCCACACTCCCAAAACACCCACTACAATCCAATACCCTTTCCACCACACAAATTCCTAGGACATGACAAGTATTTAAAGCCCACCACTACTAACAAATAACACACACACACCCAACCACTAGTCCCCCACCGGGTGGCAGGTCATTTTTATCCCCTTCTGGCCCCAGAAGCCTCACCGGGGAGCCCTGGCCCCTCCCCCTCTCCTCCTGTTTGGGGGTAGAATGTCACATGGGGGCCCAGGGCAGAGTGTCATCCTTGTGAGGGAGAGTCCTTGGGATGCTCCCAGCCCATACAGAGCCCAACAGTCACAGGAGCAAAGTGGGGAGCAGCGGAATTCCAATCGTTCTGGAATGCTCTGGGGGATATACCTTCTGACTGGATAGCTGATCCGTCGATGACCTTGTTGCTCTCTGGAACACCTTACTGGCTGAGACCATTAACTGGATGGCACTGAACCGTCCACTCCCCGTGCATAGGTAATGGAGGGTCCCATGGTTTACAGAGGACCTGCATCACCTGAAGCAGGAGGGGAGATGGTTAGAGGGATGGTGGTGCTACACTTGTACTGAAGCCAACTGGTTGCCGCATAGAGTGACGTTAAAGGTCTGTGCCACAGCTATGAGGGCAGCAAAGAGGAGTTTCTTTGCTACCACAATAGCATCCACAAAGTCGCATCCAGCTGAACTTTTCTAGGGTGGTGAAGGGGCTGGTCAGTCCGGCCTCTCTCCACCTGGAACTGGAATCTTCCACTTCCAGTACTCGCTGGGACGTTTATTGACTATTTTGCAGACAAAATTGCTCTTATCCCTCACGATTCCAACACTGCACTTGAGGCAGTAGGTATACATGAGGTTATGAATGTCCCATTTGGTCTGGTTTTGTGGGATCAGGTTCAGCAGGTATCATTCACTGATGTGGTGGGGATGCTGGGGGCTGTGAGGGCCACAACTTGTGAACTTGATCCTTGCCCATCCTGGCTGGTGAAAGCCAGTTGGGAGATGTTGGGGCTGTTGCTGGTGGGGGTCATCTATGCATCCCTTGAGGAGGGCAGGGTCACAGGGTGCCAGAAGGAAGCTGTAGAGTGGCCCTTGCTCAAGAAGCCATCTCTTGATTTTGATGCCCTTGCCAGTCTCTAACCTTCCCCTTTTAGGGAATGTTATCGAATGGGCAGTGGTCCAGCAGCTCCAGGGGCATCTGAATCACATCATATTTCTTGATATCTCGCAGTCTGGCTTCCGTCCAGGTTATGGCACCGAGACTACACTTGTGGCCTCGGTGGACAATCTGCACTGGGAGTTGGACTGAAGTTGGTCCACTCTTCTAATTTTGTTAGATCTTTCAGCAACCTTTGACATGGTTGATGATGAGATGTTGGTGACTTGCTTGATGACCGTGCTGGGGTGGACATGACTGTTCTTGAATGGTTCCTCACTTTCCTGGCCAGAAGAACTCGGCATGTGTTACTGGGGGATTTTACATCATCCCCTCAGGACCTCATGTGTGGAGTTCCGCAGGGATATATTCTGTCCCCTCTCCTATTCAACGTGTACGTGCAGACTCTGGGCAAGATTGTGAGAGAGCTTCAGGTGAGGTGTCATCAATATGCTGATGACACCCAGCACTACTTCTCACTTTCATCTGACCCAGGCCTGTCAGTCTCCGTGTTTGCTTGGTGTCTGGCTGCGGTGGGGGATTGGATGAGGGTGAGCTGTCTGAAGCTGAATCCCTACAAGACAGAGGTGATGTTGGTGGGAAAGGGTGAAGGAGTGGAGGCCCCCATCATGGATGGGATGTGTCCCTCTTTGGTCCCTCAGGTTCAGAGTCTGGGAGTCCTCCTTGATTCACAACTCCACCTGGATGCCCAGGTGGCAGCTGTGGCAAGGAGTGCATTTTTACATGTGGTCCATCATCTTCAGCGTTATATCTCAGACTCCGATCTTGCCACCATCATCCATGCACTCATCACCTCAAGAATGGACTACTGGAACGCACTCTACATATGGCTACCTTTGGTGATGACCTGGAGGCTGCAGCTGGTGCAGAATGTGGTAAATTGCCTCCTGATGGGGACGGGCCACCGGGAGCACATCAGACCTGTGCTCTGTCCTCTGCACTGGCTGCCTATAGTCTTCCAGGCCAGATTCAAGGTTTTCACTATTACCTTTAAAGCCCTATATAGCTTGGGCCCCTCCTACCTGTGGGACCGTCTCATCCCTCATGTCCTGGACCAGTCCCTCTAGTTGGTTGGGGGTGCCCTTTTAGAGTGTGGCATTTGAGAGGGCATTCTTGGTGGCTGTGTTGCGGCTATCGAACTCCCTCCTGGTGGAGATTTGTCTTGCTCTGGTTCTTCCCTCCTTCCTTAGACAGTGTAAGACCTGGCTGTTTCACCAGGCATTTGGTGAGGGGGATGGGTAGTGGGGAGGGAGGGGGAGGTCATTTGCGGGAGAGGAGGGATGTGTGTCTTTTGCGGGGCACAGTTTTATTGTTTTAAATGATGTTTTCATATTGTGTTTTGTATTTTTGTATTCTTCTTAAAAATATATATTGTTCACTGCTGCCGTTAGGCAGGAGGAGGCAGGCTATAAATTGTGATAATAAATAAATAATAAATATATCATCGCCACCTTAAAATTAACATGGCCAAGACGGAAGTTCTTATCTTTCTTCCTAAACCCACTTCTCCCCTCCCACCTCTCTCCATCTCTGTAGAGAACACGGTCATCCTCCCAGTCCCCTCAGTCCGCAACCTTGGGGTTATCTTTGACTTCTCTCTCCTTCTCTGCTCACATCCAGAACACTGCCAAAAGTTGCCATTTCTTTCTCTACAACATTGCTGAAATCCATCCCTTCCTGTCTGAACACACGGCTAAAACTCTAATTTATTCTTTCATCACATCTCGCTTCAACTATTGCAACCTGCTTTTCACAGGTTTCCCCTGAGCAACTTATCTCCACTACTATTTATTCAAAATTCAGCTGTGAGTCTCACCTTCCTTGAAAACTGTTATGACCATGTGACCCTTCTCCTCAAGTCACTACACAGTCTCCCCATCCACTTCCATGTACAGTTCAGGTTTCTCCTACTCACCTAGACGTGTCTTCACTGTACAGATTCTCAGTACCTCGCCTCTTATCTCCCCTACACCTCTACTTGTGTCCTCCATTCATCAGGCAAGTTGCTCTTATCTGTGCCCTTCTCCTCCATCGCCAACTCCTGACTTCACACTTTCTACCTTGCTGCACCGTATGCTTGGAACAAACCTCCTGAGGTGGTGAGTCAGGCTTCCTCCTTGTCTATATTCAAGTCCCACCTAAACGTCCACTTCTTTGAGATTGCTTTTAAATCATGAACCCAGGCCCTATCCTTTAGTAACCTTGTGGATTTCAACCATGTTAACTGAAATAAATAAACTTACTCAATACTTGCATCCTGTAGTCTGTTATTCATAAGAAGAATCGTATTTGTAGTTGTCTAGGTCTTTGTGTCTTAATTAGATTGTAAGGTCTATGGAGCAGGGACTCTCTTTATGTTATGTGTATCTATTAGAGGTGGGACCCCGGGCCCATTACCGGTTACCGGATTTACCGGTTACCGGTTCTGCAAAAACTGGATTCCCAGATTAAATCCGGTATACCGGTACCAGATTTATTTCATTGAGTTCAATGGGGCGCTGTGTCCCCATTGAACTCAATGAAATAAATGAATTCCTTCCCCCTCCCCCTCCCAGGCTGCGCGGGTGGAAGGGGGGACACCCCCCACCCACCCTGCCCAGCCTGGATTTTTGTTTAAAAACAGACTGAGAGGCGAGCCCACCCCCCAGCACCAGCGGCCGCGGCGTCCCCGCAGCCGCCGGTAAGTATGACCCGATCCCTGGGGGGGGTGTTTAACACCCCCCCAACCCCCCAGGGATCACCCCTACTAAAGTTCAGTGCGCTTACCTTGCGGAGCTCCGGCGGCGGCGGCGGGCGGTCCGGCGGCCTCAGCGCCGGCTGTGGCTGCCGGCGTCAGAGACGCTCTAGGCCTTCCGGGGAAACCCGGAAGTTCCCCGGAAGGCCTAGAGCGTCTCTGACGCCGGCAGCCACAGCCGGCGCTGAGGCCGCCGGACCGCCCGCCGCCGCCGCAGCTCCGCAAGGTAAGCGCACTGAACTTTAGTAGGGGTGATCCCTGGGGGGTTGGGGGGGTGTTAAACACCCCCCCCAGGGATCGGGTCATACTTACCGGCGGCTGCGGGGACGCCGCGGCCGCTGGTGCTGGGGGGTGGGCTCGCCTCTGAGTCTTTTTTTAAACAAAAATCCAGGCTGGGCAGGGTGGGTGGGGGGTGTCCCCCCTTCCACCCGCGCAGCCTGGACTCGGGGAGGGTTTGTTTTTTTAAACTTTTTTGGTGGGGCTTTAAGTTTTTACATTGCAGCCATTTTTAAATGGCTGCAATGTAAAAAATCCGGTACCCGGAATCCGGTACCCCGGACCGGATTACCGGGTCGAATCCGATAATGCCGGTACGCCCGGTACCGGCATTATCGGATACCCGATTTTACCGGTTTCCCGCCCCTAGTATCTATATAGCGTTGCTTACGACTAGTAGCACTATAGAAATGATTAGTAGTAGTAGTAGTAGTAGTAGTATCGTAAGACATGAAGTCTAACACCAACTGAAGTTTGTTCAATAAAATAGATATCATCCGAACTACTTTGTCTCCATTTGTCACGGTATATAAAAGATGGAGACAAAGTAGTTCTATCTACTTTATTGAACCAACTTTGGTTGGGGAGGCCAAGCAAGCTTTTAAGCCACACAGGACTGTTCGTCAGGCAACAGGCAAGCCAAAACTAAAATTGAGCAAATACAAGACAGGAGTGTATGATACACTACCCCCACCGCTACCTGTCCTTGGTAATCCACAAATTTATATAATAACATTAACATTTTTTCTGTTATATTTTATCCTTCTAAATATTCTAAACATTGCTTTCTTTCTAAATTACTGCAGCACATATTCAGCTGATGTTTCTGGGGAATTAACTGCTATGGAAAGAGATTTTTGAGCTGTGGTTGGATAACAGTTGATTTTTTTTCACTACAAAAACCTGTAAGCTTTGACAGCAAAAATAATGGACTTACTTAACAAGGACCTGTATTTCTCCAGCCACTACAAATCTCTATTATACCTTACAGTCTAGTGCATTTTACATTTTTGGTATCCTCTGTACCAAGCTCCTAGATATCATTCTAACTACTTTGTCTCCCTCTCTGTAACTGACAGCAGAATACTCGACCTTTGTTACTGTGAACCCAGTTCCTTTGATATGCGTATTCCCTTCACCTGATCAGCTGTTTCCCATTATACCCCAAACCATATGTTTGCCCCCTCTGTGGGTTTAACCACTGCCTATTGTTTCTGGGTCTCCTACACCAACATATAATTTTACGCTGTTTTCAAATGTCTGGCACATGTGTCTCTCTCTCCTCCTCCTCCTCCTCCTCTCCCCACCTGCTACCTCATCCTACCCTCACCCCACCTATTCCATGCCCCCTCATAGTTATTTATGAGGGAGCATGACAGCTTGGGGTGGCATATGAGCATAAAATCTACACAAAACTTAAAACAAACAATAAAACCATCAATTCCTCCCCTAATCCTACGCATCCCTCTCCCTACCCGTCTCTCTCACCAACGCCTGGTGGTACAGCCAAGTTTTACACTAACACCGGACAGAGGGAAGGTCCCGGGCTAAACCTCTGCTGGGAGGCAGTTCCACAACCGAGGTGCGGCAACTGAGAACATCCTCTCCAATGTGGGCCCCTGCTGAACGTGGGGGACCTCCAAAAAGGTGCCCCCATCTGACCACAACAGCCGTTCCAGAACCTGGGGAGCGAGGGGGGTCCTGCAGGTAGGTGGAACCCAGAACATGTAGTGCTTTATAGGTCAACACCTTGAATCAGGACTGGTATATCTGTCCTACATTTGCTCATTTTATATATTTCTAGTGGCTACGCTACATGCCCGAAGAAGGGCCATGTGTGGCCCCAAAGTTTGCTTATTTCCACCAACAACAGTTGGTCCAATAAAAGATATAATTTGAACCACTTTGTCTCTCTGTCACTTGAGACCAACACAGTAACCACACACTGGGTATATTTACTAGGGATGTGCAAACGCGGTTCAGGGGTTTGGCCCGAACTTGGGGTGTTTGGACCATTTGCGAACACCCCGAATCCAAACCGCCCCCTGCCTGAACCAGATGAACAAATTTGGGTTCCGAACCGGTTCAGGTGAGGGCGCGGGGGGCAGGGAGTAATAAGGTGTTCCCTCCCCCCCTCCAGGCTGCGTGGGTGGAAGGGGTGCTGGGGAGCACCTCCCCCCCACCCACCCTCATTTATTTTTTTTAACCCCCCCACCCCAGAGATCGCTCTACCTGGTGGTGCTGGGACTCTGGCCCTGGGTCTGACGGTGGTGGGTCCGGTGGCAGGTCCGGAGGCGGCAACACTCTGGAGTGCTTCAGGCCACTACTAGGCCTTTTGGGTGAAACCGGAAGCCTAGTAGTGGCCTGAAGTGCTCCGCCACCGCCGGACCTGCCACTGCTGCCGCCACCAGACCTGGGGCCAGAGTACTGGCACCACAAGGCGGGGGGGGCTCTGGGTCCAGCATCAGCAGGGGGTCTGGCGGGTCCAGCAGAGGCGGCGCTCTGGAGAGCTTCAGGCTGCGACTAGGCCTTCTGGTTTGACCTGGAAGGCCTAGTAGTGGCCTGAAACAATCTGGAGCGCCGCCGCCTCCGGACCCACTGCCGGTGGACCCGGGGCCAAGGCCCCAGCACCACCAGGTAGGTCGGGCTCTGGGTCTGGTGGCGGATCCGGCAGGTCCAGCAGAGGCAGTTCTCCGGAGTGCTTTAGGCTGCTACTAGGCCTTCCGGTTTGACCTGGAAGGCCTAGTAGTGGCCTGAAGTGCTCCAGAGCACCGCCGCCTCTGGACCTGGGGCCACCGGACCCGGGGTCGGAGCCCTGGCACCACCAGTTAGGGCGATTCCTGGGGTGGGGTGGGTTAAAAATTTTGTTTTTAAATTATGAGTCTGGCTGGGGGGGGGGGGGTGGGGAGAGGTGCTCTCTGATGCCCCTTCCACCCGTGCAGCCTGGAGGAGTTAAGGGAAAACCAGGGGCCCCCCGCCCAAAGAGGTTTGCCCCCCCACGAACTTGTTTGAGCCTAACAGGCCGAACCAAACAGTTGTCGGGTTCAACTGAACACCGAATGGGCTGAACCCCCAAACCCCCTGTGTTCACACATCCCTATTATTTACATGTGATGGAGCATGATGCCATCATGCTTTGGTCCTGCTCAGGGCGAGGGCCCTCACCCTGAGCAGGATCTAGCCCAACTACTGAACAGACATGCTGGCAGCCCGGGGAGAGGGTGGTACAATGTGTGGACGTGGTCCACATGGCCCTGCCCCCAGTGCTGCTGAACACAGCACACACACCTACCTGACGGGTGGGTATGAGACACCGCGCACACCAGGAACAACTTCGGTCTCGCACCGGAGTCAGGTAAAGCAAGCCATCACGTGACACGGCCCACTTTACCCTGGTCCAGAGATGGCTTCCCTGGGCCATGACAGCGCTTAACCCACACTGAGACTTGGCAAAGAGCCCAAGAAGCAGCACAGGCTAAAAACTGCCACGGTCCAGGAACCCCCCATATCCCACCTGGGGTAACATCTGGCGGGTGGGATAAGACATGATAGCAGCATGGGTGGCCGCGTGGGTTAAAGCGTGGCCACCCATGGTACCATCACATTTGAAAATACCCTCTCTCTCTAAATTGAAGGAAGTATGACTATTTCTATCACACAAGATCTTTAAATAACACTAATGATTTTTGAAAATTGAAACCTGTATTGCTACAAGCCAGGAGTATCAAGGGAGGTGAAACTTACCTTCTTGTGACAACTGATTATGTCCTGGCCTTTATAACATGCAGTAGGTGAAACTAAAAACACAAAGTGTTCTCCTATAAACAACGACACTTTATCCCTCGTGATATTAGAGAGATCACATTTATTTTCCTCTTTTAGCTGGAGAAGTAAATTATATTATCTGAAATTAAACCATGTGGCTAATTTAGATATCCGTCAACCTTTTGGATGTGATAATAGAAAGAGGATAAAAGTATTTGGCTCAAAATTATTTTTCCCTTGATTGTTCAATATAGAAAGCAATAGCCGATGCAACCCGATTTTTAAAGTGATTCTGACACTTATCTGTACATACCCAAGATTAGAATTAATAGTTTTCATATATCTACATAGCACACAAGAAAGCTTGGCCGCACACTCAAAGTGACATTGATAGGCACAAGGTTTTTTAGTATAAATAACCATTTTGCTAATCCCACCTAGTACTAGAAATAGGGGACACTTCATAAAACTAACAGGTAGCAGATTTAAAATAAATAAGAGTATTTTTTCACTCAATGCACAATTAAATCGTGGATTATTTTTTGCCAGATGATGGGGTTTAGGTTAGTAGTATAACTGGGTTTAAGAAAGGGTTGGACAAGTTTCTGGAGGATAGATCCATTAGCAGCTATTAGCCATGTAGGTTTGGGGAATGTAACCTCTTACTGTTGGGAGCTGGGAGTGAACAACAGGGAATGGATCACCCCATTGTGACCTTTTCGGTACTTCTTCCAAGTGACCGAGATTGGCCACTGTTGGAGACAGGTGCTGGGCTCGATGGACCATTAGTCTGACCCATTATGGCACTACTTATGTTCTACCAAATAGCTCACTGGTGATGGGTCAAGAAAGGCAAGGTGGAGGTATCAGCTCATTTATTAGGAATGTGAGAATGCGGTTCTGAAGTTCAGAGTTCAGACCAAACTCGAATAGTTCAGTTGACCGAACCGAACTTGGATTCGACCGAACTGTTCAGTCGAATTCGAACCAGTTCAGAAGGCCAAAACCCCCAGTTTTGAATGTACGAACTCGGTTCGGAGGTTTGGAATTCGACCAAACTCGGATAGTTCGGTTGACCGAACCGAACTTTCAAACCGAACTTGATTTTCGAACTGAACCGAATTTCTGAACTCAGGTCTGTTCACACATCCCTATTATGTTTGTTTAGCACAATGCTTGCTCTGAATACCAGAGTTGTCACTTGAAAAAATTGTCACCTGATCTCAATTTACTCAAGTCAGCATATGCAGAAAATTGTCAGGCAGTATCATCAGTGTAAGATTATCCAAGTACAGAACCTCAGTCTCCTTAGGGAAACAATTCCAAGTACCAATGCCCTCGGAAACAGAACTGCTGCTGTAGGTAAGAAGTCATTTTAATAGGAAATGGAAATAAAGCAGAAGCTGGCAATAGACAGCCATCTTTCAGGGATGTTGAAGTTGTAGTCATTCTGCATCCAAGCAGGGGGTTGGATGGGCCAGATGACCTTTAAAGACCCTTTCCACACCAAAATTCTATTATTCAATTCTTATGTTGCTAAAACCCCAATCCTCAAACCACTTAATCTAGAATGTTTCCATTGGTTTCAATGGGACTACACCAGAATAAGCAGTTTGTGGATTGTAACTCATTTTGAAACAGAAGGTTCTCTTCTTGTTATGCCATCCATGACTTAACTGAATGCTTTTATATTTCTACATATCTGGTACCACTCAAATTGAGAAAGTCAAATCAAATCAGTTGGGCCAAAAGTGAGGCATGGTATTTCATTGCAAAAATTAAAAACATGGTTTTTTTTGTTTTTTTTTTTAAATGGTCACCCACCCACTAACGTACTTTGATTCTACAACTACATTATTTTAAGCATATTTTCACGGAGGAAAAAATAGGTTGTAAATAATGTCGCACAGGCTTTAATTTTCATTGTGTCAGAGATAAGAATTTAAAAACTGGGTGACAATTTATTTTTATTTTNGCTTACAGCATAAAAACACACAATAAAATTCATTAAAACAATGTTTTAAAAATACAACCTGCCTCAACATAAAAACTCTTCAAAAATCCCCCCCTACCCAACCCTCCCACCCTCCCCTCCGAAGGCCTGGGCGAACAGCCAGGTCTTGCAGGCTTACCGAAACACCAACAGACCTGGGGCCAGATGGGCTTCCTCTGGGAGGGAATTCCAGAGCCTTGGCCCAGCCACTGAGAACACCCTCTCCATTGTGGCCCCCCGCTTTACATGGGGGACCTCCAAAAAGGCGCCCCCGGTGGACCGCAGGAATCACTCTGAGGCGCGGAGGGCGAGGCGGTCCCCAAGGTATGAGGGGACCAGACTGTGTAGGGTTTTATAGATCAACACTAGCACCTTGAATTGGGCTTGGTACGCTATAGGCAGCCAGTGCAGGGTACAGAGCACAGGTGTTATGTGCTCCCACCTTCCTGTCCCCATAAGGAGACGGGTCGCCGCATTCTGCACCAGCTGCAGCCGCCAAACCAGAAACAAGGGAAGCCCCACGTACAGCGCATTGCAGTAGTCTAGCCTTGAGGTGACGAAGGCATGAATGAGGGTGGCCAGGTTGGGCCTGGAAACGTATGGACACAGCCTCCGTACCAGATACAGCTGGCGGAAGGCGGCCTTAACCACCATCTATACCTGCCGATCCAGCCAAAGCCCCGAGTCCAACACCACCCCCAGACTCCGAACCTGCTGGGTTACAGGAGGGCAGACCTCCCCCACCAGGGGAGCCAGTACCTCCCTCGACCTACCCACCACCATCATCTCCATCTTATCAGGATTGAGCTTCAGTCTGTTCTGCCGCATCCAATCCGCCACAGCCTCCAAACATTGGGAAAGTAATGAGACAGTAGGACCTGGGTCCGGAACCATCTGGAAATCTAGCAGCCACGTGGTGTTGGACATGAGCATTGTTCTTTTTCTCTACTTTAGACAGAGCATAAAAGAGGTAGAACAGACGTGGTAGGTCAGAACTCACACCAAAAAGAATTTTGAAAAGCTTGCAGTGAACTGTGTTGAAAGATTGGTTTCATTCTGAGTTCCACAGATGGATGTTTTGCTGCCTTTCCTCCCTCCCACTCCATTAAGGCACCCTTAAAATTAAGCTTTATAACAATTTCTTTGGTTGTCAAGATAAATATTGACTAAATCTTCAGAGTCAAAAGCGCAAGCGTTGAAGCATATCTGCCGCTTCTCTTCAGCTACATTCTGCTTGTCTGCCACAGAAGTAACAGAATAATCAAGCAAGAAGACACATCCTCTTCTTTCCCAAGACTATGAGAAAGATTCCCTAGAGCTTGTCCGTTTTGACACTAAGCACATTGGAAAATGCTTCAGCTGTTGTTCAGGATGCTTCCAATGCACACAAGTTCAGTGTTATTTCTTACGTGTACGACAAACAGTAGCAGCAAATGACCCTTGAAATTTAGTCGTGTGCGCGTTCAAATGCTACACGTTATCCAGACAGGAAAGGTGAGAGAGATTAAGGTCTGAGATGAATCACCTTGAATGGGTGGAAGATATCCCTACTCCTCGACAGGAATTTCCCCTGCGCTTTCCACACTGAGGATCAGACACCCCTTTGCTTCCTTTCCCCCCCTAATATCTGAAAACAAGCCACTGACCATACATCTCAACGAGAGTGCAAAAACTCTTGCAAATCACATCTTTGGTTATCTTATCTATTTAGCTTGGCTTCCTCCGACATATGCTCTCACTGCAAAGAACAGCCCCCCTTTCCCCTTGCAGATTGAGGCCTCTGTATCAACACTTCATTTGATTAATCAAAAACTACAGAAACTTTTTGCTCCCTTTATTCATGAGGAGGTCTTGTTCTGTAGAGCCCCCTCAGGTGTGATGCTTTCTCCACCCCCAGTCAGTCCACACCAGTTCATTCAGCTCTTTCCTTAAAATCTGCCTCCAAGTTGCTTGGTGGTAAAACTAAAACAAGTACCACCATGCTTGTTCAAGCTCCACTAACTCCACTGTAATTAATTAGGGAGTTTGAGGCACAAAAGGGATGTTTTACTTGTAATATTTTTATTGAAACAGCTGCCCACTTTGAGAGTCTCATTACCAGGAAATCCTGGACTAACTGTGCCCTTTCAGCTGCCAACCATGACATTTCAGTGTCTCTCTTCTGCGCTCTGCAAAACGAGCATCTTGTTAGGAATGGGTTAGGGCAACTTACACAGCAACCTCTATCACAGGAAATTTCCCTGCGCTTTTCCACCCCAAGGATCAGGCAAACTCCTATTCAAATTGGGAAGTTGCTCTAAAACTCTTGGGGGAAAAGTTCAAACCCAGTCTGACTAGGAAAATCTTAAGCACTGACTTTTTGAACAAATACAAGGGGGCACAGATGACTGGTAACTGCTGATGGGGGGGGCACACAGGAGTGGGGACTGGGCAGGAGTTCTATAGGAATTAGGGGTGGGAATTCCAGTTCTCTCGAGAACCGATATTGCCGGTATTTGGGTGCACCGGCTTAAACTGATAAATTCGATATTTACCTGTACCGGCATACCAGATTTTTAGCATTGGCCGCGTTACCAGATGTTTAACATTTTTTACATTGCGGCTATTGAAGTCAATAGCCGCAATGTAAAAAATCCAGTAACGCGGCCAATGTTAAAAAGCCGGTAGGCTGATACCAGTAAATCCGGTACCAGGGAGATCTGATACCGGTAAATCCAGCATCCGGTATTCTCCCCGGTGTCCCACCCCTAAAGGAATTCCAGAAATCTGGGGGTCATGGGCCCCCCCTCCTGTGTTCCAACCCCACGAGTTGTCTGTGAGGGAGAGAAAGTTGAGATGTACCATACCAAAGCAAATAACTGCAATGCCAAGTGAGGAAATCAACTAGGAAGTTTTATGGCATGCAGCTGTCTTTCCCTTAGTTACACTAGTCTACTCTCTGCACCATTGTTCTTCAGGTAAATAACTAACTCTGACCTTCGTTCTACTGGGACGCAGGCATGCACCTTTGTGTACATGATCAAATACAAAATGGAAGAACCTTTGCCTGGAAGAGGGGCAGGGGAGAAATGCCCTAATCTGCTGGTACAGAAACTGCTGTGTCTTAAAGGGCTAGAACAATAAAGGTACAGTGCCTTCAGAAGCTTACAAATGCCATTTTTACGCACTTACAGACTCTGAACTCCAAGAGGAAGGAAGGAAATGAGCACCAATTTTAACTTGCCCCCATGCCATGCCTAACTAGTTGGATTAAAATAGACTCCCCTGAGATCTAAAAAACAAACTTCCTCCAAATTTCTGCCTTCCCATTCCAATCCTGGGGCAATCTATTCTTAGCTGCTGGTACTGCAAACCACAAGGTGAATAATTTTTTGGTTGTTGTCCTGTCTAAAATACTTCTACTTAAAGACCCTTCTTTTGTGCTTCAAGCTGCTTTTTCAGTATATAAAAAAAGGAAAACTCCTTTCACTCAGATGCTTTCATTTTCCACCCCCCTCCAGATGGTAATTTCTCTGGGCACATATAATGAAGCTCCATCATAACAATTTGAAGTAGTACATCTCTTAAGGGACGTCTTCCAAACAGGTCTGCTGCATTCCGGTATCAGTAGTTACTTCCCTGTGTGTCTGTAGGCACATGAAGACATGCTGTATCTCAGACAGCTAAAAAGATCTATTCTTATGTTCAGCCTACTCTGTGCTCTACTTTAGATGCACGTAGGGGTGTGCAGAAGGTACATCATTCATTTTCATTTGCAAAAATCCCTTCATTTGGTGTTTCCGCCCCTCACAAATGGCCCATTCATTTTCAGTTTTCCAACATATATTTTTTAAAAATAATCACTTCGCATGCAGAAAATGGCCACCAGGGCCACTCACGCATGCACAGTTCTTTTCCAAAATGGCATTGGCAGTGCTGGCACCATTTTGAAGAAGGGCAGTCTGTCTGCACATGCACAGCACTTCCAGCACTATTTGGAAAAGGGGTGCATGTGGGCAGAATGGTCCTGAGGACCATTTTAAGGATGTCCAGTGATTTTTTAGATTTTTATTTTTAATAAATTAAACAAAAAATGAAAGCAAATGAATGTTGTTTGCTTATTAATTTGTTTTCATTACCGTAGTTATGAAAATAAATGGGACTACATTCATGTTTGTAGCTAATTAAAATGGTATGAATTGCACACCCCTAGATACATGGTAAAACCATTATACCACTTAGCCGATCCTTTGTTGCCATTTAGTCATTTTGGTGCAAATTTTCAAAGACAAAAAATGACTAGTGCTGAATTGAGAACCCCACACATTCTCACGAGAACACATGAGATTCTTGTAGCCCCATGTGAGATCTTATGAGATCTCGCCGATTCTTGAAAATCTCAAAATGCACAATTTCTGCACATGCACAGAGTGTTTTTTTTTAAAGCGTCTTGAGAATCTCATGAGATTCTGGCTGCCCTTAAAACACTGCGCATGTACAACCCGGAAGTTCCCCGGAAGGCCTAGCAAGCGCTGAAGCCACCAGCCAGCACTGAAGCCGCTGGACCGCTGTGTCGCCACCTCCTCCGTCGCCGCCCGGAGCACCAAAGGTAGGCGATCCCTGGGGGGGGGGGGGATAGGGTGAT
>QEPC01011901.1:2487129-2581635 GCA_003113815.1 Sphenodon punctatus | reverse complement strand
GCTGCGGGGACGCCGCGGCCGCTGGTGCTGGGGGGTGGGCACGCCTGTCTCGCCTCGCCTCTGGGTCTTACTCTGCTCTTTTTTAAAACAAAAATCCAGGCTGGGCAGGGTGGGTGGGGGGGTGTCCCCCCTTCCACCCGCGCAGCCTGGACTCGGGGAGGTTTTTTTTTTTAAAAAACTTTTTGGCTGGGGCTTTAAGTTTTTTTTACATTGCAGCCATTTTTAAATGGCTGCAATGTAAAAAAATCCGGTACCCCGGAATCCGGTACCGGGTCCGGATTACCGGGTCGAATCCGATAATGCCGGTATGCCCGTTACCGGCATTATCGGATACCGGATTCTATCGGTTTCCCACCCCTAGTAATTAGAGGGTTCAGAGGGATCCCGAGTGGTCTTTTTGAGGATGGGGGCATGTTTAAAGGCTGAGGGGAAGGAGCCAGTAGAGAGGGAGAGGCTGATGATGTGCAGGAGGGGAGGGGCGATGGTGGAAACAATGGAGGGCAGGAGGTGGGATGGCAACCTGGGCTGGGGTTTGTACGACGAGGCAAGTCTCGTGAGAGATTGGGTCAGTTGTAACTGACTGACCACAGTGTGAAGCCCTGCAGTCAGAGCTGGCTGGGGGCAGCAAAGTGAGATGCCCACCCCGCACTCCCCCAGAACACTGAGTTTAGACTGGTTGTCTTGTTGGACCGGGAAGGAATTTTTTTTGCAGGAATGTCTGATTGGATTGGGAGATTCCTGGGCTTTTTGCCTTCCCCACAGAGTAGTATCAAGCAATTTTTTATTGCATTCTAGTTAATATTGAAGGATGTGCTAATAATGTTAGAGGTTCATGTCGCATGCTTGTGCCGGGGTCCAGTTAAGGTTAATTAAAGTTAAAGGTGAATTAAAGTACCTTTTAAGGTAATAAGATTTAGGACAGTTTATGAGACATCTCATTAGGAGATGGGGGGAAAAGTAGCTGCAGAGCAAAGGTTGGTAATGACCAGCTGTCAGGGGCTTACCCAGGAACAGGAAATGTCGTGAGGCGGATTAGCTTAGGCATTCCTACACCTTTTCTAATAAGGTAGGTTTAATATAAGTACTCAGGTCATCCAATGGAGCTTTTTGGCTCAGGGGTGATGGAGATAGGGAAGGAAATTTAGAAGTGGCTGGTACCTGGATGCCATCTTGGGCAGCCATAATTTTAAGGATTAAGATAGTTAGTTATGGACCCTTGTATAGATACTGGGAGCTGAACCCCTCCAATGTGGTGGTGTTAATATGAAATAAAGAATGCGGCCTTTAAATTCCAAGAAAATGTGTCCTTGTCTCATTATGGATGCGGTGAACAAGTGCAGATGTAAGGAGTCTACAGATATGTGAGCAAATCTTCCCCAAATCTGCATTCATCCGGATCTAATTCACTTCCGCTTTATTGGATGCCTATGTCTGAATCCAGTAAGGCAATTAGGGTCCAGTGTGCCACCTATGCCTGCGGTTGAAGGCGGTGGAATGCACCAAGGCATCCCAGCACAGTTTGCCTGCTTTTAATTCTGTTAAACACATTCAAATTTTTAGTGAGATACGTGTTGTACTTTTTTTCAGTAGGATGAACATAGACTACTTTCCCCCCTCCCCATAATGGAACCTTCTGTCTTTTCTCCCATCCTGGCTGTGGCCTGTTCCTGTGTGGGACACAACCCACAGTTCGGTCTAGTAGAATGCAATGCTACTTTGACTTGGCTCCAACTCCCAGATCCCATGGCCTCTGCCGACTCAGTTCCAAATGATTTCATTTCATTTGCTTAAATCACCAGCCGCCTCCGATGTGCCCAAGCAATCATTTGAGAAAATACCCTAGGAAGCTAGATTGACGATTTAGCCCAAGAGTTCAGAGGCACAACTTTTTTTCCACCAAAATTTGAGGTGACACTGCGGAGTTTGTTAATCAAGTTAATCAAGCCTCCTTGATTAAAAAATGCCGGTGCCCACACTCCAACTGCTCCATACTGGGAAAGGAGAAGAGAAGACAACGTGTCCCTCCCACCCCCCATCCCAGGGAGCAGACTGGGGGAAAAATAAATATCTCCCGTATATTGGCTGCCCAGCTACAGCTGCTCACCACCCATGGCTGGGCAGCCTGTTATCGAAAATTAAATGGGGATATTCTTGTTCTCCATGCTTCTCTCTTTGTGGGGGGGAGCATGTCCTCCACACCTTCCAAAATAATTATACCCATGCAACAGCTTGTATTAAAAAACTTGAACACACATGGTGTTACCAGATGACACTTGCTATCCATTTTCACCAACGCATATTCACCGGTTATACCCATTTGTGTAAAACGTGCTTACTGCTGCACGCTTAGTGCTTACCATGAGCGGTCATCCCAGAAAGCATCGTCACAGAAAGCTTGTGGCAGATGCTTGCATGCAAACACTGTAGGTAGGCCCACTGCCCCATTTAGGTCCTTGGTAATTGAAAGAAAGAAGCAGTAGGGCTGGTTCAGATAAATCATTTCAATATCTCAGGGAACATTTCCATAAAAATCAGAATAGCTGAAGCAAAATTTCAGCCCCTCAGATTGTAAGCCCTAGGGGCACGGACCGTGTATATTTTATTACTTTGTAAAGTGCCAGGTACACTGCTGGCGCTATATAAATGTTTGTTAATAATAATAATAATAATATCAAATTATTTCCGACTGAATGAAATGCTCGGCTCCAATGGAATTGGGACCAGGCAAAAAGTTTGGTTTTAGCCTTAAGAAGCAGTCTCTCTCTCTCAGCTTGAATTTTGTCACCATCTGCTTTAAGAGCCAGGCTAGCTTATTTTGTACAACTGCATCATGGTAACTGACACACACTTGCAGAGCTGCTAACACTGACGTGAGGGGGAACAAATAAAGAAGGGGGTGGAACGGTCATAAGCCAAGAGCTCTGGTATGTGTCAGGAGCTCCAGGGGTCCTGCAACAACTGCTAAACTAGTGCTCTAGGTGTGGGGTGGTTAGCAATGTATGGCAGTGGAGACTGGGTATTGAGTCATTAGTCCACCACACCTCTGCAGTTATGTTTGTATAACTGGCTACCCAAGCATAATTTATTTATTTAATAAATAAACTTTATACTCCATCCCTCCTGCACAGCAGCTCAGGGTGATTTACAATCTAAAAAAAACCAAACCCAAACAAAAACCCCCCACCCATTAAAATATAAATATAAAAAGAATCTTAGAGGGGAGAGGTCATAAAAACAGAACAGAAACAAAGACAAGAAACCCTCCCTCACACTCCCACGCTACCAGTCTCCCTCTCCAAAAGCCTGACGGAACAGTCAAAGTTGCCAAGTTGCCTAAAAGAGGAGTCATCTGGGGCTACCTGGGCCTCTTGTGGGAGGGAGTTCCACAGCCTGTGATGTCACTGCATAATGAGGTCACAAATTTCCACACAGAATAGGCTTTGCAAGGTGTTTAAATTTTTATATCTGCTAACTCTCGTAAAAAAACAGATTCAAAAGTTCAGACTGATTTGTAGGCATGTTAATGGATGTATATGACCTTTTTTTATACAGGCTGTGGGTGTGGAGAACGGTGTGCACGTGGCAGTATGGGCAGGGGGGCAGTGCATACGGGTGCACACCAACCCCCGCACCCCGGCATCCAGACTCACGGAGCAATCGCTGTTTTGGCCAATTGCTCCGTGAGTGGGTAACGTGTGAAGGGGGATGGGCACGTGCATTTTGCGGGAGTGTGCACATGCAAACTCACCTGCCATGAGATTACACAGATGGCACCCAGGCATGCCCATGCAGCGGATCCGTGTGGGTCGGTCTCATGTAAAAAAGGCCTATATCTTTCTGCAGTTCAGCATTATACAATGCAAAACCTTCTGCTGCTATGAGGGGGTGGGAGGAATGTAGCCCTTCTCCTTCTCCATCTCAGCATTTCTGCATTCCGAAGAAGCATGAATCAAGTACATAAGCTTATGGGCTTCAGGGAAAATAAGGAAGTCCCACTTTATGCATGACTGATTATTCCTTTTGCCTCGAGCTTGAAACATCTTTCCACAGCACAATGCCAATTTCATGCAGTTAAGGCACCCAAAGTGTCTGGCACCAAAGATTTAATCTGCTAAAGTTTTATGGTTGAAAAGCCTTTTCCTTGTCTAACCACCATTATCTGGGCTAGGAAGAAATGGAGCAATTTTCTACTCCCAAAAACAAAACATGTTGTTATCCATTCTTTGTATTTAAAAAAACCCTTCTAAAACTCAAAGAAACTTTATTAAATTCCACTGGTCAGTGGATTGTCACTATCTGGGGTGATAATCTCAGGCAACAACTAAAAATTTAAAAAAATTGACATACCTCAGAAACATTGATATTTATAAACAACTCCAACTTAGAAGTGACAGCCTCCCTATTAACAAGCGATCTGTTTAATCCCATGACTCTTTTCTATGCTCACCATCTGATAAGATTTGACAGCACAGAATTCCGCTGCATATCATGTGAGCAGGCTGCAGCGCTACACTATCTTCCTGCAGGCTAATCACTTTATAATGAGTTTAGTGAAAAGTACCTATGCAATAAGTTGTAGCTGACAGGAGCCCAAGGGAACCTCTAAGTGCTAAAAATTAGTGGCAGAGGAATGTTGGATCTCATCCTTTTGAAGACAGAATACAGATTTCTTGCTAAAATACCAAGCAGCTTCAAGTAGACATAAATCACACAGATGGTTAAAAAAAAAAAAATTGTTGCTATGGGCTTTTCACTGTTTTTGTTTCTTCTTCCTTAGGAGGAATCACATTTAAAAGTAAAGTAAAAAATAAGTCATCCTACTAGTGTTCCAATTATACAGCATTACACTAGGGGCATTTTCAGACAAGACACTACACTCTTTACCCTCCCACCACCCATCCGCTATACATGTCGCAGGGCTACAGTGTTGCCCTCTGGGTGCCCTGTAACATGTAGAGTGGGTGGGAGGTAGGTGGGTTAGTGTCTTGTCTGAAAACACCCTATGTGGGATTGAAAGGAATTTATTTAGCACCCTTGTGCTCTGCTACTGTCTAAACTCATAATTCTATCATTTTAAAGAGGTGAACCTAATAAGGAGGGCGTTTTCAGACATGATGCAGCCCACATTTCCACACTTTGACCCGCATGGAAATGGAGGCTATGGTCACGTCAGAAACCTCCACCACATTTTAGCCTGGGCTGTTTCCTGGGCGGTGTTGGTACCTGAAGTTACCAGATCAGGTCAGGTCTTTGTGGGTACTTGTTTCAGCTCTAGTCTTGTTGCTTTGGTCCATATGAAGATTTTTGTTCCTGACTCTTAAGGATGGGAAACTTTGCCCATCCTATACTACATGGTTTCTCAGCAATGCCAACACTAGCAGCACAGACCGCAACAGGGGTGTGCAATTTTGTACCGTTTAATTCATTATGAAAATGAGTGGAGCCCCATTCGTTTTCATAACCAAGGTAATGTAAATGAACGAATAAGCAAGCAGCATGTTTGATTTCATTCATTTTTGCTTTTATTTTTCATTTCATTTTATTATTATTCTATAAAACATCATATCACTGTGTATGTGCAAAATGGCCGCCGAGGCAGTTCTTAGCGTGCAGGGCACATTTCCAAAATGGTGCCGCTAGCGTTTGTGCCATTTTAGAAGAGGACCACACATGTCAGAATGGCATTATTTGTTAATTATTATTATTATTAATAATAAAATAAAATGAAAAAATTAACCAAACCAGAAGAGTCCTTTACAAAAAAACAAATGGGTTGTTGGAAACAAAATGAAAACTAAAAAACCAAAAACAAACGGATGTGCCTTCTGCCCACCCCTGCTCCTCAAGTAGTTTAATGCTAGCACTAGACGTTAGCAATGCTGCAAGTCCTATCGACAGAGAATGAGGCTCTCTCTTCGAGTATCACAGTTTAAGTGTAAGCTCAGGCAGAGGACTCCTATTTGAATAGCGAAATAAACAACCACAAGATTTAAAGCAAAAACCTTGGGTCAGAATCTGCTTACAGTTATAAGTCTGGTATCACTTGACTGACCCAGATTTACACTTGTATAAAAGTCTCTTGGTTTTGTAAGAGGCAGTGATCAATAATGCGGGTGGCACGATTTGATTTCAGCAGGATGTGACTAACATAATTGAATTAGCCTTAAAATAGAGTTGACAGCAAAAGGAATATTCATTATTGATTTAGCTTTAGGAATACAGCAGGTGTCAAGAACTGCAAGGTATTAAAAATTGAAATTTTATTTAGCAACGAACTCAGGGCATCACCACAATATGTGTTTTCAATGGCTAATAAAATCTACTTGGATCTTCTAGCAACTTCAAAAAAAGAATCATTGTACTTAGTACTGAATGGATAGTAGGGTCATTATTTGTGGGTATTATTCATTTTCAGGGAGCCCTTTTGCTCTCTGAACACTATCCATGATTAAAAAGAAGACCTGAGTATCTGATTTTGGGGGGTATTGTGTTTTGGTTTTCACCTTTTTCTGGTTGAGTTTTGATATTTTGGTCATTTGGGTATTTTGGATGCAAATTTTTTTATTTTATTTTTTGCAAATGTACATGCACAACAGTGGAAACGTTGCTGAAATGATATAACCTACCTACTGAAAAGACTGAAATACCAAAATGAACAAGCCAAAAGACCAAAATGATTACCTGATGAAGCATCATGGCCATATCGGTTATTACCCTAACTGCCATTTTTGGTTTCACAGGTTTTTGGAAGCACAGGTTCAACATGTTGACCTGTTTTGGGGGTACACATTCCAGCTCTAATCATAACATTCCATAAGGCCATGAACTCAAAGCCAGATCCATGGATGAGCTTGGGCAGTTTAGCAATTGTTACCATGGAGTTCTGTGTGGACATAGGGGGTAATTTCAGACGTGACGGGCCTTTCGGCCCGCCATGCTGAACCCTGGACTGGGATCCATCTCAGATCCTGTATCATGGTTGGGGCCACAATCCGGGATGGGCCAAAAGTAACACATGTTACTTTTGGTCCATCCTGGATCGTGGCCAATATAACCACGGTTCTCGACCTCTGGCCGGCCAGAGGTCCAGAACCATGGTTAGCTTTGACCCCTGCCAGATATTCACTGTGGTGAACATCTGACGGGGGTCAAACAGACGTTCACGGAAACACCGCCACCACAGGGAATCCACTAGGGTTCACTGTGGTGAAAGGCGTTTTTGTAATGTCTGAAATTACCCAGGGTCAACTCACATGAGAGTGTAACCTCAGTTTGGGTCAAGATCCACCAAACTTCAGAAAAATTGCAACTAGAAGACTCCTCTAAAATACGCTAAACCTTAGGTGGAATTTCATTAAGGCTTGGGTGGGAGCTTAACCGCCTCTAATCCAAACTCATGTTATCTGCCACAGAACCATTCCCACAGCAGTGTGTAATATATAGGTTCACCACAGGGGTGCGCAGCTGTCAGAAACCATTCCTGCAGCTTCTTTGGGGAATTAGCTTACTCCTTTGGTTGAAGTCAGACCTCCTGTGGGTCTTCTCTACAGGACCTGGGACAGCTCCCACCCTGAACCTGCCTTGCCAGTCTTCCTGGGGGTGTGCAGAAGGCACCCCATCTGTTTTGTTTTCACTTTCACTTAGAAAATCCTTTGTTTTCACTTAGAAAATCCTTTTCATTTTTGCAAAATGTTTGTTTTCTTTTTTCTTCATTTTTTAAAATTAACAAATAAAATAAAAGATCGCTATGCATATGCAAGATTGCCACAGGCAGCCCTTTTCCAAAAGGACACTGGCAGCATAGGCACCATTTTGGAAAAGGACAGCCAGTGTGTGTATGGCCTGACTGGATGTGCTTTTCCAAAATGCTGCCAATCCTACTGGTGGTATTTTGGAAAAGGGTGCACATGCGCAGAATCGTCTGGCAGCCATTTGTGCATACATGGTGATTTTATATTTATTTATATATATTATATGTATGTATGTAAAACATTACTGCTCATGTGCAAAATGGCCTCTGAGGGTATTCTGTGCATATAACTCTTCCAAAAGGGTGCAGACACCATTTTGGAAGAGGGTGTGCATGCACAGAACAGCCCCAGTGACAATTTTGCACATGCACCGGTTTTTTTAAATTTTTATTTTTAAATGAAAACAGATGAAAGCAAACAAGAATCCATTTCCTTATTCATCCATTTTCATAACATTATTTATGAACACACAAGGAGTTTCATTCATTTTCTAACTAATAGAAAACTTACAGAGGCATACCCCTAGTTCCTGCCCACAACAGACTGCCTCTATTCTTCCATGTTCTACTCTCATAGCCCCAGAAGGGGGCATGACAAGATTAATGGACAGGTGACCCATAAAAGGCCACTGTCTTCTTCATCACACCACGCTAGAACCCTAGGATGCTCTCACTTAAGTCTCCCTGAAAGGTAAAATGAACAACAGGCACAAATCTGGCACATTTTATAATGTCAATACCCAATTTCCTGCTGCACCTGACAGTGCTGTTCAAATCCAGAGCCCATTGAAGTCAACACATAAGATTTCAGGAAATATCAAGATGTTTTAAAATGGGTACATGATGTCAATTCTGGGAAAAAAAGAACCAGATGTTTACTTCAGAACTCTATGCCAACAAAACCATTTTTTAAAAAAAATCATAACTTCTGGGAAGCTTTTTGACTTCTTGTTTTGCACTTATTCATTTCCTAGTTACAGCCATGACTTGAAGCAGTTCAGTTCCTATGAGAACCCTTATGCTGGAAGCACAATATGTACCACTCAGAGAGCTTCGTTGTCCCTGGCTTTGACCCTGCTGTCCTCACCACAGATCTCAAATTCTATTTTACCCCACATCTGGGAGAGTCTGAGGTGCAACAAACAAGTCACTTGACAGGACTGAAAATCTTGCTCATTTAAATGAACATTAATATAGGAATTAGATCGGAAATGGATAGGTCGTTACTAATTGAGTACCATTAGTACCCAATGAGTACCACAATATTGACTGGTATACACATTTTTGTAGGTATTCGTTTTAGCTCAATTGGTTTTTCTATTTTCCTGTACAGATTGATCAATTTTCCAACCGGTAATCAGTAAATTGGAAATGACATTTCCAATTTTGGGGGGTAATTGGTTATCTGATCAGTGCTTGTGTAGCCCATTGGGTACTCAACACAGTACTCAAAACAACAGGTATTACCCACAGTTAATAAATCAGGTACCCATTTCAGCTCTAGTTGGGTGCTTTTGACAAAATGCTAAAGTTCTTCCCTGTGTCAGGGAGTGTGTACAATGGAAAATATAACCATCTTCATTACAACGCAAATTTGGTTACAACCTGGGGTGAATGCGAGGGCGGTGTGGCGGCTTCCCGGCTCAGTGTGGGAAAAAACAGCTGCAACTTTTTGGGTAGGAGGAGGGGCACCAACCAAACATGCTAAAGCTGGCCCTATCCCTCTGCCCCCAACATAACGGGGTGACCAGCCATGGCAGCCCCTGCCCTGAAGAAGAGATGGAAGGGCCAAACAGACACATTGGCCCACTGTGACCTGCACTGGCCTGTGTGGACACATTCTGAGCCAGCCACCTACTGGCCCTAGGGCAGTAGCGAGCTAGTGGGGAAGCAGATGTGCGCTGAGTCCTGGGCTACAGCAGGCCAGTGTTGTGTCTGTTTTCACCCATGGTCCAGAAAGTAGCTCAGAAATACAGCATCATAATGTGGATCCACTGTACTTTGGAAGAATGAGGTCTTCGGGTCTTCCTGCCACAAGCTAGCATTATTCTCAGGAACCTAGTCTTTCCAACTTCATTTCAAGATGGAGAAGTATTCAAATGTCTGAGTCAAACATAATGTCTGAGATTGATTGAAGTGGAAAATGTAAAAGCCACCACTATTTTCATTTGGAATAGCAACCACTCATTTTGACATGAAAAGATTACAATGTACTGACTGTTTTGACGTCAAGGTTGGGTATAAATCAGTTACATGACCTCGTGAGAATCTCCTTATGCTATCACAATAAGAAGCAAAACCTCCATTTACTGCAAAGTTGTTTTTGCTTCAAACACACAAAAGAAAAGACTCTCCTATAAATACTAGCTTATATCTGGCCGTGTGACATGTGCTTTGAATACAGGAGATATAATACAGTCACCAAACCAAAACTGAGGAAGGGACCATTTTTCAGAGTTAGAAAAGTTTAGTGATCCCAGGTTTTGTTGGCAACTGGAAAGAGAAGATTTGAACATACGACAGTTTTACATGACCGATAATAGGTAGATTTGAGATAACTACACAACACGATCAAAGGCCCAAATCAGTATAGGCTATCGTCTTGCTATCTGTCACTAAAATAATCTAATCTATAAATTCCTCTAAAACAGATGAGGTTAAATAAAAGGGACGAAAAACTACAGTGATAATTACAAGCCAAAAGATATTAAAATGCGCTACTTGCTTCATGAATAAATATATATGAAAATCTCACACTTGGAGATGCTGCTGGTGCAGCTGCTCCCAAGGGTGAGATATTAGCAAAGAAGAAACAGATTCTTGCACTGTCAGCAAAACCAGGAAAGTTTATGTACCACAAATCAGTTACAGGGTATCGTTTCCTTTTTACTGGTGAGCAATGATCAAACAGGTCAACATGCTTTGGCATGTAAATACCTCTCTTGGGACCAACGGAGGGAGGTACCAGCCATGGTTCAATCCCATATTGCTGCAGAGGGCTAACTTTGGCATCCATCTAAAATACTGCAAGCATTTGCTTATCAAAAGGTCAAGAAGGGGCCTCTTTTCATTCTGCCTCTGCATTGCACCAATAGTCTTGAAGGTTGCTCCCATGGTATAATGAGGCCACTTGGGACACCCCTACCTCTCTCAATGACAAAAAACATCTCTTTGCAGCATCCCTCTTATCTCCAGAGCCACCAGCAAAAAAGACATGCTCAGAAGCATAGGGGTAAAGCTAATGTGCTTCAATGGCCATGCTATTCTTGGCTGATGCAATGGGAGTTATGGGGACCACCAAAGACAACATATTTTGGGTATGACGATGCTCTGAATTATACTGAACAAGCCATTACTCACAGCTTGCGATGCCAGAAAATGAAGACCATTGTCTCACTTCTGCCAGTGTTGAAATGTTATTTGGTAATATATATTCATAACATTTTCTTTCCCCAATTTCTCTTCCTCCCCAACACCACTAATTCATTCCCATCAGCAATAGTGGCCACTTGTTGGCACAAAGCTAAATGGACAACTGAATTTAAAGTTAGTGTTAGAATAATGCCATTAGACCAGCACTAACATTGCATTGTGAGTAAAACCAGATATGACAGCAGCTTGATTTGGCACGCAGGCCTCTGACATGTTTGGTTCTCAGTCACCAGGTGCTTACCAGGCTATCCTGTTTGGATTGGGGTGAAAGACTATTATAATAGTCTTTCATCCCAAAACTATTATGGTGGCTAGCCATAATAGCCACTAGCGGCTAGCCTGGGCTCGCCCGGCGGTGAGCCCGGGCTCTCACCTCCGCAACCAGTCAAGGTAACAGTCTGGCAAAGCAAACCCATCCTGGAGTTTGTACGTCTGGTTCCGGGCCAGTCTGCTGGTCTGAACCGCCTCAGCCATAGTTATGGCCAGCTGCTATTGGCTGCCATGACTGCCTGTCATGGCAAGGGGCGGGTGCTGGGTGCAGCGCAGCAGTAGGGACGGCCAGCTGCATGTTCCCTGTTCTTCCTGCCCCCAGGCTGTGCTGCCATTGGCCTGGCCAGAAGCACGTCTGTTTTGCGCTCCAGAGGGTACACCCCCTGTTCACCTGGCCTACCATGTTCTGGGCCTGCCTGGGATGTTGCATCTCAACCATCATATATGGCTTTACCTTGTGTGTTTGACTGAAGGGGCAGTGTTTAAAGTCTCACTTAAGTTTAAATCAAGATTCAGGGATCAGTTTTGAAGCCAAACTTGTGAAAACTGTCCAGTAGAAATTGCACAGCCCTGAAAGCACTTCAGCAGACTTTATCAGCTTTCCATTGTGAAAAAACATCTCTGGAGACTTAAAAAAATGTGCGGTTCTCGGAAATTTTTGGTAACATTCAAATTTGAGTAACCTCTTCAGGTTGTGCATGCAGCACAGAATCAAATTAACAACGTTCATTTCTCATTCATTCACAGAAATCCGAATCCTAATTTAATTTGGATTCCTCATCTCCTCTTTCCCCTCCCCCCCAACTATGTAAGGGTTTGCATTCTAGTTATTAGCTCCTGCTCTCATAATTCTTTTTTAAAAAAAACAAAAAAAAAAACAGACAGTGGATTTACATACCCCTAGAGCTGATTTTTGGTTCTTGAAATATTTATCACCAGAATCACTTACAGAGGGGCATGCATGCGGGAGAGATGTACCATATGAACTTGACCTTTTAATCCTTTACTTCAAAGCTAGGACTAGCCAATTACACGACAGAATATTTACAAAGTTGAAAGCCATGCAGTGCACTAATGTCATTCAGAAGTCCTGCTGGCCATCAGAATTCTGATGTGTCCCATCTTGTATGAAAGAAAAAGTACAGAAAATAGCACAGTGTGAACCCATTCCCATAAAAGATTTCTCAAAGTACAGACACGTCTACTTGAAAACACACTTGCAAATTACCTAAAGGAGAGTGACTATTGTTGTGCTAAGACTAATTTATTTGGTTCCTCCTCAAAGGAGACCCCTTAATTGAGAGTATATTGATCCCTTGGTTTGTACTCAAATTTCCATCCAACAATCCTACTATGGGAAATGGAGCCATTATAATAGTCTTTCACCGCAATCCAAACAAAAATCTCATTGAACTCCAGAACACAGCTTAAGTAAAATTACTTTATGGTACTTAACAGGATGAGTGACCACAACTGTGTAATAGGGCAGCATGCTGTGGTGCTGCTGGCCCTTTAAGGGAGTTAAAATGGTGCCCACCTGGAAGCAAAATGGCTGCTACTGAGGGCAGCTGGGCATGGCCGTGGTGGAAACCAGGCAGACAGTCAAAAGCTCAGAGAGACTGTGGTGCGAGATGCTAGGGGCTGTAGCTGTGGGAGTTAGGGGTGGGACTCGAGGCGAATTATTGGTTACTGGTTTTATTGGTATCGGATTAATCTGATATTGGATTTATTGGTATCTGTATATCAGTTTTTTAACATTGCCGATTTTTTTGATCTTTAACATTGTGGTCATTTTTAAAATGGCTGCAATGTTAAAGAGCCAAAAAAAAAATCAGCAATGTTAAAAAAAACTAATATACCGATACTGACATTATTGGTATTATTGGATTAATCCGATCGACAATTATCAGATGAATCCGATACCGATAGTCCCATCCCTAGTGGGAGTTGCTGAGGCTAGCTCAGCCCTAGCTGCTGTAAACTGTCAAACTGCTGGCTGTCCTAGACAAGCTTCAGGAGAGGAGAAGCTTGGCTCGGCCTGGTGAATGAGAGAGACCTGGACATCCAGTGCAGAGGAGCTGGGTTGCTGGATCCTGGAGCTGCTGGAGACCAAGCCACATGATGCCTGATGAAGGGGGTGGTTTGGCCCATATCCCTGCTGGGCTGTTAGTAAAGATGTGGGGAAAGGTGGGAGATGGGGTGATGTTCCCGATTGAACTCAAAAGTCTAGCCAACGGAGTTGCCTGGCTAGAAAGACTCTGTAGGGGTTGGACTTGTATATATGTTGGTAATGACATGCACAGGCTATAAATAAAGCATCTGGTGTTTGCACAAAAGCCTACATGTCTGGATCCACTTCTGGGTATGGATCCTGCAGGCACTTAGCTCTTGAGGACTGGACCCTGCTACCACTGTAATGTAGTCAGGTTAACAAAAGTATCGGTTGTGTCAGTCAGTCTCCTTGCACATCCCCAAATGGCACCTAAATAAGAAATTTAGTGTGCCATGTAATGTGAGAGAGAATGGACTAGTCCATGGGGGAGGGAATCACAGACCCAGGGGCCAAATGCAGTCCCCAGCTAGATTTTATTTGGCCCCTTTCCAGGTTTTGGATCTGGCATCTGGATCCAGTTCCTAACCCCAAACATAAAAAGTCAGAGCCTCAGGGTAAGGGAGTAGAGATGGGGGGGGATGCGGAATGCACACAAGGACAGAGGGGAGATCCATGACACACATCCGTGATCTGGATCTTCCTCTTCCTCAGTGCACCCCAGAAGCACTCCTACCCTAAATTCTCAGTGTTTGTACTCTTTTTCAAAGTGGCCCCTGAGAGAGAAACAATTCCCCACACCACCTCTACCTGCTACCCTGTATGAAAACCAGGTTTATTTGACTAATACCCAATCATTCCCTTGTCTTCTAGTTGCCAAATTTCAGGGTAACAAATTGCTGGATTTAAGTTCAAAATAAGTATTTGCAATGAATACAATATCCGATGGATTTGGCCTCTTCAATTTGATCCAAGAAATATTTCTATGTTAAAAGAGGTTTCAATATTAATTGCAAGCTAATCTTTCCTAGTTCTTCTTCCAAGGTATTTGGCCCTTTCCAAAGAGACAATGTGCAGCCTTTGGTTCTGCGGGGAAGTCAGGGAGTCAAATGCTGCCAACCTCCATCTCGCGAGAAGGGCAGAAGTGTGGATTCTTGCTGGCAAACATATGCATCTGGCAGAATAGTGAAATCCCACTCTGCCAGATTCTCATACTTGTTAGCAAAGATCTGCACTTCCACATTTCCCACAGGATGGAAGCTGCGCATCATTTACCTCTCAGAGAATCCCATGGCACCACAGGCTGCTCATTCTGTTCCATCCATTCTGCGTAAGTTGTCGGAAAGCACCCACTGATTGCTGTGCCTACATACCAACTTTCACCAGAGGGTTTTGCAACATAGCTCCTGGGTAAAAGGCTAATGGCTCAGTGGGGATGAAAGGAGTGGTTATAGTTCCATAAATGTGGAATAACTCATTTAGCAGTGTTTGAATATACAGCTGCAGCCACTGTAGCTCAGCTTAGCGATTCAAAGTCTCCTGAGCCATTCCCTGCAGCCTTGCATGAAGTGCAGACCAAGCCCTCTATAAAGCTACACCATGTGCAGCAGCAAAGGCAAACACACAGAGATGCACCTCTGCATAAGTGATTTATTCCTCAGTCTTACCTTCCCTTCCCCAACAAAAAAGGAGTCATATTAAAGTTAGAACAAATGAATATTGTTGGAAAATTCCATGTGTCAAATTAGTCTGCTTCAAATCAGGTCTGATAAGTGGAAATGAACTATTTAGTTCCACTGCATTCACATGTTTTGGATATTCTTTTTAATGTTCTGGTTTGTTTGGGGCAAACTGGGGGGGGAGGGCAAGGGGATATTTCAGACTATTTTGGATATTCAGTCGAATAACTGAATCAAAATGGCTGGAATACAATTGGGGGGCGGGGGGAGAATAAAATAAATCAGATTATCCAAAAGAAAATATCCAGAGATTTGAATAGATGATTTTTAAAATTTTATTCAGGTGGCTATCCAAAAATACAAATAATATCTACAAACCAGTTGAATTAATTTCACTTCTATTCAACATGGTATTTATTTTGGATGTGTTTTTCCAACATGTCACAGTTGAAAGTTGCTAGGAATTAGAGCTCTGGTTTGGTTTCCACTACCGAATGGGCAAAAGGTAGTCACATTGGGAGATGGGATATTTTTGTCACCTCTGGGACTGATTAATGGAATTGAAGTAGGAGTCAGCAGCTCAAGGAGCAGAGCACGGGAAAGATTTTCACTATATTGTGACGGATGTTGAAGTTGGGGATATGGTGAATCTGTGAAGGAGGTAAAAGCAATTTACATGCTAATCAAGACTCAAAATGGGATTCAGAGGTGTAAATGGGGATCAAAATGGGAAGCTACAGCTGGGAGTAGAGGGGCAAAGGAAAAAGAGAATTTTTATTTTAAAAATAATAATATCTAATCTTGGTTTAAAGGCAGCATGGACATTCCACTGTGGATAAGAAGGGGACAGCACATGGGAAATAATAGCTTTAAAAGCTCTTTTATTACAGCAAGACTTGGCTTATTATGCTGTAGCGTTTGAAATGAACTCTCACGGTATCAAAGTGGCACTGACAAATCTAGCAAATTTCTTGGCAATAAACATTGAATGCAAAGGCCTCTTTAGGCAGGGAAGCTTGTGGAGATATTTAGATTGGATTTATATTAAAAAGAAAGAAATGATGCTTATACAACTCTTTGCTTGCATGCCAAGTAATTGTTTATCCTGCTTATCCAAGTTTAATAAAAACAGAATTAACTGGAGGGTGGAAGACAGTGGGATTAAATGAATCACCTAAGAAAATGGTAATTTATAAACAAAAATACCTAATCACTGTTTTGCTGTCAACCACAACAAAAAACTGACCAGCAGTAAAGACTTATTTATTCGGTCTTTCACCCTTCCCACAGACTCAGGAAAGCTTGAATGACACCACTCCAGACTCACCCTCAACAGAAGGCATTCTGTACCAACTACAGCTTCTGAGCAGTCATCAAAGGAACTTACAGCCACCAAGAACACCTCCCTGCATATCCATGTTGTACGAACCTCAGGGGCAGGTGGTAATTGCAGGAGGGTGCCCTCGGCGGACCATAAGGGAAGAGGTAACCTTCCAGATACCAGGGGCCCAAGCGGTTTAGTGTTTTAAAGGTCAAAACCAGCACCTAGAATTGTGCCCAGAAAGCTATTGGTAGCCAGCGCAGACTGGAGCACTGGTGTAAGGTGCTCCCGGTGACTTGCACCCAACAGAAGGCAGGCCCCTGCATTCTCCACCAACTGCAGCGTATGAACAGGCATCAAGGGCACTTACTTACACAAAGACTTATCTGACGATGTGCAAAGGAATTTTGGCTATAGCCTTCCACAGAACCAGGATTTTACCTCAATGGTTTAGAAATTAAGGGGCCAATTCTAGGTCCATACATGCACATCTTGTATGCACTTGGTAGTATGTGAATTGCACATTCTAGGCAGGCCTCAGAAGTCCGGTGATTCGGCAGTATGATGGGGAAAAAGCTGTACATGTTGGTCTTTAAAAGTGTGTTTCAGAAAAACCAAACAAACCTATACCGAAGTTGGAGGTTATTAGCTTATACTTTTAGTGTGAATCTTACAATTATAAGGGTTTCTAGGGACCTGAAATTGTGAGTCATGATAAAATAAATAAATAAATAAATAAAAAACAAATCACACAAAAAATTAATATCATGAGAACCTTGAAATTTCAAGATTTCAGCTTTATAAAAGTTTCTAGACCTATTGATGCAGAGAGAAGTTTGAAAGGGAGATTGCCGTATACTCTCATTGCTCAAAAGTCAGAAATCAAATATAAGAAAAACCCATAATATAGTTTGGAAATCTCATTATTTTAAAGGAAATCTCATGATCTAGGAGCAGGTCATGATTTTTAAACATTTAGACCATTTTAAAAAGGGAGACACAAACACGCAGGTTCACCCATCAAACCCAACCCACCCATCCGAAAGTGGCATGGGGGCGCATACTCCTATGACTCACGCACCACCAACTACTGACCTCTTACAGAGCATTAAAGAAAAGCTGGGATGCTCTGTGTAGGGGCAGGCAAATCCATGTGTGGGGAGCTTCCCACATGCATCCCTGGCCTGTGTGGACCTGGCTACATACCCACCCAGGTGCCAGGTCTGCCAACACCATGGAGAAACAGCGCCACAATGACCAGAGCAGCACAGCAGTCACTTGCGAACCAGTCATCCCCCCATCCCTCTGACAGTCTGACCGGGGGGTCTTTGCGTGTGAGATGAAACCTGCGGTGGGTCTCATTCCACATCTTCCCCAGCCACAGAATTCAGGGACGATCAGTTGTCATGGAGGACAGCTTCAGCATCTGTCTTCTACCCTACAAGTAAATGATGATCTCTGTGCCAAGTTGTTGGCTATCATTTTATTTGCTTTGTTCACACAGTTATTCTAAAACAAATCTACTTTGCATTACCACATGTTTCTTACAGGGGATATAACCTCACCATTTATGCCACATTAACCCCCCTATTGTGTAAACAAAAGTAGAATGGAACTTAAGTGAGTTAAGTGGTCTCTAAGTGATTATGTGAACAAGCCCTAAATGGTCAGTCCTCTACTTTAACTCCTTGCAGAACACCTAGTCCAATGAAGGACACCACTTCAGAGAATTGGTGCGCTCTCAGGTTCATGAAACTTTTAAAGTTCTCTATTGGTTAATTTATCTATTTCTTTGTTGTAAGCACTCATATAAAAACTAGACAAAGAAGAAGGCAGATAAAATTTATTTCAAAATATTTGAGTTAGAGCTAAAATGGGTACCCTCAAAAATGGATACTCTGTCAAATTTCAGCTACCCAAATAAATGTGTAAATATCAGGTAGAAATAGGTACCCAATTTTGGCCTGACTGTCAACTTACAGCTCCAATTTTTTTTCTTCTGTCCCGATGTTTTGGTTTGTAACCCATAAATCAGTACCAGAAGTTATTTTTAAATTTTTTTTTAAATCTAGGTACTTAATTGGTGAGCCCATCAAATACCCAAGAATGCGTGTGTTATCTGGGGTTACCAAATTAGGTGTCTGTTTCTGTTCTAATTTGGGTTTTTAAATAGGTGATTCAGATAGGTGAAATGTATTCATCCAGGATTCCCTATTCAAGATCTGGTTTTACGCGGCTTTGTCTGGGATGATAAATAGGTTAATTATGTTCTGGTAGTGATTTAGGACTTCAAACTGATTTTTTCTTTCCACCTGTACGTACCTTGAGCATTCAGCTCTGTATTGTCATTGATGGTTGCAGCCTCATGAAAGATCCACCTTAGTTTTCCTGTTAAGTAAAAAGGTACCAAGTGAAGGTTGTGGAGTCATTTATCTAATTTTTAAGTTTTTAAGAAAGAGAAAGTGTGGAGTAAATTGTCATTGCGAATGACATGAAGAATAGATAATGTTGTTTTATCTATAGCATTGGTGGGCGGGGACAATTTTACTTCAAGGAAGAGTCATTAATAAAAATTATAGATGGTTACTGCACATTTATTTATGACCATTTAATTAGAGCTCAAAGAGCTACCAGAATTTCAAGCTGTTGATCACAGATTTTTAAATGCATATTAGCTAATGGGTTTGTAAAATTATGCATATCTTGTCTTAGATTAATGCCTAATTAAAAATCCTATGGAAAAGCCTTATCTACAGATCATTATTGAGAAAAAAAAAAGAATGAAAGAGCACAGAACATAAACAGAGACCTGCATAAAACTTTCTATATTGTCAGACTGGGATTGTATATATACAGTAGAATCCAGATGTTGGATTATATTACATATTTTAAAATGTATTCATCCAGGATTCCCTATTCAAGATCTGTTTTTACGTGGCTTTGTCTGGGATGATAAAGTACAAGGTCAAGTGCCTTTTCCAATGTAACTAGGATGAAATTCACTCTCCTGAAGAAACTCTCTGTAGCCTTTCTGACCTGCAAATAATTCCTTATTACGGAGTCCCTGCATTCATCCCTAGCTCCACTGGGATCAGAAGCAGAAATTACAAATTCCAGGATCAGAGCCTAGAATCACAATGTAAGGGGTGAATGGGTCTTAAAATGGCCCATGGGTCTTCTGTTTGCCCCCTGCACTGCAGCGAATTCCATCCCTTACATGGATTTGGAATCACGTTTAGTAAGAGTCAACACAAACCCCCCAAAACTTGTAGATTTGCTCCAATCCTGATAAGCCCTCAAACATTCAGATGCTTAGTCACAGTACACCTAAACTCTTTGGGTCTGCAAATAGCTTGCAAAAGAACATGACAGCAGCCAGTCTCAAGGTGTTTTTGTCATTTTCTGCTAGAGGATGAAAGTGTCAATATCTAGAAGAGGTTTGGGCAGCGCTTCATTTTTTTTGTGCGGGGGGGGGGCTTTCAAGATTAAATTGAAGGTAGGGGGGATGAATCCCAGGAAATATAAAACGCCAAGAAAAGGCTGCTATTGGCCTTTTGGGGACTGGAAATGAGTCAGAAAGATATTCAGTTGTAAAGAGGCAGGGTGGTCCAGTGGTTGGGTTACTAGCTGGGGATACTAGGGTTACTTTTCCTGTACTGAGAAGCTGTGGACTGAGAGGTGTGACTTCTGGGAAAGTGGGTGTGACTTATAGGGCAGGCTCGGGCCTTAGCCATTCGTATTTTACAAATTAAGCACTGTGCTCTGACCACTGCTCCTGTTTAGAGTAAAGCTTCAGAAGAAGGGCAGAAGAAACTAACTCTCTGAATCAAAGTAATTGGTAATAAAATTCACAGACCATTCATCACGCATTCATCTCATAGTGGTTATGTACGAAGATAGGCTACTTGAAAAATCACTCTTGCTACTCCTGACTTACACATTGAGCATTTGCATTATATAGAGCCTACTGAATAATGTGCTTTAAGCACCCTTCTCTGTGTTTAATCCACAAGGAGGTGAATATGCAAGTCTGTTGCAATCCATAGCGATCTACAGAGAGCCCAATTCTTTATCCCAAGCTTAAGAGACTCATGGCATTAGCATCCATACTCGAGGGTGTTGACTTAAATGGCAGCTATCATATAATGCATATTTTTTTTCCTCCTTTTTTTCTTCTCGTCTTCCTTCTTCAGTCTCCAGAGAGGGAAAATACCCTACTAAGCAACCGTTATAACACATAAAAAATGCCCATGGCAAAGTCTTTCTGGAATAAGTAGCATAACTATACCCTGAACGCATTCAAACTTTCACAAGCCACATTTCAGCACAGCTGATATTAACACAAAAATCCCATGGAACTCCCAAATGTTATGTCTCAAGTATATATTCAAGGCTGTGTTTCTACTGAGTGATCACAAATTGATCATCTTGGCCCTGTTGACCTTGGGCTGCTGTTCACTTATCTATACTGCAAGTTAATTAGGACTAGACTGTGATTCTCTTATGTGAGCTACAGTCCTCAAACCACTTGCTCAAGAGTTGTTCAATTGAGGCCTGCAAGTAACAACATCACAATCAAGCCCTAATTAACTTTCAGTAGAGATCAGTGAAGAGCAACCCTAAGGCCATTGACTTCAATGGGTTTACTCCAGAGGAAGCAATTTGAGGATTTCTGCCACAAAATTGTCCTTCAGTCTTGAGTAGCTTCGTTAATTTCAATTTGACTACTTGAGGAACGAGGTGCTACTTATTGGGCTGTGAAGATATCCAACTTTAGCCCTCACTGTTTTATAAAGCAGAGCATTTTTCTTTTGAGAGCTCCTGATATAGATCTGCAGTTTGAAAGCCATACATTTTCCTGCTACTTTCATTCATCAGAAGTGATTGACAGAGTTCTCTGCCTGAAACCACCGATTATAGTAGTTTCACCCCTGCATTATCCATGCCATGTGTCTCGAGTCACCTTTGCAAATCTGAGACAGCCAGTTTACACAACCCAGGGTTAGACTCTGGCTGTGATCCTGGACATATAGCAATGGCAATATTCCATAGCACCAGTAGGAATCCTTTTGCACTGAATGGGCACTGGTGCTAAACAGCCAAATAATTACGCTACAATTCTTTGAATTTATTTCAGTAAGGAAAGATAAAGAGCATAAGAAAGTCTTACAGGGAAGATATGGCTCGGAGTAGATTTTACTGATGTTAGAAAATAAGTGTCATATTTCCAATCGCTCAGTTAATGCGCATTTTAAAGAGACCTCATGAAAGGTGCCAGAAAGGGAGAAAAAGAGCCATGTCATTTCATGATGAACAGAATTTTAAAACCGATAAAAAACCCAATACATTTGCCATTTATGCAAGAAGAGGATGCTGAATCTGTTGGCGTCAGTGGCTCCTAATATCTCCTTCTGACATCAAAAGAACATATGGTTAAAGATCAAATCTATGGACAGGTAATGCTTGAACGATCAACCATAATGCGTAACTAGCTACTAGGGGTGTGCAGAAGGGACCAGCTTCCTTTTCATTTCAGGTTCATTCCCCCCCCCCAAATTGTTATGTATTTGTTTTCATTTGTAATGTAACTTTGTTTTAGTATTTAAATTAGTTTCCCATTATTTTCAATGGACATCACTTTGCAGGTCTTCCACTGGTTTAAACAGCCATTTAAAATTGTTTCCGAACCTTTCCCATCTACATACGTAAGGAATGTACCCCGGGGTGGCAGAATATCAGAGAGACTGGCAAGCAGTAGGCAGGCATAGGATCAGCAGGCACTGGCAGAGGGCCATGGTCCACAAGTTAAAAATCACTGCATACCCGAAGTATCCTGCAGGCAGTCATGTCCCAACAGGACTACTTGCTTGAACTTCGCTGTGGCTTTCCCCCTCAGTCCCTTCTCATTATTAATGCTCAATAAAGTGTGTGAGACTGGCAGGCAAAAGGTGGGCACAGAAGCAGTAGGCACTGCCAGGCACTCTCGGGATTATATAGGCTCTTTTTTAGACAGGACATGGCCACCCTGGTCCACTCATCCCCCCCCCCCCANCCCCCCCCCCCCCCAAAGACCTGACCACTTGTCTGAAGGTGGCATGGGTGGAGGCGTTCTCCTGCAACCCTCACACTGCCCACCCATGCCCCCACATGGAGCAACGTGGATTTTTCCCTATTGCTCTGTGTGGGGGCATGAATGGGGCGATGCATGGGTGTGGGTGCACACTGACCGCACACCCATCCTCTGCTGCCTAAACCTCCCCCCTCACACAAACCTGCCCCAAGGTGGGTCCATCTAAAGAACAACCATATGCTCCCCAGTGCTCCCCCCCCCCCAACCCCCTGTTTGGCACTGCCAAATTTCTGGCAGCACTGAAGAAACACTTATCTTGGGGGTTCTCTATGTCCATGACAGTGCTGGCTGATGGGTTCCCAATGTGGATTTGCAAGCGGGGATGCCAATTATGTCTTTGACTGCTCTCCCCCTACCCCTCTGCTTCATCTTCCCTGGAGTGCTTCGCAGCCTCATAGGAGGCATCCTGTATAGAGTCCAGTGGTGGATGACAAAAGTTATTAACTAAAATGAATGTAAGATAAATTTGTTTTAGTTACTAGTTGAACTAAAATGAAATGCACACACCCACTAGCTACCTCTGCCTTCCATTGCTTGAATAGCAACGAGACAGGTTTGTCCAGCTCGCATGCAGAGTGCCTTGATGTAACAGGATACCGTGCAAAGGTGTGGTGCACATGATTGACGTGTGCGTCCATGCAGGCATACAGTACTTTACAGGGAATCGGATTGTCCATAGACTGAGTGCAGCAGGGGAAAGTCTCTCAGACTGTAAGCCCTAAGAAGCCTGGGACTTAGATGTAGTAGGTTTCTTATATTGTAAGCTCGTGGCAGGGATCCTGTCTATTTTCAACAGTTGTAAAGCATCAGGTACATAGTTTGTGCATATAAATACTTAATTTAAAAAATGCAGAGCTGTGAACACTTCAAATATGCTTGCCCCACCCCCCACAAGACCCAATTCCTCCCTCCCTCCCCATGACCTTATATTGTCTCATAGTGTTGTGCTTTCTAGTGACAGCCCCTTTGAATTTTGACCCTGTTCCTGTGTGAGTTGAGGATTGAAAAAGTTGAACTTTGAATGTTTAAGTTGGTTGGTTGGGATACTGTGGTGGACTCATAGCAGGGAAAAAGAAATCACAGACAAAATAAAGAAACTTTTCCAAAAGAACTGATTTGTGACAAAGTTGGTTGGTGACCAAGGACACTTAAAAGAAATACTTACTGATTTTTCACACAGTCGTGTGTGGTTTTAGGAGGAGGAAATAGCTGCATTAGCCACTTTGAATTTTGCCCCCCGACTCTACTTGAAGTCTTAATGATTTTTCTTTCTTGCTCTGGGAGCTTTTAAGAAACAATGAAAGTGCTATATCAGAGGTGGGGAATCTTTTCCCTCCCAGGGACCAATTGTGAGAGAGGGAGTCCCAGGGGGATGGGGTGTGGGTGGGCAGGGGGGAAGACTCTGGAGGCAGGATGAACAGCCAAGGCTGGAGTGGACGGGAGGGGAGAAATGGCCATTGCGGTGGTTATGGGGTGCGAATGGTATGGTCCAGGGGGATGGGTGACTCAGACCCTCAGGGGACCGAGGTCTCTGATAGAGGTTGAGAGAGTCACCCCCCCACTGAGGGTGAGGGACGGTCAGGGACCAGGGTCCGCCCATAAAGGGCAGATGCTGTTGAATGCAAGGTCCGTCATGAATAAGGCCCCGGTTATCCGGGACTTGATCTTGGATGGGGCGGCGGACTTTGTGTGCATTACAGAGACCTGGCTGGACAAGGGGGCAGGGCCATCTTTAGCAGACCTTGTTCCGGCTGGGTATGCTGTGCAGCATCAGCCCCGCACGGGGAAATGAGGGTGGGGGGAGGTGTAGCTATTATTTTTAGGGAGGACTGGCCAGTTAGGAGATATCCAGTCCAGGAGATTTCAGGGGTTGAGGCCCTCCATGTGGTGTTTGATTTGGCTGGGGGCAAGCTTGGGTGTTGTTGGTATACTGGGCCCTTCCTGCCCGGTGGCATCCCTTGCCACTCCAGCAGAGCTGGCCTCGGAGGTGGCGCTGAGCTCCTCCAGGACTTTGGTCCTGGGGGACATCAACGCCCATGCCGACACTGGCCTTGTAGGAGCGGAGTGTGAGTTCTTGGCCGCCATGGCAACCATGGACTTGTCCCAGGTGGTCAACTGCCTGACCCAAGTGGGGGGGGGGGCATACCCTCGACCTGGTCTTCTGCTCTGGCCTTGAGATGGGTGATCTGTTAGTGGGGGGATGTGAAGGTTATGGCCTTGTCATGGACAGACCATTATCTCCTACAGGTCAGCCTCTCAACGCACTCCCTCCAGAAGGGGGATGGACCAGTTAGGATGGTCCACCCTCGGAGGCTGATGGAACTGCAGTGGTTTCAGGAGGCTCTGAGGGAAATAACCCTGGACCCTAATGGTCACTTGGTCGATGAGCTGGTACAGCATTGGAACATCTTGCTGGGGGAAGCCATTGACAGGGTGGCTCTGAGACGTCTACTGCCTCCAGGGCCCCCTGGTTTATTGAGGGGCTGCACTGTATGAAACAGGTAGGTAGGAGACTAGAGCGACGCTGGCATTGGACTCACTCTGAATCTGATTGACTTCTCCATAGAACCCACTTGCGGTCCTATGTTGAGGTGGTGAGGACGGCAAAGAAGGAGTTCTTTGCTGCCCTCATATCGTCTGTGAAGTCGCGTCCAGCGGCGCTGTTCCGGGTGGTGCGGCGGCTGGTCAGTCCAGCCTCCCTCCACCTGGACGGGGACTTGTCCCAGGCCCGCTGTGAGGAGTTTGTCACCTACTTCACAGACAAGATTACTCAGATCCAGAGTAACTTTGACACTGGATTGGAAGCAGTAAGGGAGGAGCACGAGGTTATGGAGGCCCCGTCCGGTAGATCTTTCTGGGATGAGTTCGAGGAAGTGACACCGGCTGATGCAGTGAATGTCCTGAGGTCTGTTAGAGCCACAAGTTGTGAATTAGATCCGTGGCTGTCCCTGCCACTAGGCAGAACTAGGCAGCTGCCTAGAGTGGCAGATTGGGGGCGGGGGGTGGCACCCATTGCCCCTCCAACAGGAACTTTCCTGTTGGGGGAAGGGAAGAGTCTCTTCCCTTCCCCCGGCGGAGCAGGCGCGGTGCTCCTGACCTGCTGTGTGTTTCTGGGGCTGTCTGGCCTGGCCGGCCACGCTGCTGCCGCTGCCACCTGACAAGGAAGAATCCCCCAACCATGTGAAAGCTCTGTGGCTATGAGCGGCGGTGAAGTGGTTTGTTCAGGCTGGCTCCGAAGATTGCCGCCGGAAAAGAAGTTGAAACACTATGTGAGTGCATTGGCTTGGGCCTTGGGCGTCCCTCCACCCCCTGCTTCTCGGGCTCTCTCATTCCTGGCTTTCCCTCTCATTCCTTCCTTCACCTCTCCCCCTTTCTCTGTCGCTTTTCTTTTTCCTCCTTCCCTCTGTTTTTCTTTTTTGCTTTCCTGCCTCCCCAGGCTGGGTTTTGATGGAGTTACTGTAACTGACCTGTGATTAGATTTCTTCTCGGTGCTTACCCCATGCCTGGCTGCTGTTGGGGACTGGATGAGGGTGAGCTGATTGAAGCCAAACCCAGACAAGACCGAAGTGATGATGGGTTGGCCAGCCTTGTGGCCTAGGGGGAATTGGCACTCCTTTTATGGAGTAGTCCGCCCCCCTCTGGTCAATCAGGCCTTGGGGTGCTTCTGTACCCGTTGCTGTGCCTGGATTGTCAGGCTGCGGTAGTGGCCAGTAGTGTTTTTCACCAACTCCATCTGGTGAGGAGGCTGTGGCCTTTTGTTTCCGATTCAGATCTGGCCACTGTCATCCATGCTTTCATTACCTCGAGTCTGGATTACTGCAGCATTCTCTACATGGGGCTGCCCTTGAGGACTGTTCGGAAGCTGTAGGTGGCGCAGAATGCAGCGGCTCACCTCCTTTCAGGGGTGGGGCACCAGGAGCATGTTACACTGGTGCTACGGAGTCTGCACTGGCTCTCTATAGCTTTCCAGGCACAATTCAAGGTGCTGGTTTTGACCTTTCAAGCCCTAAACAATCTGGCCCCACATACGAGAGACCGCCTGTCCTTCTATGCCCCATTGCACCCCCTGCATTCAGCTGGGAGCACCTCCCTGTGTGTACTGTCTGTTAGTCTTTTTCATTTGACAAGTGCTTTCAGGGAGGCCTTCTTGGTTGCTGCCTCAGTGTTATGGAACTCCCTTACCCCAGAGGTTTGTTTGAACCAGAGTCTGGGTGTCTTCTGGATGTGGTGCAAGACCTTTTTGTTTGTAAAAGGCATTTGGCAGGCAGGGATAGGGGACACAGGGAGGTGGTATTGGGTGGGCTTTGTGGGAGGGTTGTGGGTTTGGGGTTTTTCCATTTCTTACTGTTTTGATGGAGTTTTTAATATGCGTTTATATCTTATGTTTATAAGTCACCTGGAGCCTTTTTAGGGAAGGGTGGGATAACAAATTTAAAATAAATAAAATTAAATTAAAGAAAAATAACTAGACTCGCATGACTAGTCACATGACTTGGCCTGCTCATGTCAGTCAAGTATAGCTGTTTGCAGGGCAGAACTGTACATTTATACTTAACAGCTTTGGACGAAGATACAAATCTTCTCCCAAAAACCTAGCTCGGGTAACTTGTTCTGGAGATTCAGCTTCACTGCAGGGGGTAAATAACTTTAGAAGTCTGAATTTAACCCACAGAAACTAGAGGATTACATCTGTGCTTTGCTCACACTATGGTGCCCAAGCGTAGCAGAGCTAGTCACTGATTAGGAAGCTGTACAGTGACTGATCTTACATGCCATACAAAGCTACAGTAGCTTAATTTTGCAGGGAAATGGCCAAGGAAGATCTTGGGAAGGATTCTGTGGTATTAGCTCTTAATGTCCTTGTTTTGTTAGTTTAGGCGAATCACATTATTCCCTCCTCCCCCAATTTTAATAATCCTTCCTTTTTGAATACCCATTTTTAATCTCCGTTTATTACCTTCAAAAAGCACCAAACGAAAATAGTGATAATACGTCGAGACTAATACTCATCTATTGTAATTCACAAAACAATAAATTAGGTAATTATGTTAATGAGATAATATTCACAGCCCAGAAATTAAAGAAGTATTATGTAAATCACACTGCAAATTAGGAAGAGAGAAAAATAAAAGGTTTGCACATTAGAGGCAAACAATGCCTGAAAACATTACGGCAGGCTGAGCACACTCCAAACAGCATTAATTTCAGTAGCTGGAACAATATCATTTCTTCTTTTAGACTGTGTACACAGCAGACGTGATTCAACTTCTTGGGTGTGGGGGATGCGAGTTCACATGTCGAGTGAGAAGAAACATCACTGAACTTTAGGCTTGAAAAGACTTGGGAGTCGAATATTTCCTACAAAGCTCCCTCGACTTTTGTGACCCCAAAGCGGGCACACATACCCCTCAAGGTCCCTACCCTCTTGGGGTGCTGAATCACAGAGAGTATCTTTCCGGCAGTTGAAGTCCCTCTTTCAGGAGAGAGAGGGACCAATAGGGATGTGCGAACGCGGTTCGGAAGTTGGAACCAAACTCGAATAGTTCGGTCGACCGAACCAAACTTTTGAACTGAACTCGAATTCGACCGAACTGTTCGGTTGAATCTGAACCAGTTCCAGAGGCAAACCCCCCCCCAGTTTTGAACGTACAAACTCAGTTCGGAATTCGACCGAACTCCAATAGTTCAGTCGACCTAACCGAACTTTTGAACCAGACTCAATTTTCGAACCGAACCAAACCGAGTTTCCGAACTCGGTTCTGTTCGCACATCCCTAGGGACCAAAAGACGAGTGCTCAAGCCTCAGAAAACTTTTTGCATTGCTGCCCAGGAAAAGCCCTAGAGAGGACAGTGGGGGATGGGGATAGAAGGGGGGGGGGGGATGGACCACATGGTAGAATGATGAGAAATTAAGTGGAATGATAAGGCGAGCTTGTGTCCCTCTTTATGCACTTGGAATGTTGAGAGAGATGAGTTTGCTGGTAGTCATGTGATTTTAGATGTTTTCAAAAATGCTGGAAATGTGATGGGGTGTGTGTGTGTGAGAGAGAGAGAGAGAGCGAGAGCGAGCGCACACACTTGTATGCATGGTGCTATAAAGAGTCCTTGTGTCCCTGTACTAGGAAGCGGGGGGATTGGGTATAGTAGCAGATCCTGTTCTGGGTGGAGTCAAGTGATGCCCATTCCAGCTCCAAAAGGTCTTGCCTTTAGAGGTTTCTTAAAGTCTGAAATAGTGAGGATAACAATCGCCACGACACACAAGCAGGTAGCCACAATACACACAGTTTACACTTTGGTGTAGTCCCCATGGAGGATTGTGGCCTCTAATCCTAGTTTTATAAGCAGACAACATACTTTAAAAATAATAATTGTCTCAAACTATTGCGTTTATGAACTACTGAAAGATTTGCAGCAGCATAACTGGAAAATAATTCCTGTTGCTTGATTGGACCTCTCTTACTCGATTTTGAAGCTAGACGTAAAATACTAGTGTTTTAATAGTGGGGGCAACTAAGCTTTGACAATACCTCCTTGGGGACATGCTAGACTAGAGTTTCCATCACTTTTGCTCTTTCATTTAGGGTTATATCTTTCCAAAAGGGAAGCTGTTAGGCTCTTGCTGCAGGAATTATAGCATGGAATTCTATATTCTATATTTATGCAGGCCAGTCTAAATGGTCATCAGAGTTCATTCTGACAACTCATTCTTTTTAAAGCCAGATAGATGTTCCTTACTATGCTAATGAAAACAATCCTGAGAAGAAAACAATAATATACTTGGGGACCTGTGTTCACTGTGTGTTAAGGCTTGGTTTTAAGATTTAGTTGGCATATTGGGATACTGTATTCTGATATGCCAACTAAGCCTTATGCTTTGCTGACATTACAGATTCTCAGTCCTGATTTGTTAGAACATGGCTGTCCTTAAGTTTTGAAATTCTTAGTTATGAAGAAACTACAGTAATTAATATGACAGGAAACTGTGCTGTACAGTAGAAGCATGTGGCTGAACCGTCTGAAGTCTCTTCTCCAAATGAAAAAGGTCTCACGGTGAAATTGTGGTTTGCGCTAATTGCCATGTCTATCGTTTGGAGGCTCTGCCTACAATGGACAAACACCTCCCTAGAGCTCTGCCAGCCATAAGGTTCCGCCAGCCTTTGGGGCCCCACAGCAAGGCTTGGCACATGGCCCCTCAAACCCTTGGGCCGGCCCTGTTTATAATGACCAATATACAGTGGCCATCCTCATGCCCAAAGTAGATTAGAGCAGCTAGAAGTTGCTCCAGTAGCTCTCTTGGTAGAGTTTTGGAAAGCTTGGGAGGTTCAAGGCTGCTTTAGGCAAAGAAACTGCATGGAATCCGAGATTCCAGAGAGTAGAGTGGAAAACTTCTGTCTTGTAAAGGGGTCAGGCAGGGATGTATCCTGGCCCCGGCCCTATTCAATCTTTTTCTCAACAACATAGTGGCATTTTTGAGGGATGAGTCTCTCCACCCCCCGAGTTTAGGGCTTAGAAGATTGCGATTCTACTTTACGCGGACGACGCAGTGTTAATTTCACAGACCCAGATAGGGCTACGCAGGGCCCTTCAAAAATTTGAGGCTTACTGTAACCGTGAGTCACTGTCAATAAAATATAATAAAACTAAAGTCCTGATTACTGGAAGAAGAAACAGCGATAAAACACTTCTATGGAGGATGGGTGATGTATTAATTGAGCAGGTCAAAGAGTTTAAGTATTTAGGGGTTTACATAGCTGCATCTGGCTCTTGGTTTAACCATTTTACTTAGGTTGAGCAACAAGTAAATAAATCATTAGCAGCCATAATTTCTTTCTTCTACAAGCAGGGAGGCCAGTTGGTCTCACCAGCCCTTAGACTTTTTTTGGCAAAGATAATTGCACAGCTCCTTTATGCATTCCCCTTATGGGGCGGGGAATTCCTAGATAAACTGGAAAAGTTTCAAAATAAATTTCTAAGGACAATTCTAGGTTCCCCCAGGGGAACCCCAGCAGTGTTACTTCGGGCTGAGGCTAAGGTGCCATCGATTAGAGCTAGGGCCTTAGTTGCGGTGATCTCATTTTGTCTGAAGACCAATTTATACAGAATAGGGAATTGTTCTCTCTTGGGTCTTGTACAGGGGCTAAACTCAGACTGGACAGATAGGATTAAGGAGCAAGTATATAGGCTAGGCTTCTCTATTGAGTTTTTCAAGTCTTATGATTATTCTAGGGCAATAACTATGGTCAAAGCTAGGATAGCAGACCAGGATTCCCAATTGACACAAAGTGAGATTAGCTCTCAGATAATTGCTCCCGATTACCGATCTATTCAAATGGTCAGTAGTCTCAACAGTTACTTTATGACCTGGAATGAACCCCACCTCAGACGTGTATTCACGTTATTCCGTTTTCAACTTTTTCCTTCAGCTTGGACGGAAGGCCGATACAATGGCATAGATAAAAGTATACGATTTTGTCCTTTATGTGACCATGGGGTAGTGGAAAATTTGCAACATGTGCTATTATTCTGTCCAGCATATGAGCAGAATCGTCAGTCCTTATTGAAGCCCATATTAAGAGATATAAATACATTGCATTGGCCTATGTTACTCAAGAAATGGCTGCCTCCTAGATCTTCGGAAACTATTAAAGTGGCGGCTAAATTTTGCTTCAGTGCTTTGGCTACCTGGAAAAGGTTAACTTGTGGTCATTAAGCAAATGCTTGGAAAGAATATCTCTTGAAGTGGGTTAAACTCTTAAGTTATGTCTCTGTATGTAGATAATGGATTGTGTAACAGCTCTTTGTGGTCTAAGGGATTTCTGTGTGTTACCACTGATAAGTAACTTCCTTGTGAAAATGTTCTCCTTTTGTGGCATTTTGGCTTTGTGTTGTGTAATATTTAATTTCTGTTAAATTGTTGATGACCTATGGTCAACAATAAAGTTTTAACTAACTTCTGTCTTGTTTTTAAAATTGAAGGAATCACTCACACTTTCACAGCTCAGGTTGAATCCTACATCCATTAGGGTTAATGGAGTAGCAGAGAGTTTATTTTGTTAAAAAACATAACAGGAAGCACACACAATGCAGGCCCATGACCCCTGGCACAGCAATCACAATGTTACTCAACCACACCACAACTGCCCCTGTAACATCTTTACAGAGAGCTATCTAGCTTGCTAGGACTATAGAGAGTCCTTCCCTGATTGCTGACTGAAAAACTCCATCTAGCTGTTTCTTACAATGCTCTGTGAGATAGAGGAGTTCAAATTTTGTCTGTGGGGCAAGCTGAAGATGTGATTGCTTGCATTTATAAGTTTAGTTTGGCAACCAATAGGTGTGCAGAAGGCACCCCTATTATTTCAATTTGCAAACGCCCCTTCATTTTTCAGGTGTTTTTGTAAGTGAGCCTGCCATTTTCATTTCATCCACTTTGATTTTTTTTTTTAAAATTAAAAATTACTTTAAAAAAGAATCATTGTGTATGTGCAAAATGACTGCCAGGCCATTCTGCCAGGTGGATTCTCCGATAGCAGTACTATAAAGACTTTATAGATAGTGCCTTGAAAGGGTCCTTGTGGTGTGGCACAGCAGCTCTGCTTTGGGACAGCTGCAGCAAGGGTCCTAGGTTCTATATTGCCCTCTGCTTGCCCAAACCTCCCCTCTAGCAGCTGGCTTATAAAAATTAGTGGGAATTTACACACACAGGTTCCATCCCCACTACCCTTTTTCAATCCAAAACAGGTGGGTAAATACTCATTTCCATTGCAGGAAACTGAACGGGCTACACACAAAAATTGTATTACTCATTGGTAATAAATTTACTACTCCCTTCAGCTCTAAAAGAGGGCCTTTTGTGTACACTAGAATTTTATTAAATCAATTTTCCTCAAACCACCCCCCAAAAACACTTTAATTGAATTCACCTTATTTGTATCATTTCTGAACATACATATGGCAGCTTTTGTATCCACCTTGCTAGAAAACCACTTCAGTTACTTCCAGTATTTTGTTTCTTTGGCGGCTTTGTTTATTTATATTAAAACTTATATGCTGCCCGCTCCTGCCTCAGGCATGTCGGAGCAGCTAACAACGTTTTAGAAACATTAAAATACACAGTAAAAAAAAACTACAGTTAAAACAACCTAAAAAGCCCATACCTACCCACCCTAACACAACGCATCCACCCACCCCATCTCCATCGATAAAGGCCCGGCGCGAACAGCCAGGTCTTGCACTGTCTGCAGAAAGAGGGGAGGTCGGTAATCAAGCGGACCTCCAACGGGAAGGAGTTCCACAGCTGCAGCCCAGCCACAGAGAATGCCCTCCTCATGGTGGACACCTGGGAAACCCGGGGGACCCCAAGGAGGGTGCACCCGGCCGACTTCAGGGGCCAATTCTAGATGTTCTAGCTGTTATGCACGAACAACTCTAACTGTTGAAACAAAATAACTGAAATAAAAGATGGAACAAAATAGCAGAGCAGAACAGAAAGCGAAAACGAAAACGAAAACGAAATCACCATACAAATGATTAAGAGATTTGTTGCTTCGGCTATTGCATTTGCAGAGGTCTCTCTGAAAGCCTGAAATCCTCACCAAGCAGCCTTTGTTTCAGCCATAGTACAATGTATGGTATCTCTTCCTTAAAGCAATTTTGGCCTCTCCCCTTTGCTGCTCCTGTCATCTCAAATGTCTTCTCAGACCCTACTCACTCTACCACTTGTCTCCCACCTTTCAAGTCTTTTCACCCCTCCACCCACTTCTTCTGTGAAGCCCTTTTTAAATTCTGCATCTCGCGTTCACTTGTACTCACCCGTAATTATGTTTTAACCTCCATTTCTCCTTCCTCTTATTGGTTCCTTCCCATGTATAATTTTTATTTTAGACTATAAGCCTTTAAAGCAGGGATTCATTTTTAATTGAATGCTGCAAAGCACCAAAGATGGTGCTATATTAGTAACAATACTACGACTGAAAGCAATAATACTTTTAAAAAGGTCCCTATTACCTGTGGCTACTAAGTAAGGGCAGCTACAGTTAGGATTGAACTTATTAGCTTGGGCATTCACTTTGATTAATTAAATAATGGCCATTATAGAAGGAAATCTGCTTCAAGTTTCAGGCTGTTTTTACACGGACCACCACCACCACCCCCCAGAGTTTGGGCGAGTGTGCAGTAGGTGTGCACCTGTGGAAACACCACAGGTGGTGTGTGTTTGTGCGTGCATGCTCCCACCGTGCACCCACCCCAACCCATGGAGCCCTCTGGTAAAATGGAGGTGACTTCATGGGTGGGGGTGGAGATGGGTGTGTCCCCATGTAAATAGAGACACACCCACCTCCACCCACCCCCTTCCGCGTATTTAAGACCTTAGTTTAACAAGGCAGATATAAGGGATTAAATTCTAAGCCCAACTACTTATACTGTTTCATTTAATAAAAATTCTGAAGTTTGATGTGGGGCAGCACCTATTAGCAATGGGCAATTTCAGACATTATGTTTTCGGGATTCACCACAGTCAACCTCAGTCAAATGTGGGTGGTGGTGAAAGAGCCATGCACGTCTCTCGCATCCAGATGTTCACCACAGTCAAACGCGGCCCGGGGTGAATCTAACCATGCTTTGTGAGGTCGGGGCGGGAGGAGGGCCAGAAGTGTAGTCAATATTCACCACGGCAGGGGTGAATGAAAAGTAACTTCTGAAGGGAAACCCCCAGCCATGGTGACTGGAAATGAACATGGGCCGTGGTGACGGCATGCAGCGTCATTGCTAGGCAACCTACAACAAGCGGAACACGGTGGGCGATTTAAAAGGCAGGAAGCAGCAGGTGAACGTGGCGGTGTAGGAGATGGAGAGAAGGGTGGTGGAAACGGAGCAGAGAATGGAGAGAGAGGAAGAGGAAGAGGAGGCGCAGCAGCAGCAGCAAGAGAAGGAGGGCGAACCCGGACCAGCGGGGGAAACCCAGCAGCCCACGAGGCCTCCCAGGAAGAGGGTAAGGGGTGCATCAGGGGCCGGGTGGGCCGGAAAGGGGGACAGGAGGGGCACCCGAGGGAGGGAAGGAGGAAGGGAAAACAGCCGACAGGATCATAACCAGAAGCCCCCACTGTACCCCCAAACAGACCAGCAAGAGGGCACGTGCCCAGGAAGACCCAGAGGCCGGAATGAGCCAGGGGCCGGCAGAGGCGGGTGCTCAGGAGGAGGAGGAAATAGCAGTCGGGCCAGCACCCCAGCACCGATACCAAAGGGGGGGTCAATGAGGGCTCCAGGAGACCCATGATCTCATTGCTATCTGGGTGACACCGGAAATGCAGGCAGAGCTGGCAGTCAATGCCAGAAACAAGCAGGTGTTCACCCAGATAGCCACTGAGATGGGGGAGGCAGGATACGACCGCATGGCCATACAGCGCCGGACAAAAATCAAGGAGCTCAAAATGGCCTTCAAAGACATAACGGACAACAACCGGCGCTCGGGGTGGGTGACACATGCCTCCCCCTTCATGGATGCACTAAGCCAGGTGCTCCACTGAAAGGGCTCCATAACTGTCCTGCGCCCAGTAGATGGGGGCACCCAGGAGGAGCGGCCCACCCAGGATGACCCCCCCCCCTTGCAGCCACAGGTAGTGACCCCAGCCCAGCTGCCGGTCACATACAACAGGAATGAGATGCCCAGCACCTCCAGCACATGCGCCCGATGCACCCCCACCCCTACATCGGGGGGGGGAACCGCACATGCTCCCGAGGACACAGATGAGGAGGAAGGGGAGGAACAGACAGTCACCCTGACCCTCGCACCCTGCAGACTGGGTGGACACCAGCCCCAGTGACCGGCCGATGTCAGAGGGGACAGACACCGAGGGAACAGGTAAGGGCAGCACAGAGCATTCGCTCAGAGCACCTAGACAGGAGGGGGGCAGGTTGAGACTGTTCCACACCCTTGTGACTGATCTCTACCCCTCTCCACAGAGCCACCACGAGCACGGGAAGGCAGAGGCTGCAGGCCGCCCATACCACCAGCCCAACAAATGAGGGAGCAACGGGCGCAGACACACAGGCGGAGAGAGAACCTCGCGCAGGAGCTCATCCATACCAGCACCCAGCAGACGGAGGAGGTGCTGGCAGCTGTGAACTTGATGGAGAGGGGAGAACAAGGGCACTCCAACAGGTGGAGTGGAGGGACAGGGCACTGGTAGCTGAAATGAGAAAAGACAGGCGGCTGCTGTGCAGAGATATGAATAGGCAGAGGGAGGCACTCCAGGCCCACTCGGATCGGCACGACCGCCGGTCCGAGGAGCTGTCAAGAAAGATGGACCGCTCGATGGAGCAGGGCACATCCCTCCTCATGCAAGCTGGGGTCTTGAGTGCCCTCATTCTGGCAGCAGCCCCACCGGGGGCCATCCCAGCACCCAGCCATCCGCCCCCCCATCTGTCACCCAGTTCGGCCCAGCAGCGCTGCAATACCCTCCTCCACCACAGCACCAGGGACTGCGGGTCCAGAGACCCATTCAACCGGGGCACAGAAGGCTAGCACCAACACGGGGGGGCATGGGGGCCAAGGGGGTTCCAGGGGTGCTGAAACACCGGCCCAGCCACCTGGTAGCACATCCCCCTCCACATCCGATGAGGGGAGAATCGGTTGCCACAGTGAACTCTGTAGGCAGGGGGAGGGGCAGGCCAAGGGGCTCCAGGGGACATGGCCGGGCCAGGGGCAGGGCAGCCTAGGTTACTGTTGCCGTAGGGGACACTCCATCCCACAGGGGGGTGGGGTTGGGTTGTGTGTTGGGGGGGGGAGGGGAGGGATACCGGATGCTACTCGAAGGGTCCCAGAGTGGAGGATGCAAAGCCAAGGGGTGAGGGTGAAAGCAGAGCAGAGCCGGGTCACTGGGGGTCCAGTAGTCCACAAGGTGACACAACACTCAGGCCTCATGCAGAAGGCAAGCGCAGAGGATGCACACAGCAGCCCGAAAGGACCGTCACTCACTACATACTGCTGCCGGGGTTACCATCGGATGCTGGTGGATGTAAAGTCAACAGGCCCACATAGTGGGGCCATTGCCACAGACCCCGGCAGAAGCCCCGGGCGGCAATGTGGAAGCAGATCAGGTAGAAGGACTCAAAGGGATCTGAACTGCTCATTCCGGGTTGCACATCAGAGCGGCTGCAAACCTCCGATAGGGCCGCCAGCTCTGGGTCAAAGGGGGGAGGCATGCCATAAGCAGTATGCTTTATTGCTGGCTCATTGTGCCTTGCGAACATAATAAATGCCCGCTGTACTTCACTGTGCCTGTGCAGCCTCCTTGCTGTTGTGACTGCCTGGGGGTCAGGGGTTTTCCTACGTGCCTCGGGTATGTGCCTCCCGTCGCCCCCCTTGCTCCACCGCGTCACTTCTGTTTGGTTACCCCAGGCTGTGGACTCTCCAGGTCACCTCAGGCGGTGGTGCCACCCCGTCACATCTGTTAGGGCCACGCGGCTCACCACGGCCCACAGTGACTCAATTGACACCGGGTGGGATTCACTGTGGTGAATCTCACAACGTCACGTCTGAAATCACCCAATGCCACAGATACTAGCAACCACTATTAGAGTGCAGTTACAGGGGAAGCTTTTAGATCAAAAAGGTATACAATTTAGAACTAGCAACGACTGAAGGAAACACATCAGGATCCATAGCTTCAGCAGGCCTTGAACTGCAGAGTCTGCTGGTTTTTCCGCAACTTAGCATCTTGTGTGAATGCAGCCAATGTGTGGTCACTTGGTGTGTTGGTCTGAAAAATAAATCGATGGAGACAACATAGGTCAGATATCTTCTACTGGACCAGCTTCTGGGTTGGCGTATGCAAGTTTGAGCCTTCCTTGTGCTAGGAGTACGTCAGGTGTAAATTTTGACTTACTCCTAGCCTTGTGCGTCTCAAAAAGCATGAATATTCTCACCAAGCAAAGTTGGTCCAATAAAAGACACCACAGACAACAAATGTAAAACACAAAATATTTCACTTCCCCAATATACTTTAATTTGTTCAATGTAACTGAGCAGCGCATGCTAAAAAAAAGCATTTCCAAGAATCGACTATCACTCGACAGTCCAAGAGACCAAACGCTTTGGTAATTCAAAAGGGAAGCATCTGGAAAAGTAAAAAAAAAAACCAAACACATTTTGCTGAGGGAGTGGAACTTTGTGCACATACACCTCCTCGAAGTGGTTATTCGCAAAAGATCAATGAGGCTAGGAATGACTCCATGCCATAGTCCTTTACAGCTGTACAGTCAACACATTCATTTCAAAGTTCATTAAGCCACAAAGTCAGTGGCATTTAAAAAAAAAAAAAAAAAAAAAAAGGAGTGCTATGTTCATGAGTTAAGGTTTTAATCCAAAAGACAATGGGAGAGAAGCCAAAGAAAAGTTCAGAACTAAGGAACTGACCGTAAATAGATTTTGTTTTAATGGAAAACATAGGTCACACCGCCGGTAAATTAACATAAAGCAAAGAAATGACATCCTATTTAGAATGTGTGCAAAGTTACAGCACACCCCTTTGAGTACCTCATAACTGGAGGGTATATCCTCTCCCTCCAAAAGAAAAAGGTTACACCTGGGACAGTTGGATGTTTCATGAAAGAAAAAAACCCACAAATTTACCATTTCTTTAATTATGATTATTATGAACATTTATAAAGCGCCAGTAGTGTGACCTGGTGCTGTACAGAACACAGAAACAGACGCGGTCCCTGCCTGTGGCTTACAATCTAAGACTGAATCACCTAATGAGGAGGGGGATTGTGATTCAACAGAAGCTTCTCTCATTAAACTGTCAATTCTGTGTTTCTCAGAAAGTTAGGTGTTATGTTGATGAGCCTGTGAATTTAAACAACTTTAAGTCAATTACGCCAGCATTCCAACACACAATTACAACAGCTATGCTAGAGGGTTTATTTGTAGTCATTTGAATGAAGTCAGCTATGGAGGGAAGTAGGACTGGCAGAGATATCCAGAAAGGAAGAAAATCTCTCTGCTCCTCATTTCCACAAAACATACATTTGCTTAAAGCTCTGATGCAAAACTTACCAACTCCAGCTAAAAGATGTGACCCAATATGTCTTTTCAGAGCCTGAATTAGGTGGTGGAAGAAGCCAAGTCCTCCTTTATTTGCAAATTAGGTTAAACAGATCAGAGGAATAAAATTAAAGCTCAGAGGAGAGGAAGCACAGAGTTGATTTGCATCTTTGCATAGCGGGAGAGATGCGACTATTACAAGGGTCATAAAAATGACTCCGCTATGTCTAAAGATACCTGGAATTGGTGTCTAAATCATAAAAATTAACTATCATTGCTCAAGCCACCCACTGACACAGAACAGGTCAAAGCAGGGACCTGAACCCTGGTTAGCCCCCCAACCTCTTGACCATCCCACCACTCTTCTACAGCTGTATACAAAGCAAGAGTTTTTGTGATTGAATCAATATCACTGAGGACAAGCTCAGAGCAAGAAAGTCGTTAATGAAAAGCCAGCTCAGCCAGCCAGGTTTTATTTTCATCTTTTGATCCAACCCCTGAATGGCCAATATTGGCCTTTTCCTGGTTTTTCACACTTTGGTGTGCCCTCTCCTACTGGGAATATTTTCCACGGCTCAGTCCTCCCTGCTGTTGCACCCGTGCCTTGGCAGGCCCCCTCCCTCAACGTGCACACAAATTAAGTTCTAATCTGGAATTTGGGGAGACTTCTTGGCGTGTGACCTCTGCAACTTTCCCCAGCAAGTATCAAGGTAAAAGGTTTTCCCCACAAACAAAACTATTCCAACATTGCACTGGAAGGCAACTTGGACACATTCCAATCCATGAGCTTTCCAGTGTGTTCTTTGAATGAATCACTGTACTAGGATATGAGCACAGGAACCACAGTAGAAAGGACACATGCAAAAGAGCTGGGAGTGTAAGGATGCTTATTGTGTGAAGCAAGAGAATGAAAGCAAGTCCAGTGTATATTAAAATGTAACAAAGTTGTACTGAAAAATGTAATATCCTTGTCCATAGTACACCTGAGTTAACTCATGGAGTTGAGAAACATTCTACCATTAAGCCTGTGATTTATGAGACAAGACTCGTTAAATTTTATGGAAGACCTCCCCCATACTTGGGTTTTTATTATTTTTCTAAGGATTTATTTTTTAAATTATTTCATTTGAAAGGCCCTCCTTATACATTTCCATTGTGTTTGTGAACTTGGTAATGGTGTGAAGGGTGAAAGTGGTTTTATGGCCAACATCTTCATTAGTATAAAAAACCGTTTGCTGTTATGATGAGCGGGACAGTCATTTATTTTAATGGGGTACAGTCTTTTTTCACACTGCTTGTATCAACTCATAATGTTCCAGGAGGTTTCATTGACTGTATACAGTAATTTTTGTCCAGGTTAATGCCTAGGAAATTATTCTACAGAAAAAGTGACTATGAATTTCCATCAGATTCCATGACTTTACATAAACATGAAAGCTAAATGCAAAGTCTTAGGAAAGAAACTGTAATATGCTGCATATTACGAGATTAAACTAAAATTTGGATCAAGATTTTTTTTGCATTAATTTCATACACTTTGGTGAATATTATCTGAGAGCGCATATTTTACAAATCCCTCAAGGTTGATAATCAGTGAATTGTTAAAAGCCTGCCTTTGTGTTCTCCTGTTCCGAGTCTGGCTAGCTGCTCCCTTATATTTCTTAGCACAGACAGCTATGCAGTTTGAATTTTTACAAAGAAAAAGAATTCATGTGGAATGTAAAATACAATCTCCATGAAACAATGTGGTTTTGCTACATATATTTTACGAACAGGGCTAGGTCTAGTCTTGAAGCAGGGGAGGTGTGGGGCTGAAGTGGCCTAGGAAACATTCATACTTCAAACCCTGAAACCATCCATTTCACTCATGGGTACTGGCTCAGTGCCATATGTATAAGAACGTAAGTCATCCCATCCTAGCTCAGAGCAATGGCCCACTAAGCCCAGTGAAGACAGGTGGCCCTGCTGGGGCACCTTATGAACCTGTAACAGAATAGTCCGCCCTGGTAGCAAGCCTTTGCTGATCCTGTCTGAACGCCACACTTTTCTGGCAGTGAATAACAATAGGGGGAGCAAGATGGGCAACTGGCCCAAACCAGACATTCAAGCCCCCCCTCCCCTCCCATTGGTTTGCCACTGGGGCAAAATCCCATGGTGTGCCACCACCTACTTCTGTTTAGAGGCCATGGCGGCAACTATAGCAGGGAAGGGGGTAGGTTCCTCAGGCTCTTTTCCACCCCCCCTGCCCTTTACTACTGCCGCCGCCTCAGTCCCACAAGCTGAAGTGGAGGCAAGTAGAATGTAGGCAACAGTGGTATTGCCAACACCTGGGGAACACGGTAACAGCATGGGAATGAGGTGGTATAGCAATAATTTAGCATGCCATAGGGCCCTATTAGACCTAGTTGTGCCACGGTTTACAAGATGTACGGTTCAGTGAGTTTCACTCATGCTAGCCAAGCCTACTTCCCCTAGAAGTAGGGCTGAAACTGGATTTTGTTTTTTTCTTGATTCTCATTGAGAACCAAGCTTCTCTGCGAGAATAGAAGGGAAAACACCAAGAATCAATAAATGCCCCAATTCACAAATTTCTCATCAAGATTTTTTTCTCACAATATAAAAGAGGAGAACTGTATTTGCAAATGGGCACTGCTGCCATTTTCCAAAATGGCACCAGCAACATCGCTACAAGTTAGGAAGTTGTGCAGCCACCAGTTTGTACATGCACAAAGCAGCTGCCCCTTTTGGAAATGCCTGCACATGCATAGAACGGCCCAGCAGCCATTTACGCAGGCACTATTTTCCTTTTTAAAGCAAGAATCTTGAAACATTAGTGAGATTCCAGCAAGTCCTTGCTAATGTCTCTCAATTCTTGCACGATTGTCGGGAGAATCAAATTGATTCTCGTTTCTGCCCAATCCAGAAACTCCCTCTCTTCTCCCTTTGGTCTGAGGGATGAGCGATGAAGTGAACTAGAGCCTTTTTCAGGTGGCTTCCTATCTGGGCTTTCTGCTCAGACATCCACTTTGCCCTGGTTTTGAAATGGTTCCCCTTCCAACCCAAGCTTGGCCAGTTAACCTCCAATACTTATCCTGATAATCATCATCCAAACAGGTCACACTCTGCAACTACCAAAGCAGCCCCATAATCAGGCCCTGACCCTGCAAATACACAGAGAAGGATCTTTTACAGACCCCAACACGAACAAAACCACAAATTCTTTGCAGCCCTTTTGCAGATGTTGAGGGAAAAGGCTTCATGTGTCATCTTCTTCCTGTTTTGAGCTTGTTAAAAGCCCAGAAAGTCTGGCCCTCAATAATGAGTTTTCCAAACTCCAGGCTTAAGCAATAAATGCTCAAATAGGCCAAATCAGACAGTTCTGTTTCGTAATGATCTGAATCAAGCAATGGGAAAATGGCACTGCTTGCTCCAGTTCACCTATGTCAGAGATTCACGCTAGCATTATTTGGGTCCTGTAGACATGGCCACCTAGTGCCTGCCAACTCTGCTATTCTTGCTCAAGTGCCAGTCCAACTGAATCACCATGCCATGAGATACAAGAACCAGCCAGAAAGACAGAATTAGCCACACCAGTCACATGAAAGGTTTTTTTCATCCATATGGTGAAACTGGCAAGCTACTCTGCAGGTTTTGCCACCTTCCAGCTGGCATCCAAGAGGTTTAAGGGGGTAAAGTTAGAGTCCAATTGACACAGCTGTGATGGGCTGGTTGTATGCAGAGGACCTGAAAACCCTTGAAACCCATTGGGTCGTGTGCTGGGTCACTCACATGGCATGGGGAAGGGATGGGTTCTGTTAGTGGTTCACTTCCTGCCCCCTACTTTGTTTGGGGGAGGTGGGTGGAGCATATCTATGGCCAAAGTCTGTTGGCAGGTCCAAGATTCTAAAGTAAGTTTGGCACACTTGCCCTTATGGTACATCAATGCTCACTAGTGGAGAGAGACTAGGACAATCCTGCTGACTAATTTTGGATGGTTTGCCCCCGGTGGTCAATAAAGTTGTGTCAACAGTTGCAACTGGGTACCTGGCCAGTCAGGCACCCCATTAAGTTTGGGGTGTCCAACTCACCGTGTCGTGTTTAGACACCAGCTGGTACCTGAACTCCCCAGGCTGACTCACCTCACTGCCAGGCTGCTCTTCTGCCACCTGCATGCACTCCCCTCTTTGGAACAGGGGACCCATTAGGGGTACACGCAGATGAAAAGGGGCATCCTGCTTCCTCCGCTCCCACCCAGAAAAAGCCAAGCAGAGAAATTCCTCGCTCAGATGAACGACGTGCGAACCAGGGAGTAGCCGTAACCAACTGGACGAGCAGCAGCTCGGCGGTGAGGGGCAGGAGCTGGAGGATCCACAGATGCTGGGATTGGTGTCCTGGGACATCACAGTGACACCTGCATTTTTGAGCACCAGGTACCTGCTGGGGGTGTCTGAAAACGAGGATATTACCTGTGAGTAACACATATGCTACCTGCTACAGCTCTAGTTGTATCACATGGGTGGGGCCGATCCCATCCCGTGAACCGCACCACACAGCACATACCTGCTTATGCCATGCACCCCCCCCAGTATGGGGCCTATGGTGCACATGCAAGCCACATGGCTACATGTACATGTGTGTGCACTTCTGCGTGTGGCATGAGAAGGACCCCAATGATACTACATTACAGTGTGTCCACATCAGTGTGTGTGTGTGTGTGTGATTATATATATATATATATATATATATATATTAAAAAGTGAATTTATGTTCCATTAAGAACATTAGTGTCATACTGAGTCAGACCAATGGTCCGTCAAACCCAGCATCCTGTCCTCTGACAGTGGCCAATCTTGATCGCATGGAAGAACCAACCATCACAACGGGTAATCCATTCCCAGTTGTTCACTCTCAGCAAGGAGTTCATCCCGTAAGCTACTTGGTTAATAGTCGTTAATGAACCTCTAAGAACTTATCCAGTCCTTTTTTAAACCCAGCTATACTACTGGTCCTGACAATGTCCTCTGGCAACAGATTCCACAGGTTAATTATGCGTTGAGTGAAAAAGTATTTCCTTTTATTTGTTTTAAATCTGCCGGCAGCTCGTTGCATGGAGTGTCTCCTAGTCCTAGTACTATTTGAGAGAGTAAATAACTGTTCCCTATCTACTCGTTGAACACCACGCAAGGTTTTATAAACCTCTATCATGTTACCTCTTAGTCTTCGCTTCTCTAAGCTGAAGAGACAGCTTGTCGAGTCTTTTTGTATGAAAGTCATTCCATTCCCTTTATCATTCTTGTTGCCCTTCTCTGTACCTTTTCTAGTTCCGCTATGTCTTTTTTGAGATGGGGCAACCAGAACTGCACACAGTATTCCAGGTTCAGTTGCACCATTGATTTGTATAGAGGCATTATGACAGCCTCAGTTTTATTCTTTATCAGTTTGCGAATAACTCTGAACATTGTGTACTTTGACTGCTGCTGCACATTGGGCTGAGGATTTCAGTGTATTGTCCACAATCATGTCCAGATCCCTTTCCTGAGTGGTAACTTTTAGCTTAGTACCCAGCATTGTGTACTCATAATTTGGGTTATTTTCCTCCTATGTGCATCACTTTGCACTTGTCCATGTTAAATCTCATCTGCCATTAAGATGCCCAGGCATCCAATCTTGTAAGATCCTGTTGCAGTTCTTCAGTCTGCTCGTGTTTTAACTACATTGAATAACTTGGTGTCCTCTGCAAATTTGATCACCTCACTCTTAACACCCTTTTCCAGATCATTAACAAATACATTAAATAGCACTGATCCCAATACAGATCCCTGGGGCACACCACTTTTTACATCTCTCCATTGTGAAAACTGACCATTCAATCCTACTCTTTGCTTCCTATCCTTTAACCAGTTACTAATCCATAGTACAACACCTGTCTCTTATACACATCTAGATGTGTATAAGAGACAGGAATAACTTGGTGTCCTCTGCAAATTTGATCACCTCACTCTTAATGCCCTTTTCCAGATCATTAATGATACATTAAATAGCACTGATCCCAATACAGATCCCTGGGGCACACCACTTTTTACATCTCTCCATTGTGAAAACTGACCATTCAATCCTACTCTTTGCTTCCTATCCTTTAACCAGTTACTAATCCATAGTACAACACTACCTCCTATTCCATGACTTTTTAATTTTCTCAAGAGTCTTTTATGTGGGACCTTATCAAATGCTTTCTGGAAATCCAGGTACACTATATCTACCGTGCCTCCCTTGTCGACATGCTTATTTTACACCCTCAAAGACTTCCAGTAGATTAGAGAGGCATGACTTTTGCTAAATCTGTGTGGACTCTTCCCCATTAAGCCATGTTTATCAACATACAGAGCAATTCTGTTCTTAATGATGGTTTCAACCATTTTGCCCAGCACAGACATCAAGCTTACTGGTCTGTAGTTTCCAGAATCACCTCTGGATCACTTTTTAAATATCGTGGTTACATTTGCCACCTTCCAGTCCTCAGGTACATTTTAGCTATGGTTACAAATTACTAACAGTAAGTCTGCAATTTCATATTTGAGTTCCTTCAGAACTCTGGGGTGAATACCAACTGGTCCTGGTGATTTGTTAGTATTTAGTTTGTCTGAAGGTGAAGTTGTGTTTTTTTTTTTAAATGTTCACCACAAGACCCAAGATAAGACTCTCAAACACTATAGAATTAATCACAGCAAACCACAAAATAAGCATCTATGACAGGTAAATCAATCTTCTGAAAACACAATGCTGCTTATACTTCCATTTAGACTTTGTTTCAACAAAGTATCTAATTTATATTATTTGCTCTTAATTTCAACAATTAAATTCCTTCAGTCCTTTCAGAATATAACTAGCTCTTCAAACCCTGTTCATGGTATGCATTTATTAGTGATTATTATTATTATTAGTAGCAAGCATTTATATAGCGCAAGCAATATACCCAACACTTTACAAAGTCATTGAATAGATATGGTCCCTGCCCTAGGGGTTACAATTGGAGAGACCGGGGCGGGGCGGGGGGGCGGGGAGAGACGAAGGAAGGGGAACAGAGGGAGAGATAAGGGGTGTAACATTCTCAAACATGCAAGGTCCCAGGTGCACGCACTTGGCTTGGTTACATCAAGAATGATGACTGACTGGTCCATGTGGTGAGGATATGAGTACACAGACCTCAGGTAACAGACTGTACTGGATGGAGGAGGGCATCAGCAGGAGTTAGGTGAGAAGAGCAAGAAGTCGGGGAGGGCAGAGCAGAAGAGGTGGGTCTTGAGGAGGGCTTTGAAGGTACGAAGGGAGGGAGTTCCAGGCATGGGGGGCAGTGACAAAGGTGTTTAGGGGAGCAGGGGAGGTGTGGGAGGGTGAGAGGGGACAGAGGAGGAGCGGAGTTCACGGACTGCAGTACGGAGGGAAATTAGCGCAGAGAGGTGTGGGAAGCAAGGTTGTGAAAAGCTTTATGGGTGAAGACTAGGAGCTTGTGCAGGATTCATTCAGGAAGGGGGAGCCAGTGAAGTGAGGAGGGGTTGCACATGGTTGAAGTGGGGGTGCGTGTGTGTGGATGACCCTGGCAGCAGAGTTTTGGATGGAGATAAGGGAAGAAAGGTGAGATCGGGTCAGGCCAGTGAGAAGAAGGTTACAGTAATTGAGCCGAGAGATGACCAGGGCATGAACAAGAGTTTTGGCAGAGGAGACAGAGAGAAGAAAGGGCAAATCTTAGCAATGTTATGGAGAGAGAAGCGACAGGATTTGGCAACAGAGTCAATGTAGGGTTTAAAAGAAAGGGGTACGTCAAAGATGATGCCTAAGCTATGGGCTTGGGGGACGAGAAGGATGGTGATCCCATTGATGAGGATTGACAGGGAAGAGGGAGAGGAAGGGGAAGATAAGGAGTTCAGTTTTAGCCATGTTGAGTTTGAGCTGACGTTGAGACATCGAGGTAGAGATGTCAGAGACAGAGCTAGTTAGGTCAGCTTGAATAGATGGGAGAGAGAGAGAGAGGGACTAGATAGATAGAGTTGACCTTCATCAGCGTAGAGGTGATATTGGAAGACATGGGAGGCAATGAGTTTGCCTAGGGACAGGGTATTGATAGAGAAGAGGAGAGGGCCAAAGACAGAGCCTTGGGGAACTCCAACTGAGAATGGAAGGGAGGAAGTGGAGTTGACAAGAGACACATTGAAGGAGTGGTCAGAGAGGTAGGAGGAGAACCAGTTGAGGATAGAGCCACGGAAGCCAAGGGAGTGAAGTGAGTGCAGCAAGAGTGAGTGGTCAAAAGTATTGAAGGCAACAGAGAGGTCAAGGAGGACAAGAATGGAGTAGAGATGATTAGATTTAGCCACAAGAAGATCATTGGTGATATTAGCGAGAGTAGTTTCAGATTGGAAGGGGTCAAGGGAAAAGTTGACAGAGGAAGTTGAGGCAGCGGGAGTAAACACATTCAAGAAGCTTGGAAGCAAAAGGAAGGAGTGTGACAGGATAGTAGCTAGAAGGGTCAGAGGGGTCAAGAGTGGATAGGAGAGACAGTGGCGTGCTTGAAGGCGGACAGGAAGGAGCCAGTAGAGAGGGAGAGGTAGTTGATGTGCAGGAGGGAAGGGGCAACAGTGGAAAGAATGAAGGTCAGGAGGCGGGAGGGGATGGGGTCAAGGGGGCAAATGGAAGGATTGGAGGAGGAGAGCAGGGAGGAGATTTCTTCAAGGGAGATGGGAGGGAAGGAGGGAGTAGTAAGAGGAGAGTGGGAAGCAATGTCGAGGTGGATCTCGTCTATCTTGGAGGTGAAGAAGGAAGCAAGATCCTGAGCAGAATGGGATGGAGGACAGGGGGGCTTGAGGAGGGAGTCAAAAAGGTGAAGAAGAGGTGGTGAGGGTCCTGAGAACAGGACTCTATGCTGGAGGCATAGTAATGCTGTCTAGTGAGGGAGAAAGCAGAACTAAGGGAGAAAAGACAGTCTGAAGTGAAGGAAGTCAGTATGAGAGTGGGATTTGCGCCAGAGGTTCAGCAGCACGGGTGCAGAAGCAGAGATATTTATTTATTTATTTAACAGATTTATATCCCGCCCCCTCCTGCAATGCAGCTCGGGGCGGCTAACACCACAATAAAATATTAAAATTCACTTAAAATACAAATATAAAAACATCATCTAAAACACATCACATAAAACAGGGCTAGAAAACACATGAATAAATGGGCAGGGGATTAAAAATCACACACACCCCACCCTCCCTCCCAAAGGCCTGGGCAAACAGCCAGGTCTTACAGTTCCGCCGAAATGTCAAAAGGCTTGGGGCCAGGCGAGCTTCCTCCGGAAGGGAGTTCCACAGCCGCGGCCCTACCACCGAGAATGCTCGCTCCATCGTGGCCCCCCGCTTAACACGGGGGACCTCCAGGAGGGCACCCCCGGCAGACCGCAGGAGCCGTTCCGGATGGCAGATACTGGGGGTGAGCCAAGGATGGGGGTTGTGGGAGTGGGCAGGGAAGGAGGAGAGGGGGGCAAGGGAGTCAAGGATGGAGGATTTTTATAGGCCCTTGCTAGGCGGAGTTTCAGCAGGGACGCTCAACTATTGAACCCTGCTTTGTCCTAAAACATCTGCCAAGTATAGGGCACGCAATGGGGTCTTTTTTTTGGCTTTCCTTGACCTTAGGGCGGCATTCGATTTGGTGGATCGGGCCGTTCATTGGAAAAAGCTGCAAGCCACGACAATTGGTAAGCGCCTGCTGGCCCTGATCCGTATGCTCCATGCCCACTCATCCCTTGTGGTCAAATTGGACCAGCAAGGCCATGTTACCCCGCCAGTTCCCACCTCTTTGGGGGTCAGGCAAGGCTGTGTCCTGGCCCCCGCCTTATTTAACTACTTTATCGATGAGGTGATTCCAGCCATGGCAGATCCCTCTTTTCACCCACCTAGGTTGGGTGTGTGCGCCGTCGGCTGCTTATGCTACGCCGACGACGTTGCTCTTTTATCACAGACTCGGGTGGGGCTCCAGTGACAGTTACAAGCTTTTGCAAATTTCTGTCAGGCGTATAATTTACGTATCAACTATTTGAAGTCTAAGATACTTGTTTTCTCCAACAAATCTAAACCTCAGGGCTGGTCCATTGAGAGTTTCCTGATTCAACAGGTTCAGGCATTCCGATATTTAGGTATTTTGTTTCACAAGTCTGGCTCTTGGCAGGAGCATGTTAATAGAGCTTTGAGAGCAGCCCAAGCTCCTGCCAAATCCATAAGTAGGCTTTTTGCTAAGCAGGGCAGGATGGCTGTTATACCAGCCCTCCAGGTCTACATTAGTAAGGTTAGGTCAAAATTGCTGTACGGAGCTGAACTATGGGCTCCTTTTTTCTCTAACGCAGTGGACAGAACCCAATCCAAATTTTTGCAAAATCTTCTGGGAGCTCCGCGAGGTACCCCCTTGGCGGCTATTTGGTCCGAGTTGGTCCACAGGTTGCCAAGGAAGTTGCCTTCAAATTTTGGATCAAAATACAATCAGAGCAGGGATCTGTTTTGTTAAGGGGTGTTTTGGAGGACACCTTTCTGAACAAATGGTCTTCAAAGCTTGATGGCCAACTGAGAGAAATGGGCATTTCTCCAGAAGATCTCCAACAAAGTTTTTGCCTCTCTCAGGAAAGAGATTATCTTACGGTCTGAGGATATGGGCCGACAGTTGGAGATCGGCCAGATTAGGATGTCACCTCAAATTTGAGATTTGATGCTTGTTCCCGAGATGGGAGCAGTAAGATAACCCGCAGCCTGCCCCATTTCTGGAAGGGCCAAGCAACTGCTGTGCTGCGCTCAATTTAATGCTTTCCCTTCCCGTGTTTATGAGGGTCGGATCCAGGGTATTTCCTATGCCGAACGACTTTGCCCATATGACGAGTTAACAGCTGAAACTATTGGTCACATAATTTTTCATTGCCATCTATACAATGAACCACATCAGAAGCTTTTGGCACCCATTATTGAAAAGTACCCAGAGCGTACCGACCATGCCCTTTTGGCTTTATTTCTTGATAGTAAGGACTCAGAGGTCATTAGGAGTGTTGCAACTTTCTTGCTGCAGGCTGTTCAGTTCAGGAATCTTTTTTTAAAATATATTCCCCTACCTTTGTCAGAAGTGAATGACTGACTGGTAGTGGATTCTTACTTAAATTTTACGTTTTGGTTTTTTTTGTACTAGGAGGCTTAAAGAAACTTTCTTGTATTCTTGCTGTAATAATAATAATGCTCTTTGTAGGCTATAACTGTTTGTAATAATTATGTTGTTGCAATGGTCTTGGACCACACAAATAAAGAATTTGAAGGATGGAGGAGAGAGAGAGGCATTGAAAGCAGAAATGTCAGAGGAGGAGGAGGAGGCAGCGGCAAAGTCCAGGGGGTTAATGGCCTGCAGGTCATGGAAGGTGCGTGGAGATGTTGAAGAGGAGGGGGGGACAGTGGGAGATATTGAAAGAGAGGCAAGGAAGTGGTCAGAGATGGAATGAGGATCGAAGGAGAGATCAGAGACAGCAGTTCCTAGAGAAGACGAGGTCAAGAGAATGGCCATTAGCATGGGTGGGGGAGTTGGTCCAAAGGTGGAGGTTGAAGGAGGAAGCTAGCAAGAGAAAGTGAGAGATGAGAGCTGGGAAGGGACATCAATGTGAATGTTGAAATCACCGAAAATGAGAGTGGGGATATCATCAGAGAAAGAAAGTGAGCCAGGACTCAAATTGAGAGAGAAAGGAAGAGGGAGAGCCAGGAAAGAGATAGATGACAGTGACACAGAGGCGGAGGGGGGAGTAGAGGCGCATAGTATGAGCCTCAAAGGAAGGGAAGGGGGGGAAGAAAGTGGTTGAAATTGACAGGAGTTAGTGAGGAGGAGGCCCATGCCACCACTCCGGCCTTCAGGGTGTGGCTGGTGAGAAAAAGGAGACCCCCCTGAAGGAGAGGGTAGCGGGAGTGACAGAGCCGGAGGGGGAGATTCAAGTTTCAGTAAGGGCAAGGAACTGGAGTGAGAGAGGAAGAGATCATGATTGTGTTGGTATATGCAACATCCATAAGTTAATGCCTACTGTATTGAGAACAGTAATTGACTATAGAGCCACCAGATGGCGCTGCGAAGTTTGTGTACATTGAAGGGAGATGGGGTTTTGCATTTGAATTCCTTTGTGTAACCACTCCTCCTTCCCTTCTCTCTCATTGTCTCAGTCTCCATTTTGTCTCCTCACTAGTTAGATGCAACTATGGATCTGTGCCGGAGAAAGCTTAAGTAAAGTTCTGTTTTAAACCTTCAGCTGCGTTTGTCCTTACTGATTGTGAATCAGTTATTACTCTGCAACAGGTTATGGGCCCAGACTTCTTCAGAACAGCCCAGAATAACCCTAAAGACTGGAAGTGAGCTGAAAGGAAAAGAGGTCCAAAGGAAGCTCCCATAGGAGGCCTACTAACTAAGTGAGCAGAAAACCAGAATCCCAATCTGAGGGGAGGGAAGCAAGCATGGCCAGCAGCTCTGAATTAAAGCTTTCAGACTGCAAGCTGAATAACACAAACTACCAGTTGTGGAAATTCAAAGTAGAAATGCTCCTATCCAAAGATGACCAGTGGGAGGTGATCACCACAGACAGACCTGCAGCAAACCTTGAGGTGTGGGACAAATTTAATAATTTGGTCATTATTAAAAAAAACCCACTCTGAATGCAATTGGTCCAAATACAGCAGTTGTATTCAAAAATTAAGACCCACCAAATAGTACTGTTATAGCATAGCCAATGTACTAGCCAAAGTGAATATTCAAAACAGCAAATGAAGTGTTACGTGCATACCACTTTATATCCACTTCACTAAAATAGATACAAGCATACCAAATTAGGTCACATTTAGTACTCACTTTGCATACTCACACCAACCCTACTAATAAGCTACAATAGAGTTACTCACTTGACGGAAGCTAAAGCACACCTTTTAAATCAGGAGGTGGGCCCTACTCATGGGCACATGATCCACCTAATCCAGGCATCCGTCTTCGGTGACCTAAAAGGCACTCCAGGTTGGGACCCCTGCCCACTGGCTCCCTGCTCTAGGACACCTCAGCAACACTCAAGAGTTTAGAAGCACTCCCTTTTAGAGAGCCTTCCACTCTGCACTAGTGTCACTCTTCTAGTCGGTCTGCTCTCTAGAAACACTCCCTGGTGTACCAGTCTTGACCCATACTTCTTCCCAGAGGTGATCTCAGAGAGGCTGGTCTTCATTCCCACACTGTCATCTACTGGAGACTAGTTAGTGATCTACCCGTAGACCACAGTCTATTGCCCTCATTTTAAATGTTTTGCTGAAACTCGTAACTACAGAGGGTCATGGCATCATTCCTTTTGACCACCTCCCTCAACACCCTAACACTCACCTCTAAAAGACGTTATGTGAATACACTTTAGTATCTTAACTCTTAACACCAGTTCTTCCTCTAGACTACAAAAGCATTCTAATGAATTTCACTGCAGGAAGCTTGCTACATAGAGAATTTTCTGCATCGACAGCTTTCAATGCAGACGCCATTTCTTCAGCCATAAGGAATTCAGGTCAAGGTTTTCTTCATGCTCTGGGGTATTTAAGTGCTTGGGGATTCTAGGGAATTCAGATTCCTCATGCCCTGGAATCTCTAAAGACTCAAAGCCTTAAGGGCACTTTTTTCCCCTGCCTAGAAATATTCCAACAAAAGAACACTTTAGGTCCCCAAATCTCTGTGCACTGAAATCTTTCGATGTGGTTAAGCAGGCAGCAATTAAAAGGGATTCTGGGAGGAAAAAGCTAAAACAAATGATGTAACTCTGAAAGATCCAGCTTTAACACAGTGAAATCTAATCAGCAATGAATACTTCTGTAAGGGGACTTTTATGGGAGCTGATGTCCTGAATAAGTCACTAGAAACAACATTTTTATAATCACTTCTTGTTCCTGATCTTTACGGTTCATATTTTTTGACCAAGTGTAGCAGCTGGATTCTTGTGTTTAATGTAAAACAGGAAGTACCTTGTGCCATGCCCTTTAGGTCTTACACCAGGTCTCTCCAAACCATGATATAGCAAGACTGTGGCAGGCCTGGGCTCATGTCCCAATTATAGGGGTTCCCAATGCCTCCCCCCCACAAAGGTGGTGGCATTGCCCTGGGTCCCAATGAGACCTCTCCCCCTGGAGCAGCACTAGGAAAGAAGCTTTAAGAGTTGGCTGAAGCAGCTCCACCCCTACCCACTCCGACAACTCCCTTCTTGGTGGGACGTTTTGTATGCGGCCTGAGCTCTGCTAGGAAATTTTCAGAGCAGGTGGGGCCAATTGTTGGCCCCGCTCCCGCCCCTGCCCACTCAAAGTTTGCTTGTGGTGCTCAGGCTACATGCAAATGCCTTCCCTAGAGTCTAGACCCCAGGCTCAAATGAGCCTCCTTGCTCCCTGGTAGCTACATTCCCGTCTTCAAATTATCGGTTGCTACCTCAAGTGGGGTCTTGCCATCTGTAGAGAGGGTCCTGATCTTCTCCACCTTGCATGTATTTGTTGTCTAGGGTCATGGAATTATATTGAAGTTGTGGAAGGGGGTGGGGTGTCTCAGACTACAAACTGCAGCAAATGCTATTTGTAGGAAACAGGTCATTCACCTTCATTTGCATGATACAGAAACCTACCAGCTTCTTCGCTGTTTTCACCATTTGTTATTTTTCATGAGTTGGACAAAGCTTATTCAGGGCTGATCCCAAACCCTCTGTGGAGATGAAGAATTACCAGGTAAGTGCCAGGGAAGTGCTGTAACAGTCATAAAAGTCCCCCAAAGTGACAAAATTGATGGGAAATGACAAGAATAAATAAATAAATCACAGTCCCGAATGTTAACAATGGTGGAAGGACCAAAAAATAAAAAATAAAAATCACTGATGAACACTCACAAGAGCTCTGAGGAGGTCAGTATTTCCCCTGCAGGTCAGGAACACTTGTTCTTGGCTCAGCCCTAGCCAGAAGCTGGGGAACCACTGCCTTACATTTACGCTGCAGACGTCATGGCCTCTGTGGATTACGGCTGCAATCACAAAAGCACTTACTCATGAGTAGTTGTGCTGAAGGCAAAGGGTCCAGTCTTGAAGAGTGGGGTTCAGACTGTAGCTGGGTTATAAAAACCAAAAAACACTTTACACACCCTTCCCCCAGAGTTTGAGATGCAAACGGCAGTTTCCCTCCTTAATTTTGCCCCCACTTGGGCCCTGGAACAGGCTCGTTTCAGCTCACCATGAGCGAGGGGGACTGAAACTAAGGAGACGGTCCTGCCAACCCCCATGCCACTCTGCACGCGGTTGATGACTCCATTCCCCCAACTGACAGAAAATTTCAGATGCCATCACCGTTTGACCCCAATGCCAAGCAAGTTTCGATGCCTTAAACCGGGAACAAAATGGCAAGCCAGTGGCAGCTGCAGCACTGGGCTCCATTGGCTCAGGTTTAGTGGAGAGAACTGCCCCCCATGCCATTTTGTCTTTAGTTACTTCGCTAACTTCAACCTAAGGTTGCTTTTTGACCTTATGAGCAAGGTGACTGGAAGTGGATACACCTGGATGGTGCCTGTACCTAGGGCTGGCCTTACAGCAGGCAGGAAACTGCCACCACTCTTGAGGAGCCCCAAGTATGCCAGGCCCCTCTGAAGTGGTAGGTGACAGCTGTAGGGGTCTCAGGAGAGGCTGTGGTAGCTGATGTGCTTCTAGGTGTGCAGGGTCTGGGGTAGCTACCCTGCCTACCTTGTTCCCATCACCAATTGCCTCACAAATCTGTCTGCAGGTAGTAATTAGGTCATCTGACCACACATTAAAAAGGGCACTGCTAGCTGGGGCACGAGTCTCGTAACACAGGAAGGCTCTGCAAAGCTCTCTCAATCAATTAAAGCCGTTATCTAACTGATATTGTTTAATTATTAACATCCTACTGCAGTTTTGGGGAAGCTATGGGCTGCAGTATTTTCAGAAATTGTTTTATAGACAATTAAACTTTATAGAAAGGGCATTGGTGTTATCTAGAATGTCTGCTCAGTTACACATCAAGGAATGGTCTGATCTTTGGTGATATTTCTTTAGTTGCATTGCTAAGATGTGGGACCTGGGCTGCTTTTAGATGAGCGGGCCAATCTAGCATATTGCAAAAATCCACTTTTAGGGAAGTCACATGGGGGGAGGCGCATTTACATGCACCGGAAGTCGCCGGGCACCACTGAAAACAGTGGGGCCTGACTCGCACATTATTTTGACTCGATATCGGGGTTTGACAAATCTGGGTTTTAAAAGTAACTCGAGTCTCACCAGGCACCGCTGTTTCCAATGGTGGCCGGCAGCTTCCAGTGCATGTAAATGCTCCCTGCATGACTTTTGTAAAAGCAGATTTTTCAATCCACTAGATTGGCCCCCTCATTTAAAAGTAGCCATGGTTAGATGGCATACCAGCATGTTTTTAATGTATTCTAAAAAGCTTGGGAAAGATTAGTAAAAAAAAAAAAAAAGCTAGCTAGCCAACATTAGCACTATTTTCCTCTAACTTCGGCTGGTGGCTTGACCTTTGTGAAAGGTAGCTCTTAAACCCCGAAGCATTTCTGAACACAGTTCTGTATAACATGCAATAGATTTTGCCATGTAACCATTCACTAGCTATTTTATTCATTTCCCTTGTCCTCTGGTGTCTTTGTTTTATACATGATAAAGTTTTAATATACCTTAACATGGTCCACATATTTCTTCTAAATGACTCTGATGTACACCTTAGCGTCTCAGTACAAATTTATTATTAAACAAATAGGGATCTGGTACCATGTTGTCAGAATTACTCTTTCCTTGCTTAATATATCAAGCCACTGTACAGCATGAAACAAGACAGGCAGGGCAATCCACCAGACAATGGGAGTTTCACCATTGACTTCAATGAGTCGATGATTGTACCCTGACTAATGTAGGCAGCTGTGGCAAGACTACAGCAGAAGCAGAGTGTCAGGGACTGGCTTGGGGTCAGGGCACTTAGCCCCCTGATGAATACTGGGTGCTTCTGCTGGGAGTTTTCTCAGGGCTGTTAGGCTCTGCGGTCAGAAGCTAGTCGGTCAGTCCCGCTCAGCAGCAGATTTGGAGACAATCCAGGGGCATAGTCAGTGTCCAGTTGAGTTCCAAGAGGTCCAATGCCAGAGTCAAAGTCAATGGATCAGCCACGTAGGAGGCAGAAGGCCAAAGCAAGGTCAGTTCCATATAGTCAGGTCAGGGACCAGGGCACAAGGATGCAACAGGTCTGGAGCTGAAGCCAGTGAGCCCTTCCATTTCCTGTCATGCTCCATAGGTCAGCCAGTGAGAGATAGGGACATGTTGCTTGGCAAGCCCCTAATGCCCCGGGGAAACAGCTATTGGAGTGGTGCTGCTGTGGTGTCACTGGGACTGCAACATTGTCACCTTGGCAAGGGTTTGAGCCCAGTGGGACCTCACATAGGGATGAATATAGGATGGGTGAGGGGTGCAGTCTAAAACAGTTACATAGCTACTGTGCCAGTGCATAACAGCCACTGGCCCCGCCCAGCTGGCTCCACCAAAGTTGGTCCACAACTCTCTGCCCATCTCAGGAAGAGGTCTCCCGAGGATAAACCCAATCCAAGCCAATTTTCTGATCAAATCACTCCCAAGCCAGCCCTCACCCTGCTCTCTAGCCACCTGCTTCTTATCACAGCTTACTCCTCCCCAAAACACACCCCAAATCTTCCATAACCTAACTGACAGCACATCAACACGTGGGCGCGTGCATTAGCCCACACAGCGGGCTCCACATTCTCTAAACTAATGCGGTGGGCGAGTGTTTGCTGGGGGTGGCCATGTGTTCGTTGATTCTGACCCCTTCGTAGAGGACCATGTAAACACCCACCCTTGGAGGGTTATTGCATCATTTAGGTGTTAAAGCACAAGCAGGGGAGGAGCTAGCCAGCATCATAGTCATAGCAGAGTTGGCAGAGAAGTGGTGCCTATACTGCTATTCCAGCTGAGTTGCACATAGGCAGCAGCTGCAATACAAACTCAAAAGTTCCACAGCAGAGCCCAGGATACACATGCCAGCACACTTACAACCCTGAAGGACTGGGACTTCCCATAGCCGTGAGGACCTATGCCGCAATATAGTCCACATAAACATCCATTGTGATCCCCATCACCACCCAGAGGCACCCTTGCGCACATTCTACAGTTGTGCCAGGTCTGAAAGGCTAAGGCACGTAGAGGCATGTTCTCTTTGACGGCCCTGCCGCATAGCTTTGGAGCTCCCTCCCCCCCACCTCAAGAGGTTCACCAAAGCCTGAACGGTTTCCTAACACGATGTCAGACCTATTTATTTGGCCAGCTGGGATAGATTTGGGATGCTGCTTTAAAAATAAATAAAATAAAAAATTGCTACAATTTGGTTTTCAAACTGGTTCTCATGTATGGTTGTTAGGTCCGCTTTATCTGCTTTGAGGGTGGTGGTGAGGAGCTATAAATTGAGAAATAAATGGTTTTTCTGGCCCTAGGTTGAGGGGCTGAAAGGCAAATGAATTATGTAATATAAAACCAAAGACAAATTCTCCAATAAACCACAATGTACAATTTCATTAAAGTCACTAGACTAATGCCTTCAATAGCAGCAATTATTTATACAATCCCTCTAGCACATAAGCCCAATTTCATAAAGAGCCTTTAACTTTCTAGCACAGATTTCTCAGTTGTTGTGAACTGAAAACAGCTGCTCTCCAGAGCTCCACATTTCCACAAAACTCGTTACAAGTCTAGGATATTAATCCATTCATTTATAAAGCAATTCCTTATGCAAGACGACCATAGCAACTGCATTCTATACCAAATTATGTTTTCACCAACTTGAGTGACAAAACTACATTTGAATTCTGTGACCATTGGTTTTGGTACCGCAGAAGGTCTTCACTTTTGTGATCACAAGAGTAGGTTGTTGTCATGACACAATCTGTACATTAGCAATACCAAACGTTAGGCATACTTTCCACATCTATAGTGCCATTCATCTTGAATGACTGGAGAAAAAAAACCCTTATCACTTTGGTCATATGAAGGGCCTATAGAGTGGGCTAAGCAATAATGGCACCTAGATACCAGAATCAATAATGCAATAGTATTGTACATGGATTGAAAAAAGTGGTGCATAGGGAGTTTAAGGCTTCAACTCAAAAAAGGTTCACATTAATTTCAGGTGGCCAGCTTGAATTATTGAGGGCTTGATTTTCAGAGGTTCTGACAGCCCACAATTTTAATTAAATTGTTACAGGGGTTCAGCACCTTTGGAAGTCAGATAACAGGTATGTCAAGTTAGATACAAAACAAGCAGTTCCATGCAGCAAGCACAAAATTAGTAACACTTGGATACCCAGGGCGTGGACGTAGAATGGAATGATATCTGACTGCATGGTGGTTACTCGATAGCAACGGATACTCAAGTAGTATTTGGTTTGTACCTGGAGAATTTTTTTAAAAAGAAGCTTTCGGGTGCTTTCAAAAGGGGAGGGAGGAAGAGAGATGAACATCTGTGGGGAGTATGTTCTACATTGAGCTAAGGCCCGAGTGTCTGTCAACTTGAGGTGTGACAGCAGGATCCCTTGACAGCAGATCATGTCTGAACACAGAGTCAGCAGGGTGCAGTTCCAAGAGCAGGCCTCCAATCTAACCAGGACCTATATCATTTTGGACTCTAAAGTTTCGGATACTACGGCCACTCAATGGGTGCTTTTAGATGGATGTGGAGACAGCTGCTCCGGAGCGTCTCTGGGGGTGCACTCCCACACCTGGCCATTTCCAGCCCCGCCTGGGTCAGGGTCAGATGGACCCAGTGGGTTTCCTGGTCCACAGTCCACTTGCATGGTGCCTCAACTGCACCTTAGAGTTCTGGGGCGATCACCCAGTGCTGTAGACTGGCACCTTCAACTCTATGGCATTGCCTGGGGCACTGGCTGACTGAAAGTGGAGTTGCAGCATGGGCCCACCAACCCTGGGTTTGGCTGGCCTGCTCAGCCAGTGGCACTTTGGGATGTTCAAGTGCCACCAGCGGGGCTGTCACAGAGGTGGTGTAGTCCGCTCCACCTGCAATTCTGGCAGGACCACCTTTAGATGGATGGGCTACTTGAGGGTGAAGCCAGCCCCAGGGAAGCAGCCTGTCTAAAAGCAACCAATGAGTCAAACATTTGACTCAGGAGTTGAGCCAAAATAAAGCCGTTAGTCCATGCTATTTCTATGAACCTATGATCTTTCAGTAGAAAAATGCATTTAATACAAAAATAAGCTTATTTTCAGTGGACGGTTTAAAATGGACCAATTGCTACTTCAGCTGTTGGGATGTTCCAAATTTTGTTCCAAAAGCAGCAAACACATGGCATGACATCATTAGTTTTAATTCAAATATCTTGCTGGGGCAGGGGGTAAGTGTGACTGGCGGGGGTTCTGGGTTGGGAGTAAAATCTGTTGCAGGGTTTGCTTGTTTAGTCATGTAGTCTTACAGGGACTGGTTTACTCTACAAGTTGGCACAGAAGCACTCCTAGCCGCTCTACTTACTGCTGAATATTCATCACCGCCACATTGCTCAAACCAACTCTTTATTTTGAATTAAATGGTATCTGGAATTTAACTAAATTTGTGTTCAACAAATTTATAGCCGATTGTAAACAGTTTTACTCCTACATCTTTTCTGTAACTCACATTTCATCAGTGCATATATTATTTCTCACTCCACGGACTTCCACATATTTTTCAGGTATACCAATTCAAAAACCTGATTGTATTGCAACATCTAATAACCTTCACTTTTAAATTCATAGTTAAGTCAAGTTAGTAAAAATTAGCCATTTCACTACTGTACAATGTACAAGTATTACGATTATAATACATAGTTTTCAACTACATCAATGTTACTTGTATCATTTCATTAACTGTCTATCAATATCTTCTCATCATAATTCTCATTCTTCCTTAAATACCACCAAGTTTATAACAAATACCCACCACTTCATCTCTACTAAAAAATTCATTTTCATTCAAATGCCTTGAGTTAATTACATTATAACATTCAATTTGTAAATTTTGAAAGCAAATATACAATTTCTACAGAACAAACAACAAGGCATTTGAATGAAAGGGAATTTATTAGTAGAGATGTTGAAGTGGGGGGTAATTTTTGTTGTTGGTATAATCTTGATGGTATTTAAGGAAGAATAAGTTATATTTTGAGAAGATATTGACAGTTAATGTAATGTATGTGAGAGCAATATTGATGTAATTGAAAATTATGTATTCTAATCCTAAGATAATGGTTAATTTTCACTAATTTGCCTTAACTATGAATTTAAAAGCAAAGGATTTTTAGATGTTGGATAAATGATCCTAGTCAAATTACAAGGAAAACTATTGAGAAGCATTCTTCTGTTGGTATGGTGCAGTATTTTGAGAGTACAGTACTGCAAGAACACAATGTATTTGGATGCCTACTTACTGGAACAACATGCTCTGGTTCCAAGGATATGTTGAATTGGTCATTGTGCAAAAATCTGCCCTTTTCAAAATTATTCCCTCCTCCCTTGTTGAGCAAGCACACATTTAGGTGAAGTGTTCTTTTCCCCCTGCAAAATATAGCTGCCTCTTTACCGCCCCCTACTTTCCAAATCTCAGCATATCTTGCAGTTCAAGGAGAAAGTGAAGCAAAGATACTATAGAGCTTAAAGTTCAACAACTGTTGCTTTTCAGCAGATTCTAACATTTCCTGCACGACTTAAAGTAATAATGAGCTCCTCAGCACAGAAGACAAGGTGGCAGAAAATTACGGGCAGATGGTTTCATAATATCTATATGCTCTGTAAGATAAATAAAAAAGATTCATTTATTAATATTTTATTTATCACAACTTATAAATAGTAAATAAAAGCAACAAATCCAGTGGACAGAGTGGGTGTAATAAGGCAAAGCTACCTTGCTGTATCTCAGCAAGAGAATACGCAGCAAAAGTGATTTTTTAAGTAGCAAAAAACTTACTTAAAAATGCCATCTAATTTCAGGATATGCATAAAGCATGTCACATCAAGGAGTCACATAGCAGCATTTCTTTAGAGGAAGAGGAGTGTGTGCACACGCGCATGTGTGTGAACACAGAGCTGGATGTATCTATCCAGTTCCTCTTCACATAGACCCTTAAATCTACAAATCACAGGAGCAGGTGATTGTAATTGGGAGAGGTGCAGTGACAGTTCTGCATTAATGCCCAAGTTTGCTGGTGTGTCAGCTATATTTTAAAGTCATATTTTCACTGACTTATCAGCTTGAGAGCATGAAAACCAGTAATAAACCAGTTTAAGTTAAGGAGACAGTATGTTAGTTTGGGGGATTCTGCTAGTCTTGTGTGTGGAAATCAACTGCCCTACAATGCTCAGCATATTGGAAAGTCAGGCCACTTATTGGGGAGTCCGATTACAGGCAACTACATTTTAAAATGATGTCCTGAACACTTGCTACTGTGCAGAGGACACTATGGCCGTTGTTAGACGATCGCGGCCAAGCTGGTTTTGAAAAAATGTCAGGAGCCAGGATCAGACGATACACTCCCGGCAATCACGTGCCCGGAAGGGGGACGCGCATGCTTTTCCGGCCACAATTTGACCGGGTTGAAAAATCGACCCGTGATAGTCTAAAAACGGCCTAGGTTTAGGCAGAGGCACAAAAAGGGGGAAAAACACACCAGGATCCTTCTCTGCTCTTGTGATCAAGGCAGCCATATATTGTTGCAGCCAGGGGAATCAAACCTAGCACTGGAAAGGACCTCAAGGGTCTCCTAGTCCAGCCCTCAGTAGGAGTCCCCATATGCAAGACACCCCAACATTTTCATTCACCAGTTGAGAAATAGATCTTACAATTATATCTGCTACAAGGAAAGCAGGACTGACTAGGACACATCAATGCCTGAATGGCACGGTATAATTTTTAAAAATACGTTAAATCTGTATGGAACAAACGAGGCCATAGCCCTGTATGTCAATATGAAAAAAGCAAAGCCATACCACAGTGAAAGGGTTCATATGCCTCCTCCCTCCCCCACCAAAAGACTATGAGTAGAGATCCACAATTGCACAGAGTGGGGACTGGAGAATTCTGCTCTCTTCAGATTCCAATGGATGGGGTCATGGGAAATTCAGCCTAAAGCCTGGTCTTTCCCGAGATATGGACACGGGCTACAATCTTGCTCAGTGTCAACCTAGAAGGATGGAAGATGTTGATCACATCATCAAAAGGGTACCAAGTCCAACAAACTTTGGCAACAGACAGACATACATCACGGAACTATGCAACTACAACCTCCCATGATTTAATCTTTCACAAGACAGACACAATCCATCACTAACGTCAAAGGGAACAGAGCCATTGACTTCAACGCAATGGATGGATGCTAATCCCTCAATTGTAGTTCTGAGACACAACTCAGACATAAAAAGTGAACCTTCCCCATCACTATTGAAAACATTCATGACAACAAGAGATAGCTGTGTCAAAATTCTATGTTTTACTTGAATCTGCAAGCCTTGAAATAAAGGACATTACAAGTTGAAAACATTTGGATAGTGGTCAAAGGATCATTGATAATAGTCAGATACCTGATCAGCTCTAACATACTGCCATAATCCCAGCTACATTAAAAAATTCTGAGTGGGGGAGAAGGGAATGAGTGGAAATCCAAGTGTGCGCCATATGTAGGACAATAGCACTATGGCAAATATTCTCAGTTATTCCCTATGGAGTTAAACGACAAATTCAGACAAAAAGTAAAGATTCAGAGTGGTAATTACGAGAGTCTCCGACCATCAGATGCTATTGTTTTCTCACTTTAGGGTGTTTGCAAATTGTGTCTGGGTAGATTTTTGGCAGCTCAGACCCACCACTAAATTATTCTGTCCTTTTCAAATTGTTCTCTGCTAAAGAGCTCAGCCTCTTTTAGTCAGTTTCTGAAAACAACTTCCATAGTCCATGCTGTTTTTTTGCCCTAACTCAGAGTTACACTTTGTCTCCAGCTTTAAATTTAAAACACTGTACTGTGATGTACTTCCACTTCATACTTATCGGCATGGTACCTACTTATTGTATGTTCATGTGCCTTTCTGGATTGCAAAATAAAAATAAAAGAAGGTCTGAGGAACTCACAAAACAAAACACTTCCATGGCTGCATTTCTCATGTCCTCACACCTCAGCCCTTTCCCCTAAGTAGGCCCTAAAGAACCTTCTGGTTACCATATTTACCTCCATGGTAATAGAAACACACATGGCTTTAGGGGAGTCTGGAATCCATTATGCTTCTGTTGATAATACATCAACAGAATGTGGAAAACAAGATGGCTTTATGTACAGCTGCTGCAAGACTGAGCATGAGAAGACATCTTTGGCTACTGCTTATGGTTGCTAGCGCTGGCCCATGTATGAGCACAACAGAATATAAACGTATACAATACACTTTTTTGGGTGAAGTTCTGTTGGCGATTGTGTGAAAGCTTTCAGACTTCAACAAGCTCTTCAAGCAGGTAAGTGTCTTGCAAGAACAGGGCAGCCAACTCAGTAGTTCCCATGCCTTAATTTTTCTAATAACTGGCTGACTATGCAGGATATGGAGAAGAAAGACGGAGGAAGAAGGTGCCAGGATTTGTTGAAGCATGGGTAACATTTCAACATTCACTGGCTCCCACACAAAAAGCAGGGAGTTCTGAAGAACTCCCACTCCAAATTGTCAAAATTGAAAAGCCAATACTTCCAAAGAACAAACTGAAGGGTTGAAAACTCAGGCATCAAGCTTCACCAACCCCATGCAGACGAACTGATTTTGCACCAACTCGCCACTCAGTGCCGAGTCCAGAAGTTCCCCAAACGGCGCATTGGGAACTCAGGTTGGAGGGTGTCACTGTCTGCAGACAGGGTCACAAGCTAAGTCAATATTTGATATGGTTTTCGTGGTTATTTGAGTTCAAGGGATTATAATAAGCCTTGAAACAGGGTCACAGGTTAAAAAACAAACCAACTTGGGAGCCACTGCTTTAGCAATAGGTTTTAATTTTATTTTATTTTTTTGTTTCTGTGCTGCCCTTTTCCTGAAGGACTGAGGGCAGGTTATAGTATATTCAAAACTCCAAACTGATTACACTATAAAAGTCCCCATAAAATTCCCACCCACCACAAGCCATTTCACCCACTCCAACTCCATTTTAGCCCCGACCCACCCTTTCCCCCATGCCTGTACCCCCTCCCTCTTCTCATGGGGGCATTCCGAATAAACCCATACTTTCTCTTCTCACAGGGGAATCTCAACATTCACATTCCCCCGCAAACTCACCATCCCACACACACCATCCTCCCACCCACCTCAGCCTTAAGATTCAGAAACCACCATTTCAACAACAAAAAGTAGGAAGATGTGAAGGGTGGTCTCAGTCTGGAACAGGTTGGGAGTTGCATGTAAACCAAGCTGAATCTGGCCTCCTATGCTGCTGAATGGCTGCCTAATAGAACAGCACCCTTATTTCATGCAGTCCCATTTCAAGAGCAGTCTCATGTCATCAGTTAGCAAACTGTGCATCATTCTACATTAGTTCCTTGTTATTTTCTGAAGCCAATTTCAGCACAAGGCACTGAGGCAGGTGGCTGTAAAGCCTTATATGGTGTAAGATGGGCTGAATGCATCATGTCCCCGAATATATCCACGCGTCTCAAATTACATATCATTTCCCTTCATTTACTCTTTGGAGCATCAAACAAAACCATTGAAGCAATAAAAAACAAATTTAAAGTGAGAAAAGTCTATCTAGCAGCAATGGAAGGCCCTCTGTCCTAGCTACTGGTACTGGGAAATAAGAGACAGACAATACTCTGCAAAGATTCCCAAGTGGAAATGCAGAGCACTGCTCACTGGCTTTAAACTGGGCTGTAGTCATTATTCAAAAGCAAGTTAAGACAATTTTCTCAGGGTCACATTTCCAAATCCAGATTCAAAATCTGCAAACTTTGATAATGAGGTCCAGAAGGGAGTTAGTATTTTTGTTAGTTCAGATTAATTAATTTGACATCCAGTACTGAATTTGATATTTATTGTTTTGTTGATACACTATTAAGTATTCTGCTTGATACTTGCTTGGGTGTTGCTATATGATGCAAAGTATCAGATGTTTGAAGTAAGGTCCACCAAGAGGGTGTCTGTTAAAAAAATAAAAATAAATAAATAAAATAAAATGGAGGGCTTCAAATTACCCATGTGACTGCCCAAGGGTCACCTGCAAAAGGTATGTTAATTGGCCAGGTAAGTGAATTTAACAGCCCAGCTGAAGTTAATTGAACTTGTGAATATTGAGTATCACACTCAAAATTTCATTATGAATCAAGAGTGACTGAACTTAAAGCCAAAATTCAAGTTAGGTTAAATCAACCTTAAAGATTAGCTAAAAACAAACCTTCAAGTTCAATGCATGAAATGCAAAAGCACAAGTCAGTTGTACTTCAAACTAACATTTTCTTCTGATCTGTAGCATCTCAGCCTATGGAGTATTATCTCCAGTTACACTTAACACCAGGGATACGCCAACTAAAGAAAACACCATCATTGTCTAACCATTGCTGTGGAGTTGCAACTAAGAGCTTAATGTAAAAAGAAGGAAATCCGGCCACAATCTCTCTCAAGCCACAGTGGACCCCAACTGTGCTTAGACATCAACTCCACCACAGGATTATGCCGATGCAAAAGTCTACTGCATGTTCTGGTTTGGAATCACTGGGATTATAGCGTCCCTCCATAGATTGCAGGGGGGGGGGCAGAGGGGGAGACACGGCTTTCCCCCTTCAAACCTATTTGTGCCGTTTGGCTCTATATGCAGGAGTCAAAGCTCTAGGGGAGCATTCACAATGAAATCATTATGCCACAGGATCATTCTTTTCTGGTGTGAACGTTTTACTCATTGTTTATAAGAGGTTTCTCCTGCAAAAGCCACTAGATAGCACATGATCCTTTTCCCCAAGAAGTGCATTACCTAAGTTAAATAAATGAGTCTCTAAACACATCATATATTGGAATACCAAGTGGTCTAAATATATGTTAAGACTACTGTTATTTTAATGTGCTTTGGAAGAAAATTGGCCTAGTTATTTTTTTTTTTTTTTTTTTTTTTTTTAAAAGATAGAAGTTTAATCTATCCCACACAACAGTCGTCATCGGGAACCAAAATATACTTACCTACAAATTAAAAATATAAGAATCAAATCAATAAGCTCTTTCATCTGGTGGGAGATCACAGTGGCATGAATTACACTTCAGCTATTTTCTAATGGGTGTGTGAAGGGATGGGTGGGCGGCATGGTGGTATTCCCATGGACCCCCCACCCATCTTCACACATGGAGCATCGGACATTGGCACCTGTGACTCTGTGCGTCAGTGGAGCGTGCACCCCCCCCACATTAGCATGGGTGCCCACCAGTGCCCTCCGCACCTGCTGTGGTGTTTGTATGGGCACCCACTACCCACACACGTGTGCAAGGGGGCGGCAACCATGTGAAAATGGCCTAAGGCACGGTAGCCATTTGGCTACAAAATTCTCTATCATCCTGGAAATGTAAAGCCAATTTCTCCATTGTAAAATAGAACCAAATTCTATTCAACCATTCCCCTTTGGTTAACACACTGGAGCCTTTCCAGGGTTGAGCTAGGATTTTTATTGCTGCTTTAAAAAAAAAAAAAAAAAAAAAAAAAAAAACCCACAAGAAACACCGAATAGGAGCCTACATGACACTGCAGTGCTGGCGCATCTGGAAACAGACCCAGCAATGCTATTTCAGGCCTATAAGGTATTATGGATTCAGTCATTGTCTCCATATAGTCCCACATTATTCTCCACAAGAGTTGTACAATGAAACAACTCCCACCAGCAATGAGAATATGTCCCTACCTCACCACAGTTGCTCCAACACAGGTCATTACCCTCTTTTTGTTGAAAAATTGGGATGGGTCATATCTAACACTCCTTGATTTCCATTAAGGAAGCCCACGTATGCATAGCATTTTTTGTTCTTGATTCAAGTGAATATTTAAACTAAGATCTTTCCTACATTTATCCATATAGTTAAACCTTTTCGGGTACCATATATTCTTAAACTCCTTATAAATTCTAGCTAATCTACCCTTACTGGGTGCTCTTTCAAAGATAACCTTTTCTAACAAATGGGGTTCTCTCCAATATTGTTCAACTCATTCGGGTTTTGTAAAAGCATTCTTGAGTTGTAAAAATTAAAATCTATTGGGCATTGTAATTTAATTGCCAGTTCCTCAAGTGTAACAAATTTATCTTTAATAAATAGATCTTCAGCTTTTATTAAACCTTTTTGTTTCATTGCTTCCCTCAAAACTCTGGCCAGATAATTCTTTTGAAAAGATTCCATAGGTGATTATTAGGGATGTGCGAACGCAGTTCAGACGTTCGGCCTGAATTCAGCCAGTTCGGATGGCCAAACCGAATGGCCGAACCAAACGTCAGAAGCCCCGCACAGTGTGGCTGTGTTTGGATGAGTTCAGCGGCATTCGGGCGGAAAAAGCCTGTCTGGCAGGCTCGGGGGGGGCGGTTTAGGCAGCTGAGCAGACTTCCTGGCTCCAGGGGTGGAGAGAGGCTTGGACTAGCAGCTAGCCTGTCCAACCACCATCCCTCTTTTCCTCAGACCACTGGTTTGGCAGTCTGCAATTGGCCATGGGCTAGGCTGCATGGAGCCAGTGGGGCTTGTGATAAGGTAGGAGCAGCAAGTAACAAAAGTCATTGCCCCCGACTTCCATATCGTTCTGAGCTAGTCACTGATCCCATCAGCAGGCGTTTTCAGAACTCTCCCTCCCCCAGCAGTTTGTGTTCCTCCCAATCCATTGCCATCCTCCTATTTCACTCATTTCCCCACATTTACCTCCATAGTTTTATTTATTTAGATTAGATAAATGTAGGTGTTATTTTTATTTTTTACCCCTCCCTGTGTTGTTTCTCCCTCCCTTCCATTGAATCCTTCCATCTACACTGTATATATTCCATCCCTGATTCCCTTCCCCTGTTTTTGGATTTATTTAGAGTAGCATTAGATTGATTTAGGTTTCATTTCAGTTTTGTGCCCCTCCCTGTGTTTGTTGTGAGCTGTCTGTCCACCCCCCATGCCTGTGTGTATATATAGTTAGTTGTAGGATTTAGCTTAGTTATAGAGAGAGATAGTGTGCACTGAATCAGTTTTAATATAGTGTATTTATAGGACTAGGCCTTTGTAGATATTCCATTTAGTTCCATTGGTTTTAGAATAGTTAATAGCAGTTAGAGTTAGTGTAGTAGATATAATATTCTAATTCTGAATAAATAAAATATATAAGATCTTCCTCCACATAATTTGGAAAGGAAAAATGGAGAAGGGAAGCAGGAGAAGCTGGTATGCTGCCTGTAAGGCAGGCGATAGGGCACGTGGCAGAGGCCGTGCCAGCAGAGTGGCAGGCATCAGCAGCAGCCAGTCAGGCTGCTGGAAGTCAGGCTTCAGAGGCACTAGGGGTGTGGCTCGGCAGCGCCTCCTGCCAGCTTCATCCACTGCCACGCAGGGCACTGAAAGGCCTGCAGTCCAGGAGGCTGCGGCTGTCTCTGCTGTGGCTGCAGGTGCAGGTGCTTTGGGGTTGGATGTTCCTCCAGGCCCACAAATGTCCCTGACCCCCATTATTGAGGTGATCCCCAGCAGTCCAGGGCTGGTGGATCCCACACCGGCTGCTAGAAGCAGAGCCCGATCCCCAGGCAATGGCAGCAGGAAGAAGAGCAGCAGTAGCAACTGCTATAGGGGGCACACAGAGTGGCAGCAGCATGGGCAGTCTGCTCATGCCTCAGGGTACCAGTACTCCCCTTCGCGGGACCTATCTCAGATTGGGTACAGCAAGGCAGACACTAGTCCTGTGGAAGAGATGTCTGGTGCTGACTGTCCTTCCGAGAGCTGTGTCACCACCATGTTCTGCTCCTCCTAGCAGCGCATCACCTGGTGCGGGGCAGAAGAGGGCAAAATATCCTCCATCTGGGTGCATTTTAAGTTGGCTCAGGCGGATGATCCAAGGGAGGTGCAGTGTACTTTGTGCCAGAAGGTGGTGAAGCGTGGGCAGGTGCTCACCAACCTTGACACAACTGCCATGGTGAGGCACCTGAAGGGATGCCACAGCGCTGTGCTGGTAAGCGGGCAGGCAGGGGCAGTGGATGTCAGCGGGTTCCCAACTGCAGCGGCCAGTCGTCTGCCTCCATCAGCGGGCAAGCGTCCTGCTCAGACAACCTCCTCTAGCAGCAGGAGCGGCATCGCTGCTAGAGGGGAGCAGCAGCAGCGCACCATGGAAGAGCTGGGGTGGAGGCAGTTGTCAAGTGCATCGGCAGCTGCAGGACGTGGAGGGCAGCGTAGCTTTCAAAATGAAAGCCACGCAAATGCTGGGGGAAATGATAGCACTGGATGGGCAGCCTTCTCAGTGGTCAGGGACATGGGGTTTAGGTGCCTGATTGGCTTCCTGGCCCCCCAGTTTAAGCTGCCCTCACGCACCACCCTGAGTTGGCAGGTGGTGCCAGCCTTTTACCAGACTTTAAAGGAGCAGGTGAGGGGCAGCTGGCAAGGGCCGGGGGTGCCACCGTCCACTTCACCACAGACCTGTGGTCCAGTAGGAATGCGCAGCACATCTACCTGGCAATGATGGTGCATGGTGAGGGAGTGGATCACACCAGGTGTGCCCTTCACCAAGGGGTGCATGGTGATGGACAATGTGGCCAACATACTGAGGGCAGTCTGCGAGGGGGGCTTCACCAGCATCCCTTGCACCACACACACGCTTCACCTGGTGGTTAGGGATGCTCTGGGCTTGGGGTAGAAGGGAATTGGGGCAGGCCCCTTAGCTCCCTGATCAAGTGGGGGGAGGAAGCTGATCGGTTTCTTTAACTGAAGGGCAGTGACCTGCAGGTGAAGCAGGCACAGCAGGCTCCCCAGTGCACCAGCTGGTGCAGGATGTGTCCACCAGGTGGAATTCAACTTTCCTGATGCTCGAGCAGCTTCTCGAGCAGAAAGCCACCTTGCATCAGGTTCAGCTGATGACAGACAGCAGGGCACCTCCAGGGTACAATGGGGCAGAATGGGAGATCCTGGCTCACACAGTGTTCATGCGGAGACCATTCCTGGCTGTGATGGAGATTGTGCGCAGCTCCACTGCCACCCTCAGCTAGGTGACCCCTCTGGTCCAGAGTCTCCTCAGGAGGCTGGAGAAAATTCTCCAGGGGCGGGATTGTGGCCCTCACGGCAGGAAGCTGGTGGATGATGCGGTTGCCCTGGTGAGGCAGCTGAAAGCAGGGCTGAAGGCACAGTTCGATGAGCTCCTACAGCAGGAGGAATAGGTTTTGGCAGCCATGCTGGACCCCAGGGTCAAGGGCAGCGTGGCATGCCAGAAGGATGACCTGGTGGAGAGGGTCCAGCAGGCAGAGAGGGCTCTGGTGTGCGTGTAGTAGCAGGATGCCCCTGGGGAAAGGTGGGAGTAGCCACCCCTTTCAGCTGTCAGGGTCTCTCTCTGCCCCCAGTCCTAGCAGTAGCAGCATGCCTATTGCCAGCAGCAGCTCGTATATGCAGGCCACTCTGGGGAGCATAGGCCCGTGCACAGCAGGGCAGGCAGCATGGCTGAGGGCAGTGGTGGAGGTGGTGCCCAAGCAGAGCCATGCAAGGGAGTACGATGGCGCCTCAGAAGCAGTGGAGTCCTACCGGAAGGAGGAGCTGTGCGTAGAACCCAGCAGCGATCCCTTGGCCTTCTGGGCCGGCAAGACCAACGTGTGGCCGGCCCTGTCCAAAGTGGCCAAGGGTCTGTTGTCCTGCCCACCAACGAGTGTCCCCAGTGAGCATGTTTTCTCCATGGCTGGGGACATTTGCTTGCTGCACCACCTGAGTCTGGTGACCAAGTTGGTGGAGCAGTTTCTTTTTATCAAGGTGAACCTTCCGCTGCTGGGATTCCCCGATCTGCCCCTGGACCTGGATTGATGGTGCAGTGGCACAAGCCATCCCATGGAAGGGGCTGTCTTGGTAAGGGGCACCTCCTCAATCTGCGCTGCTGAGATGCTGTCCCTTCCTCCCAATGCCCAGCGCCCACCCGGCTTCTCTCTCGATGGCCTCAGCCGGTCTATCTGACTGACCTCATGATGCAGGGTGGCATTGGGAAGCTGTAAGCCTGCCAGCCAGCCTCCATCTAGATAATCTTGGCCTGCCTAACTGACTGGCTCTCTCTCGTGCAGCGCAGTCTTCACCAGCCTATCTGGGTGCCCTGACAAGGTTCCAGTCTGCCTTCCCTACTGCCTCTCATGCCACATTGCTTGTCTGCCTGCCCAGGTTGCCAAGATCAAACCCTGCCTCAGCAGCGGTGCACACTGCAGGGCACCAGGGGCATGGCCCCTCCTGGACTGATTCCCCTCCACAAACTCTTCACGCTTTAAAAAAAACAAAAAAAACAAAAAACGCATCACCTGAGTTCCAAAGGCACCAAGGGGGGGGGGGGAAGCCAGCAACCTACTCCAGACTTGCTCCGAGTCCTCCAGTTCAGCAATCAGTTGAGTGCTCAGTGTTGTTGTTGTGCCTCCCTGGGCACATGTGCAGGCAGGAGCTGAAGGGGTGGGGGCTAGTGCCTCCTGCTGAGCCTGCTCTATGGGGTCCCTTAAGGGACAAAACTTTACAGAAGTGATTTGGGCTATTGGGCTTCGAGCCCATGCTGCCTGAATGGGGAAAAAGTATTTTGCTTTTCCCACCAGTGGGAGCAGCATTCCACACAGCCCTATGGGCTGCTTTGAAAGACTCTGTTTGGACTGGAGACTCAAACGCCCAGGCAGTGTGTGCCAGTGTGCAGAGCTGCTGCTGCTGAGAGCTCAGGCTGCCTGCCTGTATCCCACCTCCTAGGGTGGGGTTAAAAAAGAGCTCTCCTCATTTGGCATGCTGGTGATCTGCACCATTTTGGTGGAGAGTGTGCTGGCTGGCCTGGCTTGTTTGTAACTTTGTTACCCCACGCTGTTGTTGGACCTGCGTCAGACACATCCCCACTTGTGATTTAGTTATTTTACTGGGAAACACTGGGGAAAAAGGGGCCTGGGGTGTTGCAACAGTGAAGCATGTTTTGGGGGACAAGTGGAAGTCTTCACTGCTGCTTAGTGCTTTTGTGGTGTGTGAAGACTTCAAATAATATGGTTCAGTTTGTTTAAGATCTGGTTTGATTTTTCTTGTTCTGTGTTCATGTTCTCATGTGCACTGCTAGTTTCTGCCCCCCTCCACTCTTCTCCCAAACCCCTCAAGCACGTGCAAAGGCTGTGGCCATTTTCTGGTAGTGGTCATGGCTACTTTTGGTTAAAATTGGTCTCTCGGCTTTTTTTTGACATAAACTGTCTGTTTTCTGTTTTATGAGTGGGGGACCTAGGGGATTAGATGGATGGGTTTCCAATCTTTACTGGAATGTTCCTTGCATTTTAAAATGGCCCCGCCCTTTGCAGTTTGGTGGGATGTTGTGGCAGGCTTTTTCCACTAATGGCTAGTCCTTGCCTGAATGCTCCGTGTTTAGTTTCAGCAGAAGCTACCTCTTACATTGCAACAGAGCTGTGTAGCATGTTTTGGGGGATAAGTGGTAATCCTTGCTGCTGCTTTTATGGTGTGCTAAGGACTGCACATAACATTGTTGCCTTAAGATTGTTTGCTTTGCTTGCTCTGTGTCTGCATGATGCATTGCTGCTTTCCTTCTCCCTTCCCAATCATGAGCAGAGAGGCCATTTTGTAAATTTGTGGGTCTACTGGTCGTGGCTACTCTTTTCTTAAAATGGTCCCTTCACTGTTGCTCCCTGCTGAAAAGTAGTTTCTGGCCTCTCTGTTTGTGACTGTGACTGAGCATCTTGCCTGGGGTTTTTGTTGAGAAACAGAAATGCATTTTTAAAGTTTTGATGGGGCTGGTTTGGTGCCAACAGAGGCCTGTAACTGGCCAAACTTTTTTTAAAAGGCCTGTTTGCTTGGACAGCCATTTGGCTGCCAGGGATACAGTGTTGGTACTGGGGATGGTGGTTTGGATGGGAGTGTTTGGTTGCTATACAGGCCTGGCAGAAGAGGAGGCTGCAGACAACAAGGAGACCCTTTTCCCCATCTCGTTCCCTTACTCTTCTCGTGCACCAAAACCAAACCCTTTCCCTCCTACTCTCCTGTTGTCCTTCTCTTCCCTTTCATTCTCTGAGAAGAGCATGAAAAGGATGCCATGAAAATGGAGAATTCAGGATAAAAGTAGGCGGTGGCAATGTAATTTATTTTTGTAACCTGCTATGGTTAATTTGGATCTGGTGGGAGAGAGTGGATGGGACCCGAGCAAGAGGGCTCTTGATCCCCCAGTGGGAGTGCTTCACACAGTAGCAAGGAGTTCCCAATGTTAACGTAATGTCCATCCAATGTTTAACCCTGGGAACTCCTTGCTGCTGGGTTAAGACACTGGCCCACCGCTGCCCCTGGCTCTGGCCTGCCGGCAGCAAAGCCACCAGCAGAAGGTTCAACCCACCCACTGCCCCACCAGTCTCAAAAAACCACCAGCCACCACTTGCCTGCCTTCTGATGCTCATGCCATGCTGCCTGTCTGCCCGCCTTGGTTGCCAAGCTCGAACCCTGCCTCAGTCTGCCTGCCTCTCATGCCAAGGTATCTGTCTACCTGCCATGGCCACCCTGGGTGATGTGCCCCACTGGCCTGGTAATCCTGCTACTTCTGGTCCATGGGTGCTCTGTGCTAGCAAATCCAAATGTGCCCATGCAATCCTGCTGTTGCTGCTGTATGGGAGCTCTTCCCTGGAAAATCCTACGATCCTGGCTCCATGGGTGCTGGGCACAGGCAAATCCTGCTGCTGCCATCTCTGCTGTTCCATGGGTTCTGTGCCTTGGCAATCCAATGCCTGCTGCTGATGCCACCTCTGCAGTGCGACAGCCTCCATACCCTGGCCATCCAATGTCCGTTGCTGTTGCCTCTGCTGTCTGCCATGGGTTCTGCTAGCAGGCAATCCAATGTCGGCTGCTGCTGCCGCCGCCGCCGCCGCCAATGCCACCTCTGTTGTCTGTGCCATGGGTTCTGTGCCCCAGCAATGAAATGTCTGCTACTGGGTGGCCATGGATTCACCACCGGGCAAGGCTTGACAAATTTGCAGAAAAGCTTGTTCAGATCTGGTAAGTAGGATGCAAGCCTGCAACTCCCGTTCGAGTAGGGGTGCCAGCCACCAAGCCCTGGCTGGGCCTTTGATGCTGCTCTGCTGATGCCTGGCAGCCTGCAATGCCCGGCCAAGGATGGGTGTCAGTTGCAGTTACTGTGCTCTGGCAATCCAATGTCCGCTGCTGATGCTGCTACTGTGCCATGGGTACTGTTGCCCAGCAATGTCATTTCTGCTGCTGCTGCTGCCGCCACTGTTGTGCCATGGGTAATGTGCCCTGGCAATCGAATGTCTGCTGCTCCTGCCTTTGCTGTGCCACGGGCTCTGTGCCCTGGCAACCCAATGTCTGCTGCTGGTGCTGGTACTGTACATCAGCCATTTGCTCCTCCCTCTTGTAGACAGGCATATCTCAGATGAGTGTGCAGGCGGACAGGGGCTGGGTGTCCACGAGATGCACCAGCAGACAAGGTTTGTCCAATTTTCAGTAAAGATTCTTGAGCTCTGTTGAGTACAATGCCAGCCTGCAATGCCTGGCCAAGTAGGGGTGCCATACTGGCCATACCACATAGGTGCCATACCGCAGAGCACCCACTCATGGCCACACACAGAGCACTTGCCGAAACCCACAGCTGACAGGCACTGGGAAAATAAGGAGACTACATGACCTGGGTCGATGGACAAGGAGAGGTAGAGCTGAGTGTCATCAGCATACTGATGACACTGCATGCCCTGAAACCCTCTCATGATCTCCCCTAATGGCTGCATACAGATGTTAAACACGAGGGGGGACAGAATGGCACCCCGCGGGACTCCACACATGAGGTTCCATGGGAAAATGTACACTCCCAAGACCACCCAGTGAGTTCTCCTGGCCAGGAACAAATAAAACCAGTCCAAGACCATCCTGCCAATCCTGGCACGGTCCCACAGGCGAGTCACCAACCCCTCATGATCAACTGTGTCAAATGCAGCCAGAAGGAGATCGTCAACCAAGGTCACCAATGCCATCTCCGTACCATACCCAGGCCGAAACCCAGACTGGGAGGGATCAAGGAAACCGGTGCGGTCCAGATGTTCCTGGAGTTGCCATGCTACAGCCCGTTCAATAACCTTCCCTAAAAGAGGGAAGGTTAGAGACCAGCCAATAACTGGCAGGAGCATCAGTGTTACGAAATCGTTTCTTGAGCAGGGGCCTAACCACAGCCTCCTTCAGGCAGTCACGCACCCTGCCCTCCCGAAGAGAGGCACTAACCACCCCAGCCAGCAATGACCATAACGTCTCCTGGCTAGCTTGCACCAGCCAGGACAAGCATGGATTTTACTCACAAGTAGTGGCACGAACAGATCCCAACAAGGACTCCACATCGGCAAGCGCCACCATCTCAAACTGATCCCACAAAAACAGGACGGGGCATCCATAGCCCCAAGATGATCCTCTGCGATAACCGTGGTACCAAAATCATGGCAGATGCAAGCAATCTTATCTACAAAGTACTTGATAAACTGGTCACAGTGGTCACTGGATTGCTCCAGGTCCAAGTAGAGGCAGGCAGGACTGACTAAGCCTTTCACCATCCAGAAGAGCTCTGCTGGATGTGACTTTGCAGATGCAATAAGGGCAGCAAAGAACTGCTTATTTGCTTCCTGCACCGCCACAGCATAGGTTTTAAAACTGCTCTTCTGCTGCAATCGATCATGCTGGTCATGAGTCCGGCACCACCATCGCTCTAGCCGCCTGCTCTCCCGCTTCAAACACTGCAGGCCTTCAGTAAACCAAGGAGACCTGCGGGAGACTCGGGAGGGCAGCGGACGCCTGGGAGTCACTCTGTCAATCGTCTCAGACAACAAGGTGTTCCAGAAGGCCACGAGATCATCAACAGAGTGGGTATCAAGGTCCAGGGGAAACTCCCCCAGAGCATTCCAGAACCGATCCGGTTACAAAAGTTTCTGGGGGCGGACCAATCGAATAGGTCCTACACCATGTCAGGGGCTAACATGCGCCAGGATGCACACCTTAAGGAGGGAATGGTGAGACCATGACAACAAAGGCTCTACCCCCCTAACTGACCCCCCCCCGCCTCAAGGCCGGTGCAGAAAACCAAATCCAGTGTATGTCCCTCCTCATGTGTGGGGCCACAGATGATTTGGGACAGGCCCATGGTTGTCATGGAGACCATGAACTCATGCCTTGCTCCTCCAAGATCGGTGTCAGTCTGGATATTAAAGTCCCCCAGGACCACTAATCTGGGGTCCAGAGGATCACATCTGACACCAGATCAGCAAGAGCAGGTAGGGATGCCGCCGGGCAGTTAGGTGCACCAGCAGCACCCCTAATCTGTCCCCAGCCAAATCCAATATAAGATGGAGGCACTCAACACCTGGTGGAGCCTGCACCGGATATCTCCTAAAAGACAATGCATCCTTGATAACAATGGTTACACACACACACACACACCCCTCCAGCCAAAGCTGATGCTGCACAGAGAACCCAGCTGGAACAAGATCAGCCAGAATAGGGCCAGCTTAATTGTCCATCCAGGTCTCTGTAATATACATGAGGTCGGCGTCCCACTTATTGACAACAGACCTCGCGTTCAGCAGCACCAGACCAAGGTCTGGGGTCTCCCGGGCCTCGACCCACAACCTACTCACGTGCGGGGTTGAGAGGGGAATGGGCACAAGGCACCGTTCCCTCCTCACTGATGGAACACACCTCCCCATTGGACCATATCTCCCCTGACCCATAGCCACCCCGATAGCTGTGGAACCCCTCCCCTCAGAGAACCCCATTCGGCACCCACCCTCCATAGGCTGCCCCAACAGGCTGGCGAGAGGGACTCTACCCCCCCCAACCCACCTCCACTACCGGTGGGCAACATCCCCCCCGAGGGTCACCCCTGCTCACACCAGAGGTTCCCCTTACACCACCCCTTGACCTCCCTCTCCTGTCACCAGAGGGAGGAGAACAACCCCCCAAATTCCACCCCTCCAATATCACAATTCCCTGCAGAATACACACAAGACCCCACTCCACTCCTCTGTCAGTATCTTCACCCCCACACTCCCACCTGTGTAGGGGGAGGGCGAAGCAATGTCCAAGCCTTTATCACCATGCAACTATAATGTCCATGGTAACCACCTCCGCCGCCTCAGTCCATTAACGGCCCGCCAATGGCACTTCGCCGCTCTAGGATACATCCTAAGATCTGGGATATTAAGTCTCCCTTTTTCTTTTTCTTTCATTAGCAAATGGACTCAAAGTAAAACTGGCAATGCTAATGTCTTGTATATGGCTTGGAAAAATAAATTTGAAATGATTGCCCTACCCAAATTATATACATGCCAAATACTTCCAGGAGTTAGGTTTTTTAAAAAACCTGATTAATGGCAAAGAGTTCTCCTTATAGAGTTGACCAGTATCCTTGGGTAATAGTACCCCCAAAAACATAGCTTCCTTTTGTTCTGAGAAAGGAATGTTCCGAATGTTTTCAACTTGGTTATCATTATCCCCATATAGCAAAGCATATGACTTCCCATATTTGATTTTATATCCTGAAAATTTGCCAAAGTTAGTTATCAAATCCAATAGAGGAGGAATAGAGTGAATGGGCACTGCTATTAAAAAATAAATAAAAAAATAGTATCATCTGCAAATAAGGAAATGTTATTTTCTGTCTTGCCAGTCTGAAGTTCTCTTTTTTTAATGTCTGTAAATTTGTCCAGAGAGGAGCAAGACAGTAAGAAAAGAAAAAACAAGATATCCCATTTCTCTCGAGCTGTGTCTAAACTCACTTAAATTAATGAGTACTGTCCATAGTTTCCTTTAATTCGGATAGGCTTTATTAATTATTATTATTATTATTATTAATAGACAGCAACAGAGACTGGAAAGCAGCACATTGTCTTGCAAAGACAAATACATAGACATTAAAATGAGCCATCAAGAATGAATAGTGGAAAGAGTGAGGACAAAGTTCAGGCCTCACCACCTTGATAGTGTCAAGTTAAAGGCAGAATTTTTAACATATAAATCACTGAAGATGTAGCTGTTTGTATCAAGCAAGAAGTTCTCAAGGTTTTCTATATATAAAAGTCACCATTTCTATAGCACATTGTTTCCTTACCCACTATGGAAATATGTTTCGTGTGTTTAAGTAAATGTTCAGTTATGGTGTATCGATATTTTCATTTAAAGAGTGTAACATATGCACAATGTGTATTTTTTCCTAAAACAATCCCAAAGTTGACATTTGGTAGTAAGACACTTTTTTTCTTTTAAGAAATACAATCTCTTATTCAACAGCTTTCATAAAGTCCTATTTATAAATTGAGCATTTCTTAACAAATGTCCTATTCAGTTCAGTTTCATTTTTTAAATACAAGGTTAATTTTATAATACCTTCATGCAGTACTGTTACAGGAACTTGCTGGACTATATTACTGATTTTAGTTTGTGCATCTTTCAGTCAGATGTAAAGTCAACCTGTAAATTCTTGAAAATGCATGCAAATTCATGTTCAGTACAATCTTTGCTCCTCTGCTTGGGCATGGAGTACAGCAAATGCCCTCCCTTTACCTTGGCAGAATGAAGAGGAGGAATAGGGATGCCTGTGGAGCCCCATGCACACCAGATGAGATCCAAATGATCTTTGAGAGCTCCGAGATTGGATGGAGAGAGATCAGAGGAGAGCCAAGTGGACTTTCCTCCCATTTCTGCCTTGTGTGTGGACCACGGGCGATCTCCTGAGGTACAGAGTGCCTCACTACTTAAGGCGACCAGCCCAGAGTGGACAGCGTCCTCTTTGGGGCTTGGAGCAGACAACACCCACCCACCCTATTGAACTGGTCACTGTGCAATTATGAACTGCCTTTATTTTATTTATTTAGTTATTTATATTTATTGGCTGCCCCCCCATGCCTACGGCATCCCAGGGCAGCTTACAAGAATAAAAAAAACACAAACACCTCATCAAATGTATATAATTAAACCCACCCCCAAAATCCCCCCCTCTACCCTCCCCTCCCCCCTGAAGGCCTGGGCGAACAGTCAGGTCTTACAAGCTCAGCGAAAAGCCATCAGACCCAGGGCCAGGCAAGCTTCCTCCAAGAGGGAGTTCCAGAGTTGCGGCCCAGCCACCGAGAACACCCTCTCCATCGTGTCCCCGTTTAACACAGGGGACCTCCAGGAAGGCACCCCCGGCAGACTGCAGGGATCACCCTGAGGTGCGGAAGGCAAGGCGGTCCCCAAGGTATGAGGGTCCCAGACCGTATAGGGCTTTATCGATCAACACCAACACCTTGAATCTGGCTCGGTACGCTATAGGCAGCCAGCGCAGAGCGTGGAGCACAGGTGTTATATGCTCCCGTTGCCTTGTCCGTGTAAGGAGACTGGCCGCCGCATTCTGCACCAACTGCAGCATCTGGAGCAGAACCAAGGGAAGCCCCACGTAGAGCACGTTGCCGTAGTCTAGCCTCGAGGTGATGAAGGTGTGAATAAGAGTGGCCAGGTCGGGCCCAGAAATGCATGGGTGCAGCCTCCGTACTAGATACAGCTGGCAGAAGGCGGCTTTAGCCACCGCCTCCACTTGCCGATCCAGATGGAGGCCCAGATCCAAAGCCACCCCCAGACTCTGAACATGCTGGGCTACGGGAGGGCAGACCCCCCCCCCCCGAAGGGTCACCACCTCCCTTGCCCTACCCACCATCATCACCTCCGTCTTATCAGGATTGAGCTTCAGTCTGCTCTGCCCCATCCATTCTGCCACAGCCTCCAAACATTGGGAAAGCAACGAGACAGCAGGGCCTGGGTCGGTCGAAAATGAGAGTTACAGCTGAGTATCGTCAGCATATTGGTGACATCGCACCCCGAACCCTCACAATCTCCCCCAGGGGCTGCATATACACATTAAACAAAAGTGGAGACAAGATCTAACCCTGCAGAATGCTGCAGGTCAAAGCCCAGGAGTATGATGTTTCAGCTCCCAGCACCACCCGCTGGCTTCTCCCCGAGAGGAAGGAGCGGAACCACCCAAGAACAGTCCTACCCAGACCCCCCAGGTCTCACAGCCATTTCAGCAGCAGCCCATGCTCCACGGTGTCAAAAGCTGCCGAGAGATCTAGCAGGATCAAGAATGTAGAACATCCTGCATCCATCTCCCGGTAGAGATCGTCCACCAAAGCCACCATCGCTGTCTCAGTGCCATAGCGGGGTAGAACCCAGATTGAAAAGGGTCAAGGAAACCAATACGATTCAGATGTGCCTGGAGCTGCAGAGTCATGGCCTGTTCAATAACCATCCCTAAAAAGGGAAGATTAGAGACAGGCCGGTAACTGGCAAGTGCGTCCACAGCCAGCTAAGGCTTCTTCAGCCGGGGGCGCACCACAGCCTCCTTGAGACTGGCTGACAACCTCCCCTGCTGAAGGGACGCATTAACCACCCTCGACAGAACTGAACCCAGTGTCTCTTTTAACCGTTTACACCAACCAGGACGGGTATGGATCTAATTCACAACTTGTGGCTCAAACAGACCCCAAAACATCAACTGCATCGGCTGGCATCACTTCCTGAAACTCCTCCTAGAAAGATCGACCAGACGATGACTCCATAACCTCACTCTCCTCATCTACTGCATCCAACCCAGTGGCGAAGTTACTCTGGATCTGAGTGATCTTGTCTGCAAAGTAGATGGCAAACTCCTCACAGCAGGCCTGGGACAAGTCCCCATCCAGGCGGAGGGAGGCCAGACTGACCAGCCCCCACACCACCTGGAACAGCTCCGCTGGACGTGACTTTGCAGATGCTATGAGGGCAGCAAATTCCTTCTTTGCTGTCCTCACAGCCTCAACATAGGACTGCAAATGGGTCCTATGGAGAAATGGGTCAGATTCAGAGCGAGTCCGACGCCAGTGTCACTCTAGTCTCTTGCCTACCCGCTTCATACACCGCAGCCCCTCGGTAAACCAAGGGGCCCTGTGGTGATGAGATGGCAGGGGACGTCTCAGAACCACCCTGTTAATGGCTGGGAGAACTAAAGGCATTTCATCCCTGGAGGAAGCCAGTGTGCAACAGTTATTTAGTCTGGGCAGCTGGACTAATGGTAGAGCATGCTTTCTTCTCCCCTCCTTACCTATTAGGGGCAGGATGTTGTCTATACCTGGTTGGCCAGTGTTTTCTTTTGGGAGGTGGGGGGAGAGCAGGAGTGGAGTCACACACACCCTCCTTGTGTTCTGGACCAGGAGTGGTCATTGTGCCCCCAGACTGGTTTGCTAGGAACTATACCTATTTGTACTGGAGCCTTTTTTGTTTGACTGGATGCCTTGATTTGCTAATAATGGTGATGTCAATTTTCATTCCAACAAAACTTGTCTGTCTCATTCTGCCAGTGGGGGTACAAAGAAAGTTTTAGATAGGGCTCCTAGAGGGTTTCTAGGAGGTATTCTTTACAGATGGATAGCTGTTTTTAAGACAAAGACTTTAGAGTAGTCAAGACTGAGCATTTGGGGGAAATTAATGTCTTAATAAAAAGGTGTAAAAGGAATAAACCCATTAGATTAGCAGTAGAAAGTCTGTTTAGTCTATTTTTTATGTCAGCATAAAAAAAATATATAGTCAGAGTTTGTATGCAAGTCACACCATACTAATTTCTTTGTGAAGCATTAAAATATTTTCAGCTGAGAGTAAAGTAATATTAAATAATTTTATCACAGCCAAATCATCAATTGAGGACTCTCTTCCTTTCCACCATGACAGTAAATAGGAGCATCAGTCTCTGCTAGCTGTATAATTAGCTAGAGTCAGTCAGTAATTCCTTGACATAGCATATCTCTTTCAAACCTCTTAATCTACCAGAACATATTGAAAAATATCACTCTTCATGATAAAGTCAAATCTAAGGTCACTGCCCTTAGACTCCTATTGCCACTTATGCCCATTATTTACTCCATCTTTATGGAACCTGTGCAATTCTGGATTTTTAAAGGGCAGTCTCATAAAGGGGCTTTGTCATGCACATTCATTCTTCTGAGTTAGAGCGCCAAAGCACGCACACAGTTGGCTTTCATGCTTCGACTAGGTATTTCTGCTAGGAATGCCCACGCGCCTGCAAGTAGTAGCCATTAATACATTTGTAGTTATAGCCCACTTTTCCCAGAAATGGCAGGTTCAGGATAGGTTAAGATAGCATAAACACAAATGCACACTGTAAAATTCAATGAAAATACACCCACTCCTAACCCTTAAAGAAAATTAAAAAACAATCTACTCCCTCCTAATCCATTCCTGGACAACCAGAAGTCCACCTAAACAAAAAATGCCTTACGCTGTTTGGGGAATATATGATGCTCAAAAAGGAAGAAAATTTTACAGTCAAGGAACAGCCACTGAGATCACCTCTGCCCCACACCCTTGCCATCACTATGGCCATTTTTACACAGACCGGGGTGGGTGGGTTGCTGTGGTGGGTGTGTACCCAGTTATATGGACACACCTACACCTACAGACACCCATCTCCACCCACAGAGCATCCTCCATTCTGTTGGAGGGCTTTGTGGGTGGAGGTGGGTGTGGGTCAGTGTGCGGTGGGAGCACACCCGTGCAAACACCCGCTGCCCATGGAGTTTACACAGGCACACACCTGCTGCACACCCATCCCCCCCACCGGCAGCTGTTTACATGGACTGTCTGTCCCCCCCCCGCCGCTGCTGTACACCCGCCGAACACCAAGTGGCGCGGGGGTGGGGGGGGGGGGAGGGGGAGGAGGCGCGTCCATGTAAAACAGCCTATTTGGCGGTATTGACAAAAAGGCTACTCCCGACTGACAAGGAGTGCGTGCTGGGACATAGGGGAGGTGGTGGTCTATAAAGCATTGTGGACCCGAGCCATTTAGTACTTTAAAAGGTCAAAATCAGCACCTTGAATTGGGCTCACAAGATTATAGGCAGCCAGTGCAAATTCAGGAGCTGTGGAATAAGGTCACGATGGCCTACCCCCACCAGGAGATGGGCTGCCAATATATAGGAGTATTGGAGGTGCTTTCAAAAGGAGTATATTCAAGCAGCCCTCTTTAAAAGCTTTGGATGGATGCTGACAGTCCATTACAAGACAGTTCAAAAATGAAGGTTAAATAAATAAATAGATAAGGCCTTACTGCTTCAGATCTGCTCACCTGCTTCTACCAAGCTGTCTCTTGAGTGCTTCACAGGACTAACCGTTCACTGAAAGACAAGAACAAATATTTCTGAAATGAGCCCACCACTCTCAAATATGAAAAACAAAGCAGTACCAGGAGAAAATCTGCTAAATATTTAAGAGGGCAAGGGGCAAGAAAATGGGGCATATTTCTGTTACGGTTTAGAGTTGTTGAGTTAAAACAATTTGGAGTAAAGTTAAATCTTTTGGTTCAACCAAGGACAATCTCATGAACGTTAGCTCCAATGCCTCGCTGGCACTCATTAGCATCAACATTACTCCACGGCTTTAGAGTGAGGACTCTGGGTAAAAACAGATGCGACAGCAGTCCTCTGTGACCCAGAACTCACCTGCATGTATGGGCAAGTGCCACCAGATGTTGGCCCAGGATTGGCTCAAGCTATGTCTGCCGCTATCCTGGGCTGTGACCTTAGAAAACCTCCAAGGTCACAGCCTGAGCTAAGTTCCACTAGGCTGGACCAAAGCAGGTAATCGTGTTGCTTGGCAGGCCATGAACCTGCCCTGGGGCCACCATGGCTGGCCATCATTAGGCACCTTGGCTACCTGTCATTGCAGGGAACAGGATGCTGAGGGCAGTGCGGGGCTGGGACCGCCGGTCTCGTTTGTTCTTGTCTCTGCCTGTCTGGGCACTGGTGGTTTGGCGACCTGGCCCATGTCCACTATGGTTTTCTTCCCCAGGTCATGTTGGTCTGCCACCACACCACACCATGTGTGTTTTTACCCTGTGTAGACTAGTGCTAGGGAGTGCTGTGAGTGACCCTCTCCTCCCTATGTTCCCCTTTCTGCCCCTCCTTTGTCCTTCCTAAATTGTAAGCCCCTTGGGGTAAATGGGCCCATCTATAATGGAGTATTGTAAAGCAGTAGGCACATTGCTGGTGCTATATAAATTAGTGAGCAATATACTTTTCACAATGGCAAGTAACTCCCAAGTCCTAATCAAGACGCATAATAGGTTAACAAACCATTTTGCCCAGAATGGGGCAAAATGCCCATTTGTTTGGACAAGCATAGTAGGAAAGGTTAAGAAGAGATTTTGACCCATCACCCAATTGTGCCCTTGCTCATACCATACTGTAACAAGATGTATCCCAATAAAAGGGAATCTCAGGAAATGTAAAAATATTCTGAATAAGCACTGCCTGAATTAAATATCGGACAACATCCCAGGTACTAGTATCTCAATTGAGCATAGCTGGTAAGAACAAGTCTGATTCTACTCCTGGATAAGCCATTGTTATAAAGCGTTGGTCTGTCAGCTGCATTGGTGTTACTTCTGCTTAGCGTTTGCCCTGACGAGATCATGAATTTAAATAAAGTTACAGAACTGTAAAATTCTAGTTTCATGATCCTTGACCTGCCACTTGGCAGGGGAACAATTTGTTGTGAGTACCTTGAGGCAACAGGAGGAAGGGCACAGGGAGGGCTCACAGCTATAGAGGTTGCATGTCTGATAGGAAAATATCAGCACCAACGTTACTGCATCCTTTATAGAGCGAGGAAGCGGGTTCCATCCTAGGAAGCAGTCAGTCTTAGGAAAGAGCTTAAGCCACAAAGCAAGACTCCATCCACTCACTACTAATCATTTCTATAGCATACACAGTGCTTTATATAGTTACAGATTTTCAGAGAGAGGTCCCTGCCCAGTAGACTTAGAGGCTAAGGTAGACAAGGCTGAGGGGAAAACAGGGAAAGAAAAACACCCCTGTTCCCACTATTTACACACAGGGAACCAAGGCTGAGAGGTTGTGACTTCCCCAAGGCCACCCAATGAGTTCATAGTCAGGACAGGATTTGAACCCCTGGTTTTCCAGTTCCAAACCTAGCACCTTATTCACTATACCACACTGGCTCTTGGATTTGTACTGTTGCCATTTTTATCATAGGATCAGGAAGGATCCCCCTCCTGTAACTGTTTTTGGTGTTGCTTACATTGTCTTCACCTTTTAAAACTCGGGACTGGGGTAAATAATGAGTTTATGTTGCAACTCTAGATGGGATCCAGTGCACCAGGAAGAGAGGAAAGGGAACTTATTTGAGGCATCTCTTTATGAGATGCAGGAAGGGGGCAGGTTATTGGGGACATGTGCAGCCCCTGGCTTTACTCCCCAGGGGTTTGGGGGGGGGGGGGGAACTGCACCATCTGAGCAACATGTGTAGTCATGGGTGGTGCAAGAACCTTGCCCATTCCTCCAGATCCTATTGAGGGTTTGATATCCAGTGACAGATGGCAGGCTCTAGCTTGGTGAGGGATACTGACAGATGCTAGTAAACTTGATTAATCCCCTCCAATGCTATGATGGCAAGTTGTGCACTGGACAAAGTTAAAGGAGAGGTTTTGTCCCATTCCATAGAGTGTTGCGGCCATTTAATCCCATAACTGTCTGTGCCTTCTTCTATTGCATCATAGGAATTGTGTTCACGTATATATTGCTTATGCTTGTATTCTCATTTCAAGAGGCAAGGAGGCTGTTTATTTTTCATAGTTTTATCCATCATCTCTCATTTCTAGGATACTCCTCTTTTTAGCAAAATATTTAATGCATGCCTTTTGGTTATCTTATTTTTACTTCATCCCTGTTCACTTAATTTATTGACTCACACCCTTAATGAATATTCCAAGTTTCCAACATTTAAAAACCAAGGATTTGAATTCATAGTTAAGGCAAAAGTAATCATCCATAATATTTTCACATTCTTGCCTTCCCCTACAAAGCCCTTCACAACCTCACTCCCCATGACCTCTCTGTCCTGATCTCCCTCCGAACCCCTTTGAGCACTCTGCTCCTCTTCCATCTCCTCCCTCACCCTCCTATGCTGCCCCTGTTCGCCCAACCACCTTCGTCCCTTCTCCCTCACTGCCCCACATGCCTGGGACTTTCTCCTTGCCCTCTGCCTTGCCCCCACTCTCCACACCTTCAAGTCCCTCCTCAAAACCTACCTCTTCTTCTCCGCACTTCCTAACTCCTGCTAGCCATCCTCAGCCAGGATTATCCCCCACCTGTTATCTACAAGCTCCCAACTTACTGCAACCAAGCCAAGAACGTGTACCTGAGTTCTTGCATCCTCATTAATGTCGCATCCCTTGTCCCTCCCTCTGTTCCCCGTTCCCTGTCTCCCCTCCCCGTCTTTAGATTGTAAGCTCTCGGGCAGGGATCGTCTCTATCTTATTCTCTGTAAAGTGCCAGGTACATCGCTGGCGCTTTATAAATGCTAATAACAATAACAATAAATAGGAGTGTGCATGTCATTTTAGTTATTGCCATAAGAAAGACCGAGAACAATAATGATAATGAAAACAATGAGGTTATCATGGTCATTATTAGTACTGTGGCAGTTTGGTTTTGGAGGGAAAATGTGGAGAGGGGAGGAAGGAACAGACATCTCGGACCCCTAAACAGGGTTGAATGCTTGAACCGTGCTTGTGTTGGGAGGGGTGAGCAGCTCAGCAGTATCTGATGGATGTATCGCTGACCAATGAGCAGCACAAGCAGGTCCCAGCAGTCTCATGGCACTCTCCCAGGCGTGGCTACACCCCCCCAGGATGTTTGGGGCACTGCCCCCCATGCGCCCTGGGGGACCCCCGCCACGCCATCTGTTTAAAAAACAACAACAACAACAACGCCACCACTTCTGACAGCTGCAGCAGCTCTGACCAGCTTCAGAGGCTGCTGCGGCTGTCAGACTAGTCTATCTCCCTTCCGGGACCACTCTCAGAGCCACTCTGAGAGCAGGTCCCAGAAGGGACAAATAGGCTGAGCTGTGGATGTGCTGTGAAGGGAGGGAGGGGCTAGCCGTTCCATTGTGCCTAATGGGTGCAATGGAACTTCTCTCCTGGGCGCTTGTTACAAACGCCCAGACAAGAAGCTTTGGGCCGGGCAGTTGAGACAGGGAGCAGTGCGCTTGCGCGCTGCTCCCTGCTTCAGCTGCACATTGAGGGGGGGGGAAGGGAGGACAACTTAGGATGCTGGCTGGTGGCACGCTCAACAATGCGCCACCAGCCCGTTTCCTGGACCTGGACCCTGCTGCTCTCCCCCCCCCCCCCCAATCTGCTGCTCAGAGCGGCAAGGCAGGGAGGGGGAGCGGCTGTTCTGTTTTGTTTTAAATTACCCGCGCGTCCTGGCTCCGGAGGAGCAGGATACATGGGCAATTTAAAGCAACTTCCCCACCACCACCTCTGCCTGCAGCTTGGGCCTCCAGGGACCGCTGGAGCAGCAGCCAAGTAAGTGATCCCTCCCCCCCCCTGCTCCCACCCCAAGGGTCCCTCCACTCCCCAAGGGTCCCCACCACCCTCTGAGGGTCCACTCCCACCTGCTGAGGGTCCCTCCACACTACCCCCACCCCCCAGGGTCCCCCCACCCTGCTCCCACCCCCTGAGCGTCCCAAACATGCAAGTACTGCTTCTGATGGAAAGGGGGGTGTCACAGCTAGGGAAGAAGCCTTCTCCCCCAGGGCCCCCCCCCCAAGGGTGGGATCTTTAGGTGTGCGTTCACAATGCTGGAAATGGGATGCTTTTGAGATCCTGAGATGTAACTGAGTCTGGTGATTCATGGGCCTTGAAATTCCCCACCACCACCACACACGCAGCAGAGGGCAAGAATACCACTTCAGAAGGGACTTCTGAAGCAGGGATTGGGGTCCCTCCAACATACATGCAGCAAGTCCCTTCTTTCTGAAGCAGCATTCTTAACCTCGGCTGTGTGTGTTTGTGTGTGTTTTCTAAAACCGCTTGTGAGGTTTAAGGTTGTCTGCCTGCTTTTAAACATGGCAGAGGATGTGATTATAACCTGCCTAACCTATGCCAAGTATCTCCAGAACAGACTTCGGGACTGGATGACAGATACCAAAATCTTAGCTGTAGAGCAGGCTGGGTTCCAGAAAGGTCACTCTACTACTGAGCAGTGTCACTACTGAGTTAGTTCCATCTAATGACCAAATACAGGGCAAGGAATGGGGTATTTTATGTGGCCTTCCTTGATTTGAAGGCTGCTTTCGACACCGTGGATAGGGATTTGATATGAATAAAGCTCTGGGGCTATGCGATGGATGAGAGGTTAGTCAGTCTAATCTCCTATCTATACTGTCACACTTCATTGGTGGTAAGGGTTGACATGGAGGGCCATGTCACTGCCCCAATAGCCACAGGTGCGTATTGTCCCACTTTTATTTAATCTTTTTATTAATGAGGTATTTAGCCAGATGGCAGAGGTGAGATTTTTTCCTCCTAGAGTAGGGACCAGAGCGGTAGAATGTTTGGGGTATGCAGATGATGTGGCCTTGTTGTCACAGGCCCGTAATGGATTAATGCGGCAACTACATGCTTTTGTGGCATTTTGTTCCACTAACAGGCTAATTTTGAACTACCAGAAATCTAAAATTATGGTTTTTGCAGCCAGGAAGAAAATTTACTCCTGGAACATCGAGGGGCAGGTGATACAACAGGTATCCTCATTCCATTATCTCAGACTTCTCTTCCATAGATCTGGCACTTGGAAGGATCATATAGAAAGGGCCTTAGATATGGCCCAAGGGACCACCCAGGCCATCTGCAGGCTTTTCACGAGTCAGGGCAATGTATCCATCTGTTTGCCAGTGCAGATATTGAACGCGAAAGTCAGAGCTCAGCTCCTATACGGCACTGAACTCTGGGCTTTGTTCTTGGCCCACAGGATTGATAGAGTGCAAAATAGATTCTTGAAAGGCATCTTGGGGAACCCTAAAAGCACCCCACATGCAGCAGCTAGAGTGGAACTGGGATTAATTAGTTGGCAGCAGGTTGCGATGGACTTAAACCAGAATTTTAAAGCTAAGTTATTTTCAGGATCCTGCTCAGAGCTATTAAAGGCTGTGTATTCTGACTCCTTTGCTGACCCTTGGATGATTAGGGTTGAGACATTTCTTACGAGGTCAGGGATGACCAAGGGATATTTATCCCAGAAGCTGTCAAGAAAGAAATTCTGATGAGGATTGGTGATATTGAAAGGCAGGCCGAGATAGGGCGTATAAGCTCTTCAGGGCACATGCGAGCGTATCTCGACTGGATACCGGACTTGGGGAAAATGGCCCATTATTTAGTATCCCCTATTTCTCTGGAAGCTAAACGGCTATTGTTTCGGGCTCGTGTCAATTCCTTCCCTTCTAGTGTTCTAGAGGGATAGAATCAGGGTAGTCCTTTCCTTGAAAGGCTTTGCCCCTTCGACTTTGTGACAGTAGAGACAGTGGAGCATATCGTCCTTTGCCACCTGTGTGATGTCCCTAGAGACCAGTGGATTGCCCCCCATACACATAGATGTCCTGGTAGATCGGGCACTCTCTTGGGGCTACTGATAAACAGCCCGGATCCTCAAGTTATCCATGATGTTGCTGCTTTCCTACTCCAGGTGGTGCACATCAGGTCCAGATTTCTGGAATTTAAACCTATTAATGATAATCTTTAGAGGATGGGGCAAATTTAATAAGAGTCAATAAAGGGAAGCTGGCCTTAGTAGCCCCAAATTTAGATTAGTGCCAAGACTAGATCAGTGCCTTAGTTAAGGTTATGTGCATGTATGTGTTTTATTCTTTAGATTAAATTATAATGTATATGCATTTTTACTTTGACGAAACTGTTTGTTTGTACGTGTGCCTTCAAAAGCAATGGCCTATGGCCATTCTTATAATAAACTGAACTGAACTTGCTTGATTAAGTAATGTAATGTCCATCCAACATTAACCCTTGGAACTCCTTGCTGCTGGGTTATGCCGCCCACCGTTGCCTGGCTCCGCCCACCATTGCCCTCCAGCCTTACTGCCCCTCCAACCTCAACACCCACCCCTGCACTCTCTGATAGCTCAATGTCTGCTGCCTCCCACAACCAATCAGGAGTGCTCTGTGGGAGGACACTTCAACCCTTTAGAATGGGAGGGCCTGGCTTTTTCTCTCCATTCTGCAAGAGCTCTGCTTGTCAGGTTGCATTTACAAAACTGTGGTGTTTGCACACAAAAAAAATCCTCCCTAGCCCTCACTGTATCATCAATACCTTTCCTTCCTCATACCCTACATTCTAACTTCTCCCTTTCCCTGCCCTTCTCCCCCATGTACATGAGAGAGAGAGAGAGAGAGAGAGAGGGGAGAGAATTAGAATAGTTATTTAGTTTTCTTTCCCCCTTCCTGTCTCCCTCAGGTTTGGATAGATATTAATTATGTACATATATTTACATTTTATTTTACAAAAAAATTATAACCTGCACCCTCCTGCACATTGGTAGCCCAGGGCAGCATACAGCATAAAAATATAATAAAATCATTAATATATCTCATATAAAATGGGCACATACAAGATATAAAATATATAAAACAGCAGCTGAAAAATACCGCCCGCCCTATTCACCCCCTTCCTCAAAGGCTCAGCAGAACAACCAGGTCTTACAACACCTATGGAAAGAGGGGAGATCAGGGGAAAGAGGGGCCTCTAACGGGAGAAAGTTCCACAGCTGAGGTGCGGACACTGAAAATGCCCTCCCCGCCATTGCCACCCGGGGTACCCGGGGGATCTCAAGTTGGATGCCCCCGGCTGACCGCAGGGGCATGACCCCCGGCTGACCGCGGAATGACCCGAGGCGGTCTTGCTGGTAACCAGAACCCAAACCATTTAGGGCTTTATAAGTCATAACCAACACCTTGAATTGGGCTCAGAAGACAATAGGCAGCCATTGCAGAGTCCGGAGAACCGGTATAATGTGCTTGTGGCAACCCGTCCCCATTAGGAGGCAGGTCGCCACATTCTGCACCAGCTGCAGCCTCCGGACCGTTGCCAAGGGTAGCCCTACGTAGAGTGCATTACAGTAATCCAGTCTGGAGGTAATGAAAGCATGGATGCCGGTGGCCAGATCTGAGTCTGAGACATACGGCCGAAGCCATCGCACCAGGTGTAATTGGCAAAATGCTCCTCTTTCCACAGCCTCCACCTGACAATCCAGGCAGAGCTGTGGGTTGAGGAGCACCCCCAGACTACGGACCTGAGCAGCCAGGGGTGACAGACGCCACCAATGATGGGAGCCACCACCCCCTCAGCCCTACCCACCAAGATCACCTCCGTCTTGTCAGGATGCAGCCTCAGACGGCTCATCCTCATCCAGTCCCCTACAGCTGCCAAGCACTGGGTAAGCACCGAGACTGCCAGGCCTGGGTCTCCAGAAAACAAGGAGTTGTGTATCATCGGCGTACTAATGGCATCGTATGCTGAACCCTCTCATGACCTCACCCAGTGGTTGCATATACACGTTGAACAAGAGAGGGGACAGAATAGACCCCGCAGGACTCAACACATGATATTCCGGGGAGACAACGTACATTCCCCGCTCCCCGAGAACCACGCTCCCCTGTCAGGTATGAGCAGAACCATTAAAGAACAGTTTCACTCACCCCAGCCCAGTCCTGCAGCCTCATCACCAACATCTCATGGTCAACTCAACTGTATCAAATGCCACTGACAGATCCAACAGCAACAAAATTGAGGATCTGCCCTGATCCAATTTGCAGCACAGGTCATCAACCAAGGCCACAAGTGCAGTCTCCGTGCCAAACCCAGGGGGAAGCCAGACTGCAAGGGATCAAGAAAACTGACCTGGTCCAGATGCCCCTGTAGTTGCTTAGCCACCACCCACTCAATAACCTTCTCTAAAAAGGGAAGGTTAGAGACTGGCCGACAGCTGGCTAGGGAGTCAACGTCCAAAGATGGCTTCCTGAGCAGGGGCCGCACCACTGCCTCTTTAAGATGGCTCGGCACCCTGCCCTCCCTAACGGAGGCGTTGACCACCCCCGACAGCAACGTCCCTAACATCTCCCGGCTGGCCTTCACCCGCCAGGACAGGCATGGATTTAATTCACAACAGGTGGCCTGGACATTCCCAAGGACATTCACTGCGTCAGCGGACACCACCCACTGAAACTGATCCCACAACAACAGACATGGTGGGGCTTCCCATACCTCCACTGTTGTAAATGCAGCATTGAGATCGTGGTGAATTTGAGCAATTCTATCCGCAAAAAAATGAGCAAACATGTCACAGCAGGCACTGGAATATTTCAGTTCCAGGTGGAAAGAGGCCGGACTAACCAGCCTCTGCACCAACTGGAAAAGCTCCGCTGGACGTGATTTAGCAGATGCGATGAGATATTAGATATATAATATCTCTCTCTATAGGTATTTAGGCTAGTAGGTTTTATTATATATATTATGTTATAATATATAATCTACATATTTTTTTATCGGTATCTATTCCAACAACAGATACCAAAAGTAAATTTTTCATTTGAAATGATACCAATACCAACAATTATAACAAAAACAACAATAATGAAGACAAAAACAAAAGCGACATGGGAGCCTGGTGCATACCCCTAATCCCCATACCTTGAGTCCTATACTTTCAGCTTATTACTGCACCACATCACTATTTTTCACCCTCTATATCCTTCCCCCTCAAAATGATCACCCCTGATCTTTAAAGAACAAGACAATTCTGTCATAATGAGGCATATTACATCGCTTCACCCTAAAACTAACTTATTATTCCCATGCCTTAACGAGTTAGACTGCAACCCTGCTCGCCCCTCCCCACCAGTGCAAGGACCTGTGCACTGGTGAAAGGGCTGAGATCTAGCAAGCGGCCTGGAGCTTGTGTGTGTATTTTATTTATATATGAGAGAGAGAGAGAGAGCTGCCAGTGGAAGCAAAGTTCCGTTGGCCCATGGCCACATTCCCACATTATCCAAGGGGGTCATGCTCCCTGTGCTGGCGTCGGAGCAGGGAGCACTGCCCTTCAAGGGATTCACAACCCCAGGGCAGGCTCCCAAGGACTGGTGGACACCCCAACAGGTTTTACTCCCATGGGGAAGCCCCCCCCCACCCCCTCCGCCCATAAGCAGGCTGGCTGCGTCTACGGGGACTTATGCCTGCTCAGAGCGGGTGCTGCCACAGGGAGAGAAGCACCAGTCACTGTGACCCAAAGCAGCTGCTGCACACGCTGGCCCTGGCAGCCCCCGAAACCAGCCTGCAGCACTAACCATCACTTGCAGGAGCTCTGGACAGTTCCCTATGTGACCCAGCTCTCATACCAGCACCATGGCACAGTGAGGGGTACAGGAAGGGCAGGGCCTCATGGGGGGCTGTTCAGGGCTCCTGCGAACCATGGTTAGTGCTGGGGGGAAATCTCAGGTGGCTGCCAGGGCTGGTACATGATGCAGCTTCTTGGGGTCAGGGCACCCTCCTCCAGCTTCCTGCTGCGTTGCCTGTGGCCCCGTCTCCTCCAGCTCCCCCTGCATGGTGCACAGACCAGAGCAGGTTCTGGTGCTGTGGCCGCTGGCACCCCAGGGCTTTTCCCCAGTGCAGGTTCCACCTGCACCGGGAATAGCCAGATCACGGTCTTAATCTATACAGAGTACATATCTCACTATTAACTTTTAAATTTCAGAAACAGAGTAAAAGAAACATTAGCATGTTGATTAACTTATTCACATGCCTTAACAAGTAATTACTTTCTTTAATTTTAGAAAGTGTGACATGATGTAATATGCATTGTTACAACAGACTTGTCATGTTCTTTAAAGATATGGGGGGGATAATTTTATGGAGTTGGGAGGATAGAGGGTGAAAATAGTGATGTGGGGAAGTTGAAAGTATAGGACTCAAGGCACTGTGATATTCATAATATTTTCCCATTTCCCCATTCTAAGAAGGATTAATTCACCTTAACTATGAATGTAAAACCTTGTGTTTTAAGTGCTGGAATTTAAATCAGGTTTTTGAAAGTTTGTCTTGAGTGGGGAAGAGTGGTTAGGGTGCATAGGGAAGGGGAAGGTGTTTGGGGAAGGAGTGTTTGGGGTTAATGGAAAGATAGGTGGTGGGCTGGAGCTGAATGGTGAGGAAAGGTGTGTGGAGACTGGGGGTTAGTGTGGAGAGCGGGTGTGTAGGGGCTGGGGGGTCAGTGGGGAAGGGGGATTTGCCCTAGTGCAATCTGGCTGGAATGCAGGGAAACGAGGCCGAAGAGTTTAATCCTCCCCAAGGCAGCTTGGATGCACTCTAGTGGATCCAACCACCTAGGGGACATTTAAGCTGGCTTCCCTGCCCCAGTGCACCCCGGCTGGGATGTGCTGGGGCAGGGAAATGGTGACAGGCGTTGAAGCCACCCCCACGCAGTCACCTCCACTCTAGTGGATCCAGCTGTCTGGGGGACATTTAAACTGGCTTCCTGCCCTAGTGTGTTCCAATTCACCGCCCCCTTCCCCAGCTCGCCCTCCTCCTGACCCCACCTGCCCTCCCTCCCTCTCCTCTACCCATATGGTCCCCGCTCCCCTGCCCCCCCCCCCCCCCCCCCCCCCCCCCCCCCC
>QEPC01011901.1:2464007-2487070 GCA_003113815.1 Sphenodon punctatus | reverse complement strand
CCCCCCCCCCCCCGCATCCTCCTTCTGTTCAACTGGTACCACAAGACAAACCACCCCCCTCACCCTCGTCCAGACCTGTCTCTATAGCCCCTGCCAGCTTTATTTACCCCCTGCCCCAGCTAACCTGCCCCTGCCACCCATATTTACCCCCCACCATCTATACCAACCCTCCACCATGCCCCTGAACCAGTCATTCTCCCCTGTAATAGCGCTCTGATGACTTTTAATTTTGACTTAGTTTCTTACTTTGCTAATACACTTTAGTCTCTCAGCTCTCCTTCACACTGAAGATATTTATACAACGTTGTATATACAATGCTAGGTGAACTACAATAGGCATGCACAACTTAAATTATTTCTTCTAGTTAGTTAAGTTTATTAAGGGGTTGGCTTTCGCCATAACCCCAATCATGCAAAACCAAAAATAAATCAGAACAATAAAATGAGTAACATACTCAAACAATGATCCAGCCAATCATACAGCAACATAGCCCAGAGCCTCATAGTGAATTAACAGATTATTTAAAATATACTTAAATACTAACAATAATAATAACGAGTACCATATGGCGCAAGCCAAAGCACCTTTAAGGACTACTAGGCTCATACTGCGGATGGATCAAAATAGACAATAGATCATGCCAAGATATGCATGAAGAACTAAATATAAAATGAAACATTTCTGTAATATAGTCCCAAAACATCATTTGCTAATGAATTAGTAATTTAATTAAATCTCACTAAGCTTTAATACTAGGGACAGTAATAGGAACCTTGCCTTATAGCCTAAAAGGCAGGAGAATCTATAGGGACCAATAAGCCCCTTATGCAAGGACATAAGTAAGTGGCAAGTATCTGAAGCCATAAAATGCCCTAGTACCGACCCCTAAGGCAGGCCACTGCTACAGGAGCTCAGTCCTACCATTTGGCTGGCTACAGTTCCCACCATATAAACCTCCAATACCACAGCCCAGTCCAAAATTTAAAACTCTCATCATCCCTCTTTTACCACCTTTGCCCTTTTTAGGGAGGCCAACCAAACAAAAGATGCAAGAGCCGTAATATTTTCCCTGGCCTTGTAGGAGCGCAATCTCTTGTATCCCCATCCTAAACCCGCACTCAAAGTCTCCAACTTAAATGCCTGTAACCATACCACTCTCAGGGCTGAATAGAAGGGACAGAGAATCACAAAATGTTCGACAGACTCCACCCCTCCAAGGGGACATACACATGTGCGCTTAAGGTAGGGGGTTCTCTTGTACCTCCCCTCCACCACCGCAGTTTTAATCATTTGGAATCGAAGCAGTGTATAGCTTCTCCAAAGTTTGTTGTTTTGGAGGATGTCTAAGTAAGGTTCGGCCCCCCATACCGTCTTTATTTGCCTAAGCCAAGGTGCCACCTTCCAACTACCTACCTTGGCTAGATCTTCTTGTTTCTCTATGTCCTCTAGTCTGCTTAGAATCTCTTTCTTAATTGCAGCCACAGGTTTCCCCACAAAGTACGCAAAGGAGAAACCCTGCCTCTGAACAAGGTAAACCAGATACCTAAGCCACAGGTATCCTCTTCTGCCCTTGAAATTAAGTTCCTCTTGGAGGCACTGGCTCAGGAGGGACTCTTCATGAATAGAAATCAGCCTTATCCAATATCGCAAAAGGGCAGATTTTGCTTGCCTTTCCATATAGGGCATCCCGGTTTCTGCTCTTAATACAGCACCTGGGACCTCCTTCCCAACCTGCAGGATCCCACGAAGGAACGCATCCTGCACCTTTTCCAAGGGATGTATTACAGGGTAGGAAATAATCTCAAAGCCAAATATTGCTGCAAGGGGAACTTTAGCTCTAAAGGCTTTGAGAAAAACGGATACTGACACACCCTTAGAAACCTGCGCAGCCTTCCTAATGGCACCTGCGAACTGGGTTGCTCTTGCTACTCTGCCAAGAACATGGCTAGACCATGTACCCCTATTTGTGAAGGTCACCCCCAGATAGACATATGATTTAACCACCTCCATAGATTGGGAGGCAATTTCCCACTTTACCAAGGGCTTATTGGGTCCCAAGATCATAACTTTAGATTTCTCTGGGTTAGGTGTCAATTGATTAAGTTGACAGTAATTGTCCAGGCCCTGGAGCAGCCTCTTTAAGCCCTTTGCAGTCTGGGAAATCAAGACCAAATCATCAGCAAATTGCAGAAAATGTAGCCTCCGAGTACCAATACAAGGGGGATGATTATCAACCCGATTTAGAGAACCCGATTTCTTCTATTCTCATGTCATTTTTTTGACAAGAACTTTTTATTAAAAGCACCATTCCCTACACAAGACTATCAACTATTCCTTCACCTAGAACTTTAACTGCCTAACATTAACTTTTTGTTAAGATCCCCAACTAAAGAATAACCACCTGCAAAAGATTTTACTCGCAACCCCAAAAGCAAGTGACTCAAAGCCTCCCATATTAAAGATAAGCAGGGATTAAATGGAAATGCCTTCTAATAGAGGCATGATTGTGCCTCTATAATGTGTGATTTAGCTTTCTATATGGCAAAATTAATGCATTGCATAAGTATGATTTGCAAGCTTCTTCTGTAGAACCCTTCTTAGACCTTTATGTTAAGATGAGTGATGAGAAGCAAATCTCCAAAAGGAAAATGGTAACTGTACTCTGTTTAATGATGGTGACATTTCTAGTAGTCTATCAATACTTTTGCTACCTGAATGCCCACTTCAGTTTCAGATTACAAACCAAAATGGTATAGGCTTGGGGGGGGGGAGGGGAGGAAGAGGGAAGGCCACCATGGAAATATGAAAAATATTTTCACATCAATGGCTTTTAAGTCTTACAAACGATTTGTAAAGCTTAATAGCCACCGATGTTAAAACACTTTAATAAGCCAATAAATAGGCTTATAGAACCCCAAGGCCAGCTTGGAATTATGTATAAAACCTTAACAGCTGCGATTCTTTTAAGATATCCTCAGCTGACTAAAAAGCTGGTATATCATGGTATTTAGAGTTAAAAAGAATTAAATAGTCTCTTCATTCATTATTGTTGGTATATGCAACATCCATAAGTTAATGCCTGCTGTATTAACAGTAATTGACTACAGAGCCACCAGATGGCGCTGCTAAGTTTGTGTACATGGAAGGGAGATGGGTTTTGCAGTTGAATGCCTTTGTGTAACCACTCCTTCTTCCCTTCTCTCTCATTGTCTGTCTCAGTCTCCATTTTGTCTCACTGCTAGTCAGATGTATCTAAGGATCTGTGCCTAAGAAAAGTAAAGTTCGGTTTTTTAAACCTTCAGCTGCATTTGTCCTTACTGATTGTAAATCAGTTATTACTCTGCAACAATTATAACCACAACTTTGAATTATACCACAAAGAAATGTGTGTTTCTTTGGATCCAGAAGGACCATACCACAAATATAGGATCCCAAGGAATATGCATGTATAGGAAATACAATTGTAGCTTTCTTGGAGTTGTTAATGATGTAACTTTTCAGATTTTACAAAAACCAAGACATCCAGCATTCAGTTCACCAACATTTAACGATATTGTGTACCAAGCTATTTCTTCACACAATCACTTGGGAATTATGGGAACCTGAGGAAAAACACGTAGCAGATTATTCCTGGGCATTATTCTGAATTTTGGATAACCCTTCAAATAATGCCGGAATATTCTCTGCAACCAAAAATGGGAGTGTCAGTGGTATAGGAAGGTTGTGGCAGTAAACAAGGCCCAGACTTACATCCTAATTAAAGCCCCCCTCCTCCCCCCAGGGCAAAGGGTCTCCCTAAGAAGTGCCACCCCAGCCAACCTTGGCATCCCCCACCTCTGCAAAGGTGGTGCCACCCTGGCTCTCAGTGAACCCCCATCAGACCAGCTGCCCCACCAGGAAAGTGTCTTTAATTGGGGCCAGCACTACATCCCAGCCCATCCTGAAAACTTCCTTCTTGGCAAGGCCTTTTGCCAGCAGCCTAACTGCCACTAGTAAAATTTCCAGATTGTTGGTCTGGCTCCCTCCCCCATCAATTCCGAAAGCTTGCTTGCAAAGGGCTCCACCAAACATCCAGGGCCTGGGTTCCACACTGAACTGCCTCGCTCCATGTTAGCACGCCCCTTGGGTATTTGCAAGTTCGCTTTCTTGGGTATTTCCTTTTTGTCATTTCAGTTACATCATTTTCAGCAATTGCACATGTACAATAATACTAATACTGCCAAAACCACATGGTTTAGATACCATAAGAACACAAGAGCCATACTGGGTCAGACCAACAGTCCATCAAGCCCAGCATCCTGTCTCCGACACTGGCCAGTCACAGGGGCCTGGGAGAGGCACCCAACAGGTCACCATGCTATCCATTCCCTGTGGGTTATCCCCAGGCTCCCGGCAGTAAAGGGTTTTGTTCCCCAATCCTATCTGGCTAATAGAACTATCTTCCAGAAACTCTTTTAAACTCAGCTATACTGCTGGCCTTGACCACCTCCCCTGATATTAAATTCCACAACCTAGTTGTACGCTGAGTGAAACAATACTTTTTGTTTGTTTTTACTCTGCCACCTGTGAGTTTCATGGAGTGTCCCCCAGTTTTAGTACTAGTTGAGAGGGTAAATAACCGTTCCCTGTTTACAAGTTCCACACCACTCGTGATTTTATAGACCTCTAGAGGACCAAACTGACCAGCACAATAATCAAAACTTGAAAGAAAAAAAAGCAAATTCAATACCAGAAATGGATAGGAGTCATCTCCTTTTCCATTTGGGGTTCAGACAGGGTAAATTCAGTGGGCCTGATCCTATGCCTCACGCACACATGGATCCCATACAGCAGTTACACATACCCCCATTATCGGTGGATTGTGCTGCATGGCTTCCATGTGGAGGAGCACAGAGTGGGGTGTATATATAGGATTGCAGCCAATTTCATCTAGAGCACAAGAATTGGGTCAGACCAATGATCTATCTTCTGCAGTATCCTTCTCCAACAGTGGCCAACACAAGATAACTCAGTCGAAGTTTATAACAGGACAGAGTGATCCATCTCATCATTTCTCCTCAACTGCCATCAGCTGGAGATTGCATTCCCTGACCATATTGACTAACAGCCATGAATTTGTTTTTACCCTAAACACGCAGGTGGCCTGGTGGCTCCCTGGCCTGGGAAACCGTGGCCGTCACTCTCCGGATCAACACATGGTATTGAACAAATGTCCCACTGCCTGCATGACCTGTACAGGGGTGGGGTTGCAACAGATGTGCCAGTCCTTCTTCCACGCCACTCTGACCAACCCACTCCCTACCATGATGGGCAGCCGCAGTGACCAGCCATGACACTTTGGCCTGCATTGGCAGTCCTGGTCCCAGAGTGGGCACCTGGGATTGGGCCCAAGGCACATCCTGGGTCAGCCATGTACCCTCCACCAGGCAGTTCCGGGCAAATATTTGGCAACACGGGGCCACACGTATGAAGACTCTCAGGCCAGAGCAGGCCAGCATTGCATTTGTTTTTACCCTTCTTTTTTTTTTAAAAAAAGAACCCAAGCTATGCCATTAGCCTTCACCAAGAGTCACCCTTACTTTCCAAGCATGCAAAGTACAGCATATTTCTCAGTCATGCACACGGACTCTAGAAGTAAATATACATGTTCCTATTCTTCCCACAGTTGTACTGATGATCAGTGAAGTGAGTTGAACAAAATTTGACCACTGAAGAGAAAATAAAGTGAATACCAAGCACCTCTCTTAAAACCATGCTTAAGATCTTGTTACTAAAAATCAACATATATTCATGATTAAGGTGGGCAGAGAACCCCCCCCTTTTTTCTTTTTTTAAAAAAGCACAGCCTCTAAGAATCTATCCTAGTTACAAATGACAATCAGTTGTCTGAGCTGAACAAAAAAAAGAAAAAATGTGTTCCCAATCTTTTTGTTAGAAGCATGGAAAGATTAAATGTGACCTTTCAAATTTCTGTTACCTCATCTGCAAAAGAAACTGTTGACAATCACTTTAAATCAGCTCCTTTCATATTGCTCACTAGTAAATTTTTATTTATACACATACACATACACATACACATACACATACACATACACATACACATACACATACACATACACATACACATACACATACACATACACATACACATACACATACAGCTGTAGCAACACTGAAAGTGTGGCTAGATAGTTGAGCTTTGATTGCTTCATTTAATATGCAGAATATTTGATTCCACCTTTGTCAAAGCTGCATTTCTTTTAGGCTTATTTCAATTTGGTCATTTTGTTATTAAATTCATAACAAGAAGAGCTAGCATTCTTAACATTCGCTCTGTTCCCATCTTCCCTGCCTTCAAATCTCTCCTAAAGCCCCACCCCCTGTGTACTCTTTTCCTCATCTCCCTCTCACCATTCCCCATGTCCATCCCAGATTGGGGTAGGGACCTCTGTCTAATTTGTCCAGAGCCAGGTACATTGGTGGTACTACAGAAATACTCAATAGTCCAACTGCTTGGTGCAGCACTAAATAGTATTGAACGAGTACCAAGACCACCAAGCCAAAACAACAACAAAATGGTCAAACCAAAATAGCAAGGTGGCCCACATGAATGAGCCACCAAAACAAAAAATATACAAATATCACACCCACAAAGATGTTTGGCTATCTGGTAGTGCATTTGAATACATGCAAGTCTTATCAGGACCAGGGCCCTTATCAGTGGAGTCTCTTGAGGCATTTGCACCACATGCATTTATTTACATGGTCCTCCACCATACAGCCTTCTCTATAGCTTCCAACGTCTCCCAGGCTCCTTGGGTCAAACAGCCCCTTTGTATTTAACAGCAGAAGAACCCCTCAGTGCTCACATGCTCTCCAGGTAGCCAGACCCTCTCGGGCTTCTCCCCCAGCAAACCCCTGCTTCCCCAGAAGTCTTTCACAGTGCCCCCTCTCCTAGTCTCCTGCTCTCTCAGGAGTAGGGTGGCCATACCTTCCCTTTAAAAGGGGACAGTTCTACCAAGTGCTCTAGCTTGCGGTGCATTCCCTAGGCTGTAGGAGATCTGTAGCATCCCCCCCTCCCTTTCTCCCAGATGTAGGACTCAAATCCCTGTAGGTGGGGGCAGCCAGATTGAACACTCATTGAAAGTGGAACTATCCTGCTTCAGGACTTTTGGGAGGCCTGTGATTGGACAGGGAATCTGGGAGATGAACTAGGTGCCTTGCAAGTGACCTTCCAGACCTAAAATCCTAGGGTTTACATGCCCCCCCACCCCAGGTCAGTTTTAGTCATTAATAGCATTTTAAAGTTTAAAATCTCATGTTGCCTCATAAAACTATATCTATCTATAAACCAAATATTGTTTGTGCAAGTCACTTGATACCACTGATCTTCCATACAATTCCTGTGGTTATGTTATTAAAAGCAATTGCATTGTGTTTTGCCTCCCACCGCCCTCCCCCCCCTCCTTTCATGGAAAGTAACACTTTTTGTACAAGGAAAAACAAAATTGTGTTTGCTTCAATTCCATCTCGCTTCAGTAGTTCTCATTCAAATCAGAATATTTTTAATTTCATGTATTGCTTGCTCATAGCCTTATTCTAAGGACTAATGCAGAAACAAAACCACTTAATGCTTTTACTAATTTACCTGTATTATCTGCAGCTACAGTGATTACCTTCCTTGTAAAGGCATGTAATGTTACAGCTAGAGGAAAAAACCAAAACCCCTCAGGCTGTTACATTGGGTGTTTTTACACATTTCTCCTGCATGTTTGCTGTAACAGCCTGAACTTTGTGTGTCTAAATCACTCACCCAGATTTTAAATATCCAGCTCTTTGAATGTCTGCATAGAACTTCTCCCAGAACTTGTGTGTAAGAAGGTCTCCTGGTAAGGCAGCTGTGGTCACTTGGTTTCCATGGCAGCCCCTCACGTCTACAGCTGTGGCTACTTTAGGCTGCCTCAGGGCAGTGTTTGTGTGCCGAATGCATCCAGGAACTGCCTCAGGGCAGAGAGAGAGAGAGAGAGAGTGTGTGAGAGAAATGCATCTGGAACTTACTTGTGGACTTGTAAACCCAGAAGATTGAAAAATCCAGAACTTTAAAAGTGGGTATAAAAATAATGTCCTTTAAAAATAAAATAAAGTTTTAAAAAAGGACTTCTCCACCCAAACTCAGCCTTTAGGTCATTTTTATTTAATGGATAGCACACAGTTTGGGCATCATAACATCTGTATGAACTAGGAGCTGAATGAGATACCTTTTTGCTCTCTAATTTAATTAATACAGAGATAAAGGTGCTCTAATTTAGAACAAAGCCTGCTAAGAACAGCTTTGTTCCTACAGAAAAAGGGGTTCATATAAATCAGACCCAGTACTAGCCACATATAGGCTGATAGGGTTTCTGGTACAAAAAAAAAAAAAAGGCCTTAGTACCAATGCCTGGGTTTTGGGTGTACCCAACATTTCCCTCAAAAAAATGTAATATCCAAGGTCTCAATGGACCCCCAAAACTGCAACACATATCCAGTTTGGATCTGTACTGCTCTTGGACTTCATTAGCCACCTGCTTGGTGAACCCACCATACTTTAAGGGGCTGTCTCAGAAATGCATTCTCCAGCATTGTAGCCAGGCCCAGCCTGGGAAAAATAGCAGTGGTGGGTCCTTGGCAGCCTCATTCCCCTCTCCCCAAGCCAGCAACACCTTCCACAAACCTGTGACCCCCTTCCCCCCCCCACCATTCTCAAATTCTATTCCCACCTAAGGATTCCACTTTGCAGAAGACAATGACCCTTCTGAGCCAGTAAACCACTACTCAGTCAGAACCATGCCTCATCCCCAAGTCAGCAACCCCACACATGTTAGTCCCATATTGCCTTCTCCCCTCTCCCAAACCAGCTGCATGCCTCACTCTCCCTCAAGCCAGTGATTCCCCTGAACCAAATCCATACCCTGTTCCACCATCCTCAAGCCAAGAACTTCCCCAACAAGTTAGTCATTCTCTGTCCTCCCCCCAATTCAGTGCTCCTTTTTACACTGGTAGCAGACTTAGGCCACCTTCTCACCTGATGTGGGGTGGCACCAGCAAGACCCACAAGGGAACATGCAGCAGCAAGAAGGAGCCGGATTGTGGAAGGAGCTCCCATGCGGATGGGCTTCTGCCATGGCTTCCCTCACACATGACAGGACACAAAATTCTGCCTTGCACAAAGGAAACTGCGGCAGAAACCCATCTGCACGGAATCTACTTCCGCCATCGGGCTCCTCCCTGCTGCTGCGTCTTTGCTCTTCCGCCGCTGCTGGAGGTGTGACTGCGGTCTTAGCAATAGTTTTGACTTCGTTTTCCTTTCAAGCCTGTCAAACTGGTAGAGCCTCACTGCACTTCTGCACCAAAACATCCCACATGCAGGGTCCCGGGTTTGCTGCATTTTCCACATAGGCAACGATGGGGAAAAATGCAGCAAATACAGGTCAAAGATGCAAATAGAAACAAACAAATACTAAGCCCTGAAAAAGATTTTTTTTAAAACCCCACAGAAACGCGAGACCTGACCCTGTGCACAGCCTTCATTTTTAACAGAGACTATAATTACATACGATTGTTTCGCATTTGGGAAAATAAGTGGAGGCCAGTTATTAATTTCACTATACGGTCTCCACGCTCATCAACTATCATGGGGACACTCCACACACAGGATGTCTCTCAAGAGCCACTTAGGCATTCTTATTTTTCGAGTGCCCTTTATTTATAGCAAAAATTAATATCCTGCACCCTCCTGCCGAACAACAGCTCGAGTCGGGGCAGCTTACAAGTGTTCCATCATGAAACACATGCATACCCACAACATTTCAATATAAATAAAATACAACCAAGGTGGAGCTGAAACAAATCCCCCCCCAACCACTACTTATCTCCCTCACCAAAAGCCAAGTGTCCATAGCCAATACAACACAACCCGATTAGTAGTAGTAGTTGTTGTTGTTGATTGTTTGGCCACAGGCCGTAACAACAATTTTTTTAAAAAAATCACAGACTGGGTGTCTGATCACATAAATAAAACAAGCCCAAAAATGAGCCCATATTTGCTAAAATACAGAATAGTAATAAAAAAACAGTACAAAATAAAAAACTTAAAACAGTAAAACAAAGCTATACAGTTGCCTTGTCCTTCACAGGGCTTGTGGCAGTGTCACTTGACCCCTGGGTCCACCAGGGCCAACACAATCTAATTAAGACAAATTATATATATATATAAAAATCTCATACAATAATTCCTTGCTCCAATTCATCCCCCTGCAACACTATCAGCTAGGCCCCGCCACCCCTGCCAGTCTCAAATCGGGCATATCTTACCATCAGTAGCTTCTCTGGGCTTCTAGTAGGTTTCAATGAACAGCTAGGGCATCTGAAGGAATAGGCCCCTGACTCTGGACCCCATGGCTAGCCACCCAGACTGAAGGAAACCCTGACTGACAGGACCTTTGGTCCTAGTCCCTACAGCAATTATAGACCAGTTTCTCTCTAAAATAGCAACTCTTAACTCTTGATGGTTTTCCTTTGAAGCACTCTGGCTTTTATAGCTGCTGCTACTCTGCTCAGCTGAATACACCTCTCCTCTCCCTACTCAGCTGAACACAGTCAGCCACACCTTACCTTGGTTCCTTGGCCAACATTCATTCACTTTAAAAGGCCAGCACTTACCTCTGCCCTCTTAGACTAACCTGGGATGGCTTCCCACAAGTATTTACCTCTGTCCTGGAGCTTGACCTTGCAATGACTCTCACACTTACACATTCCATAAGCTCACCTTGCATGCTAGCTTATCAAGTGTAAAAAGAATTACATTTGGCTAGTGGCTTAAGAGTGTGCCATTTTATTGTCTACATGCATATTTTGGTCCTAGTCCTGAAAACACTTACGTGTAGCATTTTAAAAGGAATGCATGTGGATTTTTGCAGGTAACATAGGAGCAGGATATCCTGCATTCAGTTTTTGCAGGATTGGTAGCTTTCTGGTTCACAGAGTATTTTTCACTTAAAAGAGCAAGGGCAGCAGGTGAAGCATTTCCTGCCCTGCAGCTTTAAGTGTAGTGTCCTTAGTTGCAAAATCTCTCACTGAATAGTACCTTTTGGCCTCTTTCTGTGCATTTCTTTCAGGCTCTTCTCTTTGTCTTAGGGTGTTTTCAGACATGACGCTAACACCACTTTAACCACACTTGAACATTTCTTAGGCATGTTGCAGGGCTGCATAGAGCATCAATACAGCCCTGCAACATGCATAAGAAATGCTAAAGTGGGGTTAACGTCGTATCTGAAAACACCCTTAGTCACCATCCCAGCTCTGCCTGGGACTCCATCTCAGCCTAGGGCTCTGCTACCTACAAACCATTCCTTTCCCTTCTCATAAGAAGTGCCATACTGGGTCAGACCAGCTGTCCATCTAGCCCAGCATCCTGTCTCCAACAGTGGCCAGACTCTCTGAGTCTGCTAGCCCAGATTTTTCCAGTCCCAACACAGCTGAAAACAATGAGCAGGTGGGTCAGGTGCAACAACCTTTGTTACTCCTTTAGAGTCTGATCCTGGAAAATATTTATACCCATGAGAGAGTAAAGCAGAACAGTGTTGAGCAGGCCAATTTGGAGGGTCCTAAACTGCCTTTGAACAAGGCTGGCAAGTCAAAGAAAACCCAAGAAAGTAGGACTATCATCAAGACACGGATATTTGTGAGGGTGGCAAGATACCGACCATGGAACACCTGGGAGAATTCTGTATTGCAGAGGACCTTGTCAGGGCCACAGATCAAGCGATATCACGTGTCCAGCATGGGAGAGAGATATGAACATGGTGGCAGGACATGAAGAGAGAGAGAGAGAGAGCTTTCTACCACAACAGCATAAGTGTTTTCAGGATCTGGTCCTTTGCTAGCCACAGAGATTCCTCCTATGATATAAACCATTTCTTTTAAATGTCAGACTACTGCCACCACTTTCGAACACATGTGCGAAGAGCAAAAATGTACTTTCTTCTGTAATAAAAATGAGTCTGAAAAACTGCTTTTGATGGACATTCTTTCAACACATGACTTAGTCATTTTGACAACAAGCATGGACTACAAAGACAATTGAACCATCTTTGTCCGATGGATAAGACCTTTACTAGGTTCATCAGGCCTTCAGTGTTTAGCAGGAAGACAAGAAATGCAATAAACAAGTACAGATTGAGGGATTGTTCACAAGGATGAAGATCAATCCCTCCAGCTGCATGAATGATCAAACCATATCCTTGGGCTGGGTGAGACAATGTACTAAAATAATTGTTTCAGCATGAGTTATTCTCTTTCACAATACAGTTCCTTACAAGACACCAGGGAAGTTGATTTTTTTTTTTTTAAAGGATGCTAAGAAAGAGAGACAAAGAAAAAAGTGAAGAGCTTTTTGAGAGTCCAGAATGACTTTGGATCAAGGAAGGTAATGCTCAAACATTACACCACTCATGTACAAAAAGAAAGTTGTGTGTAGTTAGGTTTGAATGAAAGGATGGGATAGCTGGTACAATGAGTAGCTGAAAAGACGTTGGCTGTGATCCAAGGGAATTCTGGAGCATACGTGTCACAGAGGAACATAGGGCCACACACGTGTGATACTGGCCTACATGTAGACTACAAGCCTAGTAAATATGTAAAGCAAAAGGTGCAACATGTATGTAATGTTACAATTAAGAACTGTAAAACTCAAATCAGGACTGTGACACGTGACCAAGCTCCAGGAAATGGAAAGACAGTTTGTGGATTTGCCCCAGACGGATGGCCAGAGACATTAAAATTGCTAATGCAGGTAGCCATTGCCTACATGACAGAACTCACATTCCTCCAAGGCGGGAATGAGAAACAAAGGGCTCTGAATTGTTATTTAAGGAGGCCATTAAGTCACCTTCAGATCTCTCTCGGTTGGCCATCTGGAGCAACTGTGTCTGCATCCTAAAGCTGCCAGCAAGCAGGGCTGAGCTGAACCATGGACTGAGAGGCATGACTTTGCTTTCTAGCAACTCTAAGACTGAAGACCCAGTCGCTTACATAAAGGACTGAGAGGAACTTATGGACCTTTGTAGGGTAAGATGCTTATTTAGGAACTCAACCAGTATAGATCAGGAATGCGTTATATTTACCTTTGCTTTCTAGTAACCACTCTGTATCAACTATCTTGCTTATGTAATCAATAAACTTACTTCTTATCTTTATGAAGAAGTGTCTGTGTCTAACATTGGAACACAAGTGCGCAACAAGGGTTTTCAAGCTCTTGCGAACCCAGAGATGAAAGAGTCTGTAAACGGGAAGGATCGGACCCTTGGGTGACAAAGGGGTTGTCCCTGCTGCAGGCTTGAATCAGCCAGAGAGAGAAAACTGAACCAAGTGGGCTGTGAGGGAAGGAAACTGAGTCACCCAAACCTGGTAAAGTGGGGGTGCGGACCTCCAACCTGTGACAATATGCATTTGCAGGATTAGGGCTGGCATGTTTTATTGGGTTAAAGGACTACAGAGTAGGGCTGAATCGAAACAGTCCTTCCGTTTTCATGAATGCTTTCTGCATTTTTGGACGGTCGATTAAAATGATTCCACCTGCACAAAATGGTAGTACCCTACATTGCGCCACAATTTTGAGCAGGTTTTGTACAGCTGCTGCTGCCACCATTTTGTGTGTGCACCGAACGATCAATCTGGTCATTTTTGAGAAACTCCAGGTCGGATTCCATTTCTGCAATATCACTTGGAATAGCCAGATCTGATTGAAAATGATATGCAACCTGGAATTTTGATTCAGTCCTATTACAGAGCCTTCAGTGTCAATATTGCCATCTCTGAGCAAACTAGTAGGTTAAATGCTGTCACTATTTGAAAGCTGTTTCAGACCCAATGAGATCCGAGCACTGAATATGATAGAAACGGTGGGGAATCTACCTGAACCTAGTATTATTGTCTTTAATGATAGCATTGGAAGATAATTAAACTGTTTTAGAGACAAAATAAGAATTGAACACCTTTTATGATACTATTGGTTCTTTGGAATCAGAAGAAAAAATACATCTTGTCCTTCCATCTCCCTCCTCCTCCTCCTCTGGCTTGTCCTCTATTCCGCACTACCCCTTCATCTTGAAAAAAGACTTTCCTCTTACGCAACCTCTAAACACATTCTCCTCATTCCTATTCCACCTTCGAATCATTTCCTTTGATAATCCTGTCAGTATTAGCCCACCATTGAAATATAGTTCATTCACTTCCACAGTCAGAAAAATTCAATTAAAATATTGATAACTTTAATACACTCCAGCCATGACATTTTGTGAAGCAAATGGCTTTGACTTCCTTCTCTCCTCAGAAATCTGCGCTGCTGCAAAAGGGATTCAAGCACAGTTTCAACTCGTCTCTAGTATTAACACAAGGGTTCTGAGAGGGGAAAGAGGAAAAGGCCAGGGTTTACACAGGAATGAGAGGCATAGGAGTCAGTGCATAGCTTGTCACACTTAGGGAGGGAGCTGGAATTGAGGTTAATCTTGTATGGTTTTCACATTACCGCTAAAGCCTAACTGTGGACACTGGAGAGAGGTGAGCTTGGACAGTGGACACTGCATCCTATTGGGATCAGTACATGCAAGCCGCTGATACTTTGACATGAAGGGGGCAGGAAAAATCGACCCCCACCCCCTTCTGAGCATAAACTATCAACTCCTTGGCGCAGGGACCTTTCTGTAATTACCACTGTTCAGCCCTCGGCACATTGCTCACATAACAACAATTGGGACATCACAATGTTCCAAAGGAGATGGAGTCACACATCAAAAGGGGAACTTTCCTGCCCCTTTTCCAAAAAGACCCCCCCCCCCTTCTCAGTGATGTGACAGCATGACACTCTGCAGGGGGCAGAGCCACATCAGAAAGGGATAGGAGAGCCCCCTTTTGGACTTGCTCCCCCTAAAAACGTTTTTCCAGTGGCCTCCACAGATAACACAGGGAAACAGGGCCTTTGTTTGGAGTCCAGAGATAAGGTGTGAAACTCAGAACCTCTGGGTCAAGCCTGGAGGGGTGGTAACCCTAGCCCTGCCCCAGCTGAATTTGTGTTTGATACAATTGAACTGGGGCATCAATCACCTCTGAACTTTGCCACTTACCGATTCATTATTGTATAGCACCAGGTATATTGCATGTGCTATATAAATAAACTAAACTAATAATAATAATAATAATAATAATAGCAGGGGTGCTGGCACAGAGGGTGTTTCAACCTCATGTGTGAGGATATTTGCAGCCCTAGGAGGCCCCAGGCAGCCGCCACCCCTCCCCTCTGTTGTGTAGCTTGGTGACTTTTGGATCGGAGCGGGAGAAGCGGTGGTAACAGCTGGAGGGGGGCGGGAAAAGTGCTCCCTTCAACTTGCCGTCCTTATCGGCCCTTCTCCTGATCCAGTGTGGGGTTAAGTTGCAGCAGCAGGATTAAGGGCAGGAGAGGCCTCAATAGAGCCAACTTGGAGACATTTCTTCTACCCTCATCCAGCTTCCATCACGGCCTCTCCTGCCCTCGATCCTGCTGCCACGGCCACTAAACTGCATGCTGGATTGGGGGAAGGGGCACCTCTCCCGCTCCCCGCTAGCACAGAGCTTCTCGGTACTGGAAGCAGGGCAGCTGAGCTGGATGGGGAGGGGGCGAGAAAAACGCCTCCTTCAACTTTCCACTCCAGGTGGCCTCCTGGGCTGCCTAATAGTAGTGCCATCCCTCCATATGTGTGCCTCCACTTTGTCCCACCATCGGAGGAGGTGTGTGTGTGGGGGGGTTATGTTGTCATTTAATTTTGTTTTTTGTATAGTACCTCCCCATATATTGTATTAATATATCTTACATCTGTAAAATAAAAATCCAGATAGAGACCCAGTTATAAAGTCCCCCACACATTGAAGTGGGCAGTTCACTCATCCGTAGGCATCATTCATTTGTCCCCCTGGGGAGTAAAGTGTCCTGAGGAGCCTAGGCAGCTGCAAGGGGGTGGGGGGAATAGAATGGGTGGTCCAGTCGCACGGGGACCCACAAGCCTAAGGGGGCCCATGCTCCCTGGTGCAGTTGTTTCTCCTGCCATTCAAAGTGGGGACCCCAATCCATCGTCTTCCCCAACTTATCTAGACCTCTGACAAGAGAGCAGAGTGGGAGACTTGTCTGCTGTGGTTACATCTCCTCTCTCTCTCTCTCTCGGGTGTTTTTAAATGAGTAAGCCTTGGGGTGGGTGGGTGTCAAAATAACATAATTCAGCTGCTTATAAAATGGGAGTCAATCTGTCTGAAATTTGGGGCACATAATGCCTTCTAGTGTAGGTACAGTGCCTCTAAGATTCATCCAAATATATTAAAAACAAAAAAGCGACAGCCAAAAATGTTTTTTTTCCATTGAAACCAATGGAAATAGAAAACGAAAGCAAAAATGAAAACGAAATTTTGATATTTATGAAAACAAGAGCATTAAGTAATGAAAAGAAAAACAAAAAATAATAATGACATGGGTCCCTCCCTGGTGCACACCTCTAGTTGGGATTGTTATGGCGCCAAAGACATGCTTATTGTGTGTAAGCAATGGAACAATCCATTCCCAGAACTAGTTTGGCCATCGGTTGAACACATGATGTGAACACCTTCGCATCACAAGGACAATTTGCGTGTTCCGGATGAACACACGGCCATTGTGCCTATTGACGTCACGTGGCATGTTAGCATGTACAACAAGTGAACGAGGCGGAAGTGCTTGCATGCTGGGATTGATCGGGTGGCGAGAAAAACCACAATTTCCCCGAAGATGGGCTGTGTGTCTAAGCAGCGCCACATGGTGAACACAGGGTCAAACCAGTGTTCATATCAAGGTCAAAACACACTTTCAGTCACCCTGAGATGTGAAGTCTAAAGACACCCATTAGTATCTCATCTGAAAACACCCATTGTTGAAGGGCGGGAGTGGAGCGCCTTTTTAACTTTAACAATAGCATCTCATCTGAAAACACCCATTGTTGAAGGGAGGGAGTGGAGCACCTTTTTAATTTTAACAAGCTTGGAATAAGTACTGCTATCAAAGAACAAAGAAAGGTAACACCCAGGCAGGAGGAAGCTCTGTGCCTGGGAGCAAGATGAAAACTAAAAAAGGTAGGAAGTGTGTGAGTGTGTTTGTGAAAGATGATTCTTTAGCGTGCTGAAAGGGACTCTCACCACTTCCACTTGGGATCCTCTGAGTGGCTTTAAAACTAAAACTTTAGAACCAACGTTAATGCACACATTTAAGAAGTTTGAGTTTTTAATTTACTGAGTTGTAACTTAAACAATTAGTCCTGCACATACAAACAAACCTATGGGCACACAATGCCTGTCACACAAACATCACCCCCACCCCCGCTGAGCTCCAAAGTAAGTCAGTGGCCTATTACAAACGTTCACAAGCGAATGCAAACTTATGCAAATTAGGGGTAGCATTTTTTTTTTTTATCAAACGTTGGAGGATGTGCCCTGGTCAAGGTGTGTCAGTGGTTCTGCACAGCGACACGGTAGTTCAAAGCCCCCTGTTCCTCACAACCACCCCTTTATTTAGTTAAAAATGGAAGCATTTTGTCAGTATAGTAATAATGATGATTCATTTGCAGCTAGCCTAAGTTTTAAGCAAGTGAGATGTTTGCTTTGTAGCTTGCTAATGTCAAATGTTATGCTCACTTGAATGGCTATGCTTTTCATCTAGGGAAAAATCAAATCTGGACAGTCTGACTGCCAAAGCCAACAATGGCAGCATTCAGACTGCCCTGCAGTGGACACAGCTTGTGTGTTGATCAAGACTTAAAGGCCCAGTAAGTGGCTTCATTGTACACTTTAATCATTTCACTTCAGTGACTAAGTGTGAATCTGGCTAGTAGGGAGCTTAAAAAAATAGAAAAAGATAGCCCCTAATTATCAACAATCTGTGGAAAAAGACATGTTAGAAATCTCAACACAGCTGTTGTAAGGAAATAATTTTTGACAGGTCAAAATCAAGGGGCCATTGAATGAAAAGTTCTACCTGGTATGGGGCTGTATTGATTCTTCATTTTTGTATGAATTGTTATTCCCCACATGACTCATAAAGTAATGGGCTATTTTCTCAGGTAGATGCCTAGAATTGGAAGGCTTCTCCAATTACTGATGAAAGATGGAAGATGTACATGTCTTTCAGACACTGGTGCACAAGACCACATCCCTCCAAATCGGGGTGGCATCCTCTCATTGCCATTTGTCCTAATGGCTACATGTTTTCATCAGAAACGGCAACTGACAGCCATTGTGGAATGACCAGGTTTAGTCTGAACAAAAGAATCAATGGAATTGGCTATGGGGGTATCCATAATGTATGTCATGCAAGAGTAGGGCGGGGGAGTGGGTAGCAATAATTTGTGTTGGTCACAATCTGATGTCACAATCATATGTTTGCTTCTCTAGCTCAATTTTTAGTGTGTGGGTATTAAGGTAAGTGCAGGTACATTTACTTGCCTTCCTGTCTCTTGCTCTATTCTAATCTCCTCCCATTTACCTTCATCTTTGCCTGTATTGCTCCATCTTTTCTCCATGCTGTCCTCATGTTCTGACTATTTTCTGTACCTATTGTTGACTTTCATTGCTTCCCAGGATGTTTTCAGATGTGACGATAGCCCGTATCTCCATGCTTTGACCCGCGTGGAAATGCGGGCTACCATCACATCAGAAAATGCCACCAGATGTTTGCTTGGGCCATTTCCCGGGTGGTGTTGGGACTTAGCCCAGGCTGTGAGTTGGGGACTGCCTGGGGAATGGCTGCCCAACTGGGTGTAAAGAGTGCTGTAATGTTTGAACAGCTGCTTTACCTACTGGGGTAGCAGTGGGGGCTGGCCGCCATGGCTGCCCATCTGCCCGGGGGGGGGACAGGGGGAGGGGAGGCTGCTCCACACAGCACAAGAGTGGGGCTGGTTGGACACATGTTTGGGGGCCAGGCCAACTCCTGGCCAGAGTGAGGGAGCCATCACATCAGAAAGCAGCCCAGGTTTACCGTACACTCTCTTTAAACTGTACACATCTCAAACACACACACACACACACATTCACACCAGTTCCTCCTAGGCCACACAAAGTTAACAATACAGAAAAAAAGACAGAGGTAACCACTCAAAAGGCTGCATGGGCTGCCACTCTATCCCAATTCCCTTTCCCCTAGGTACAGGATTCCCTAAAGTTTGGGGAGAAGAAAGAATAACTTTAGGGTTAGAGGACTGTGGAAAATGGAAAAGATGACAAATAGCTGCTAGGTAGTTTTGGAAAGTATCACAGGATTTCTTGTTACTCATTTTTATTACATTTCTGTGTTTGAAAACTAAAAAGATATTCTTTACACTTGATAAATGTAAGGAATTGGTGGGGTTAAAAATGTGCATGGGGAAGGGTGTAAATTGTATGACATACCTTTTGGAGGGGTGTCTGTAGTAGTGTGACAAACTGTAAGAAGGGTGGGCAGGGAGGTTAAAAATGGGGGATGGGGGCCTTTCAACAGTTGCACAGGCTTTGATGATGTTCCCTAGAGCTGAAACAGTTAACACGTACACATTTGCTAACCGTGTCTAATATTTGCAATTTCAGGTAGCCTGAGACACCCAATTACCCGAAATACCAGTTATTACTGCTACTGATTTTTCATTTTACCAACCTAGTTCGATAATGGAAAACCCCAAAATTGTATTGAAAGTGGAATTTGGTACTGGAAGTTGGTAAATCGGTACTCTACTAAAATTAGTATATTGAAATACTGGGTAGCCTATTGGACACTCATCGGGTACTGAATAGTACCTGATGTTCTTGGGTACAATTTCAACAGTTATACACCTTTTTTCCATCAAAAAACAACACACACCCCAAAACAAAACAAAAAAAATGATCCAAAACCACCGTAGAGCTGCAAACGGGCAACTGAAGATTCGGGCACCCCCGAAGAATCAGGGGTGCCCAAATCAACACACTCCCATGGGGACACTATCGATGCCCAAACAGGACCCGATGGACTGCTCGATTTCACCGACTGGCCTTTCAAAGTCACAGGAGCTGGCCCAGCCAAAGCAGCCCAGGCCAAGTCCTGTCACTTTGAAAGGCCAGTCAGGGTATTGAATGTGGTTGAGCGTGATCTCATGACGTCTGAAAATACCTATAGTTTATAGAGATAAATTAGAGATAGTAGATATACCTGTGAGTTTTCCTTTTCCCTTCCCCTGTCTGTCTCCCCCTGTCCATATATTATATAGATATAGATATTAGTTATATACATATAGATTAGATATTTAGATACTAGGCTGTTTTATTATATAGATTAGGATTATAGGATAGGAATATTTTATATTATACATAGGTTAGGTTTAATTTAGATTGTGCGTGTGTATGTATATATGTATATATACCTATATCTATATATAAATCTAGAGATTGTGCGTACACCAATAGTAATACCGATACCAAAAACAAAGTCTTCGTTTGAAATCAGTACCGATAACAATAATGACAACGATAATAAAAAACAACATTTTATTATTAACAAAAATGAAAATGACACATTTTAATAATGAAAATGATAACAAAAGGCAAAAAATGACATGGGGCCTAAGTGCACACCCCTTTCAAAGCCTACAACCTACAATGCAACCTACCCTCACAACTCTGAGGCACTGGAGGGGGTGCGGGAGTGCCACCTGGCCTTTCAGAGTGACAGGAACTGGTCCTGCTGCAGTGGCCTGGACTAGATCCTGTCACATTTTATAAGGCCTCTTCCAGCCCCCCAGTACAGTGCTTCACAGTTGTGAGGTAGTGTAGAGGGGAAGTGCTGGCCGGTTTTTGAATCTGATAAGCCCTGTTTGGGGATTGTTCATTTTAAAGGGTAATCCTCACATTTTTGGCCATCGGTCACCCAACTGGTCCTTGGGTAGCCCATTGGGTGCCTGATGGAGTGCCCAAAAATGTGGGCATTACCCTCGGGTACTAATTTTAGTAGCTGTTGCAGCTCTACTTTGAACTCCTTTTACAATACACTGCTGCTTCCATAGCATCTCCTATCTATGGGTTAAAAGATCAATTATGGGACATTAACTCAGTTCCCTGCATATGTTGCACTTCCAGACCAAGCATTATAGGGTATTTTCAGACATTACAGACCTCCCTTTTACCACAGTGAATCACCCGTGGTGGAGGAGTGCCCGTAACATCTATAGGGGTTCCTGCCAGATGTTCACTGCAGTGAACCTCCGGCAGGAATCCGATTAACCACCATTCTGGAGGGGAGGCCGGCCTCATTTCCAGAATGGTGGTTAGCTGCACCATGGTCAGGAAACGGCAGAGAGTAACATCTGTTACCTCCGCTGAGTCTGGAGTGTGGTCCTGGCCATGATCTGGGATTGGGCACAGCAGTCAGATTGGCCACTGCGCCCGCCCATCTCCAGGAGGGTGGCCAGCCAGGAGAGCGTGGGGAGGGGCAGGGCTGTGTGTGATCCCGGACCGTGGCAACGAGGGAGGCCAGCACTTCTAAAAATACCCCTAGATACATTAGTTGGTCTCATGAGATCCCTGAAGTAGGTCATTATTGTTCCTATTTTACAGATGGGGAACTGAAACTAAGAGGCAATGACTTGCCCAAAGCAACTCAGTGTGTTAGTAATGAAGATGGGATTTCAACACTGGTCTCCCAGGTCTACGTCTCTTTTTACACGGGCCGTGGAGGAGTCTGTGAGCACCACAGTCTGTGTGCACTGGGTGGGGTGAGGTTGTGGACTGGGATACCCCCATCTACACCCACCCCCATCCATCCACAGAGGCAACTCCATTTTTGCTGGTGCCTCCGTGCGTGGGGATGTGTGTGCATGTGCGTGCATGGGAGCATGCACACTCACCCCTGCCGGATTTATATGGGTGGCACCAATGCATGAACATTCAGGTGTTCACGAGTGGGTGCTGCCCGTGTATAAATGGCCTAAGTCCAATAACCTATCCACTGGGGATGGGCGAACGCGGTTCGGAGTTCAGACCGAACTCAAATAGTTCGGTCGACTGAACCGAATGTGTGAACCGAACTCGAATTCGAACGTTCAGTTCGGATGCGTTTTGTGAGTTCGGAATTGAATTTCCATTGGTTTCAATGGAAAACACATTATTGGCTGTAACGTTTTTGTTTTTTATGCTATGTGGCTGAAATAGAGGGGACCTATACCTCCAATAGGAAGCATTATGTGTACCAAAGTTCAAAATGATTGGACAAAGGAATACGATTTTAGAAGCAGTTGAATTATTGTATTTTGAAATATTCCACATATACATTCTCTGTAACTTATTTGCCTCACATCTAATGTAGGTAAAATGTATCTGGTTTATACCCCTTCCCATATTTACTATATTTGCCAAATTTCAGAAGGATTAGAAAAAGAGTCTTGGTGGTATAAGCAATTAACATATAAATGTATGTCTGACTATAACATCTTTGTAGTTCAACCAGTGTACATGAAATTTGGCAGGGATATAGATTACACTTTCATGATCATCTCTGCCAAATATCAGAAAGACTTTATAAAGGGTCCCAATTTTATAAAGGGTACGATCTCCCCAAATTTCATCAACATTGAATAAGAAACAAAAATGTTATAGTGGGAAATATGTTTTTCAGTTTTTTCCCTTTATTTCAAAAACCAAATGTCATTTTCAGTTCCCAATTGCACCGAACTAAAGACTGAACCGAGCCCGACTGAACTGAATACCGAATCTGAACTCAAAGTTCAACCCGAACCACCGAACGGCCGAACATCCAAGCCTGGTTCTGTTCACACATCCCTATTATCCACTAAGCTGCACTGGCTCTCATACATGTGGGTGACCTTCCCTTTTTATTTTAGGAGGAGCTCTTTGCCTAGAATTCTTTATTTATTAACAAACATTTATATAGCACCAGCAGTGTACCTGGCACTTTACAAAGTAATAAAATAGACACGGTCCCTGCCCCTAGGGCTTACAATCTGAGAGACAGGAG
>QEPC01011901.1:2409160-2463864 GCA_003113815.1 Sphenodon punctatus | reverse complement strand
TATGAAGGGAGGGGGCAAGGCGGATGTGGACAGGGAGGGAGTTCCAGGCATGGGGGGAAGCAAGTGAGAAGGGACGAAGGCGCTTAGGGAAGCAGGGAAGGCGTGGAAGGGTGAGGTATTTTATTTAATTGCTATTACCGTACTTCTCACACATGCTCTATTGGCCTCCACTCCCCAGTCCCCCGGCCTCCCCCCGGCCAACATGCCACAGCCCGCCACCCACCCTGACTGAATGAACTTGATCTTCATAACATTTCTTCTGGCTATTCTATTACCACCACAAAGGAAAAAAAAATTCTGGCAGGAAGCACCTTTGGTTCTAAAAAAGGTCATGTAATTCCTGTATAATGTGACAAGCTGATTGGGTGACACTCATTACCCAAACTCATGCAGAGCCATGATACAGGTGCCATCCAATTGACTATAAAATAGTAGTTGCATAACCCTTCATGGAGCTTTTCATTTGAACACAGAGGAAAAGTCAGACTGATATGAAGAAGGGGGAGGGGGAAACCTGACTGGAATGTATAAATAGGAATTTGAGTTAAAATATGAACCTTATTATAAATGCTGGGCTTCAAAGTCTTGAATTATACTGGTTTCACAGAGCTTAAATGACAGTCTTCTGTAATGGGGCTCTCCTTTAAATTATGCATCTGAGATAACACAGAGCAGGAGTGAAAGCTGAATCCGGTCCTTACAAGCAGTTGAATGTTTTAGCCAAATCTAATATTTAAAATAATGATTTGCAAATCAAAATGTCATGATTTCCATTAATAGCTTTGCAAATGGGGTCCCACACTATATAAATAATAGTCAACTAGGAATGTAGATAGGCAAAGAAATTGAGGTGTTTTTTTTTTTTTTTAACCAACATCAAAATAAGTGAGTATTGAACAGGAAGTAAAAGGGCATGCAGGTATCCTTCTGCAGAGCGGCTGCTGCAATTACACCTTTTTCATAAGTATACAGAGATGAAATACATCAAGGGAATATTACAAACACACATCTTCAGGATGAGGTCGTCAAAGCAGGACAAGGGGTTTAGCCAAATGGAAAGTGGGTAACTAAATTTCCTGCACCGTATTCAAAGTCTCCACTGATATCTGTATCCTGCCTGCCTGTCCTTGGATCTTAGGATTTGATGCAACCTGATGCCACACAAAATGAGGCCGGCACTGAAAAACAATCGTTATGATGTGAAAAGTAAAGGGCTCACTCTCTTCGGCATATCAAAGAAAGCCATTGAAAGGTGACATGATGGCTGTGTACATATGCCCATTTGCATCTAATAATAGCAGACACATCAGTCTTGCAAACCTGGGCATAACAAAGTCCAACAGCTGGAAGGTGAAGTTAGACATATCATAACCTCCAAATAAAATACAACAGTACCACTAATTAAACACTGGAATTTCTTGCTAGTGGAGGTGATGGACTCACTGTCCCTAGGAGTCTAAGTCAAGAATAGTCTCTCCCTGTAGATTCTATCCTCCAATGGAGTCCATACTGCACATCACTGGCTATTTTTAAATGGGACATACCTACGTGCACCCATCCATCCCCCACCCACCTGAGCGCCTGTCTGAAGACGGTGTGGGTGGGTGTGCGCTCCCGTGACCCACGCACCGCCCACACATGCCCACGCACAGAACATTGGGGGGAAATCCGGGATGCTCCGTGTGGGGGCAGGAGTAGGTGGTGTGTAGGTAAGGGTGCACACCCATCCCAGACTGTTAAACCTATACCCACCCACTGGAGGTGTATGTGCACTCCACGTGGCACACCCGCCCTCCCCCCCCCAGCCATGCTCATTTAAAAATGGCCTTTGTCTCAAGAAGATCTGAAACTGATAGAATATTCATTGCTCATGGGTAATACCCACAGTTTCAGTTAGTCTGTTGGGTATTAGTTCACTACTTCCTTACGTGTGAAATTAGATGTCAAGGGACATCTCTCCGGCCAGGTTAAAACCTGCTCCGGTGTTAGGCAGAGTTGTATGCTGGCTCCCTCTTTATTTAATGTTTATATAAATAACTTAATCCCTGCTGTATCTCAGTTAGGAAACCACCTTCCCAAATTGGGCAATAAACATATTTCATGTTTGCTTTATGCTGGTGACGGCGCTTTAATGTCTAGAACTTTGGTGGGGTTGACGCGGGCTATTACCCAGTGTGCAAGTCACTACAGGTTGGACGGGTTAACTATAAACTATGCTAAAATGAAAGTTGTTGTTTTCGCAAGAAAATCTAGCACACATAGTTGGGTTATGGATGGGAGGCTTATAGAGCAAGTTTCATCTTTTCGCTATCTTGACCTAATTTTTCACTCTTCAGAATTCTGGTTGGTGCAGTCATATTCTGCAATTGAATAGGCCACCAGGAGTGCATCTGCAATTATTCATTGTTTTAAAGCTCGTTTTGGCCAGTTGGCGATGCCGGCACTAAAGTTTTTTTTCTGCTGAAATTGGAGGTCAATTGCTCTATGGTGCCCATTTGTGGGGCCTGGAGAGAGCTACAGATATCGATACGTTCAGTCAAAATTTGTGAGGTCTTTGTTGTCACTCCCTTCGGGTACTCCAAATGTGGCTTTGTGGAGAGAAACAAATATGTCTAGATTATCTTACGTGCTGCAACGTTCTTCTCTGAAGCTGTGGGTCAGATTGTCCTTCCTTAAACATTCTAGTCTTCTTATGCTGATCCTTGATGATGGTAGCCCCAATAGTTGGCTATCCAAGATTCAAAATAAGATAGTCCATATGGATTTCTCCTTGCCATATTTAACCTCTAAAGGCTTTGCTAAATCTAGACTTGAATTACTTCAAAAATTAGCTGACTTAGAGCTCCAGTAAGAATCGGTAAAGCTTAATAGGGCGAGATCTCTTCTATACTATCTGACTGTTATGTTGCCTTTAAATTCTTATGGGCCTTGCCTTGATAACTTGTCCGTTTCAATCCAGAGAATTGTTTATTCGAACTAGATTAAACATTTTCCCTTCTGCCCCCCTGGAGGGACGTTATGCTGGGGTGCCAATTCAACTAAGGAAGTGTCCCTTTGGGTCTGGTGAGATTGATTCGATTACTCACTTTTTGCTTTCCTGTAATTTATACCATGACATTAGGCATAGTGTGATTACTCCACTGCTTCAGCGTTTTCCTGGAAGGTCTAAAGAGGTGTATACAACAATTTTGCTAGCCGACAGAGTTCCAGAAATAACTGTTTCTGCAGCGAAATTTCTACCTTATGCCAGTAGAGTAAGTGTTAAAAAAAGATCAGTTTCTTGATTTTATCTTTGGCTTGTTTTGCTTTTCCTCTTCTCCCTGAGCTGGATGCGTTGTTTGTATTATTTTTCTTGTATTGTTCTGCTTTTATCTTATTTTAACTTAGGGTAATTTCAGATGTAACAATACCACGGTCAACCACAGTGAACCACAGACAATCCCACGGCACAGCCAAAGAGCCGTGAATGGCATCCAGATGTTCACCATGGTCAATTACTCATAGGGGCCAAAGCCAACCGTGGTTCCGGAGGTCGGGACAGGACCATCTCCGGAAGCATGATGAAAGCGATTCCCACTGGGGAACTGCCAAATGTAACGAATGAACCCCAACCACCAGGCGGAATCATAACAAATGATCCCCAGCCATGGCGAGAGCATGCAGCATCGTTGCCAGGCAAAGAGCAACACACAGACTGGGGAGGGAGAATTAAAGGGCACACAGCAGCAGGGGAACGTGGAGCAAGATGGAAGGGAGAGGAGAGCGGATGGCAATGGAGGCAGGGGGGAGGAGGGAGGAAGTGGTGGGGGGTGGAGGAACAGCAGCAGCTGGAGCTGGCTGCCCCTGAGGGGACAACCAGCCAGGGGATGGAGGCACCCTGGAAATGGGTAAGGTGAGCAAGGGGGCCCCTGCACAGCAGCAGAGGGGCAGGAAGGGAGCGTTCCTGACAGGAGGGGAGCAGGAGGTGAGCCACGTGTCGGAAGGACCTATGACACTAGATCCACAGACCTGAAAACGGGCCCGGGAGCCGGAGCCCCCTAGAGACCGGCAGAGGGGAAGCGGAGGAGGTGGCGAAGGAAACGCAGGAGGAGGGCACACGTGGGAGACACCAGTACTAGAGAGGGGGGCAATGGGGACAGAAGGAGACCCAGGATTTCATAAGAATCTGGGGTCCCTGGAGCACCAGATGGAGCTCACCGTGAACCAGAGGAATGAACATGCGTTCATGGAGATTGTGCGGGACATGGAGGCGGTGGGGCATGACAGAACCGTGGCCAAATGCTGCTCCAAGGCCAAGAACCTCAAGAGGGGGTACAAGGCCATCAAGGACAACAACCGGCGGTCCGGACATGGAGTACGGACCGCCCCCTACTATGATGCCCTGGACCGCGTACTACACATGAAGAGCTCCATAGTCACCCATGGCTCATGGGGAGTGTTGTGGTCCAGGGCAGGGAACGGGCTTATGTACCCCCACCCCTGGCAGTCCTGCACACAGGTACCGACCCCGGAGACCCAGCCCCTCCCGAGGAACGCCCCAGGACCTTGGGGAGCAGCAGGCCCCCCTCGTGAAGCAGCACCAGGAGCCCACGGTCACAGTCTGACTTGGACGGATCCAAGACCGGCACACTGGTCACCCTGAGTGAGTGGACACAGGGGGAGCACAGCCCCACAGAGGAGCGGCCTTGGAGAATTCCAAGACGGACATAGAGGGTAGGCAAGTGGCTGAGAGGGCACATGGGTCATAGGGGGTGCACCCAGGGCTTGGGGGGCCACAGGGCACAGGCTCATCCCTGCAGCTCCCAGGAACCATGGAACATGAGAAGGGGGTCGAGGTGTGGGGGGCCCACCTGGGTACACAACAGGGGGACAGGCACAGCTGACCAGGGGGCACCGGCCACTGGTGCCAGAGAGCATGGGCAATGGTGGGATGGGGACCTGGACCATGCAAGGGTAATGCACCCCTCCTCCATTCCAAAACAAGTGCACACCCTCCCTGGCACACAGGTCAGCCAGGTGAAGGGAAACACAGGGAACAGCCACAGCAGCAGCAGGTGGAGCAAGGTGAGCAACCAGGGCAGGGTGTGTGTCACCAAATGGGGGTACACCGAGGGCACGTCCGGCCAGGTGAGGCACTGACCCCCTTGCCCCAGTACGGCATGCTCCATGGCTTGGGGTGGGATGGGTGGGATGACCGGGGCACAGGAGCCCCCCAGGGGGAGGACCATGGCCACCTGTAGCACAGTTCCAGGACTGGTGGTATGTGACCAAGCCCGAGTAACCACCACCAATCATTTCCCCAACAGGGCAACAGGCAACGCCCCCACCAGCCAAGTTCCTGCCCTTGGCACAGTGGCAGCAGGAGCACAGGACACGGATATGGTGCCGGAGGGAGGATCTGGCCGACGAAATAGTCTGGACAAGCATGGAGCAAGGTGAGCGGGAGCGGATGATAGCTGCTATCGACCACATGGAGGCGGCCACAGACAGGGCCCTGCAGTGTGCGGAGGCCAAGGACTGGCAGCTGGTGGCAGAAATGTGCCAGAACAGAGGTGGGAGCGAAGAGCGCACATGTGGCAAATGGAGGCATTGGAGCAGCTCAACCAGAACATTGAGTGGCTGGGCACTGAGCACACATGGATGATGGACAGGTCCCTCGACATTGGCACCTCACTGCTGCTGCATGCAAGAACCATGAGTGCCTACAGCATGGCAGCTGCTCTGCCCACCACCATACCGACTCCAGCGCCTCAGCAGCCATCTGCGGTGCTACCACCACCACCACCACTGTCCCACCCACCGGCATGGTCTCTGGGCATGCACATCTGCCTCCCGGTCCCACCAGGCCTCCGGAGACAGCAGATGCCCCGGGAGTACTGCCGGCACCACCCCCACACCCATCCCCGCCACCCAGGGCAGTCCAGATCTGGAGGCAGCCCAGGATAGAGTCGGGGAGACCAACAGCAGGGGTTAGGAGAGCTCCTCGGCGCCCACTGGGTGGCTAAGGGGGCGTCCCAGGAAGGAGCAGTGTCGGGAGGGCAGGGGACAGGGGACGGGGAGGTAGGGCGGACCAGGGAGCAGGAAGGGGGGAGGGGTGGTAGGGTACAAGGGGCACCATAAGGAAAATAAACACATGGGTTTGCAACAACAACCGCTTTATTGTCTGCTTCATGGTACCAGGAAGGGGGCAGGGGATCAGATCAGCTGCAGCCCAATGACAGGTGGGACCTGCTGTTGGGAGGCCCCCACAAACCTGTGGGTGGGCTCAAGTGGCAGGACAGCTGGTGCTGTGACTTGCCTGTGTGGACGTGGTGGGGAGCCAGGGACCGGGGGTGTCCCGTGGCAGCCAACGGGGGACCCCAGGGTCATCCCAGTGCGCTTAGGCCCCGGGCTCACTGGCTATATGCCTCACCAGGGCAGCACAGATCTGCTTGGCACAGCAGTATTCTCACGGGTTCTCAGCGTTCACATAGAGTGGCACCGGTCCTGGTGGCCGCTGGGGCATGGGGAACACCAAGGCGGCCCCATCGGTCTTGCATATATTGTGCAGCACATAGCAGGGACCAATCACAAGGGCCGAGGTCTCCATAGCGAAGACCAGGTGACCTGCAAAGCACCTCCAGTGCTGCTTGAGGACACCTAAGGCCCTCTCGACCATGGTCCTCGAGGCGCATAGTCGGGAGTTGAACTGTGCCTCCACAGAGGTCCTGGGGACTGGGTAATGCCTTCATGAGCCAGTAGAGGAGCGGGTAGGTCAGGTCCCCCAGGAGGCAGCGGGGCATCAACACCCCCTCGATCCTGGTCATCTCCATGTCAGCAAAGTCCCCCCAGTACATCCGGGCATAGAGGAGAGAGATGACAAAGATCCGGGCATTGTGGCTGGGACCGGAGTGGCCGGTGAAGATGTCCGTGAACCAGCCCTGGTGGACTCCACAACTGCCTGGAGCTGCAAGGAATGGTACTCGTGCCTGTTGATGTACTCTCCAGTATCCCCGTTGGGGGGCTGGAGGATGTTGGTGTGGGTACCATCCACAGTGCCCAGACAGTTGGGAAACCCACCAGCCTCAAAGCCAGCCACCACAGCCTCCTGGTCCAGGGCACTGACTGCTTGCTCCTTGCCAATCAGGCCTCACAGCTGTTCTGACTGGGTCAGTTGCCTCCGTTCCACTCGCCTGTGTCGCTGTGCCCCCTGCATGGGCACCCGATGTCCTTCGCTGCCTGTGGTGTTCCTCTCTGTGCCTGGCCCCCCTTTTGGCTGTTTCCTGCTGCCTGTGAACTCTCTCAGCTCTCCCTGTGGTGTGGTCCTCCCTTGAATGGCCGCCCGGCCACCTGTGTCCATGTCCAGCCTCCCCCTGCCCCCTGGGGGCCTCCTTGACTGTGTGAGTCTTGGGGCCCCTGGACAGCATCTCTTGGCTTCCTCCGGGGTGTGTGTGTGCGTGTGCTGCCTGCGGGATCTGGCTGGCATCCAGTCCCCACTCATGCTTCTGCATCAGCAAGGGGGATCCTTGCTGTATGGACCTGCCTGGGACCACTCCGGTGCCTTCCTCTGTTTGGTTGCCCTCCCCCTGTGACCCTGCTCTGTCCCCATGGGAATCCCCGTGACTTGGGCTGCCTGTGTTGCTGTTGGGTGGCCCGTGCCACCTGTGCTGTCTGTGGGGTTCTGGGTGCCTTTCCCCATGTCCCGGCTTGTTCCCAGGCCTGTTCCCTCCCCGTCCGTGGCTCCCACCCCCCGTGTCCGTAGTGCTGTGTGTGTTGACCTTCCTGGGGTGCTGTTCCCCTTTCCCCCACTCTGTGCCGCTGCTTCTGGCTGTGCGCGGTGCCCGGTGTGCGTGTCCCTTCCTGGGTGTCTATCCATTCCCTGTCCCATTTTGTTGTTTCCCTGTGTGCCCCAGTGTGCTCCCTCCTTCCCTCCGTTCCCTTTAGGGTGTGTTTGCACCCGGCCGTGTGTGTGTACTTTGTGTCCTGCTGTGTCCGTGGCTTCCCTGTCCCTGTTGTGTGTGCCGCCTCAGCAGCTCTTCTCCCTCCTCCCCCTCCCTTCCCATTTCCCTTGTATGGGCATTGCCTTTTGGCACTTTTGGCTTCGCTTGCCCTCGGTTGGCCACAGCTGCCTCCCACCCCAATCGGGTGGCTTCTAGGTGTTCTAACCACAGTCCAGAATCGACGTAACGTCTGTTGCTTTTCCCCGAGTCGTGGTCCATCCATCCGTTTCCTTGCTGTGGTCCTGTTCCTGTCACATCTGTTCGGGGCTGTCCTGGACCACGTGAGGGGGTTGGCTGCCTCGTCACAGTTGGGAATCCACTGTGGTGACCCGGGAGCGTGTAACTTCTGAAATTAGCATTGGTCGTTTACTTTGCATTTTGTATATATCTATATATGTATATTTGTATTTGTGTTACATGTGAAGGCTTAGGCCAAGCATTTTAATAAATATTGATTGATTGATGTATTCTTTCAGCTAATACCTGATTGGTACCTGAGTACCAAAACAGGAACCCAATTACCTGAAAATACTGGGTTGCCATTACAGATTTACCGGTTTACCAATCACAAAACCAGAAAAACCAGAAGTTGGGAGATTGTAAACAATACAAGAAGTTGGGAGATTGTAAACTGGGTAGCCTGTTGCACACTAATCAAGTATGGATTAGTAAGCAATGTTACTGGGATGGGTACTGTAATTTTGATGGATACAATTGTTTTTTGCAGGTAGTCAGCTCTAGTCTCAAATGCTCTTTATTTACATGAAGTGGCACCTGACCAACACAAATGCACAGTCTGTCCAATATCCCTACCCCATGTTTCTCCATCCACGATCCAAGCAATATCTATTCCCCATGACCTGAGTCCATCCTCAGAGGGAAGGCTCTTGGGGTTCTTGCAGGGTTGCCTGAAAGGGGTAAGTGCCCCAACCCCTGCCCTGCATCCTAGGCTCCTAGATGGTTTTATTGAGGAGCTCCACAGTTCCTGAAGAAACAGGATCCTAATCATGGACCTCTGGATTGGCTTACTCCTCAGCCGGCCATTCTTAAGGAAAACATGACCACTTTCACATGTTACATGGGAGGTGGAGAAATTTCTGTGATGGTAATCACAGCTCTATTCTCATGGGAATTAGCTCACGTAGGAATACGCTATTCCACTTTTATCCTGCGAGAGCACTCACATGTGACGAGGTCCCCCCCATGTAGCGTTTACAATGATGGGTGTTCTCGTGGGATAAAAGTGGAATAGCACATTCCTATGTGCACTAATTCCCATGATAATAGAGACGCAATTGCCATCACAGATGTTTCCCCACTTCTCAGGTAATGTGTGAAAGTGACCCATGAGTCTGTCAAGGCCTTGAGCAGCTTCTACTTCTGCAACAGGCCCTCCCTGAGGCAGGTTTCCCCACATGAGGCAACAGCTCCTCCCTGCTGGTTCTATCTTTTATGGCTGGGCCTTGGCTAGCTGGTAGCCCTGCTCAGTTCAGCAGAGCAGAATCAGCCATGACCGTAGCTTGACTTCTTGGCCAGCATTACCCTTAAAGTGCCATTGCTTGTCTCTGTGACCTGAGGCACACATGGCATGGCTCCCTGCAAGCACTTACCCCTTACCTTAACCTTGGTCCTGCAAGGACTTAGTGATCTGATTACACTCCACCAAATGAAAGAAAATCCATTGTGCTATGTGATTCATAACCACGTAGGAAGATACGATTCCTGTCCAAAAGAGTTGTCAGTTAGACAGCAATCTGGAAACCACATATTTGTGCGTAGCCCTACTGATTTCAATGGATCTACTCAGGAATACTGTGACCATAGAGGTATGTGACATACAAAAAGTAGGGGAGAGGAAAACTATCAGATAGGCCATTTTTACAGGGACACTCCCACCCCACAAACCTCCTGAAACACCGAGTGGGGACAGGGGTGTCCGTGTAAAAATGGCCGGCGGGGTGTGTGTGTGTGGGTGTGTGCCAGGTGTGTGCCTGTGTAAACACCATGGGCGGTGGGTGTTTGTACATGCGTGCATGCTCCCGGCACACACCCACCTCCACCCATCACCCACCCATTTCCACCCACAGGGTCCTCCGGAAAAGGAGGCCCCGTGGGTGGAGATGGGTGGAGGTGGGTGGGTGTCCGTATAATTAAGGGATGGGCAAACAGAATGCGGTTCGAATACTCGTATGTTCGGTCGTTCAGTTCGAAACCTGAGTTCGGGTTCGATGGTTTGGTTCAGCCGAGTTCGGTTTGGCCGAACTTGGCCAAACATTCAAAAATAGAGAAACTGAAACCAAAATGAAATCAAAACCGAAACCTTATTTTTGGCCCTGGAAAGACATTTTTCCTGCCCCTGAACTCATCTGAACTCATCCGAACATGACCAAACCGTTCGGTAGTTTGAGAGTTCGGTTCGGACATTCAGTTCGGATGTCCGAACAGACTGAGTTCGGTCCAAACTCTGAACATCTGAACCGCGTTCGCCCATCCCTAGTGTAAATGGCCACACACCCACCTCCACCCACTCTGGCCAAACACCCATCCCCCCCACCTCTGTCCATGTAAACATAGACACAATTTTGTAAGCTATCATATCTCTATGCAACTACAACCTACCCCTCAATTTAGGGGGAGGAAGAAACATCAGGGAGCTCCAGGAAGAATGAATTATGGAACTGAAGATGGCATGGTCAGAGGAATGAGAGAAACCCCCAGGAATACACCTGAGATAAAAGTAGGTGGCAACATACCAAATGGTGGCAATAACACCCCGCAAAACCCAAACGGTGGTTGTTATCCCACACTTTGTAGAATCATAGAACCACCTAGATGATTTTTGCTGGGCTAGGGATACCACCAAATATTAGGTAACATTTGTGAATTAGACTAGTTACTAGGGGTGGGACATCAGGGCAAATACCGGGTACCAGTTTTACCGGTTCCCGGATTTAAAAAAAACAGTTTACCGGATTAATACCGGTTTACCGGTACCGGATCTTTTACAATGGGTGTCCCCATTGAAATCAATGGAANCCAGGCTGTGCGGGTGGAAGTGGGGACAGCCCACCCCCCACCCTGCCCAGCCTGACTTTAATTTTTTTTTCTCTAATTCCCCTAGTGCTCCAGGCTCTGGGCCGCCACCGGCGACCCAGAGCCAGCACCAGCACCAGCAGCAGGTAAGTACCAGTACTGTACTGATCCCTGGGGTGGGGGGTGGTTTAACACACACACCACCCCAGGGATCACCCTACCTCCCCACCCAGGGATTGCCTAATGCCATTGCCATGCCTATCTTGAGCTCCGGGTGGCAGCGGCGGTGGCGGCGGCGGCGGTCCGGGGGCTTCAGCACTGGCTGTGGCTGCCAGCTTCAGCACACTAGTAGGCCTTCCGGGGAACTTCCGGAAGTTCCCCGGAAGGCCTACTAGTGTGCTGAAGCTGGCAGCCACAGCCAGTGCTGAAGCCCCCGGACCGCCGCCGCCGCCACCGCCGCTGCCACCCGGAGCTCAAGATAGGCATGGCAATGGCATTAGGCAATCCCTGGGTGGGGAGGTAGGGTGATCCCTGGGGTGGTGTGTGTGTTAAACCACCCCCCACCCCAGGGATCAGTACAGTACTGGTACTTACCTGCTGCTGGTGCTGGTGCTGGCTCTGGGTCGCCGGTGGCGGCCCAGAGCCTGGAGCACTAGGGGAATTAGAGAAAAAAAAATTAAAGTCAGGCTGGGCAGGGTGGGGGGTGGGCTGTCCCCACTTCCACCCGCACAGCCTGGGCTCGGGGAGGGAAAGAGTTTGGGGACTTTTTGTGTTTTTTTTTTACATTGCGGCCATTCATTTGAATGGCCGCAATGTAAAAAAATCTGGCACGGGGGATCCAGTACCGGACCCATTAATACCAGAATAATCCGATACTGCCGGAACACCAAAATACCGGCAGTATCGTATACCGGATGATCCGGTAGTCCCACCCCTACTAGTTACACTCGTGTTACCTGAAAGCAACTTCATTCAAACCACTGGAGTATCTTTGTATTTACACTGCAAATGAAATAAAACTGTGGCCCTAAGTTCAGTCTTTCAGTGCTTGGGGAGTAGGAACTGGATTAGGGGCCAAATAAAAACTGTCCACAGCTTCCCCATCCCTGTGGTACACTTTAATAACAATCTTTAGTTTTATATAACACCCTCCTGCCATTTGTTTACATACAACAATCTGACACAACTTTTAATCCTTACAACAACCCTGTGAGGTACATTATTATTATTATTATTATTATTATTAACAAACATTTATATAGCGCCAGCAGTGTACATGAGAACATTGTGACTGGCCCAAGGTCACCCAGTGAGTTTCTAGATAAGGCAAGAATTGAACCAGGGTTCCCCAAACCTCCCGATCCAAATACCACACACGTAGCCATTACACCACACTGGTTCTCTTTTATGGCTTTGTCTTTGGATAGCCCTGATTCAGTCCGTGATGATAGCCAAAATGGTGTCATTGCCTCAGCTTTAGCCACCCACAGTGATTTCCTGTTTTAAGTACTGGAAGCTATTGCAGCATCTCAGAATCTGTGCATAATAACTACTGGCAAAGGCTGGATTTTAAATAGTTGTCCCTGCGTTTAATTCATTTCTTTCCAAAGTCTAGAAATGCATCCAAAAAAATATATTTCTACACAAATTTCAGGGTTATATTAAGTCCTTTATACTGGGCTGTCTCTGATAGAACTGCATGCAACATGTGAGAGCTGATAGAATCTGCATGGGTGAATCTACAATGCAGTGCTTTATCAGCAGCCTGGCCATTTGCTCGATAGTAGCTGATAAACAGTAAAATCAATTTAAACAATCATAACAGCTAATGCATTCCGCTGGGTATTACCAAACATAGAAGGGATATTGTAGCAGACGTATTAAAATGGGCTTTCTGTTTAGGACGGAGGACCTGAGACATAACATTTTAAAAACCTTGTTGTTCTCAGCTAATGAGCTTTTTAAATTTAATATACAGCCATTTTATTTTTCTGAAGGTGCCCATCTTTAATTTTTTAATAACATGTTCTCATTAACTCGGGAATGAATTACTTTCATCTTTATCTTATTACTGCCAGCATAAATGACAGTGTTTGGAACAGGTAGTACAATGTACCATAATGAAAAGTAGGAAGTCATTTTCAAATTCTGTTCACACCTATTTCCGAGGATTTTAATTTCTTCATATCACACTTTGAAAATTATGTTTTTTATCTGTAAGCTTCTTAACGGTGTTTGTTTATAATGGCCAAGACATTATCCTCTGCTAAACTGTAGGTTTTTTGTTTTTTTTTAAAAAAATCTGTTCATTGGAAACAATATCTAGTGGAAGATCAAATTATAATTCTGCATAATTATGAACCTTGGTGGAAGATTTCACTCTGCACACATAATGTGTTAATGAGAGGGACATTTTGTTACATAACAAAGCATTGCTTATCTCAAGTTTATCTTACTAAAATCTGTGATAACTTGTGATGACAGCTAGTATGGTGAAAGCCAGTGTGATGTCATGGCTAAGTGCCCGGTACTTGAACCAGTGGGAACCCCAATTCTAATCTTGCTTTAGCCAGAAACTCACTGGTTGACCTTGGGTCAGTTACATTATTTTCACAGGCCCTTTTACACGAGCACTTGGATGCAGCGCATTGAAGAATGTACTTCCTGAAAAGCCCCGCAGGGTACATTTAGATGCAACAGAAGTAGCCGGCCGCCATAGGAATCGTGGCCTGGGCGGTCTTTTTGAAGGTGCATTTGGGAAGCCTCGATATCAGGGTTTCCCAAATGCACCTTCAAAAAGACCATGTGAACCGTGATTTCTATGACGGCTGGCTACTTCTGTTGTGTCTAAGTGTACCGTGCAGGGCTTTTCAGGAAGCACATTCTTCAACGTGCTGCATTCTGCCGCTTGTGTAAAAGCGGTCTCAGTCTAACCTATCTCACAGGGTTGTTGTGAGGATTAAAAAGTTGTGTTAGTTATATGTAAAGCACTCTGAGTGCCATGGCACGGGGACGCTATATACAACCAACTAGTAGTAGTAGTAGTAGTAGTAGTAGTAGTATAGAAATTGGTGAGTCCTGTGTTCCCTTCCAATGTTACCACCTGGAGGCAAACTTTCACTGACTCAGTTCTGTGTGGATCACACCTGGATGTGAAGGGCAGTCAAGCTCATTACATTGCAGACACATCTGGGGATAAAGGCGTCTGGGCTATACCTGATTGAGGGTAGGCTCCATTCTAGAACTTTTGCTTTTTGGTGTCTATACCTGATCCCCCCAGCTTTCCTGGATTCACAAACCAGGGGCTGGGCATGCCTGGACATGCAGATCCAGTTCAGAGTTTAGCTGACACAGAGTATGCAAGAGATGATGATGAAATTTCAAAGACGAAAAGAATTGTGGGAACTCTAAGGTGCAACTACATCCCCCTCTCCCTTGCCTCCCCTCCCTTGTCTTTCCTAGATTGTAAGCCCCTTGGGGTAGGGGGACCTGTCTCTAACTACTGATTGTACAGCACCAGGTACATTGCTGATACTATATAATTAATAATAGTTGTATTGGCTGCAGTGAGTCTGTCTTAGGCAGAACATCACCTGTACTGATTATTAGGATGATGGTGATGATAATATTCCAATACTATACATAAAATATTAAATAATCAGATTTCTACAAAACACCATAAAACTGCAGTTCTCTCTCCTGAGAAAGAAACCAACCATGGAAAGACTCTAAAACAGTGGGTTCCCAAAGGTCCCCCAACCTCATTTGTTTATTTGTTTGGATTGTGACTAAATGTTGTGTTGCCCCATTTTCAGACAAATATAATCCTGGGATTCCTAACAGGAACAAAGATATGAAAGTGTATCCAATAGCAGGCAGGGTCACAATGCCATTTTCAAATAGTATAATCCCAGTTTGGGTTCTGAATACAATTGGTGAGCCTCTGCTCTTGAACTTATTTTCATCCAGGGAAGAAAGGAAATGTTTGGCCCCTCCTTTCGAAATGAACATTGAGTAATGGTGGCACTGGTCTGCTATGGCCCACCTGGGCCAGGGACTCGCCCACACATCTGTTGCCCTGCCGTCAGATGTGGACCCACTACTTCCCCAGGGCGGGTAGGCGGCTGGCTCGGTATGAGTCCTCCTGAAGACCCTCGGTGCCCATTCTCGACCTAGGGCCGACCATGTGGGTCATTGTAGGCCAAAATGGGTCAACGTGTCTGTTGAGGCCCACCATTTCCACCATGGCCATGCTCCATGACTCATTGCCATGGCAGCCCGTCACGGCGGGAGGCGGGACACTGGAGTGAGGTGGAAGCAGTCATCTGCATGTCTGCGTGTTTGCTGTGTTCCCCCGCTGTACTGGGATGTGGGGATGGCTCTCTGTCTGTCAGAGGTTGCAGGCACATTTGTGCCATGCCGCCTGCTGACCTGGGGAGTGGCGGCCATGCATTGGCACCCCAGAGTGGGCTGGGGATCCGCCTTATCGCCAGCAGGTATGTTTTCACCTAGCATTGCACTTCACATCAGAAAAAAGTTTCTGAAAATTAAGGATTCCAAGAAAGCAAATGGAAACAAGACCATCAGAAGAAAAAGAATGAAGGACCTGAAACTTTATTGTCAGAAAATTTCAAAGCCAGATATCTATCTATAGAACATTCTGATGTCTGTCTGTTGCTCAGTCTTGGTTCAGCCTAAGACTATCTTATTTTAAATCACAGAGGGTCCATTGAGGTCTTAAATGAAGAATCGTCTGACCCTTTACTGTTTTAAGGTTACAGGGCCATGACCGATGACCAAGGCTGAAGTTATGACCACCCAACGTCGGCCCATAGGTAAAGCAAAGGGAGCAGCAGTAGAGCAGATGCTGTACAGCTGTTGCTGTTTACCAAGAGAAAGAGGGGGTAGGCATGTATCCCCAACCAAGAGGAGAGAAAGAGAGAGATGGGAATGCTCTGCACAGGAGACAGAATGCGGCATGGACAAAAGAAAGAAACCAGAACACAGCCAAAATTGCTGGAAGATGGAACAAATGGGATCCCACACTCTGGAAAAGTGGGGTAATGTGCTGCCCCTGTTGATGGGGATAGCTGCCCAGTAATCTCATAAGTAAAGTCCATGGGTAAAGCAAACGGAACAGCAGTTGCTGTTCTGACCTACTGGAGGAGTTAACAGTAGGGTTGGCACAGTAGGGATCAGAGGGGATAGACACAGATGTCCAGGGGTCGGGGCCAATGTTACGTTCACCCAACATCAGCCCATAGATAAAGCAAAGGAAACAGAACTTACTGCTGTCGCAGCTGCTGTACAGCTGTTGCTGATTTCACAATAGGCTGTTCTGACCACAGTCAAGTTAGCAGAGGAGTTAGCAGTAGAGCTGGCATATGTTTGCCAGGAGACACACAAATGTACATTCACATGCCTGCACCCTACGCCTAGTTGCCTGTCTGTCCAGCTGACAGCCAGCCATGATGGCTAATGGCAGCCATCATGACAATGCGGCAAAGTGATAAAGCACTGCCATTTATTGCGGGTTAACAGCTAGTATATATCTAAATAGTAGATGAGATTTAATGTGGAGAAGTGCAAAGTGATGCACACAGGGAAAAATAACCCAAACTATCAGTACACAGGCGTTACCACTCAGGAAAGGGATCTGCGAGTGATTGTGGACAATACGCTGAAATCCTCAGCCCAGTGTGCAGCAGCAGTCAAAAAACAAACAGAATGTTAGGAGTTCTTCACAAAGGGATAGAGAATAAAACTGAGGATGGCATAATGCATCTATACAAATCAATGGTGCGACCGTACCTGGAATATTGTGTGCAGTTCTGTTCGCCCCACCTCAAAAAAGACATAGCTGAACTAGAAAAGGTACAGAGAAGGGCAAAAAGAATAATAAAGGGTATGGAACGGCTTCTAAACAAAGAGAGGCTTGACAAGCTGGGTCTCTTCGGCTTAGAGAAGAGAAGAATGAGAGGGGGCATGATAGAAGTTCATAAAATCTTGAGTGGTGTGGAACGAGTAGATAGGGAATGGTTATTTACCCTCTTAAATAGTACTAGAACTAGGGGACACTCCATGAAACTAGCTTCCTGCAGATTTAAAACAAATAAAAGGAAGTACTTTTTCACTCAATGCATAATTAACCGATGGAATTTGTTGCCAGAGGACATTGTCAGGGCCAGTAGTATAGCTGGGTTTAAAAAAGGACTGGATACGTTCTTAGAGAGTAGGTCCATTAATGGCTATTAACCAAGTAGCTTACTTCTGGCAGATTTAAAACAAATAAAAGGAAGTACTTTTTCACTCAACGCATAATTAACTTATGGAATTTGTTGCTAGAGGATGTTGTGAAGGCCAGTAGTATAGCTGGGTTTTAAAAAAAGACTGGATAAGTTCTTTGAGAGTAGGTCCATTAATGGCTATTAATCAAGTAGCTTATGGGATGAACTTATTACTGTTGGGAGCTGGGAGTGAATAACGGCGAATGGATTGCCCATTGTGACTGTTGATTCTTCTCCCATGAGATCGAGATTGGCCACTGTTAGAGGACAGGATGCTGGTCTTGATGAATTCCACAAAATGTAAGATCGCAGTGATTACTAGGTATGAGACCAGAGCAAGTGTTCTTATTCTAAAGGGAAATACTGACCTTTCGGAAGTGCTTGTGAGTGTCAGTCAGTACTTCATCAGTTTCTGGTGATTCTGCGCTTCCACCAATTTTTGGACATTTTTGTCACTTTGTGGGACTTTTCTGTCACTTTTGTAATGTTCTTTTGGGAACTTTTCATCACTTTTATCACTTTCTATAACTTCATCACTTTCTGGGAATTNGTGAACCACGGTGAATACCCACCTGTGGTCACTGTGTCTCGAACGTCTGTTTGGTGGCTGCCAGATGTTCGCCACGGTCAATACCCGCATGGGGTCAATTTGAACCATGCTTCCCGGGCTAGCCGGGGGAATGTCCTGGGAAGCGTGGTCAAAGAGATCCCCAGCAGGGACCAAAAAAAAATAACGTCTGGCCGGGCGCCACGGTCCGGGATCACCAGCGGGATCCCAGGCCGTGGTGAATTCAGCCAGCCGCTGCGGCCGCATTGGCCCTGCCGCCCGCCCGTCTCCCCAGAGGGCGGGCGGCGGGGAGCGTGGAGGGGGCGGGGCCGTGCGGCCGCATGTTGTGCCACGTGGCCCCGCCCCCTACCAGATTCCCGCCGGGATCCCCCGGCACATCTGATATGGTGTGATGGGGTGACCCCGGCGGGGGATAGATCCGGTGTTTTCGGTACGGGGCCAAGTGGCCCCGTAACATCTGAAAATACCCTTAGAGTTCGAAGAGAAGTTGACCCATTTTGTTGAATCTACACTATCCAAAGCAAAAATGGCCATGTGGGTAATAATAGATATCCATTTATGCTTCATAAGCTATCTGCTTTCTTTCTTCCAAGTTTTTAGTTTTTAGGGTTTTTTACATTTGGTTATTCTGGTATTTTGGTCATTTCAGTGCTTCATTTAGGTCATTTCAACAATATTTGCAGTCTTGCAAATACACGATTGCTGAAAATGACAAAATATCCAAATAAATGAATGAAATCCTAATACTGGATAGCACCCCTCGACTCTCTCCTCCCTCCGCCAAAATGGAGCAACTAAGAGCCTTTTCACATGGGCACACCCCCCCTCATGTGGGAACAGCTGCACACACACCTCCACCCACCATGGACTCACACCCATCCACCCACCCACTGCGACCCGTTTGAAAAGGGTCTAAAAATCAGATAGGTGAGTACCCATTTCACTCATGGATGTTGTTTGGGTATTCAAAGGGTTAACCAAATATGTGAATATTTGCAAATAATAAGCCCACTCCCCATTCCAACTTTATAATCAATAGTCCTTCAAAAAGTATCAGTGGGTGTTTTCAGACGTGACGAGATCACAGTGGACCACACTGAATACCTACACGTGGTCACTGTGCCCTGCACGTCTGTTCGGCGGCCGCCAGATGTTCGCCACACTGAATACCCACATGGGGTCAATTTCAACCACGCTTCCAGAGCTCACGGCGCGAAAATCCCCAGAAGTGTGGTGAAAGTGATTCCCGGCCAGAACCAAAAAAAAATAACGTCTAGCCGGTGATCGCGGCCCGCAATCCCGGGCAGGATTCCAGGCCATGGTCAAATTGGCCCGGACCACTGGCTTCACTGCCTGCCCGTCTCCCCAGAGGGCGGGCAGCGAGGGAGCGTGGAGGGGGCGGGGTCGTGCAGCCGCATGTTGTATCACGTGGCCCCGCCCCTTCCCTGATTCCCCACTGGGATCCCCGGCACGTCTGTTTGCTGTGCCTGGGTGATCCCGGCAGGGAATCTCTGGGTTGTTTTCGGGACGGGGTGAAGCCGCCCCGTCACGTCTGAAAACACCCAGTGATGCAACTGATAACAGGATGCAGGAACCTCTTGTGGCAAAATATGTGGAACAAATTTGAGTTCTCTTTTCAGGCTGGTTAAGATGACACCTTCTCATCTCCTGGCCAATGAAACCAAATTCCAAACTCTAAAACATCTCATCAATTTTGAATTCAACAAAGCTACAGGACCATGTGTGCAGAACTTAGGTGTCCTGCATTGCCATCTGTTCCTGCAACATAAGCCTTGATCCCAACAGCATGGCTCCAGTGAAGTCACTTCATCCAGCAGCTATCCATGGGCCTCTTTGGTAAAAAAAAAAAGAAAAAAAAAAAAAGAAAAAAAGGTTGTCTTGTGCAAATTGGATTGTATCAGAAATTGAATAGAGTTGAGAGTTGAAATAAGAACCCACAAAAGTCGGTATGTCCATCAAAATTACGGTACTTGACCCAACCCTTTACTCGACCGGTAACATCAGATACTAATTGGTACCTTATTAGTGCCCCCTACAGACTACCTGATTATCAATTTATGACTCCTTTGACCCAATTTCCCAACTTCCAAATTTTCTGACTTCCCATCCCGATTCCTGTGTGGTTTTACCGATCAGCAAAACGGTAAATTGGTAGCTTGGTAACAATAATAACTGGTATTTGGGGATAATTGTGTGCCTGGCTTAGTACTCAGGTAATGACTGGGCACCCAATAGGGCTACATGAAAATGTGGGTATTACCTGCAGGTAGAGAAGGTGCTGCCCACTTCAGCTCTAGGCTGCATTCACTTCAAATGTTTTCTTGCAGAGTGGCAGAGAGTTTAATGAGCATCTAATATTTGTGAGTCTGGGTTTCTCTTTTCCCTCTCTCACAACAGAGATACACATCATCTTCAGGTAGTGTTTCAGAAGCGCCTGAGCTGCCTTCAAACTATTTATTTATTTATTTATTTATTTATTTTAAAAATAATATAATACCCCACCCCTCCTGCTCTAAGCAGCTTACCCTAACCCTAACCCTAACCCTAAAACATATAAATCAATAAAACAATAAAATACAATCAAAAGGGAAGGCACAAAACCCACACCACCCACTTCCCCCATCCCACTCTACACCCCATCTCCCTCACCAAAAGCCAGGCTGAACAACCAGGTTTTACAGATACGATGGAAGGAGGGGAGATCCAGGGCCAGCAGGAGAGAGTTCCAAAGCCTATGTGGCCATCGAGAATGTGGAGGATCATTTCAGGATAGTGCCTAACTTCCCTTCTAGTTCCAGCATCTTTGCCTGATACATACTTCTCAGGTGGGTTTCCCCTTTTATTCCCATGCTTCACCACCTTCCCATAGCGAATGCAGGCCACCTCGCTGGTGTCACCTGCCCTCACTGACCTGAAGTGGTCCCACACAGGCCCCCTGGGGCTCCCTGCTTTCTTCGTGTCACTACTGCTGGGGGACACTGCCTCGGTCCCCAACAGGGCCACAGGAGAAGCATCACGAGCAGGAGTCTCCTCCTCCTGTTCTTCAGTCCCCGTCATTGCCCCAGCTCCATGAGACCCATGATCAAGCTGCTGCTGCTGCTGCCACATTGCAGCATGGGAGAGGATGCCCTGCTGCTATTCACAGAAACACTGGGGGAGAATGAGAATAATGGGCTTCTCGTGTTGCTGCCAAGGGCTGGGGTGTCTTTAAATAAGTTCTCTCCTAAATCTTCCAAATCATGGAGTATTGGTGGTGCCAGAGGAGGAAGCCTGCCCAACAGGAGAGGTGGGTGCCCCACTCCAGCCCCTGCATCACTCACAGTGACAGCACCCACATCCTCAGCACCATCATTCCTCCCCACATCAGCTACCCCCAGTGCAATATCACTGCCAGCTGCTGGAGTTTCAGGAGGGGTGCATTGCGGCTGCTGCACCCCAACTTTGCTCCCTCCTCCAGTGCCAGTGTGACTGGAAGGCTGGGGCTCCCCACCTTCCACAGATGCCTTTCCTCCAATATTAATCTCTGCCACCTCTTCCCCTGATAAGACCTGCAGCTTGGGGGTGAACAATGCTGGTCTCTTAATTTTGGGTGGTGGTGTCAGCACTGGCAGACTTGCAAACTCACCCACGTGTACCATGGCCATGCCCTCTATCAGGGCCACCTGCCCCAGACTTGTCAGCAGTGGAACTCCTTCCCCTACTCGTTGTGATACAGAAAGAACTGCACACAATATAGACTACTGTACACAATATCTAATTTTATTTATATAATATGTACAGAATTTAAGCTAAATCTAACCTATGCATAATACAAAATATTCCTTTCCTATAACCCTTATATAATAAAACAGCCTAGTATCTATCTATCTATCTATCTATCTATCTATCTATCTATCTATCATATGGACAGGGGGAGACAGACAGGGGAAGGGAAAAGGAAAATTCAGAGGTATATATCTACTATCTCAAATCTATATCTATTCTATATCTATAATCTACTAATCTCTCTCGCTCTCGCTCTCTTTCTCTGTGTGTGTCTCTGTGTGTGTCTGTGTATGTACCTACAGGGGGAAACAGGCAGGGGAAGGTAAAAGGTAAAATATAAGGATAAGGAATAAGGATTGAGTGGTAAGGAAGGGATATATTTCTAAATGGGAGGATTAGTGCAAGCACCAGCTTCTGCAAATGCACCCTGACAAAGCATGAGGGTAACAGAAGCACTGAAGCAGCCCAGCCCTGCAATATAAAGGGTTTATGTGCCCTCCCACAGAGCCCTCCTGATTGGTTCTGGGAGGCAGAGGCATTGAGGAATCACAGGGTGCCATTCAACTTCTGGGACCTACTTATGCTGCTCATTGGCCAGAGATACATCCATCAGGTCCTCCCCTCCCAGTTCAAGAGTTTAACACTGTTTCCGGTTTTGAGATGTCTACTCCCTCCTCCCCTTTAAAAAAACAACAACCCTCCAGACAATAATTAAGTGAATAATGACTTTCGTTATCATTATTGGTTTTGTTATTATTTTAGTTATTTTTGTTATTGCAATAACAAATACCGCCATTACAATAACAATAATGAAGATGACCATTTTTTTTCCGTTATCGATATAATGAAAATGACATGCACACCCCTATTAATGCAGTAGCTTTGTTCTTTAAAAGTATCTATTGAGAAGGCTGGTATCAAGGGTGTGGAGAGAGGTGGTGCAGCTTCTTGGGGGCTGGAGGTCAATTCTCCCTTGTGCAGCAGTGTCTCCTGCCCCTGGGAGGCAGGTGGAGGTGGGGGGGACTGGAGCTATTCCATCTTCTGCCCCAGTGGCCATTCTTACCTAGCTATGCCCTGCCCTGGCTCATATGCATCACCAAGAACCGAAGACAGTCTGAAACAGGCTCCACTCATTTCTTCTGTGCAGACCTTCTTACAATTCCATCCTCACATCTCTGACTCCTTCCTACTTTAAGTAAATCACAAAGGCAAAAAGTGTAGAGATGCAGACCCCAGTCCTGAAAAGACCAACCTGTTTGTAGTCTCAGTTAAATCACTGACTCTTAGGCACACATAAATGTTCAGAGGATTGGGCCCTGCAGTATTAACCACTAGTGACGGAATAAATATGTTTTCCAATAGGAATATCATTTCCCACTATGACTGCTGAATTTTTAACAACTTTTGCTGAAGGGAAGAACAAAAGAATTTTACTGCAGTTCTTGACAAAATAGCCACTTAATTAATTGGATTACACATAATAATGAATGATGCTCAAGGAGTTTCACCACAGCTACCAATGGGACTCCTGACGAAAATAATAAATCAGAGTACAGACTGTATGAAAAGCTGTTCCGTTTTCAACATGTATTAATATCATTTCTAGTAGGTGATTAATCTAGTTGCTGAAAAATTAAGTTCTAATAATTGCTTCTCAATACGAATGCCTTATAATCAGTTTTAAAGACGACCAGTTTACTGGAGGGTGCTGCCTTAGCCTGCATTCAAATACAACCTAATTTCCTAGATTTATTATCATCATTGTGATGACAAGAACCCATTATGAAATGCTACTTATGCATCAGCTTTGCGGGAAAAAATATGCTCTATATCTTCATTTTAGTATATGGAGGAGTCCAGTTTTTATCACTCTATCATTGGTGAAATGAAAAACCGCCTTCTTCTAAGTAAGAGTTTGTCTCTTATCTTGCATGGCCTTTTCAGAAGTCTCAGGTCACAAATGATATAGCCTGGGTGACCTGAGATTAGCGATCAGTGAACAATAGGCTACATATCAATTCTTCCTCCATTTAGGAACCATTTGGCCAAAAAAGCGCTTAATAGAATCTCAGGATAAAGTGACAAAGTTCCTTCTGCACAAAAATGCATCAGAAAAAGATCCAGTAGTAACCAACCCCCGATTAAAAGAGCATTCCTTTTGCCGATGCTGAGAAAGAAGAGCTTTAGTTATTTTTAACTTTTCGCCATGCAGGAAAATTACTATGTAAGATAGAAAGAGAGACTCTGAGGGGGCAGGAGAGAGAATGCAAAAGGAAAAGTATTGTTTCCAGTATCATGGAGTATTGTGTCCAGTTTTGGGCACCACATTTCAAGAAAGACATTGACAACTTGGAGGAGCTTCAGGGAAGGGGAACAAAGATGGTAAAGGACAAAGAAGACAAATCTTATGAGGAAAGGAGGAAGGAGACTACAAAGGGCAGGACTAGGAATAATGATTTCAAATTACATGTGGGTAGATTTTGGTGAACAGAAAAATGCTATTTGGATATAGAACAAGTTGCCTTGGGGGGTTTGGAGGCTTTCCATCACTGGAGGTCTTCAAAAAGAAGCAGGACAACCATTTGGGGGAGGGGGGATGTTGTAGCTGTCGACATCCTGCATCCAACCAGGGGCTAGACTAGATGGCCCTCAAGATCCCTTCCAACTCTGACATTCTATAATTTTATGAAAGGGTGAGCAGTATACGGAGGTGCCAGAGCAGAAAGGTACAAAGGAAGAGCGAGGAGGATGAAAAGGAAGCTAAGGTCTTGTATATGTATAAACAGAAACTTTACTGAAATTATCTGCATTGGTATTTCCTGAAAATTTATCTACTACTCAGCAGAGTGTCACCATGAACAGTACTCTGTTTCCCAAGGGTGGTATGGACTACTCTTATCTGCCAGTGCGACATGAAGGATATGCCTTTCATTGGAGTGAATAATTGGAATGTGGAGGGAATGCAGACCTTGGTCCAGGACTGGCATGTGCACAAACAAAAATGGCAGTTAATTTCCAGCCCTGTGACTACAAGGCATTAGGGATGTGCAAACAGAACGCAGTTCGGATGTTTGGTCATTCGGCCGTTCGGTTCGGAAACCGAGTTTGGGTTTGGTCGTTTGATCTGGGAACCGAGTTCGGATTCGGTCGTTCGGTTCGGCAGCGTTTGGTTTGGCTGAACGTTTGGCTGAGTTAGGTTTCGGTATCGGTATCATTTTTATTTATTTATTCATTCATTCATTCATTCAAATTTGTAATCTACTATTATATATATCTACACTAACTCTAACTGCTATTAACTATTCTAAAACCTCTGGAACTAAATGGAATATTATCTACAAAGGCCTAGTTCTACAAACACACTATAAAATATTAAAACTGAATCATTACACACTATCTCTATCTATCTCTATAACTAAGCTAACTCCTACAACTCTATCTATCTATCTATCTATCTATCTATCTATCTATCTATCTAGGGATGGGGGTGGGACACAGCCAGCTCACACCAAACAACACAGGGAGGTGTACAAAACTGAAATGAAACCTAAATCCTACTCTAAATAAATCCCAAAACAGGGGAAGGGAATCAGGGATGGAATATATAAAGGGAGGAGGGGAGGATTCAATGGAGGGTAGGGAGAAAGAACACGGGGATGGGTAAAAAATAAAAATAACACCTAAATCTAGCTAAACTAATCTAAATAAATGATACTAGGGAGGTAATGAGATGGGTGAAATAGGAGGAGGATGGCAATGGATTATGAACACAAACTGCTAGGAGAGGGAGACTTCTGAAAACACCTGCTGTCAGGAACAGTGGCTAGCTCAGAAGGTGTTAGAAGGGGGGAGGGCAATGAGTTTTGTTACTTGCTGCGCCTGCCTTACCACAAGCCCCATTGGCTCTGTGCAGCCTAGCCCCTCCCCCGTCCCCCATGTCCAATCGCAGACTGCAAAGCCAGTGGTCTGATGAGAAAAGGGATGGTGATTGGGCAGGCTGGCTGCTACTCCAAGCCTCTCCACCCCTGGTGCCAGGAAGTCCGCTCCTCAGCTGCCTCCCCCTCCATGGGCCTTCCAGTCATGTTTTTTCCCACCTGAACTCATCCGAACTCACCTGAACATGACCGAACTGTTCGGTCATTCAGAGTTCGGATCGAGTTTGGTTCAGTCTGTTCGGGTTCGGGTTTGGTCGTTCGGTTCTGTCGTCCGAATGGACTGAGTTCGGTCTGAACTCCAAACTTCCAAACCGCGTTCGCACATCCCTACAAGGCATTAATAACTCCACAATGACCTGACTACTGCAGAGCAGAACATTTCCATGAAGGGAGCTCCCTCCACTCCCTCCTTTACTGCAAAGTTAAATCCATAACTCTGGAGTTAAGTGTTTGTGTGTACAAGCCCTAAGGGTGTGGTAACACTGGAGTTTATGAAAGAAAAACCTCCAGCTCCACTGACTAGGAAAGTAGTCACTTGAAAAATGTTGCCTTGACTACATAATTTTCCTCTAGCTCTGCATACCATGACAACCTTTTGGGGGCACACTTTCTCCCCTTTCCCCTCTTGTGTGGAAATGTGGGGATGCTCATAAAACCCCCCAAACTGAGACTGCGAAATGAGACCTGTCATAGGTACAAACCAATAAAATATTTCAGGGATGGGCAGAGCTTCCAGACTCAAGAGCCGTGTACTAAAATATATTCAGATAGCCAAGAGCCACAAGATACAGAGCATGTATGGTATATGTGTGCACACAAAGGGTGTTAACATACACACTGCTGGCCCAGTTCACCCACTCTGGCCTGCCTGGGCCAGCACCAAACCCTGCATGTCTGTTCTGAGCCTGCCAGATGTTGGCCCGGTTCAAACCTCGGTGGGGTTGGCAGCCAGGCTGGAAACATGGACCTGGAATGAACCAGGCCTATGGTCTAGCCCTGAAAACCACCCAGGCAGGCCAGAGCAGGGTGAACCAGTCAGGCACATTTGTTTTTGTGCCTGCCTGGCCCAGTGTGTGGCATCGCCATGGCAGCCAGTCATGGCTGCCTGTCATGGTGGAGGGCGGAGCGCCGACCACAGTGTGCAGGCAGAGGCAGCCAGCTGCACTCCACTTTCCTCCCCCCTGCCTGGCCAGGTTAGCTTGGGGGAATGTTTGGTTCCATCCCCTGACCTGACTCAGGTGGGGGTGGACGTGTGCAGCCTCCACCTCGGCTGCGCGCATGTTAACACCCAATGTTTTCCTGCTTTGTAACTGACTGGCAGAGCCAGTGCCTGCTGAGATTCTGAGGAGCAGCTGCAGTTCAGTTGCTGAGAATGGGGTGCAGTAAAAAAAACCACCAGGATCATTAAGGCAGCACAAGATCCAGAATGGGTCCTTGATGGAGAGCCACACCTGAATCATCCAAGAGCCACCTGAAGCTCCCAAGCCATTGTATGCCCACCTTGGGAGTATTTGTAGACAGATTTTTTTAAAGAAACACAACTTAAAATGCGTACAACTGAACCAATTAGTTTCTCTACCTAGAACAGCGTATGTCTTCTAGAAATGCTTCAGTTTTTACTCATTTCATTTTGGGCTGTTTATTTTGTGTGGTCACTTGAGACAATGAGCATCAGTGGCATTATCATTCTGCATTCATTTCCAAGCCTTGAAAATGTGGGCTGGAAAACTGCAGTGAAATGTTTATTTTTTAAAAAAGAATTTCTAACACACTACTGAAATATCCTTGAAGCACATTGTTAATAACAGAGCTGGCAAAAGTTTTCCTTTGTTTTCTTTAAAAATAAAGTAAAAGTGAATCAACATTCAGGAACAAACCCAAATTGATGGCAACCTCTTCATCTTCCTAAACTTAAAACAAGCTATTTATACGGTAGCCTGGAAAATGGCAAACCTTGCACATGTTCACAAGTGACCTCTGCAACCACATGCACAGAGTCTTCACAGCATCACAACACCATTATCTGGGCTTTTGTTTTAACATGTGTTTCACTATGCGGGTCATTGCATCTTACCATCAGCCCCTCGGTTTAAAAAGGTTAAGTGACATATTCCTAACCTATCATGAGGATTGTCAGATTCAAGTTTGAGACTTTAGCAGCCTCAGATAATAGAAAAATTAGTTTACTTACAGCAAACTGGGTCCCCTGAGTTCTTTTGAGTGTTTTCGCTAGACTTCTAATTATTTGCTGCACTCACTTTCCCTCCACCTCCACCCCACTATCTACAAATAAGACGTGAATTACAGAGAATAAGTGAGGCAGCCTGTCACACTGTTTCCATTGTCTACATTGAAAACAATCTCAGCTAAGGATGGCAGACAGCAGCTTGGTATTGATTTCCTTTCTCTGTATGCTACCAAGAAACATTCTGAAAATAAATTCTAGAGTGACTGGAGATTTGGGGAATCTCACTTAGGAATAACATTTAATATGGATGATTTGTAATTTTCTTTGAACAAGTCAGTACTATGCATCTATCAATGCCAGATACAGGATTTTCAACAATTTTCTGCATGGATTACACTGTGATCCCAGTCCGGGCAGGAGAGAAGGGAGTCAGGTGGATCAGTTTGCCCTGGGCCTCAGAGCTAAGGAGGCTCTCTCTCCCATGTATAATATGAAAAGATGAATGACACAAGAAACAGAGGCGGTGAGAGAAGGAGGCCACTTATGGCATTTTGCCCCAGGCTGCCAGAACCCTCTCTGTAGCCCAGATCCCAGACATAATAGGGCAAAATGTTACCATCTTATCGCTGAGGCAGATAAAGCTGTTTATCCAAATCAGAATGTTGGCTAAAATGATCTGAAACAGAATTTTGGCAGCAACAAATAATTTCTGATTCACCGGATTATCTGTATTCTATAAGTAATTCGATTTCAAATGCCAAATCCAACTGTCACCCGCACTGATGATAACAGATCTTCCCACCAGAGCTAGCCTTACCCCAGGGCAACCTGGGATGACCACCCTTTGCCCCACTCATTTCTCTAATGCTGAGGATCCTGCAGTGGCCCCCAATTTCACTGGGGCAGAGTGCAGGGTCCTCACTCTCTCCTAGCAGGTCCCTAAACACAACCACCCCTAGAGACCTGAAGATGGTGCCCTGCCCCTAAGTGGAAGGGGTTGGGATCACCGGGGACTCCCCCATTTTATCTTCACCCTGTACATTCTAAGTCAGCCCCTGCTTCACCCCACCTTTTCAAAACAAGTGGGGCATTTTTAAGCACACATAGCATCCATGTCATATTTGTGCATCCTGACACAATCTTAAATTATGGGTAAAACCAGACATGATTTGGGCCCACTTTGGCCCAGGACCATGTAAATAGAATGTAAATACATGCGTGCATTTACCTCATGTAAATACATGCCGTCAGATGTTGGCCCAGATTGCCCTAGTTGAAGGCTAGCCCGTGCAGTGACCTCCGGACAATCTTTGAGGTCACAGTCTGGGCTAAGGCCTGCCCATCCAGGCCAAAGCGGGTTAGCACGTCTATGTGGCGGTGGCTTTCCTGGCTCAGGATGGGGACCGCCACAGCTGACAGCCATGGCTGTGCCTCATTGGATGCCATGGTTGCCTGTCATGGCAGGGGGCGGGGCGCTGGGAGTACAGTGTGGGCAGCACTGGCCACCCGCATGTTTGTTGTGCTCCCGGCCCTACCCAGCCTGTACGGTCGGCGGCATGGCTCCCCGGCCACGGGCACATCAGATCGGTGTCCTGGCCTGGCCCAGGTTGTGTCTCCTGGGATTTCCACCCCAGTGCAGTCCAGGGAGCGGTCCCACTGACCGCACGTCTGTTTTTACCCTACGATGTAAAACCTGCTCTAGCGTTTTGGCTGACAAAGAGCTGCCTTCGAATTTGAAGCTATAGATCAACAGGGGAGAGGTAACTAATACCAGAAAGACTGATATTTTGTATATTTTCATGCGTTACAGGCAATAACCAAAGAAGCCGTCTTTGTCTGATAGTCAAAACAAAGATTTTTTATTTAGCAAAGGATAGCCCTATTGTTGTTAGCTGCTCGTAGCTGCCGTAGGCAAAATGTGGCAGGATATAAATGTATTAATTAATTAAATAAATAGATAAATAAATAGAGGAGACAAACGGTGGCCTGTGGCTTAGTTTTTATTTGGCCCTTTTCAAGTTCCTGGATCTTCTGGCCCCTAGATCCAGTTCCTATGTCCAGGCGCTGAAAGACTGAGCATAGGTTGAATAGAAATGAGGGCATGTACACAAGGATAGGGGACATACCCATGACATGGATCCATGATCTTGACCCTCCTCTTCCTGACCACACCCCTTTAGTGCCCCCCCCCCCCCAATTTTTATATGACTCTCAGAGCTAGTACTAATTTTCAAAATGACCTCTGGGAGGGAAAGGTTTTTTCATCTCCAACCCTGATAGCTAGGTGCATGCAGTCATTGGTACATTTCTAATAGTGCTCTTCTACTATGCATAGGCCCTTTTCACACAGACACTCTAACACTGATAAAATGGGTGTTACATTTTATTATACATGTTGCAGGGCACACATAGCGCACACCTGCAGCCCTGAAACATGTATACTATAATGTAACACCCATTTTATCAGTGTTAGCGTTTCTGTGTGAAAAGGGCCATAGATGGCCATTTTTACATGGATGGGAGTGGGTGGGTGGGTGTGTTTTGGCGCGGCGAGTGCAGGTGTGTGTGTGCCTGTTTACACGAACACCCAGCCACCTCCACCTACCTCCACCCACGGAGCATCCTCTGTTCCGTCAGAGGGCTCCGTGGGTGGAGGTGGGTGTGTGGCGGCTGTTGGTGGGTGTGCGGCGGGAGCACGCATGCACTAACAACTGCCACCTGTGGTGTTTACATGGGTGCACACCTGCTGCACACCCATCCCCCTCCACCTGCAGCCGTATACACGAACTGTGCCCCCCTGCCGCACACCTGCCTGAACACCGAGCAGCGGGGGGGTGTCTGTGTAAAAACGGCCGATTTTGGGGGCAGGGATGCTTAAAGGGTGCATTCAGGAAGAGGAGGGTCCAGACTCTGGATCTGTGCCATAGACATCTGTCCCCTATTCTTGTGTGGATGCCCACATCTCGGCTCACATAACCCTGAGCTCAGTCTTTCAATGTTTGGGGGTAGGGACTGGATCCAGGGTCCAGATCCAAGTACCGGAAAGGGGCCAAATAAAAACAAGCCACGGGCTGCATTTGGCTCCTGGGCCTGAGGTCCCCCCCACCCCCACCCCTGCTCTAGTGTATATTTCTTTGGTAGAGAAAAATATTTCTTCCTTTATCAAAAACTGGGCCATCAAGTAGATTTATCTGAGAAGCCACTTACGAGTGCCTATAGGCAAGTCTTTGTGCTTTAGACAGAGCAATCATACCACAACTCATCTTTTAGCTCTGGCACAAGTAGTTGGATAGTATGTCAGGGGGATTTAATATGTAGTCATAATTGTGTGCACAAAGACTCGTTCTATTAGATTCATTACAATCATTGTGTTATTGGCTATTAAAAGATGGTATTAAATTATTTGTAAGGGAGAGGCTTTGATTTGAGTTTACCAGGGAAGCTTTCAGTGTTGTCTTACTCACAATCAGAGGTTTGAGGCCTAATGGATGGACAGTAATTGATGTAATGATTATTTATTTATTTATTTTTCAATTTAATACCCCACCCCTCCTGCCATCAGGCAGCCTGGGGTGACTTAAAATATAAAAACACAAATAAAATCCATATAAAACATTTTTAAAACTGCTAAAAGGAGAATGACATTTAACACCACCACCCCACCACCACCCCCATCCCCAGCCCTCCAGCCTTTCACCCCTCTCCCCCACCAAACGCCTGGCAGAACAGCCAAGTATTGCAACTTTTCCGAAAAGATGGGAGGTCCAGGGCCAGCCGCACCTGCACTGGAAGGGAGTTGCACACCTGCGGCGTGGCCACCGAGAATGCCCTCTCCTGCGTGGCCCTCTGGAAGACTTGGGGGACCTCGACCAGGGCACCCCTGGACAACCACAGGGGTCAATCCAGCACCCGGGGGGTGAGGTGGTCCCGCAGGCAGGCAGGGCCTAGACCGTTTAGGGCTTTATAGGTAAAAACCAACACCTTGAAGCAGGCCTGGAACACTATCAGCGGCCAGTGCAGAGCACGGAGCACCGGTGTTATGTGCTCCCGGCGGCCCAGTCCCACCAAGAGATGGGCCACTACGTCCTGCACTAGCTGCAACTTCCGAGCCGTTGTCATGGGTAGCCCCACCTAGAGCATGTCACCATAGCCTAGTCTAGAGGTGATGAAAGCATGGATGAGGGTGGCCAGGTCAGAATCTGAAACATATGGCCGAAGCCACCGCATCATATGTAATTGGCGAAAGGCACTCCTTGCCACAGACTCCACCTGGGCATCCAGGCGGAGCTGCGTGTTGAGGAGCACCTCCAGACTCCACATCTGGGGAACCAACATGGGAGCCATTACCCCCGTCGCCTTATCCACCAGTATCACCTCCATCTTGTCAGGATTCAACATCAGTCAGTTGGCCCTCATCCAGTCCCCCACAGCCGTCAGACACCGGGTAAGCACTGAGACTGCAGGGCCTGGGTCTGTTGTAAAAGAGGGGTGCTATCTGCATATTGATGACACTGCATGCCGAACCTCCTAATCACCTCACCGAGTGGCTTCATACACACGTTGAACAGGAGAGGGGACAAGACAGAACCCTGCGGGACACCACACGGGAGGTCTCAGTACAATGAAAAACATTATCCGAGTACCACTCGCTGAGTTCTTCCTGCTAGGATTGAGCAGAACCATTCAAGAACACCCACTCTTGCACAGTCCCGCAGGCGTGCCACCAACATCTCATGGTCAACAATATCAAATGCAGCCAAAAGATCTAACAACACCAACAGGGTCAGCCGACCTGTCTAATTCTTGGCACAGGTCATCCACCAAGGCCACAAGTGCAGTCTCGGTGCCATGTCCCGGACAAAATCCTGACTGGGAGGGATCAAGAAAACTGATGCGATCAAGATGCCTCTGCAGCTGCTGGGCCACTACCCATTCAACAACCTTCCCTAAAAAGGGTAGGTTAGAGACAGGCCGATAGCTGGCAAGGGAGCCAACGCCAAGTGATGGTTTCTTGAGCAGAGGCTGCACCACTGCCTCCCTGAGGCAGCCCAGCACTCTGCTCTCCCGAAGCGAGGCATTGACCACCCCTGCCAGCAGGGGTCCCATTTTCTTCCTGCAAGATTTCACTAGCCAGGACAAGCATGGGTCTAACTCACAAGAAGTGACCCTAACCACCCCAAAGACCCCAATCACATTGGCGGGCACCACCGAAACTTGTCCAAAACTGGACAAGATGGGCCTTCCATAACCTCTGGCTCTCCTAATGTAATAAGTACAGCATCGAAGTCACGGTGGATACTAGCGATTTCATCCACAAAATAGTCCACAAACATGTCACAGCGAGCCATAGATTACTCCATTTCTAGGTGGAGGGAGGCTGGACTGACCAACCCCTGCACCACCTGGAAAAGCTCTGCTGGACGGGACTTAGCAGATGCTATGAGTGCAGCAAGAAACGCTTTTTTTCCTGTCCTCATAGCCACAACATAGGTTCATAAATGAACTCTATGCTGCAATCTGTCAGCTTCAGTGCGAGAGCAGCACCACCATCGCTCCAACTGCCACCCATTCTGCTTCACTACCCACAGGTCCTCTGAATACCAACGAGGCCTGTGGTGCTGTCACCTGGGAAGCGGACGTCTAGGAGCTGTCCGATCAATGGCCTCAGTTAGCAAGGTGTTCCAGAAAGCCACAAGGACATCATAAGACAGTCGTCAAAATTAGAGGGTGGGTATCTCCCCCAGAACCCTCCAGAACCACTCTGGTTCCATCAATCTCCAGAGGCAAACCATACAAAGTAGTCCTGCATCCATCCGGGGGCAGACATGAGCCAGAAGAGAGGTCTGAAGGAGCTAATGGTCCATCCATGACAAGGGCGCTGCTGATATCTCCCCCAATAACGGAGCACCTGCCTCAAGGCCAATGCAAAACATGAGATCCCGAGTATGCCCCCTGCCCCATTGTGTTGGGCCACTAACCACCTTTGACAGGCCCATGGTTGCCATGGCAGCCATGAATTCATGCTCCGTGCCCCCAAGTGTAGCGTCGGCATGAATGTTGAAGTCCCCCAAAACTAATGTCTTCGGGGACCGCAACATCACCTCCGATACCACCTCCATCAGAGCATGCAGAGAGGCTGTTGTACAGGTAGGCGCACGGTATACAAGCAGCACCCCTAAACTGTCCCCCACCAAATCAAACACAAGGGGGGAAGTTTCTGTTTTTAACATTTATTTATTTATTTATTTACATTTTTATCCCACACCCTCCTGCTGATAGCAGCTTGGGACAGCTAACATATCCATAAAAATATACAATCTAAAATAAAATAGAAAATTTTAAAACAGCAATATAAAACCCACATTATGAGATGCTACAAAATAAACAAAAAACCCGCACCTCTCTCCCCCACCCCAACCTACCCATCTCCCTCATCGAAAGCCTGGTGGAATAAACAGGTCTTACACAATCATTAAAATCATTACATAATCATCTGCCTGATGAAGGACAATTGTTTACTAAGTGCTATTCTCTCTGGTGAGGTAGAATGCAAGAGCTAGAGCAGTGGATATAATAAGAGAGTGAACACATGACTGGTCCCTACTATCATTAGATGACGGAAGCAGTCAATCGTATTTTCTCCCCCCGCCCTCCCGGATGCCTTCTTCATGATTATTTTTGGACAATGCAGTTGAAAACTAGATATATTTCAGTTGGTGTTTGTAATCTGGAGAATGGATGGATTTGGGGTTCAGGGCAGAAGAGGGGCGGTCAGAGTGGGGGATCCAGGGTTCAAGGCAGGTCAAGGCACAAGGGGACAGAGATGGGAAACAGGTCATGTCAAGGCATGGAAACAGGGAGCAGATGATCCACCCAGCTTCTTGCGGGTGCAGACCTGCCTTAAACTAGACAGGAACCAACCAGATGTGCAGGGACTGGGGCAGGAAGGAAGGGCATGGTCAGGACAAGGTAGAAAGACCTCTTGAGGGAAGTAGCTGGGCCTGAGGAAGGGCAAATCAGTGGTGCTGCAGGCCCAGCCAGCCACCATTCCAGGAACCCTGGGGGCGAGGGTACCAGACTTGGGTTATCCTGACAGTGGACCCAGGGACAATAATAGAGAGCATTGGAACACCATGGTGGGCTGAAAACCAAGAACAAACAAAACGCCCCTTGCAGTTAACTTTTTTAAGTTAACTGACCGCCATTGCCTCCACTGTCACCCCTCCCTTCCTGCACATCATCAACCTCTCCCTCTCTACCGGATCCTTCCCCTCTGCCTTTAAACACGCCACTGTCTCCCCCATCCTCAAAATGTCGACTCTGGATCCCTCTGAACCCTCTAATTACCATCATATCTAGCTCCTCCCTTTTGCTTCCAAACTCCTTGAACGGGTTGTCTACTCCCATTGCCTCGACCTCCTCTCCGCCAACTCTTCCCTTGACCCCCTCCAATTTGGCTTCCGCCCCCTTCACTCCACTGAAATTGCTCTGGCTAAGATCACCAATGATCTTCTTGTGGCTAAATCCAACCACCTTTACTCTATTCTTGTCCACCTTGATCTTTCTGCTGCCTTTGACACTGTTGACCTCTTGCTCCTGCTTGAATCGCTCCACTCCCTTGGATTCCGGGACTCTGTCCTTGACTGGTTCGCCAATCTCCTCCTACCTTTCTGACCGCTCCTTCAATGTATCTCTCCTAACTCCTCCCCCTCCTCCTCCCTACCCCTCTCAGTCGGGGTTCCCCAAGACTCTGTCCTTGGCCCTCTCCTCTTCTCTATTTACACCCTAACCCTAGGCAAACTCATTGCCTCCCACGGTTTCCAATACCACCTATACGCTGACGACACTCAACTCTATCTCTCCACTCCTTCCCTCTCCCCCTCTGTTCAAGCTTGTCTCACCATCTGTCTCTCCGATATCTCCACCTGGATGTCTCACCGGCAACTCAAACTGAACATGGCGAAAGCTGAACTCCTTATCTTCCCTCCCAATCCTTCCTCTCCCTGCTCCTTGTCAATTGCCATTGACGGAGTCTCCATCCTCCCTGTCCCCCATGTCCACAGCTTGGGCTTCATCTTCGACTCGCAATTCACCTTCAAACCCTACATTGACTCCGTTGCCAAATCCTGCTGCTTCTCCCTCCACAACATTGCCAAGATCCCCTTTTCTGTTCGTCTCCTCTGCCAAAACTCTCATCCACGCCCTAGTCATCTCACGCTTTGACTATTGCAACCTCTTCCTTGTTGGCGTTCCCGCTCTCACCTTACTCCCTTATCTCTGTTCAAAACTCTGCTGCCAGGGTTATCCACCTAGCCCATCGCTTTGACCATGTGCAGCCTCTCCTCTCCTCTCCTCTCTCCACTGGTTCCCCCTTCCTGAGCGTATTCTGCACAAGCTCCTCGTCTTCACCTACAAAACCCTTCACAAGCTCGCTCCCCCCTACCTCTCTGCCCTGATCTCCCTCCGAACCCCAGCTCGAGCACTCCGCTCCTCTTCCACGCCTCCCATGCTCCCTCAATTGCCTTCATACCTTCTCCCTCGCTGCCCCACATGCCTGGAACTCCCTCCCTGCCCTCGTCCGCCTTGCCCCCACCGTCCACACCTTCAAATCCCTCTCCTCAAAACCCATCTTCCGCTCCGCCCTTCCTAACTCCTGCTAATCATCCCCACCCAGGATTATCCCCCACCTGTTATCTGCAAACTCCCAATTCTCTGTAACCAGGTCAAGAACGTGTACCTGAGTTATCGCATCCTCGTGAATGTCGCATCCCTTGTCTCTCCCTCTGTTCCCCCTTCCCCGTCTCCCCTCCCCCTGTCTTTAGATTGTAAGCTCTCAGGCAGGGACCGTGTCTATCTTATTCTCTGTAAAGCACCAGGTACATCGCTGGTGCTATATAAATGCTTAATAATAATAATAATAATAATAATAATAATGAGGGAATCAATATTCATCTTAATGTTGCATCTCAAGCCACATAGGGTGAAACCACAAGTGACGGCTGGGCTGTTGTATCCCGGGCTGACCTGGGACAGGCAGCCCATGCAGACAGGGCATGCACCGGCCAGAGTATAAGACACACATGCTCCCGTTCAGGCCAATGGCTGCACAGCCAAGGGGGTGAGGGGAGAATGGGCAATGTGCAGGCATCTGCCTTCACCCCCATGCTGCGCCCAGTGTGCCCCCCCCCACTATGACGGGCAGTCATGGAAGCCAATGATGGCTGCCATAGAAGCTGGCCATGACAGAGGCGGCCTGGGCTGGCGGCCTGGCCAAGAAACGGACATGCAGCTCTGGTGTGACCCACTTTGGCCCAATCAGTGGAGACCCTAGCACAGGCTCTGTTCCTGGAGGTCACCAGGATCACAGCCCGGGCTAGCCACCACCATGATCTGGGATACCTTGGGTTGAACGTCGGCAGCGTCTGCACAAATGTGCAGGCAGTGTCCATGAACAAATGTGCCACAGTAGGCCAAACCAGTCTGCTGTCACATTTGTTTTTACCCAATGTTAGTAGCCTTTTTTCCTACTTCAGTAAAAATGTATTAAATTCTGGCATTTTCCAATCTTGCCACACAATCTGACATGACTCGGACTGGTGAAGTAACCAAGAACTCGGAATACAGCTTTGGATCTCCTTTTCTCTGGAAGTTTAACACAGCTCGAGCCTATAAGACCTACTTATTTGCTCTGGCATTTGGCAGAAGGGGGTAGGGTTTGGAATGTTATTTTTAAATGGGATTTTCAAATATAGTTTGGGGTTTAAATTGATTTTATTCTATTCATGTTTTTAGATATATTTTGTTATCCTGTCCTCGCCTTTGTGAAAGGGTGGGATATATATCGAAACAATGAATGAATGAATGAATGAATGAATGAATGGTAGATATTGCTGCAGGTTAGGAAAGAGGTTCATTACTGAACCAGTGGGACAGTGCTGTTTTTGCACAGTTCAGCCTTTTGAATGCCACTGCTGGCAACGAGCAGGCCAATTGTCGCACTTCCCCCTTTTAAAGGAAGCAGCAAGGAGGAGGGTGCTGCTCTAGCCCAGCTGCAAAGTAGCTGGAGCTGGTTGAAGTAGCAGCAGCCATGCAGGTGGGGAGAGAACAAAGCGCCGGGCTTCTGGGATGTGCTGACATCTGTTGTTTCTGCACATTTCATAGTTATTAGGGATGGGACTCTCGGTATTGCTGAGAACCAAGAGTAGCCGAAAATGGCTATATCAGATTAATCTGATATCTTGGTTCTTTCTCGGTGGTATGGGATCTTTTACATTGGTTTTTTTAATTGGATATTTAACATTGCGGTTTTCCCCATTGAAGCCAATAGGGAAAACTGCAAAGTTAAAAATCCGATACTGAGAGAACTGAGACTCGGTAGCAGACCGATAGACAGAGAAGAACCAAGAACTGAGAAAACTAAGAACCAAGATTTTGCCAATAGTCCCACCCCTAATTAGTTATTTAAATCACAATCCTCAAAGAACTGCACCAGTGCAAGAAAATATACTTTGGTGTTGTTCTCACTGTTGAATCTCTTGACACCTGGCATGTATTGTTAATTACCTAGAGCAATTTAGGAAGTGCATGTGTTACTTAAACAGTTATCACTCCCTACTTTGAACCTCCCCTGCTTAAAAATTGCTATTATTTGCTTTCCTGCTGCATCAAATTATCATCATATTTCTGATTAATCATATCATCCTCCACATGTGTAAAGAGAAATAGTCTGAGTATTTTACCTATGCGCTGGTAAATACCACAAGTTCACCGCTACATCGGTTTCTGTTGAACCATAAAACACATCAACATTTACCATTTACTACATGGATTCCAATTTTTATACCTTTAATAATACATAAACCATGTCCATTTTGAGCAAACTAAATGAATATAAATGTAAAGACCTGAGAAGGCATTTCAAATAATGATTGCATGTCTAAGTAAAGTAACATGGAGAACATTCATATTTTATAGTTAAGCACTTCTTCCATCAGAAAATATGATTTATAATTTAGAAGCTGTGCCTTATTCTTAAAAATTGGGGTCTTGATTAGAAATCCAAGACCTGTGGAAAATTAGAATTCAGATTGTAAGACCCATATACAGGTGATAAAGTTAAGTGAAGTCTGATTTTGTCAGGCACATTGGAGCAGCAAGTACAGGCAAGTTTTTAAAGAAAGTTTTGGCTTACTAAAAACACGAAACATTGCTTGGAACCATGGTCACTCATTGCAATTAGACTTTCATGACCCACCCAATGCCTAGCCAGATGATTATTTGCATCCCTCAGGCATACATTCAACATTTTTGGAGAGATGTGTCCTTTAAAAAAATGATGCAAGCTGGGTTAGAACATTTAGATTACTGTACTTCCGAAAAACTCACTCAGCTCATAGATGTGTTTTTAATCACTTGACCTAATTCTGAACTGCAGGTTGCCTCATTCTTAATTAATATTTCTGGAGTACTCCCCCCCTGAGATACTGAACATTTAGTTAATGACTTCGTTATGTTAGACCAAGAACTATCACCACCTCCTTTTGGCACCAATACTACGGCGGAAGATTGGTTTTTCCAGTGCTTTGTAACACATACAGCTGTGTACAAAGTGAATGGAAAATACAATATAAAAGTAGCTCATTGTCTTAAGAAGCAGTTAGTAGGGTAATAGCTGCTATTTCAAGACAGAGGTGACCTAGTTAGGCATGTTTAGGGCTGAAATGAATATGCATTTTTGTTTCCACAAAGATAATTAGCATTTTGGGGTCTGATACAAGGTCTGTGGGCTCGGAGTGTGCACTAGGGATGTGCGAACGCAGTTTGGACGTTTGGAGTTTGGGCCAAACTTGGCCTGTTCAGACGACTGAACCGAACATCTGAACCGAACGCTAGAAAGGCTGATCAGTTCAGAAAAATTTGGATGAGTTCGGATGAGTTCGGGGGTGGGAAAAACATGACTGGAAGGTGGGAAAAATGTAACTGGAAGTGGGAGGCAGATGAGGAGCAGACTTCCTGGCACCAGGGGTGGAGACCAGGGGTAGTTTCAGGGTCAAATGATACCAATACCGAAAAAAATGAATTCGATTTTGGTTTTGGCATTGATAATGCTATTTTCGACTGTTTGGCCAATTTCGGCTGAACTGAACTCCGCCAAACTGAACAGCCAAACCCGAACTTGGGTTTCAGACTGAACGACCGAACGTCCGAACATTCGAACCGCGTTCTGTTCGTCCATCCCTAGTGTGCACCACGTGCCGGGTGTACAACAAGAGCACAATACACGCACAACCAGCATTTGCATTGTGCTCACATGATGCACATTGGGCGTGCAGTGCTTATGAGATGTGTGGCACACACATGGATCGTGGATTGGAGCCTTTTTTGCACAAATGAATATTGAATTCAACTTCATTACCATCGAAAAATCAGATTCTTCATTTCTTTGTTTCTTCACTGTTTCAGTATTTGGTACTTGGTTGACTTTGCTAACTTTGATTACTTTGTTCTTCATTATTTTATATTTTCATAAATTTCTGCTGCATTACATCAAAGAGATGGACCAATCATATTCACATTCAGAACATTAAAAAACGCAATCAAAATGCTACTTAGCAAAATGCTGAAATACTGAAGTGAATGAAAAACCAAGTACTAAAATGCTGCAGTAATCAAGTGATCTAAATAAGGGAGCTAAGAACCAAAATGAGGATTTGAAACCACAATGATGGAAGTTCACTTTACTAAAACAAGTTCAAACATACCAAATTCAATCAAATTTGGTATTTGCTTCACATATTTGTGTTCAGGCCAAGGAAAGTGTAAAATACCAATCTGGTCTTTTTTTCCTTTTTTAAATGAACAGTGAGGTTGTTATTGGTGGGTATTCACATTTTTCAGGTGTTCCTTCGAGTACACAAGTAATATCCATGACTGAAATGAATAATTATATATCTGTTTTTCATGTTTTCTAGTTTTTTGGTTAGATTATTTTGGCTTTTTGATCACTTTGGTGTCTTGGTTACATCATTTTTGTAAATTGTGCATATGCAATAATGCTAATACTGCTGAAATGACCAAAATAATGAAATAACCAAACCAAACCCCCCACAAAAGACCAAAAAACCCCAACCTGAAATAACTAAAACAAATATCAAATGAATATTGAAACGAATACTCGCAAAAATGGGTATACTCATTGAATCTCTGGTACTCTAATTGACTGGACATCATCGGGTATCGATCAGTACGTGATTTTGACCCAGTTCAGGTACTCAAGGTCTCAGAATGTTGACTTTTCGTCCTTGAATGTTGACTTCCGGTACCTGTATTTTTGGTGTTTCATCCCAGAAAGTTGACTTCTGGTTCCAAAATATCAACTTCTAGTCCTGATTTTTCAACTCCCTGTCCCACTTTTTTTGTTTTCTGTCCTGATATTTTTGTTTTCTGTCCCGATATACTGATTGGTAATTGGAAAGTTGAAAAATTGGTACCAGAAGTTACCGATTTTTCAAATTTCCAGGTACCGATGGGTAATCAAGTAGCCCGTTGAGCCACCTGACTCAGTACCTGAAAATGTGGGCATTACCCATGGGTAGCAAATCTACTACCTGTTTCAGCCCTACATCAGTTATTACTCAAACTGTCATTTTCCATTTGGGTAGAATATATTCAGCTGATTTACTTATTTTTGGTGGGTACTCATTAAAGCTCTACTTTTTTCCAAAAGAAAAAAAAATATAGCAGAGGTCTTGGGTATTTCCCCCCATATTTTACAAGTCCAGGTTGGGGAACCCCCACCCCACTCCCTGTGGGGAGGATTTAGATGCTCCTCCTTGACTGGAAGTCACCTGGGTGCCATTAGAAACTGGCGCCAGGCAGCTCTCAGATGTTTTGAGATGTGGACTTGTTCTTACCAGGTCCATATCTCAAAATATCTGGGAGTCACTCAGAGTCACTGTTTCCAAAGGTGCCCAGGTGACTTCTGGTTCGGGGTGAAGTGTCTAATCCTCCCCCCTAGGGGTTTTCCTAACCTGGACTTTTACAATACAGGGAAATGCTCTCCTGTGTAAACATATTCTATGACTCTGAAGCAAGTGGTAATTGAATCTGTATCCTCCATGATTCCTCTCTTTTTTTATTAAGTGCATCAGCAGAGGGTTTAAGAGGTTCCTGCTGGAACACCTTATAATTAGTTATGTCATGAGAGAAATATTATGTTAGAAACTTGAAAAGTATGCTAAAAGAGAGGGACTCCGATTCATTATCACTTGTAGTAGTTATGTTCAAGTTTACTGACAGTGACCTCAATGGAATTAAACTGCCCCTCCCTTGCCTAGCCGAGTGGAAAATTGCACCCAAAGTTTACTAAGATTTTTGCCAGGAGAGCATTTATTTTATTTTATTTTATATTATAATATTTCTCATTTGTTTTTTTACAAAGTAGCATTTTGCTGTTTCATGGAAAACAATGAAAGAAGAAGATTTCATTATCATGAATATTTTTGAGGGAAACTTCCTATCAGATTTTCAGAAAGCAACTCATTTTTAAGCCACCGCCATGCACGGCTTTGCAGATGTCTTATTGGAAACCAAAGCTTGGTGACCATTAAGCAGAACAGCAGCTGCATGAAGCCACATTTCCTCTCAGAAAGTCATCTAGCACAATCAGATATAAGTGTGATTCCACATGGAAACCATACAAAAACTTTGGAATGTCAACACACACATTTGCCAATAATGATACAAGGCTCATAGATGGTTTATGCTTTCCAGAAGGTCATCTTTTAAAGACAACATTAATGAACACCAGTCACCAGATAAGACTTACGTGAAACTTTTTATAAGTTGTTGATATCAAACATTACATCTAAAACATTACATCTGGGGGAGGGGAATTGCAGGGGAAGCTGGGCTGCTGGGCCCCGCCCATCTGTGTGCGGATTGGTGTTTCCTTCATCGTCTCCAGGGAGAAGACAGCTCTGGGAGCTGTAGGCAGCTGCCTGTAGGTGGTGTCTAAGAGCGCTGGCTGTTGTGCGGTTGTTTGGCAGTGTTGAAGGCATAGGCCAGACATTGTGGGCAATGGAGACTATTGATGTAGTGTGGGAAGGTGGAGTTTGTCTGGACCTCCTGTGCAGGGGAGCCCTTTTTTCTGATCCCTTCCATTATGGGACCCTGTTGTCGTAGGGGGCGAGGGATTTCTCTTACACAGAAATACTCACCATGCATCCAGCTCCTACACACCTGTCTCACTCTGCTCCACAGCTCGTCTGTCCCCTAAAGTGCCCCCCCCCCCGTATTCTATGTCCCCTGCTCTCCCCACATCCTGGTCCCATGAATTCTGTGCTCCACTACTCCTGGGAAGGAGTAGCCCTTTGAGTTAAGAATTTTCTAAGTCAGAAAATGAAAAGGGGAAAGCATACCACCCCTCACCCCCCCACCCCCGGGGCACGGGTAGTTGCCTCCATGAGCAACCCTAAATAAATTACCCCAAACTGAGGCCAAGCTGCACCAAAGGAGCACGCGGAAGAAGCAGCGGCATTGCAAGGGAAGTTCAGCATGACACAGCTGAACAAAGGCATCTCGGGCTCGTGAAGAGCATCTCGCTTGCTCTGCAGGGTGAGGTTTTGCCTGCGCCTCAGGAGGCTCCACCCCAGTGTGTCAGGGGAACAGTGTAGTCAGAAACCAAGGTCAGTGGTTCTTTAAATCTCACGCACTCCAGCCCAGACACAACCAGCAGAGCGTAGAGTGCATCCCAGCGTAGGCTGACTTGTGGTCCCCATCCTGCTTTTTCTTGCTCTGCTGCTTGTGCCTGCACTGAAGGGCACCTACATGCTTGTTTACAGCATCAATTGGCCCCAACAAAGGTACCATGATGCTGGGAGACGGCAGCACCAGCCAGCACAAGAGGACACACCAGACGGCTCCACTTCCCCCAGAAGCACTGAAGTGCCACACCTGCCCCATTGGCCATTACACCTCCTTGCCTACTGCAACAAGAAACCCAGCCATGAGTGAAGAGTAGGGTGCCGGGAGGGCATGCCATGACTAGGCTGGAACCCAATTTCATGATTCTCATGTTTCTCAATGAGAATCATGATTCTTAGCTCATTCTAGCAAATGAGAACGAGCCAAGAATCAGCAGCATCTTGACTGCATGCTCATTGAAAAACACTAGGAAAAAAAGAAAGAGAGAAATGTGCATGCACAAAATGGCCACTGGGACCTTTCTGGGCATGTGCAGCCTTTTTTCAAAATAGCGCCAGCAGCATCACTGCCATTTTGGAAAAGGGCAACCGGTCTGTGCATGTGCAGAAGCCATTTTTCACATGTGCAGACTGGCTGCCATTTTCCAAAATGGCAGCAATGCTTCCAGCACCATTTTGGGTAAGTGCTATGCATGCACAGAATGGTCCTGACGGCTTTTGCATGTGCACAGTTGCTTTTTTTTTTTTTAATGTGATTCTCATTGAGATTTTGCACTATTAGCAAGATCTTCCTGAGATCTTGCTAAGGGCTTGAGATTTTGAGGAGAAAAAAGCCCACATTCTTGTTTTAACCCTAGCCACATCCCCTGTGTGAGGGGGAGAGGTGCAGACATGGGTGGAGTGTAGAGACCAGTGGGCGGGGTGTTAATGAATATTTCAATATTGTTGAAAGTAGAAGCTGGAAATTCATTTTCATTTTAATAGAAATCTGTAGGGTTGGGCTGGGAATGGTAGGGTGGGAGGGAATTTGGTATCAGCATGACCGCTGGTGAGAATGGGGGGGTACGAGCTGGGGAATGAATGGTGGGGACTTTCCCATGTGAGAAACAGTGTAGTGTGTTGGTGAACAACTTCTGTGTATGGAAATTTTTAGATGACGCCTCTCGGCTGGGTCCGTATGTTCTGGGTGGAGTGTCAGTGCACTTCCGGTGAGTGCAGGGGTGGGTGGGGCATGGGGGTGGAGGACATTCACTTGGTGGGGAATGGATGTGTGCTGGTCAGGTTGCTCTGTGCTGGGGCATGGGTGAGTGGTGCATGGGAGAACACCTCCTCCCACCCCAGCTTTGCATGCGCTACTGGAGCTTGCCCTAATCCTTAGAGGTTGTTCATAAATCACATACAGTTTCATTGTAAAATGGAACTGATGTGATTCTTGCCTGAATCACTCTTAAGCAGTGATTGCTAAACTGTTGACTGAAAGAGCATGGTAAATGGTCAATTACTGGACCAGAGAACTGGTCAAAGCCAGCCTGAAAGTAAAATGCCCAAATTCATTGCTATTTCAGATGAGTACATGGTGGTCTGTGAACAGAGCTGTCCTTACCAAGGGCAATCCAGTTCAACAACCTCAGGCATGGCTATTTTCTCCATTTCCAAGGAGTCTACATTGGCCCCCATGTTTACCATGGCAGGGTGTGGGGCCTCCACTGCCTACCCAAAATGTCCCAAATATGGCTTTCTCTAGGGCACTGCAGAGGGTGCCCCCATGGAGGTACTATGGGGAAGGACTCACCAGGGGCCCTGTTTTATCTTCACCCTGGGATCTGCAAATCCCAAGGCTGACCATGGGTATTTTCAGACGTGATGGGGCAGCATTTGCCCTACCACGGAATCACCCAAATGATTCCCCAATGGAATCCTGCCGTCATGTCCAGGAAATATGCTGGCCAATTCTGGCAGGGAATCGGGGAGTGGGCGGGGCTGTGCCCCACCCCACCCCACTCCCCCGGCCGCCTGCCCCCTGGGGCATTGACCATGGCCCGGAATCCGCGGCATTGATCATGGGCGGGAATCGCTTTGACCACGCAAACGGCCCTCGTTCAGGCAGGAGGGCTGTTTGTGTGGTCAAAGCGATTCCCGCCCGTGATTCTCGGAGGTGAACATCTGGCAGGAATCACGGTTGGCCCCAACAGACGTTACGAGCTCACAGTCACCATATGGGAATTGACCGTGGTTCACCCTGATCTCGTAACGTCTGAAAATACCCGATGTCTGTGAGAAATTTTGAAGGTGACCAGTGGTCCATTGGATTTAAAAGTTTGTGAATCTAAAAGATTCTAAGCACTGATTGTTCCAGTGAAGCTTGAAAAGCTCTGAACAAGAGCAAAAAGTCTGGAAGTGTCTATTTTCAGACTGGATCATGCAGAAGTTTGTCAATGTAATCATAAAGGTTAAAATTATTGTGTTTTTTCCCTACTGTCGCCCATAAATGAAATTTTCAATTGTCCCAAAGCTTATTGGCCTTGATTGCAACACTTATCAGAGGAAAATTTTTATTGTTTGGAGTTGTGACAAAAATACATTTTGGGGGGGGTAGGGTATCCAAAGGAGTATTGTGAATGCTACAATAGCAGTGTTATTTTAATTATATAAACAATGGAAACCTTTAGAAAGGCAATCACTGAGTGTTTTTAAAATGAACCAGAGGTGGCCACCCCCAGGTCTTGTCCGGCAGTCACACGTTTAAATGGATGCTGCTGCTGCCTACTGCAGTCCTCACACCTGTGTGCCTCCCTCCCCAGCACTATAGAGCTGCGGGTAGATCAGCAGTCACTCTAGGCTGCCGCCTTGCAGCTCTATGGTTGTTGCTGGAGCAACCCATTGTTGGGAGTGGAGCTGCAGCAGCCAGCCAGCCAGCCTTTAGACGGACTGCTGCTCTACCGCCGGCTGGTGCTCTGGGTTTGGGAGGCCCGCTCTGCTCACAGTGTTCTTGGTGGTTCTGGAGCATAGACCTCCTCTGCTCCTGGTCTGCCTCACCCCTGGGTGGCCATGCTTCTACATGGATGGGCCACATGGGGGTGGGGCAGAGCAGGTGTCTGTCTAAAGACACCCACTGTGTTTACATTTCACCAAGTCCCAGTGGCCTTGCCAAAGGCCTTTGCAGTATTGAGGAAACTCTCCCCTCCCTTTATGGATTTTAAACTGGACTTTAATGGGTTTCTAGTCATATATAGATTTTATGTATTTATTTCTGTAAAGGGGTGCCTAGAAGCCTTCATGTCCTCTTAAATATTCAATTCCGCGACCATTTGGAGATTGCTTGATGAGATTTTTTTTCTCTTTTAAAATGGTAACGTCCATATAAGAAAGAACCATGTGCACAGTTTATGCATGGTTTGTGTGCATGACATAGTCCCCATAGTGGTGGGGCGGGTGGGGGGGTGCAGGGGCCATGGGAGGGGGATGTTGGAAGTGAGATACGTGCATGCATTATGTGCGCGGCACGGAGGGATTATGATCAGCCCCATCATCTGCAACATGTCTCTTCCACTACCAATCCTCAAGAATGCTGAAGTTCCATTTTTTAAAGGATAATTACAAATAAAATTAACATTGTCCCTGTCGTGAATACATCCCCATGCCTCCATAACTACTTACAGGATTTGGCCTGGCTTGTGTTCGCCATCTTTGGCTTTGAGTCCTAAACAGCAGTCGACAGCCTATAGTTCAGCAATCACCCTTTATTCCCTTCTCCATGCACACAATTTACCTATTCAAAGGATAGATTTCTTGTCCCCAGTTTCCCCAATCCCTTTACTGGTGGGACCCAGGGCTAGAGACTAAGGGATTTAGAGTCTGGGCACTCTTGCTTGGGTCCTGGCCTGCAAGCCCACATACCTCAATTCCTTTCCTTCAGGACCTTGGATAGCATACAGTGGGAGAATTTTCAGTCTAGACATCTGGCTGCTATCACATCCAGTTATAGACATTGGCCGCTCCTCTAAAAACAGTCAGTCTAGCAGACTGAAAAATCCACTTTTAGGAAAGTCCTGCTTTTTTGGGAGGGGAGATGCGTTTAGACGCACTGCAAGTTGCCCAGCTGCAATTGGAACATGCATTATTTTTAAAACTGGATTTGTCAAATCTCAATATCAGTCAACGGTGAAAATAGACAATAGCCCACAGGAGTCCTATGTTCAGTCCATGCAGCCCCCACTCTTGGGATTTCACATGGCGAACCCAATACATGGACAGGTGCCACACTCCGCCCACCAGCACTCCTTCTTCATGACTCACAGCTGTGGGAAATACTGGGTTCAGGAAGCTCCCTCCAATGTTTGCTTCCTTCTTTTCCCTTCCACCTTTTGAAGCATCGATTTTGAGCACTCCAAAGTGAAATTAAACAGTAGAAGCCCCAGGATGGGCAAGAGCGGCAAGTACGCTTACTGCTCCAACTGCTGGGATCACTCATGGTGCTTTGCCTGCACAGAGGCCGCACACCCTAATAGACGGGGGTCAAACATTGGTCTGGATTGGTCCACACAGTGGTTCCACAATGCCCCAGGACTCCACTGTGAGTGAATGATCCATGGAGGTTCTGAGGCATATGGGAGCACACATCTTACAGCCACCAAATAAACAGTCAGAGAACATGTACTGAACACCCTCCTGCTGTGGGCTATCATCTCATTTATAAACATCCAAACTCTGACTAGGGATGGGAGAACGCGGTTCAGAAGTTCGGAGTTCGGCCCGAACTCGGCCTGTTCGGACGACCGAACCTGGACCCAAACATGAACAGACTGAACCGAACTCAATTCCGAACGTCAAAATGACCGAACAGTTCGGTCAGTTCGGATCACGTTCGGGTGAGTTTGGGTGGCAAAAATATGTCACTGGAAGGCAAAACGTGACAGGGAGGGGGAGTCAGCTGAGGAGCAGACTTCCAGGCACCAGGGGTGGAGAGGCTTGGAGTAGCAGACAGCCTGCCCAATCACCATCCCTTTTTGCCTCAGACCACTGGCTTCGCAGTCTGCGATTGGCCATGGGCTACGCTGCATGGTGCCAATAGGGCTTGCAGTGAGGCGGGCGCAGCAAGAAACTAAACTGATTGCCTCCCCCCTTCCCAACACCTTCTGAGCTAGTCACTGTTCCTGAACAGCAGGCGTTTCAGAAGGCTCCCTCTCCNCTCCTATTTCACCCATCCAACCCATTTACCTCCATATTATCATTTATTTAGATTATATTAGATAGATTTAGGTGTTATTTTTTGTTTTTACCCCTCCCTGTGTTCCCTGTGTTCAATCTTCCTTCCTCCCTCCCCCCTCCATTGAATCCTTTCCCTCTCCCTCTTATTCCATCCCTGATTCCCTTCCCCTGTTTTAAGTTTTGGATTTATTTAGAGTAGGATTATTTATTATTAGATTGATTTTCATTTCAGTTTGTACCCCTTCCTGTGTTCTTTGTGTTTCCCCTTGTGTAATATTGTAGATATAGATAGATAGTTATTATAGATAGTTACTAGAAAGATATACATAGTAGTTAGCTTAGTTATGGAGATAGACAGAGATACAGTGTGTTTGTAGGACAAGGCCTTTGTAGTTAATGATTAGGATATTCCATTTAGTTCAATAGGTTTTAGAATAGTTAATAGCAGTTAGATTTAGTTTAGAGATAGACAGATATAAAAAAAGAAACAGCCACTCCAGCCCCAGGACCCAGTGTCAGGGTTCTGGGGCCTACGTTACAGGCAGGGAGGGCTCTGGCCAATATCTTTAATCTGCCACTCGAGCCCCAGGACCCACTATCATGGGTCTGGGGCCATCATTCCTCGCACAGAGAGCCGATTTTCCAAAGCATCAAGAAACAGCCACTCCAACCCCAGGACCCACTGTCAGGGTTCTGGGGCCAAGTTACCAGCAGGGAGGACTTTTGCTAATACCTAGAAGCTGCCACTCTAACCCCAGGACCCACTGCCATGGGTCTGGGGCCATCATTCCTCGCACGGAGACAATGTCATTCCACCACATCAAGAAACAGCCACTCCAGCCCCAGGACCCACCGGCAGGGTTCTGGGGCCAAGTTACTTGCAGCGAGTGCTGTGGCCAATACCTAGAAGCTGCCACTCTAGCCCCAGGACCCAGTATCATGGGTCTGGGGTCATTATTCCTCGCACGGAGACAATGTCATTCCACCACATCAAGAAACAGTCATTCCAGCCCCAGGACCTGTCATCAGGGTTCTGGGGCCAAGTTACTGGCAGGGAGGGCTGTGGCCGATACCTAGAAGCTGCCACTCTATCCCCAGGACCCACCATCATGGGTCTGGGTCCATCAATCCTTGCACAGAGAGCCTTTTTCCGAACGCCTGAATCGAACCGAACAGCACCGAACTGAATGGCCGACCCCAAATGCGGTGAATGAACCGAACGGCCGAACCCGAACTGCGATCTGTTCGTCCATCCCTAACTCTGTCTATCCCATATTTCTCCCTTGATAGTGGGCTTGAATTATGGACATCATAAAGGGCCAGGACATGTTTATCATTTTCCCATACATTTAAATAGTGGTTTTCGTTATTCCTTCATGTTTAGAGTAGGGCTGTAGTGGAATGTCGCAGTGGTAGCTATTTCCGCCGGAAACAGTGTTTCCACAATTAGTGGTATGGCATGGCAGAGGCTTTCATTCTGCTAGTTTCATTCCGCTACTTCCGCAGTTCCACTAATTTTATTCCACTACTTCCACAGGCTTTGCAAAATAGCTGAAACATGACATTTCCGCTACTTCCACCATTCCGCCAGCACCACAAAATAGTGGAACAGCAGTTTTCCGACAGTTTCTGACAATTCCACAATTTTTCCGATAGTTTCCAAATTTGCAGAATGCCGGCAGAATTAGCGGAATGTCAGCAGAAAAGCAGCGGTGTGGCATGGGCAAGTCCGAAATGGCGGAATGGAATCGTGGCGCGGTAACAGCTGCTGCCACATCAGCCCTAGTTTAGAGTACACGCATGCTTACTAAAAATCTAGCAATAACACACAAATAAGGGCATACATTCCATCTGTGGGAAATAAGTAAGGACAAGATGCCGAAAAAAAATAACATTGGTGGCCATAAACATCAGATTCTGTCTAGATCAACATCATCCAAACTTCCAAGCCGGCAGGAGGACTGAGATGCTGTTAAAAATAGCCATTCCTAAGAGAGGTGACCAACAAACATTTGCTGTGATTGCTCATGAACTAAATAAAAACTTGCTCTTTGAGCGATTCACAGAGTACAATTCTTGTTAGTTTAAATCCCCTATCGGCTTTTGCTAACGGCAAGTAAGGGGAAGCAGACGATGGGCGACACAAACACGCTGATCTCTAGCAAACCCGGTGCCCTGCTACATTTCATTATAATTGGTAGGCAGTCTCTACCTAGTGCTGGAACAACAAGAGCATTGTAGGTCAGGTAGGAGACGGTGAGAAAGCTTATTCACCAGATTCTCACCACATTTACTCAAACAATCATTAATAGACTGTCTCTTTTGTGAAGGCATAAACGTAATATATTAAGAGTAAAATTGCAAACAACACTTTGTCTTATGTCTCACACTGGATACAAGGGTTGTAAAGACCGGGAAGTAAACCAGTGTATGTCCGAGATAACAGCAATCTTCCTTCAGCTGCTGAATTTACAGAAAGAAAGAGTATGTTTCACTAAAATACCAATGGGTTGATTCTGTCAGAACACCCCCTGTTGTTCATGTGTGACAAACAGTGCAACGTCACCGTGATAATCTTGGCTAGAAAACTAGGGTAGCAGGAAATGCAGATATTTTTGAATACAGTGGAAACCACTTGAGTAGAACTTGCATAACTTGAATTTCAGGATAAGTAGATGGTTGCCCATGACTCCATGGTGCTGAGTGTGGCAGCGTATGGATGGGCGCGGATGTGTACCATGAGCCTCCCCAGCCATCTGCTGGGGAGACCCATGGTACACATCCGCGCCCATCCAGCAACAGCACCATGTTTGGCCTCTGCTCTGGGTTTGGCTGGCCTGCTTCACGCACTAAGGTACTAAGGTCACAAAACCAAACCAAAAGGCATCTTCAGTCGTTCAGAAGCATCTCCAAACCAGATACTCCAAACTGAGCTTTGTTCAGGTGTTTAGCCTTGGGGCTGGCTCAGCCACACCCAAGTTCAGCTGTGCTGCATCAGACACTGTTTTCCACTCTATGTAGTGCCTGGGCCTCTGATAGCACCTGCACCTACTGCTGGTGCTATCATCTTAACGGGTCAATGCCTAGGAAGCCTGCTCCCTGCTACAGTCTAACAACCTACCCTCCAAGGGGAGATGTTGACTACCCCAGCCAGCAACAGTCCTAACATCTCATAGCTGGCATTCACCAAGCAGGATGGGAAAGGCTCTAATTCACAATTGGGTGCATGCTCCACTTCGAGCACATTCTCCTCATTGTCGGGTGACATTAATTGAAACTGATCCAAATAAATAGGACAACACTGATCTTCCACAACCCCAAGCTCTGATGCAGCAGGTACAGTAGCAGCACCCAAGTTTTGGTTATTTTACCCAAGCAATCTTATCTGTAAAGTAATAATAAAAATGTCACAGTGGGCACTAGATGATTCTGGTTCATAGGAGAGACAGAGCGGATTGATCAGTCCATTCAATACCTGGAACAGCTCTTCAGGATGAGACGTTTCCCACTTCAGCCACCTCCGGTCCCCAGTATACAAGAGGGACCTATACCATCGCAGCCATGGGAGCGGACGCCTGGATGCAAGGGCTAAATCAAGAACCATTCTGATTCTTGTAAGATTCTCATAAGAATCGAGAAATGTTACTGAGATCAAGGTGCAACCGCACCTTGAATATTATGTGCAGTTCTGGTCACCCCATCTCAAAAAAGAGATAGCTGAACAAGGAAAAGGTACAGAGAAGGGCAACAAAAATGATCCAGGGTATGGAATGGCTCCTGTATGAGGAGAGGNTTCAGGCTCGCCCCCTTCTGTAAGTAGGGGCTTTTCCTCTGGAGTGTTCCCATTATCAGCTGCAACACCCCACCCCACCCGGCTTGTGTCATCTGGTGCGTAGGAGGGAGGGGCTTGGATTAGAAGAACAAGCAGTGGGAGAGAAAAGGTCCAGTGATGCATGTGCAGCCATAGGCCCCACGATGAAGGGCTGCACCCCTGAGGTGGGGGGGCCTAGGAACTGTATTTATTTTGGGGGGGTTGGGAGGGGAAGTATTTTTGTTCCTTGCTCAATGGAGTGAGGAAGGATGAAATGGTGTCCCCCCTCTATAGATGTCTGTATAAATAGTTGTGTCTTATTTGATTAATTTGAAGTTTCTACTTTGGCTTTATATATAAGGGGCATATGAAGTCAAGTAGAGGAAAAAATAAGCAAAGGAAACCAGAAGTAGGAACTCTCTATCAGTATTGTGAGAGGATTACTACTTGTAGCTGGCAAGCTGCCAAAAAAATTCAAGGTGATAGCATGACTTGTCAGGTACAGATTATGGTAGAGGAAGAAGGAAAGGGCATTGCTGAGAGGCAGGAAAGGAATAATAGTGTTTATAACCAGCTGCAAAATAATGCCTGTCAAACAGAGAGAGGAGGTAATATAGAATAAGGTATACTTCATAAAGGTCAGGAAATACAAAATAGTATAAAGAAGAAAGGATCTCCTTTAGCGAGCTTACAAACAGTTTTTGGACCTCCTCCAATAGAAGTAGGAGTGCAAGAGTCATTTTTGAACCCCCCTATTAGGAATCATACGGACCATAATAGTTTAGACTTCTATAAAAGTAAGAGGCCAGGAATGGTCTCTGGATGGATTTGGAAAGCAAATTGGTGATAAATCTATGACATCGTGAGAGAGTCAAGAGCTGTTGAGGGATCAATTTAAGGAAAAGGAATTAGGAAGGGAGGGACGGAGGAATTTTTAATCTAGAGATCAAACCTTGCAAGACATTAAACAGCTAATACTGGAAGTCAAAAGAGAGGCTCAACAACACAGGGTATTTTCAGACGTTACGAGATCACAGTGAACCACGGTGAATACCCACCTGTGGTCACTGTGACTTGCACATCTGTTTGGCAGCCACCAGATGTTCGCCACGCTCAATCCCCACATGGGGTCATTTTCAACCAGACTTTCCGGGCTAGTCGCACCAATTCCCCGGGAAGCGTGGTGAAAGTGATCCCCGGTGGGGAGCAAAGAAAAGTAACGTCTGGTCAGTCGCCATGGCCCGGAAGCACCGGCGGGATTCCGGGCCGTGGCGGATTTGGCCAGACTCTGCGGCGGCATTGGCCCCACCGCCCGCCCGTCTCCCCAGAGGGCGGGCAGCGGGGAGCATGGAGGGGCGAGGCCGTGTGGCCGCACGTTGCACCGTGTGGCCCTGCCCCCTCACCAATTCCCCGCCGGGAAACCCCAAGGCACGTCTGTTAGGGCGTGACAGGGTTGTCCCGGCGGGGGATGACTTTATTGTTTTTGTGACAGGGCCAACCGGCCCGTCACGTCTGAAAACACCCAATGATTCCAGAACCCCGATTTTTATTGAGAAAAGTGAGAATCAAAGAAGTGAGTATCAGTCCTAGGTACAACTGTGTCAATAGCCATGGTCAGGATGTCATTCCACAATGTGACCAGGTCACTGACAGAGTATCCATCAACGTCAATGGATACATCCCCCAGAGTGTTCTGGAAACCAATTTGATTCGTTAGTCTCCAGGGTAGACCAAACTAACTGGTCCCCTTCTCTGATGAGGGCACCGGAGGGCAGGGATCTAGGGCTTTGGAAGGTAATGGTCCAACCATGGCATCAGTGTTGTTAAAACACCCACAGTAATTGGAATCCCTGTTTCCAGGCTGGTGCAAAACATCAAAGCCAATCTGTGTCCCACCTCATGCATCGGGCCAGACATTATTTGTGATAGACCCATGATTATCATAGAGGCCATGAAGTCCTGCTCTGGCCACAAAAAGTTACTCCCTGTGTGTATGTTAAAGTTACCCAAGAAACCAATTTCTCCTCCCCCCTCTCTCTCCTTCCATACCTTTGAGGCTCACTCCGTACGCCTCTACTCCCCCCTCCATCTACGTGTTGCTGTCATCTACCGTCCCCCTGGTCCTCTCTCCTCCTTTCTTTCTGACTTTGAGTCCTGGCTCACTTTCTTCCTCTCTGTTGATATCCCCACTCTCATCCTTGGTGA
>QEPC01011901.1:2381316-2405567 GCA_003113815.1 Sphenodon punctatus | reverse complement strand
TCCCTGTGTTCAATCTTCCTTCCTCCCTCCCCCCTCCATTGAATCCTTTCCCTCTCCCTCTTATTCCATCCCTGATTCCCTTCCCCTGTTTTAAGTTTTGGATTTATTTAGAGTAGGATTATTTATTATTAGATTGATTTTAATTTCAGTTTGTACCCCTTCCTGTGTTCTTTGTGTTTTCCCCTGTGTAATATTGTAGATATAGATAGATAGTTATTAGATATATAGTTACTAGATAGATATACATAGTAGTTAGCTTAGTTATAGAGACAGATAGAGATACAGTGTGTTTGTAGGACAAGGCCTTTGTAGTTAATTATTAGGATATTCCATTTAGTTCAGTAAGTTTTAGAATAGTTAATAGCAGTTAGATTTAGTGTGTATATATATATATATATATATATAAAAAGAAACAGCCACTCCAGCCCCAGGACCCAGCGTCAGGGTTCTGGGGCCTACGTTACTGGCAGGGAGGACTGTGGCCAATATGTATCTAGAAGCTGCTACTCTAGCCCCAGGACCCACCGTCTTGGGTCTGGAGCCATCATTCCTCGCACAGAGGTGTGTCACTCCACCGCATCAAGAAACAGCCATTCCAACCCCAGGACCCACTGTCAGAGTTCTGGGGCCAAGTTACAGGCAGGGACGGCTGTGGCCAATATGTATCTAGAAGCTGGGGTCATGGGTCTGGGGCCATCATTCCTCGCACAGAGGCGCTGTCATTCCACCATATCAAGAAACAGCCACTCCAGTCCCAGGACCCACTGTCAGGGTTCTGGGGCCAAGTTACAGGCAGAGAGGGCTGTGGCCAATATCCAGAAGCTGCCACTCTAGCCCCAGGACCCACCGTCATGGGTCTGGTGCCATCACTTCTTGCACAGAGAGCCTTTTTCCGAATGCTCGAACCGAACCGAATACGACTGAACTGAATGGCTGAACCCAAACACGGCGACCAGACTGAACGGCTGAACCAAACGGGTGAACTGAACCAGACCGAACCAAACAGCCGAACCCGAACCGCGATCTGTTCGCCCATCTCTATTGACCTCATATTAAAAGCAGCAGCTTCAGATCAGGGGGCCCACTAGCCTCAACCCCCAATATCCTGACACAGGAGGGGAGTGGGACACAGGCATAGACGAGGTGCTTCTACAAATGTCCCTGATGGTGTTTCATCCCACCCTTGCCATACCTCCCTATGTCCAATATGACCCCATTAGGTTCAGTGGCTACCCCACCCACTCCATCTTCTGAAGAGGCCCCCCTCTCCAGCTCCTGATTATTGGTCCCCACCCCCCCAAGCACAATAACCATTAAAGGGCCAACAAGGCCATAGTGTGAAGAGTGGCTGAGGATTATGTCCTGTGCCCAGCATCCTGTGAAGCAGATTGGCAACAGAGGCCGGCGGAAACCCTCCACCCCCCACTCCTCCAACCCAAACCTCCCCTCCCCAAGAAGAAACAGTTCCCACCCATCCCTGCCTCATTCCAACCATACCCATATTTCTAATCCCAATAAAACAGATACCCATCACTCCCCACATCCATTCACCCCCCACCCCCGCTCACAGAGGAGCCCTCGCATGGGCCTGGTGTCCTTTCCCCTGTACCTGACAGAAATTTATTCATGAGGCTGAGATATGCTCTCTGTATTCAGTAGATCATTGTAGAGTCGGGATTCTGTTTAAGCACTCTACATGGATAGCATGCACTGCATTAACTCTTGAAATGGTCTATGACTATATATTGGGAGAAACTATTTAAATCAATACTTGTTTGTTCCATTTCTGTTGTTAATAGCAATAACAACATTGGCACAAGGCATATCCTAAGGATGAATGTGCCTTTGGCCATCAGCTCCTCACAGCTAGCCACTAAGTTCCTCTGAATTGCCCTGTGTTCTCAAGTTGCTAATGTTTCATTCCATCTTTGAAAGTTGCCAATCCCTTTCCACCGCCACCTGTCCTTAGTACTTGTGAGAAATGTATCTCACCGAGTTACAAGAGGGAGAGACAGATGAATTGAATGCAGTCGTGTTAACAACAACTTCTGAAGATTAGGAGACTGTCAGAAAGTTACCCAATCGAGGTTTAGCCAGGGATTGCTTTCAGAGGTTATTCGGATGCAAGAACTAATGGAAATCTTTCTTTGACAACTCTTTTACTGTTGAATGTAAGTGGATGAAAAGCAACCTCTAGGGAACTCAATTTTTATTTATCGTTCATTTCAGAATTTGTTTACCGGATGATGTCTCACTTTTCCCAGCAGCCATCTCAATTTGTTGTGGTGTTTTTCAGAAGCAGATATCCAGGATTGATACAATATGATGTCTGTCTTTCTCAAGTCTGATCCAGTGCCAAAATTAATGAGAATTTCCCCCCCTGATTTCAATGGGTTTTTGGCTCATATTCCCTAGACCGATCTGTGTTCATGTGTGGACTGTTCAATCCAGCAGTCCACCCTAGGAACAAGGATGGTATTTGTATACCTTAAACACAGCTGAAATAATTCATTCACTACCCCGGAAAACCCAACCAGTCATGCAAACACCTAGGGTTACCATACCTCCCCTTTAAAAGAGGACACATGAAAAATGCATGGTGGAGGGCTGCATTGGTTCCAGTGCAGCCATGCAACATGCATTTTTCATAAGCATCCTCCTGAGGTATGGTAACTCTACAAATACCTCATAATTAAGTGGATACCTGGTGGGGAGTAAATGCACTACCCTATCCTCACTTACCTGGTGGGACCATGGAGGAAGTAGCAATGTAGCCTCAGTGGCGAGATGATGGTGGCAGCAATGTGGAATTCCAAGGCGTCTGGGGCCTCCTGACATGGCCTGGGGCCTTGTTGCAGACTGTCTCTGTGCATGTATCCAGGTGCTATGTGCCAGCTAGATAGTCTTTCCTGCACAGCCTGGGAGGTAGTCTCAGGATTCCTCTTGCCCCCAGTTCACCCCCCATCTCACTACTGCTATTATACTCCTCCTGTAGGGCTGGTTCAAAATAGCCAGCCTGTTTCCACAGAACAGTTCCATGGACATGGAACAGCCGGCAACATCTGCATTGGAATTCATATGGAAAAAAGTTTTCCATTGGAATTCCGAATGAACAATTTTTTACATGTGCAAAATGGCGGCTGCACATACAACGAAATGGCATCCGCAGCCATTTGTGTACGCGCAGTAAGCAACGGCCACTTTGTGCTTGTGCAAATTAGCTCAAGTTGATTTGCTCATTCCGACTGGAAGTTAAAACAGAATTTAGAATTTCATCCATTCTGATTTCTGAGCAGAATGATTGAACCACTGAGTTCCAATGAAAATGGAACACAGGAGGAATTTCTGCTTCATTCCTACCCTCCTGCCCAAGTCCCAGATAAACCCATGAGACACCCAAAAGGGCGTTTTACAGACACCAAGCCAACACTTAGTGGTAACGTAGCTCTAAGAGGGTGTTCAGGTACTGCATATTCAATGGGTTTTACCCATTCGTACTAGTTCTGTTTCAGGTCTAATTTTGTACAACACGGAGAACCAAGGGCAGGTAGGTTTGATTCAGGGTTTATCTCAGCCTCTGTATTTTCCAGGTTCATCTGGGATTTTGGGTTAAGCCAGTCATTCTCAGGGTTAGTCAATAATCACTTTATATTTACCAGCTTTTACATGTGCTGGAGGAGGTAGGGTGGGGTGTGGCATTAGCCAAACCCAGCTGCCCAGGTATAGTCCCTGGCAGAGGGGCGAGAAAGGAAGTGACAATAAAACCAGCAGAGAGGGAATTGCTGGTAACAATTACGACTGCCTCCCTCTGCTCCTCCTTTTGCTGAGTCCCCATGTCCCATGATGAGAGAGAGATGACAAGAAGCAGGTACATGAGGCACAGGAGCCAGTGCAATTCCTTGGCAGGTAACAACAGGGGCTGTGTGGCACTGGAGCAAAATGCTCAGACGAAGAAGCAGAAGTGAACGGTGTAGAAAATCCAGGTGATCCAGCACCTCGAGACCTTGGGAGGCAGCTGTGGAAAGCAGGCTGAATTTCTTTGCCCCAGGAGCCCCTCTGTGCATAGACTTGTCCATCTACGCTTGCACCCTCGTGCCTCTGTGCCCAGTCCCTTCCCTGCACACCCTGCCCCGGCTCCCTCTATCTTGCACTCATCTCCTGCTCCCAACAGTTTTATTATTTATTTATTTATTTATTTATTTATTTATTTCCCTATTCTTCTGCCCTGCACCCTCCTAGTATTAGCCCAACCTAAGTGTTCTTTCATATTTGCATAAATGTACATGAAACTTGATGCAGACGTATGTAAATTAGCAAGGCCTGGGTTTCTTTCCTGGGAGTGTTGGCCACCCTAAGTGCAGTTAAAGAGTAAACCCTTGATACAGACAAGATTGGAATAAAGGATGTAAAGGCTCTACATTAAATCATACTTTGCCTACTACCTTCTCTTCTGCAAGAACCAAGGGACTCAACATCTGTGACTTCTTAAACCACTGATACTTTTATGGCCATACACAATGAAATAGCAGCACTTAAATCTCATGACTTATAATGAGATTTAGGCGAGACAGAGATGAAGACACGGATTGTTCTCAAGAGTGGGGGCCCTGAGGCAGTGGCAAAGGAAGTGTGATGGTTATGCTGGCCCTGAGTACAGGGGTGTGGACTTGCACATTACTTTGCATATATTTGCTGAAGCTCAAAAGTCTTCTTTTTGCTTCAGGAGGTGAAGGGTGGGAGTTGGGCATTTTAAAACGTTTCTTTGTTACGGATGATTTAAAGAAAACCCAACCCCTCCCCCCCCCCCAAACCCCAACAAACCAGAGGACTTTACATTGATGGAAATGCAGTATGTTACAATAAGGAATTGAGAGCACTCAGAAACTTGTAACATCAAGCCATGTTCACCATGAATCAAAACCTTTAAAATGCTTCTAAGAGGAAGGCACTTTCCCATCAAATAAGAGGAACTACTCTTTGAGCACATTTCAGTTTTTCCTTCAGCTTATTTTCAACTTTGCATAACAATGGCTTTTTAAAGAACCCATTTACATTTACGTACAGGATTAGCATGAGAATTTAGTGAACATAAAGCTTCTTAGAATGCTTTGTTAATAAGCTATACATTGGCCTGTGAGTTTGGACATGTCTCCCTCTGGTGGCTAGTCCTAGTAACTGTACATCCTACTGCTGTGTTGCAGTATGATGGGAGTGTTCCTTCAGAAGAAAGGGTTAGAAACTTGTGGTCTTGTCATTAAAGGTGGCAGTTTTGATGGCCCCACCCCCACAGCTGTGCCCAGTGTCGTCCCCCCCCCCCATGATGGGCAGCTATGGTGGACCTGATCTGGGTCATGTTTTAACATGCTCGGACCTGCTTTGCCCTGATGGACCTTAGCCTGGGTTGTGACCCTGGGATCACAGCCTGGGCTAGCTGCCGACACAGCCCAGGGCAATCCCAGACCACCAACATCTGCAGGTCTGCAGGACACACGCGCAGGTCAGGTCCGGGCTAACGCATGACAGAGCAGGCCCAAGTGGCCCACCATCACTTCTGTTAACACCCTAGGTTACAGTTACTAGGATTTCACACACACCATTTCTCCCTCTACAGAACTGTGCTCTTACGGACTCTAGAAACCAAAAGAATCTTACAGCTTTGGGAACTTTCGGATACTGGGACTTGCATCTCTCACTTGCCAGCCAGTCACTGAAAGGGTATTTTCAGACGTGACACCACCACAGTCAACCCCACTGAACCACAGTGGATTCCATGGGGTGGTTGTGATGGGCGGCATGTCTGTTTGAACGCTGCCAGATGTTCACCCCGGTGAATCCCTGGCAGGGTTCCAAGCTAACCACGGTTCAGACTCTGAGGCCGGTCTCAGTTCCGGAACCGTGGTTAGGTTGACCACAATCAGGAAAGGGGCAAAAGTAACGTCAGTTACCTTGCCCCGTTCCTAATCATGGCCCAGGTCATGAGTAGGGATTGGGCGCAGTGGCCTCATTGGCTACTATGCCCGCCCGTCTCCCTGAGGGCGGGCGTCTGAGGGAGCGGGGCGGGGGGGCTGGGCCATGCATGTCACACCGCACTGCCCCTCCCTGATTACCTACAGTGATGGGGTCGACACGTCTAAAGGACGACTGTCCTCATCATGGACTGGGATACGAGATGAATCCCAGTCTGGGATTCAGCTTGGTGGGCCAGACAGCCCAGCACGTCTGAAAATACCCAAAGTGACAAATGGGAATTCTCACTCTGAGCTGCTTATTCCTTGTGGCAAGAGTGTACCACAGTGAAGCAAGCAAACAAAGAGGCCACAGATACAGGGAAGGATCGATAACATTACGGATGGTGACTGCAGTGACTCTCACTGATTAATTTTGCATTCAGAATTCCGGTGTCACTTGTTTGCAGACACACACCAGAGAGAGGGAAGTTAGACAAAATTAAAAACATGTTCCTTGCTGCAAGCAGGTTTTAATTTGCTCTCTGGCTCACTTGAAGTGTTTCAACTTTTAATTGTTCTCTTAGAGGAAGTTGTGACTAAACAAAAATGTTTAGCATGAGCCCCGTAACTAGGTCAAAGCATCAGCTGTCAAACCTTTTTACTGTAGTTCTATTGGGGATGCATGAAGTAGTTTAAAAAATTAGACCAAATGAGAATCTAATGATTTCTCAAATCAAACCCTGAAGTAAGCTTCTTGTTTTCCTTTAAAGAGATGGCTTAGGTGGGAGAGAGGGTCTTATTCTCTCACTTTTGCTTTCAATAGCAGTAGGGCAACGTTATAGATGGGATAAAACAATTATCCCTCCCGAGTTCCACTTATTCTCCACCAAGTTAACTTTTCTCTTAATAAAAGAAAATCATCCCAGTGGCAGACAATTTATCTGCTCTGGGGCGTCCACTACATTTTGGAGAATTTCACATCCAGAGTACACATTGGTATAGTTTTCTCAATTGAAATGTGGGATAGGGGGACCTGTGTGAAATGTGGGGTAGGGGGACCCACTAAACTATGTCTCCAGAATGACAGATTTGATTCACAGGGAGACAAGGAGTGAAGCAAAGTGTGGAAGCCAAGCAGTCCTGTGGGTACTTTTAGACGTGATGGTTCCACAGATGGCTGGGCTTTGACTTGGATGACCACCCATGGTGCCGTCACATCTGATCCGGCCCGCCAGATGTTTTCATGGGTCGGATATGGGGTTTCCCTGGGCCATGGCAGTTTTTAGCCTGGGTTTGTGACATGGGCCCATCACTGAGTCACAGCCCGGGCTAAGCACTGCCTCAGCCCAGGAAAGCCATCTCCGGACTGGGGTAGAGCGGGCCATCATGTGTGATGGCCGGCCCTTACTGATCCTGGTCCAGGGATGTTCTGGATGCGCATGGTGGCCTCATAGGTCACCATGGCGATCCATCAGGGAGGTGGGTGGGATGCACCAGCAGCGTGGGGGACGGGGCTGCAGACTTACATCTGCATGCTGCTCTGCCCTCTCCCTAACCCCTCCGCGGTCCAGGCCACTACCATGTCTGTTTGGTGGCCGGGGCAGATCTTGGCTGGGGTGAGGGCCCTCACCCCAGCCAGGATCAAAGTGTGACAGCACTGTGATTTGTAACTAGTTCCCCAGCAATTCTTATTGTCTCTTCTCCCTTATCCATCTTAAGCTATAAGCCCTTTAGTGCAGAGACCTGTTTTTTGTCATGACTATCAGCATCAGGCAGATTGTTGGTCCTATAAATAACTAACTAAATAAATAAATAAAAACAGATGTATTTGTAGCTCCATTCTCTGCACTTCTCCACCTATTCTTCTCTGACTGTATCTTCTGGGATCTAATCTATCCAATCCAATCTATTAAATTAAATTTAATCCAATCTATCGAACAACCACGGACAATATTCACAGGAATAAACAGAGCAAGCTTCTAGCAAGCTTCTAGTGCTTTCCCGCACCTCTGTGCAAATCTGCAGGAATCAAGGAAAATCTGGCTCTAAGCAGTTTGAAACTTCTGAGTACTTTTTTGGTCATTTCCAATCAAATTTGAAGAACTATATTCTAAAACATCTAGAAATAGCTACCAGCACCTATTGTGGAAAATGGGGAATTTAAAATTAATTATTAATTATTATTATTATTATTATTTATATATAACTGTACAAACACATTAAAAGACAAAATAGATAGAACCATAAGATAAAAGCAAGACTCCTACTTGGTAAACTTCACTCTTCATTATGTTCAAAATTTAGAAGAAAACCCAAAACCTGAAATCATAGGACATCGGTTATTAAATTAAGTAAAGAGCCAATACAAGGTCCAAGTCATAGGGTGCAGTCACATGACACAGAGTACCCCACTCTGGGCAGCTGGGCCACGCGATGCAGTGCATTGTGTGGCTGGCACCCACCAGATGTTCCCTTGCCCTGCTGGCTGCTATGTGATGCGTCCTCAGAAAAATTCAAGGATACGTCATGGAGCAGCTTTTCTCCAACAGGGGTGAGGCTGCCCAAGGCACGGCTATTTGTGTGGAGGGTTCATACTTGCCCTGCCATGTGGGGGACACCACTGTGGTGCCTTGAGTGGCAGGTGCTGTTGCCCGTCGTATGTGGCCACATTATGGCCAAGGGCAGGATCTTGGCTGGGCCGGGGGAGGGAGGGAGGACAAAGCTGGGCACCTGGTTCTGTGACCCACCCTGGCCATGGCAGTGGCTCTGACAAGGGCCGGCCTACCTGGATTTCTCACAGCTGTCTGCCTAGCTCCCTGCGCTGGTCCTGTAGTGTGGCAGCAGCAATTACCTGATATGATGTGTGGAGATCGGGCCGCCACACCTCATGTGACCCCACCCATAAGTGTGCATGTGGCATGTTCAAACCTTGGATTGGGGCCTAAATACATAATGTCGGGACCCAGGCCTTGAAGCGGCATCTTTAGAACCTTGGTGCTGGTGGCTGGCAGTTGGCACCTTTGCACCACTGGCGAGACCAGGCTCAACCCTTTATTTTGGTCCCACTGGCACTTCAACAGTCTGAGGTGGTTTCCGCCCACCAGGTCCTGATTGGTCCTTGCCTAGGCATGGTCAGTAGATGTCATGCAACTGGAAGCAGGGGTCAAGCAGAGCAACAAGTGGGCTTCTGTGTCTGCCTGGTTTGCTGCCTCTTAACCCCTGCTCTTGGACCCCTGACTTCTGATTCCTGACCACCAGCTCTGAACTCCTGATCCCCGTCGCCTGTGAACTGCCTTGGTGTTCCGGAACCACCTGTTTGGACTGCTCTTTTGAATTAGACCTTGAAATGACCTTGGATTGCATGCTTGGATTGACCATTTCGAACTGCTGCCTGTCTGGGCTCTGTTTCGACTGTGGTAATGTACTTCGACTCGCTGTCTGTTTTGACTCTGTCGTAACTCTGGTTGGACCTGGATCCTGCAGCTACTCAACCCTTGTCTCAAGCACTGCCTGATAAATAAGTGAAAGCACAGTGGATGGATGGATGGATGCAGAGGTCAGATGGATTCTTATTCTTATTAAACTGCAATGGGATGTAACACTTGATATGATATTTTATAAATTTTACATTGTTTTTCCCCCACAGCTTTATCCAGTTATATACATAAGATATATTTTTAAACAGTTTGTTTTATCTGTACTTTGAATAAATGTGCTTACTTTAAAACTAGTCAGTATTCCACACAAAGCTTGGAAAAGGATGGGTGTGGATTGTTGTAAAAAAATAAGCTTTAAGAACAAGTAGATAAGCACTAAGGTTAAGTACAATCCTTTCGGGCAACAGTGAGGAAAAGCTGTAAGCATGAGACTTTGTGAGTATGGGTCTCTTGGTCTGCTGTTTTATTTGACTCTGTTCATTTGCTTGAAGTCTTAAAAGCCTTAAAAAGGTTAGTTATTGCCAGAGACAGCTGCTATTACAATTCCTGAAAAGATTTATTAATTCTTGTCTCTTTCATGACATACAGAGAAGTTCCCCACATAAAAAGGGCTTAAAATAAACAGACAAATCAGAGGGATAATACATGGTATTTACTTAACATGTGCAGCTGTAAAGATTCCTCTAAGATTTTCCCAATATTATTAGAAGAAATTTAAGCATCCTCTCTCAGATTACTCTGGACTTCTTAGATTACTGAGCTAAGAGTCTTATTAGGATTCAAAGAGTTGACATGTGGCCCAGTATTAGCCACGGTCATATAATAAAGTATTTCCAAGACAGAGAGAGAATGAGATTCTTTCAATGATATCATTATCTCTTACTTTATCTCCCCTTCTCCATCCATATTAATATGAATTTTTAAATGCAGAAGATTCCTAAGTTAAGAGATCTTCTGTGGTTCACCCCAGAGGTTTAGCTGGTTTTAGAGCAGGATAAAACTATCTTTAATTATGAACTTCTCAAGTTAGGAGCATTACATTTCAACGTTTTATGCTGTTGCACGGATGGGAATTCAGAAGACTGGCTGATACTCAGGGTGGGAACCTGGAGTGTGATGCATTTAGAGTCACAGAACTGGAAGGAACATCAAGAGCCATCTAGTTCAGCCCCCTGCACCAAATGTAGGATTTACCTAACCCACACCTAACCCACCCACATCGAAAAATCTATCCAACATGTAAGTGAACCTATAATAAACATCTGCCACAAGCAGAGAGAAGGCATAACTAGGCACACTGATGCCTGAAGTAACAGGGGGAAATCTTGTTAAAAGAAAAATCCAGGGGTCTCAAAGAAGTCACTGCAGGAGAGGGTAAAAACTCGGAGTCAACTGTCAATCTGACCTGAAGGAAAATTCCTTTCCAACCCCAAATATGGTGATCAGTTAGACCAGGGGTTCTCAACCTTTTTTTTCATTTGCGGATCCCTGAAATTTTTGTATGAGAAGTGGGGACCCCTTTTGGATCAGTCAGAACAGAAGCAGCTTGTTTCTCACGGACCCCCTGAAGATGCTCTGCAGACCCCCAAGGGACCGCGCAGACCACAGGTTGAGAATCACTGAGCTAGATCCTGAGAATGTGTGCAAGGCCCACCAGTCAGACATCCAACATATAGCACCAAGGCACTGGAATTCCCCATCAGCTTCACCTAGGGTTGCCAGTCACCTTTCACAGTTTAACCCTGAAACCTCCATAGGCCAAAGTGGGAGTCTCAGGGTCAAACCACAAGAAGTGGCAACTCTAGCTCTACCTCCACTTGTGGACAATTCTGATGCTTGAGGAGGAGAGAAGGATTCCTGAAGTATTCTGAGGTTAAACGATCAATTGTGTGTTGTTAACTTATCCAGCTGTTGTTTCTATCGAGAATGTATGCATCTCCAAAGCCCAGAGGCCAGACCGATAGGCTCTCCTGAAATCTCATGGGACGGTACGTGCAATGAAGCATGCACTCACCCAGCTGCATCTCCAATTAAGAGACTCCTGTGTTGTTTTTAAAGGCTAGTTCATTTGTTCCACAGCTGGCAAATTGGTTTTGCTGTTGAACACATCTGAAGCAAAATACTGAATGGTGACATTCATCTGGGACTCAGCTGCTGAAAGCTGAGACAAGCTCATTCACGCCTTTGGTCGGATTCATGCAAACAAGTGCATATTCTCTTACAGGGCTCATGTCTGAAACGTGCCTATAACTAGGAGATCAGTACAGATGGGACAGATTGCATGACAAGGAGGACAGTTTCTTCAGATTAAGAAACTGAGAGGGGAAACCTGGAAAATTCCTACAGAAAATTCCTACAGAAAATTTCTACAGAAGAACCAAAACACTGGAGCCACTTATTAAAAAAAGGGCTTGAGGGATGTTCCTAGCCTAACTTCTCATGCAATACGTCAAGTTGGCAAAAAAACGCACCAAAAATAAATGCAGGAATATAAATTGTGGGATAACTGGATTGGTGGTAACCTGGCCGAGAAAGATCTAGGAATAGTTGTGGATCGTCAACTATACATGAAACAGTGTGATGCTGTTGCAAAGAAGGCCTATGCCATTTTAGGCCATTTTTGCACAGATGTGGTAGGTGGGGGGATGGGTGCGCGCCGGCGGTGGGTGAAGGTGGGTGTGTGACCTTTTCCATGGGTGCAGACTCACCTTGACCCATCTCCACACGTGGAGTCTCCTCCGGTTTGCTGGATGGTTCTGTGGGTGGGTGATGGGTGGAGATGGGTGGAGGTGGGTGTTGCGTGGGAGTGCGCACGCACCCACCACCCGTGCTGTTTGCATGGACGCACCCACCACCACCATGGAATTTGCAAGGATGCCCCCCCCCCGCACACCCGTCCACACGCCCAGTGGGATGGGGTGGGGGCATCCATGCAAACACGGCCTTAGACTGCATCAACAGAAACATTGTATGCAAGACACAGGAAGTCTTTATGATACAGTGTTCAGCTCTGGTTAGGCCCCAGCTGGAGGATTGTGTTCATTTTTGGGTACTCCATTTTAAGAAGGACATAGAAATGTTGGAGAGGGTGCAGAGAAGAGCAACAAACAAGGTTAGGAACACAAATCATGTGAGGAGAGGTTGAAGGATTTGGGTAATTTCAGCTTGGAGAAAAGAGAACAAAGGGAGGTGGTGGGGATTTTATAACAGTCTACAAACATTTGAAAGGCCGCCATAAAGAAGATGGAGAACAGGTTTTCTATCTTACTCTGGAGGACAGGACAAACGTCAATGGGGACAAGCTGAAGCAAAGGAGAATTTGACTGAACATCAGGCAAAAATGTATGACTCTAAGGCTGGCAGTGAAGATGTGGATTCCCCATCACTGGAAGTTTTAAAGAAGCGGTTCAAAGAGCATATGCCTGGGTGATTTAGAAATGGCAAGTCCTGCACCAAGAAAGAGACTGGATTCAATGACCCAGCTGTACAATTGCTTGTTTGAAGGGAAACATCTATCATATCTTCCAAGGGACACCAAAGAGATGGATGTGACTGAAATAAAGTTATGACGATTGGCCCTTTTGACCTGGAAGACATAGGAACTCCTGTTACTGATGGGGCCCAGTCTCCTTTAGTCACTCTGGTTCACAGCTTTGGAGTGCTCTTGGATCCACTACTGTGGCTGCATGGCCAGGTTGCGGTGGCACCCAGGATTGCTTTTCACCCATTACATCTGGTGAGAAGCCTGTGGCCTTTTTTATCTGATTCGGATTTGGCCACTGTTGTCCATGTATTTGTAAATTTGAAGCTACACTACTGCAATGCGTTCTACATGGGGCTGCCCTTGATGACTGTTCAGAAGCTGCAGTTGGTGCAGAAGACAGTGGCCAATCTTCTGTTGGGGGTAGGTAACCAGGAATGCATTATACCAGTGCTCCAGCATCTTCACTGGCTACCAATAGCTTTCTGGGCACAATTCAAGGTGCTGTATTTTACCTATAAAGCCCTAAATGGCTTGAGTCCCAGTTATCTGAAAGACTGTCTCTTCCCCCATGTCCCGTTGTGGCCTCTGAGGCCAGGCGGGTGCGCCCTCTTGCAGCTACCATCAGCCTGTGAAATTTCTATAGCAAGGGACACAAACCACATGGAGAGGCATTCTCGGTGACTGCCCCATGATTATGGAACTCCATTTCCTTGGATGTTTGTCTAAAGCCGAGCCTGTTCATCTTCCAGAAATGTAAGACCTTTCTGTTTGTCCAGGTGTTTGGCAGGCAGGGATAGGGCTGGGTGGGATGTGGGGGAGGGGAAATTAGGGAAGGGTGTGAGGGTTAAGGGGATTGTTAAGATGTTTTTATTAATTGTAAGCTGCCGTGAGCCATGATGGGAAGGGTGGCATATACATTTGATTAAATAAATAAAAAGATGTGATTAAAGTTCATTCCAACAGGTATTCAAAGGAATTTAGACTCTCAAAAATGTGGATAAAATGATGAGAAAAATGGGAAAGCATGCACCTGACTTCCATGATAATGGTTAAAGCAGGAACAAGCAAATTTCACAAATCCTTCAAGGAGGCTATCTATAGCAACGAGAACATATAGGGTCAGATTTTTCTTCTTAAACCTATTTCTTTATTTCTATCACTAAACAGAATAAATCTCCTGCTCTTAGTAAATCTACTTTAAATCTACTTAGCTCTACGGAGCCAATATAGTTGTGGGAGCAGGTGCTGGATTCCACCCTGATTCATTTTTTTAAAAAATATATAAAAATAGTATACCTAAATCTGGTTTGCTTAAGTTAATATCCCTTTATTGCTGAAGATGTACCAGCCATAGAGATCCAAGCTTGATTTTAAGATTCCAGTCTGAATTTGTGGGACTGAAAGTTAATTAAAAAAAAAAAGAAAAGAAAGAAATTAAGATATAGGTTTACTTCCCAGGCAAATTCCTTGTGTAACATTTCGCATGTCACTCCATTTCTCTGTGCCTTTGTTCCTCATCTATATAATACAGATAATACTTCCCTACCTTACAGGTGAGTCAGTCAGTAGTAATTTCTACATAGCTACGCGGGTATTGTAGTCATGGGGAATATATAATTACCTTGTATAGACAGACTAGGATAAAAAGCTTAACATCTCAATCTATTTTTACATCTTTTCTCAGGCAAGACAGAGTGTTTGATTTCTAGTAATTTTTCATTTCTCTCATTTTTAATTGAATAAAGGCTTGGTCTTTTGAGAAATAAAAAACTCCCATTAAACTATGTTCAACGCATAGGAGATCATACTTAGACCACAAACCCATACCTCCCAACATTTCAAAAGACCAAAGAGGGACAAGCCCAGCCCCTTCAGCCAATAAGCCCCACCCCGTCGTGAATAATATACACTCCTACACACACACATCCACACACAGAGGCCATTTTTACACGGACACCTCTCCCCCCCGCTCAGTGTTCGGGCGGGTGTGCGGGGGGGCGGGCATCTGTGTATACAGCTGGCGGTGGGTTGGGGGATGGGTGTCCGTTCAGTGTTTGCCCTGCGAACACCAAGTGGGATGGGTGGGGGTGCGTGCACGGTCCCGTGCAACACCCACCTCCACCCACCGCCACCCATGGAGCCCTCCAGAAAACTGGAAGAGGCCCCAGGGGTGTAGGTGGGTGTGTCACACCCACCTCCACCCACCGCAGCTAAACACCCATCCCCCCCACCCACCTCTGCCCATGTAAAACTCTAAGTACACACTCTAAGGCCATTTTTAGATGGACTGGCGGGTGGGTGTAGGTGGATGTGTGCCCGCTTACACAGACACCCACCCACATACACCTACCAACACCCATCTCCACCTGTGGAGCTTCCTCCGTTCTGTCGGAGGGCTCTGTGCGTTGGAGTTGGGTGTGGGTGGGTGTGTGGCCAGTGTTGGGTGGGTGTGCGGCAGGAGTGCACACACACAAACACCCCGCCACTCGTGGTGTTTACACGGGCACACACTCGCCGCGCACCCATCCCCCCACCTACCGGTGGCCGTCTACATGGACTGCCTCATGTTGCACACCCACCCGAACACCGAGTCGGGGGGCGAGGGAGCAGTCCGTTTAAAAACAGCTTATCATTACCAGTACAGAAATAGGTATAGACATTCCTCCCTTCTTCTTCCACCACTTAGTTTCTTGTCATTCCATCACCTCCCCTTTGTCCTCTCAGGTGCTTTTCTGGGGAGGCAACGAGCAAAGAAGTGCCTGAAATTTGAATTCTAGTCTTTTTTTTCCTCCCCCTGTCTTCTGAAAGCAGGACTTTGACCCGCTAACAGGGGTATAATGGGATTCATCACCCAAAGAGGAACTGTCACTTCTAAACAGGGGCTGTTGGGAGGTTTGCAGAAAAGATGGTTAACTGATTGAAACACTTTAGACTTGCACCATAATCCAGACCTACTTACTCCTTCCCCTGAGGGCTCCAACAGGATTACTCTGGAGTAAGTGGTTTGTGGATCATGATCTATGGCTCCAATTCTAATTTCAGTTTAGTTGGGCTTGTGCCAGCATAGCACTTTGAAAGCTAGACCTTCGTTGGGTGCATCAAGCTTTTAATGAATTTTACTTTCTCTTTACAGATACACGCACACTGCAACTGGTGTGTTGTCTATTGACGATGTCATTTAACCAACATTTTGGGTACATTTTTGCACAAGTTGAATCAGAACATGCCAGAACCTGAGAGAATGCAAAAAAAAAGAAAAAAGTCTTTGCTAATGAGAAATGTGTTGTGCAGCAATGTTCTACTTCTGCTGCCTTCACTTACAAACTCCAAGAAGAGTTGCCAGACACGTAAGGAGGAATTTCTGGAAACAAGAAGCCGGGGAGGGACTGGTACTGTCTGCTCGTAGGTTGCTTTGGAATTAGGTTTTGGAACAAGGCGGAGGGGATTAGAATGATAAAACTAAGACTGCAATAGCCAGGACTATCTTTTCTCCTTACACTGTGCTGGCTCCTGGGAAACTGGCTCCTGGTGCAAAATGTATTCATTTATGTATATTTATATGCCACCCTTCCCAGAGGCTCAGGGCAGCTCATAAACAGTGAAAACTATTTTAAAACTCATATAAAAATAACCTTAACCCCCAATCGTCCCACAATCCCCCACCAAAGCCACCCAATACTGCTTCCCAATTCCCCCTACAACCCCCGAACCACCCATCAAACCCACCCCTATCCCTGCCTGCCCAATGCATTTTCAAACAATAGAGTCTTACACTACCTTTGGAAGACTCAAATAAACCTCCAGAGGAAGGGAGTTCAATAACGTAGGGGCAGTGACTAGGGGATGGTCCAACATAGGGAATTCCATTTCATTTATTTATTTATTTATTTATTGTAAATTTACAGATTTAAATAGGTGTTAACTTATAAAGCCCTATACGGCCTTGGCCCTTCTTACTTACAGGATTGCCTCACTCTCCATGGTCTGCAGTGCCCCCTACAGTTGGCCAGGAGTGCCCTCCCTGAGGTTCACTATGGAGAGGGTGTTCTTGGTGGCTGCACCTTAGCTGTGGAATTCCTTCTCGGTGGAGGCCCGGATGGCCCCAGACCTCCCTTCCTTCCAGTGTATGACTAAGACCTGGCGGCTCCACTGGGCGTTTGGTGGGGAAGATGGGGTTTAGGGTGGGGGGGTTGGGGTAAAGGAGTGGGGAGGGAGATCTATTTTTTTGCTTTTGCTTTTATTGTACTGTTTTAACTGTTTTATTGTTTTTTTGTGTAAGCCGCCCTGGAAATGGTCGGGGTAATAAAATGTGTTAAATAAATAAATTACATAAAAATACAGATCCATATTACAGATCTATATTTAAATCAATTAAAAACTTTTAAATAATTAAAAAAGTAATAAAATAAATGTGCATGTGCAAAATGGCCACTGAACAGCTGCCCAAATGACATCTCCACCATTTTGGTTAAAGGCGGCAGCCATTTTCCACATGTGCAAAATCGCCCCAGTGGCCATTTTCCACATGCACGCTATGGAGCAGAAAGGACGCTGTGGTGAGGGAGCCTGCTGGAGCCCCCACATCCATGGCAGTGCTTCAGTCAAGTCCTCTGAGGCCAGTAAATACTACTCCAGGGCCCCAGGGGATGGGACGAAGTGAACTCCCAATCTCATAATTAACAAGGCTAATTACAGGATCTTCTTACTGATTTTAAATTGTAACAAGCCATTACAGGCTATTACAGATTAATCTGAAACCATAATTTCCGTCCCTAGTAGTGGCCAAAAATGTCTCCCTGCTAGCCCATGTCCTATGGACAAGGCTAACAGATAGTACCCAGAAGAGGGCACTCCTGGCCAACCACAGGGGCTGCAATGGGACATAGAAGGACAAGCGGTCTTTCAGATATGTGGGGCCCAGACCATTTAGGTGGTGTGGGTCCCAGTGTGAGAAACAGGGAAGGAAGCCCTCCTTAATTCTCGCAATGGGACCTCTAGGAATGCTAGCTGAATGGGTAAAAACATATGAGACAGGGGTGAACAGGATCCCCTGGCTGCCCCGGAGAGGGTCACCATAGCAACCACACTTTGGGCTGGTGGGGAGGGAAGTCCAAATGAGCAGTCATCTGCTGGGGAATCTTGGTGGGGGGGGGGCTGCTGTCATTACAAGTCCCTCCATGCCATGGGTCAGCTGAGGAGCCATCCAGATTGGGCAGGACTCCTGGACCCCTGCTATGGAATAGGATCCCCCCCCCCCCCGAGGAGCTTCTGCCAAACAGCTGATTTGGGGGTGGGGGGAGAAGAGCATGCTCACCCGGGCTACCCAGCAGTTGATGGGGGCTGGGTGAGTGTGCTCCTCCACCCCCCACCCCCCAATCAGCTGTTTGGAGGCCCAGGTGAGAGTGCACCTCCAGGTCCGATTCTCAAACCTCACCTTGCAGCAGGGCTGGAAGGGCCCTAACGAAAAACAGGAGAGCACACATTAGCCAAGAGTAGCCCAGCTGGTTGAGTCTTTATCCGCACCATGTCGCCAACATTCTCTGGACATCCAGAAGCAGCCAGCCACCTGAAGCGAGGTGGAAATGGGCAAACATCTAGTGGCCAACAAACTAATGAACAGGTGAATCATGGGCTACTGTGCGCTTCTGTGCTCTACTACTGTTTTTTGTTTGTTTTCATGCTCTGACTCATTTATTAGAAAAAGGAAAATGCTACGATAGTTAACTTTTGGTGTTTAATTTAACACAACATCTCTTGAAGTTCCTTGCATTGCAAGTCCTGTGGACCTGTATGTTTTGCATAAGTGGTTGCATCTAGTTTACTCATGGACCCCATGTGTTGGGACGGGAGTAGGGCTGAAATGAGAGCAAGTATTCCCGTTCCAACAGGAAATACTGATCTTTCGGGAATGCTTGTTAGCGTTGGCCAGTACTTTAACAGTTTTTGGTGATTCCATACTTCTGCCATTTTTTGGTCACTTTCATTAATGTTGGGACTTTTTGTCACTTTCCAGGAATATTAAGGCAGTTGTACAGCACTTTTATAGTAATTTCCAGAACTTTAACTAACAACAAAGAAAGAATAGGGGAAATAACAATATGTATTGATTACTCTAGACATTAATAATCATGAACCAGTACATTGGAAAATACTGTACATGATGTATTCTTTAAAAACTTTTAAAGAATATATCATGTACAGTATTTCCAATGTACTGGTTCATAATGATTAATGTATAGAGTAATCAATACATATTGTTATTTCCCCTATTCTTTCTTTGTTGTTGGTTCTAGTGGGTCTCCACTGTATTGGTGGAGCTGCTGCTGAGAACCCCTATGTTTGTTTTCATTTCTAGCCCTTTCCTGGTGCTGCTTAGCTGGCACATTGTCATCTCCTGGGGACCCTTCTAGAGCTGAAATAAGTACATGCAAAAATGGGTATACCCATTGAAATTTTGGTACTCAGCCCAGTAATATCGAGTACTAATCAGTACTTGATTAGCACTTTACAAGTTACCTGATGTACCAAAATACCTTATTGTCCTGCTTCCACCTCCCACCCCCGATACCATTTCCTTTTCCAACTTACCAGTCAGTAAATCGGTAACTTGGTAATGGTAATGCCTGTTAATTTTAGGTAACTGGGTGCCTGATCGGAACTTGGATAGGCCTTTAGGCACTTGGTATGGTACTTGAAATTGCAGGTATAATTTGCTGGTAGGAAAGGAGCTACTTGTTTCAGGTCTGTGCTTAACACATGTCTCAGCATTGTTTAATTATTTGCACTTGCTTGGATATGGTCCTATGAGCAACCAGGTGGGTTCTGCGTGCAGGACAGTGTGACTACATTTCTGGACTCTGAAAATGTCAGAGTTACTATGGATGGCACAGAAGATACTAATAAGTGCTATAAGCTATGAGTGCTGATCTTTACAGAAGATGACAAACAAACAATGCCAAGAGCAATCTAATCTCTCTAGAAAATGATTACACATGAACAGCCACCTAGTTTTATTATATTTCTGGACTACATATGTCCAGGATGTAGGTAATTCCAGAGAATGGTCAAAGGATTTTTCTAAATAGGGGTTATCACTGAGGAAAAGGATCTTGAAGTCACTGTGGACAATTCACTGAATATGTCAGCTCAGAGTGTGGCAGCGGTCAAAAAGTCAAATAGAATGTTAGGAGTTGTTCAGAAACACAGAGAACAGAACAGAAAATATATTGCCACTTTAGAAATCTATGGTTTAACCACAACTTGAATATTCTGTGAAGTTCTGGTCACCCCATCTGAAAAAGGATATAGTAGAACTGGAAAAGGTACAGAGAAGGAAAATAAAATAAAATGATCAAGGGTATGGATGGAACAGCTTTTGTACTGGGCTCAATAGACCATTGGTCTGACCCAATATGGCACTTCTTATTAAGGATGAGACAAGAGCAAGTGTTCCTGTTCAGAAGGGAAATACCCATCTTTCGGGAGTGCTTGTGAGTGTCTGTTGGTACTTTGTCAGTTTCCAGTGATTCTACACTCCCACCGTCTTTGTCATTTTTTCTCTTTTCCAGGACATTTTTGTCACTTCCTGAGATTGTTTTAATCACTTTTGTCACTTTACGGAACTTTTTCATCATTTTCTAGGACTTTTTGTCACTTTCCAGGACTTTTTCATCATTTTGGTCACTTTCTGGGATATTGTTTCTCAGAATTTTACGACAGTTTTATGGGAATGTTACAACCCCGTTAAACTTGCAAAAAATAATGGAAAATGGCAAACAGCAGGAAGGCCAGTAAGTTTCTATGTTGCACAAATCTCAGCAAATGCCTTGCTTTCAACAGAAGCAGCACTCACCAAGATTTTTCATTTCAGGTCTACTTCTAATGTGCTTATGGATACCCTTCAAAGGGAGTCATTTTCACTGTGTTTTCGACATTGCTGTCAATACAAAAACGCAGTATGCATAGGTCTCTGACTATCCTTATCCCAGGACAATCCTGGATATCTGGCAACCTTCAATCCAACTTTTGCTCCAACAGATTTTCACTTGGAGCTCAGCTTAAATCCAATTGGTCTGGTTCTGATCTCGCCCACATGGCTCTTTATCAGTACAACAGCAGTTACTTCATTGGAGCTGCTCCTGATCTGTACTAGTATGAGATCAGCATACTCATCTGTCTCAGTGTCCCCTCTCTCATTCCTTCTCTCTCTCTCTGAGGAGCTTTAGTCTTGGAGCATCACAGAGATTCAAGTGTCAGTACAGTACCGGTATGTGTCATATGCAGGTTTAGATCTCGTAATCAATCAGGCTGATTTTAATTAATCCTAATTGTCCTATTAGGGTTCCCAGCTAACAACAACAGAGCAGAAAGAAATCCCCAACCAGTCTAATTGACTTAATCAGCTCCTTAATAATCCTTCTTCTGGTCTTTAGAATGAAGTAACTTCCAGTTCATTTTAATAACTAGAGAAAGAATTTAAAGTTAACTCCTTGGTACTGGGAGTCGGATTTCCCCAGTGTCATTAAGTGCATTTCTGGCAATAGATATGTCAAGAGCCATAAACATGAAAGGATTATGGTGTAACGCTGTGATTGATTTTCCTCTGGGCATGTCTAAGCAGTAAAATGCATTTGAAGAGCCCCCACTGGCTTCTCAGAGGGGACCCTAGCCTTTGTAACCTCTGACTATAATTGCACCGGTGGGTGAAATTCCCTTAGTGTATAACGCAATATTGTAAGTATTAATAATGAATCCCATGCATAATAGAAACTGTAAATGAAAATACTCCCAGCTTGCACTAATGGATAAAAAAGGCTGGCAAATAATTTCTAAGGAGAGCTTCTGTTTCAAGCAGCACATCCACTCATTATACACAAAGAGAAAATAAAGGGAAAGCAAGTTATTGTTCCTGGGCTTTTAGAGTGGTTTGTTGTCTAGTGAGAACAGGAGACTAAACTTTATTCAAATGACTCTCTTTGTTTGTATTAAAAATCAAGTCAGCTTTGAGGAATTCTTGCTGCGCAATAGATTAATCACGTATGTGATCCAGTTTTTTCTTCTAAACAGCAGTGTATGTGTGTGTCACGCTTCACAAAGGAATCAGATGGAACCTTGCTCTGAAGGGCGTACAGTCAAAGAGTACGTTCAAACTTAATAACAATTACCACAGGCAGACCCCAGGGGCAGAATAATGAATGGACCTATGTGGCCTGTGAGAGCCATGTGACAGGTGGCTGAAAGTTGGTCCTTGGAAAACTTCAGAAACCACCGGGGATTCTGGTCCTCAGTTCCAAATTTCCAAAGTCGGAAGTTCCAGTACCATGGCCGGTCCCCAGAAAACTTCGGCAAACTTCAGAAGACCTCATCGAGTGCTGGCGCCATTGCATGCATGGACTGATCCAGAAGGGGTGACCAGCTAGCCTCTAGGAAATGAAACTTGGAGCCATATTTGGTAGGAGGGGGGTATGGGAGGGGACAGTTGAGTGATGGATAAACCAGATGGCAAGTTTTGATTGACTGGTGGCAAGAGCAAAATAGAAGTGGCCGCACAGCCGTTTTCCATTCTCTTTGGTGAATTTGTCTGTATGTGCTACCTTGCTGATCTGTAAGTAATTGGCTGAGAGGGAGGGGTGCCTGACCTGTCCTGTCCTGTCCATAGGGTCAATGCTGGGGGATGGGGTTTAGTTGTTTCCAGTGCCATGCCATGATTATTTTTTAATTAACTTTAAAAATAAGTGGGTGTCACACCGCTGCTGCCTGCTGCTTTTCAGGCACCAATGAGCCTAGAGAATCTTTGCCTTGCTCCACTTCCCCTGGCCTGGACTGTCCAAGCTACCTGTGCCACACCAATGCCATGCTTTTTCAAAAAATAAAAATAAGCAGGTGCCACTGCTGCCTGCTGCTTGCACTGCTTGGCACCATGGTGGCCAGAGGGATCTGCCTAGCTCCACTTCCCCTGGCCTGGGCTGTCCATAAACTAGGGACAATGCTGGGGGTTGCCATCAGTGCCAAACATTTGGGTGCTGTCTGCTGCTGCTTGCACTGCTGTTGGCAAGTTGGCAGCACACTAGAGGGCTTGGTTGGCATAATGATTTTAAAGTGGGTGCACTGCTGATGGTGGGCCATGCTGTGGGCACACTACTACTGGCTTTTTGGGGATTTCTGTACGCAGTTGCATTCTTATGGCTTTGTCTTTGTAAATGACTGCTTCCTAGAACAGCTGGTTCTGGAATCAACGAGAGGAGGAGCTATTCTAGATCTAGTCCTGAGTGGCACGCAGGACCTGGTGCAAGGTGTAACTGTGGCATGGAGGCTGTTTAAAAGCACCTTTCTGGAAGCCCAGATTAAATGCATCCCACAAGTTAAAAAAGGAGGCAGGAAGACCAAAAGTCTTCCACTGTGGCTAAATGGGGAGCTGAAGGAGGCTATTAGAGCCAAAAAGGCATCCTTTAGAAATGGAAGGCTAGTCCCAATGAAAATAATATGAAAGAACATAAACACTGGCAACGTAAATGTAAAGTGCTAATAACGCTGGCCAAGAGAGATTTTGAAGGGAGGCTTGCTAAAGAGACAAAAACAAACAACAAAAGCTTTTTCAAATACATCAGAAGCAAGAAGCCTGCTAGGGAGTCAGTTGGGCCATTAGATGACAAGGGAGTAAAAGGGGCGCTCAGGGAGGATAAAGACATTGCAGAGAAGCTAAAGGAATTCTTTGCATCAGTCTTCACTGTGAAGGATTTTGGGGAGATACCCACACCAGATCTTTGCTTTGTGGGGGAAGAATTGGAAGAGCTGTTACAAATCAATGTGACATTGGAGAATGTTCTAGGGCAAATTGACAAACTGAATACTAACAAGTCACCAGGGCCAGATGGCATTCACCCCAGAGTTCTGAAGGAACTCAAATAGAAATCGCAGACCTACTGTTAGTAATTTGTAACCTGTCACTAAAATCTGCTACTGTACCTGAGGACTGGAGGGTGGCAAATGTAACCCCGATATTTAAAAAGGAATCCAGAGGCGATTCTGGAATCTACAGACCAATAAGCTTGACGTCTGTGCCAGGCAAAATGGTGGAAACCATAATTAAGGACAGAATTAATCATACTAAATCAATGATGTTGACAAACACGGCTTAATGGGGAAGAGTCAACATGGATTTAGTAAAAGTAAGTCATGGCTCACTAACCTGTTGGAATTCTTTGAGGGTGTAAATAAGCATGTGGACAAGGGAGACCCAGTAGATATAGTGTACCTAGATTTCCAGAAAGCATTTGATAAGATCCCTCATGAGAGACTCTTGAAAAAATTAAAAAGTCATGGGATAGGAGATAGTGTCTTACTATGGATCAGAAACTGGTTAAAAGATAGAAAGCAAAGGGT
>QEPC01011901.1:2348502-2380695 GCA_003113815.1 Sphenodon punctatus | reverse complement strand
GAGAGGAGATATGACAGAGGTCTATAAAATCATGAGTGGTGTGGAACTAATAAACAAGGAGCAGTTATTTACCCTCTCAGCTAGTACTAGAACTAGGGGACACGCCATGAAACTCATGGGTGGCAAGTTTAAAACAAATAAAAGAAAATATTTTCTCACTCACCGTATAATTGGGTTGTGGAATTTACTGCAAGAGGCTGTATTAAGGGCCAGTACTATAGCTGAGTTTAAAAGAGGTTTGGACAAGTTTCTGGAGGACAGGTCCATTAGCAGCTATTAGCTAGACAGGATCAGGGAACATGATGGGAGCTAGGGGGAAACAACAGGGAATGGATCCCCCATTGTAACCTGTTGGGTACTTCTCCCAAGCCACCGTGATTGGCCACTGTCGAAGACAGGATGCTGGGCTGGATGGACCATTGGTCTGACCCAGTATGGCACTTCTTTATTTCTTATGTCTTCTTGAGCGATTGTCTCACTCTTGATAGCCTGCTATTCTGGGCACTGCTTGGTTGGCAAAGCATAATGATTTTAAAGTGGGTACACTGCTGATGGTGGGGAATGCTATGGGTACACTACTGCTGGGTTGGATTTCTCTCCGCAGTTGTACTTTTGTGAGTTGTCTTCTTCAGCAATTGCCACACTCTTGCCAGGCTGCTTTTCTGGGCACTGGTTGGTTGGCATAATGATTTAAAAGTGGGTGCACTTGGCTCCGAGTAGTTCTGGATTCCGAGTTCTGAATTCTGGGTACTCAGACAAAGTTCCAAAGTCTAGCCAAGTACAAGGACTGGAGACTTGGAAATTTGGAACTTGGTCCAGCTAACCAGAAGGCCTATTCAGTGCAGCCCTAGCCATAAGTAACTGCAAATTCAGGGCCTGGTTAAGTCTTGGTGATGGCTGGTGTGGTAGACTGGCTTTGGGTACTAGGTCTAGAGCTGGAGCAGGTAGCAAATTTTGTTTACACAAGTATTACCCAAAATTTTGAGCAGCCAATGGGTATCTGATCTGCATCTGAATGCAAAGATGGGTACCCAAATGCCTGAAATACCGGATGTTGCCATTGCTAAATTACTGGCTTCCTGTTTTACCATTTTACCATCTAACTGATCAATTATGACTTACCATTTTACTGCTTTAGTGTTTTTCCAGCATGGATGAATAATTGAATAGAAATGGACAGAAAAATTGTAAATTTGACATTGATAAAACGGCGTAAAAATGGAGTACTGTTTAGTAACCGATCCACCCAAAGCGATTCAAGTACTACGGTTTTGACAGATTTACCTGTTTTGACAGGTGCCTGTTTCAGCTCTCTTAGAGTAGATATGTTCAGATGTCATGAAAAATGCTACCGTGTAATGAACCAGAGATAAACCAGTGATGCTGTGCCTGCTATCCACAGGTGATAATAGTAACATCTGAAAACCTACCCCTATGGTTACAAGCCTACCCTTGTGATCCATGCGGATGGTCCTTGATTCCTTGAGAAAGCATCCACTGAAGGCAGTAGACTGAATACAGATCCTCCTGCAACTCTATGGTGTGTGTGTGCGTGTGTGTGTGTTTGTTATCACAGAGATGGGGTATTTTCAGATGTTATGAGACTACGCTCAACCACAGTCAATACCCTGTGGTGGGGAATGGCCTCGTAACATCTGTTGGGGAATCGGAGGTTCCCCCCCAGATGTTTGCCACAGTCAATCGCGGTGGGGAATCAAATTCACCACGCGATCGGAGGTCCTGGCCGGACCATCTCCGATTGCATGGTGAATGAGATTCCCCCCCCGTGATGAAGGGGACAGTAACGTCTGTCCCCTGACCACGGCCCGGAATCCGTGGCAGGATTCCGGGCCGTGGTCAATGCCGGGGGGGGGGCAGCCGGGCGCTGCGGCCGCATTGGCTGCGGCGCCCGCCCATCTCCTGGAGGGTGGGCGGCCGGGGCAGCTTCAGGGATGGGGCTGTGCGGCCGCATGTTGCGCCGTGCAGCCCCGCCCCCTCCCCAGATTCCTCGCCGGGATCGGCCACCATGTCTGTTAGCCCGTGATGCAGTTGCCCCAGTGGGGAATCAAAGGGTTGTTTCCATGCCGGGGCCAATCGGCCCCATCATGTCTGAAAATACCCATGGACTGTGGGTTGCCACAACCACCAGGTCTGTTTAGAATGGACCCAGGCGGGGCTGGACTCAGGGATGCACCCCTAGACCAGGTATGGGGTGGCCAGTCCCAGGTCCGTTTAAAGACACTCAGAGTACCTTGAGAATCAATCCCAACCCCATGAACCACATATTAAAATCTTTGTATGGCTGAGAGTCGCAAAACACACATCCACGTGCACATGCACAAAGTTTCCCATTTCATGATTGGCTGGTGGAGCCAGTGCTCTGCCGTCATGTCCGCTGAGAGTCTGAGGAGTAGTTGCAACTCTGTTGCTGAGACTCAGGTTCAATGAAATAAGACACAAGAGCATAAAGGCCCTGGGGGGAGGGGCAGGAGTTGCATTTGAATTACCTAAGAGACAGTTTGCTCCCAAGCAACAGCTTCCAAGCCAGAGTTTGCTCACCCCTGGACTAAATACCTTCCCCAAACTGAAAATGGTGGTTCAGGTAATAACTAACACCTGCTTAAGCTCCATTGGGGATCTGTGTTGGTAATTCAATTTTGGCTTTTTCATTTTGGGGGGTGTTTGTGTTTCAGAAGTTTTGGTTGTTCCATCATTTTGGTATTTCAACTACGTTATTTCAGAAACACTAGCAGTATTGCTCACACACAATTGTCAGAAACACTATAACCAAAATGATCAAACAGCCAAAATAACTGAACTGAAAAACTAAAACAGAATATCCAAAAAAGGCGGGGTGGGTTGGTTGGGGGGGGAAGATATATGTGTACCCATTTTGTTTGCAGGCACTATTCAGGTATTTGAAGCGCTACCCAAAAATGACAATAATACCAACAATTAATAAACCCACTACCCGTTTCAGTCCTATTTAAAATACAAATATTACTATGCCCTTCTTTCAGAGTCTCAATGGATGTTTCAATGGAAACATCCATCGAGACAAAAAGAATATGAAAGCTTTCTTGAAGTTAGAACAAGAGGACAGTGCTGGGATTTGAGATCTGTGTTTTTGCTTCTATTTAATTACAGCATGACTGAAAGTGGAATGTCAACTCTTGCACTGAGTAGAGAGGTCAAATTTCTCATACCCCTTAACTCATTCATATTTTAAAAAATCATGTACTGCTATAGTACAGATTTGCTACCATTTTACATGAATTTAACTACCTAAGTATCATAAACCTGCCAAGTTACATACTTGTCCCAAACACCAAAATAGCTCCCAGAGTAAACAACATTTTGCCATTGAATTATGGGTTTCAGAGGGGGGAAAAGCCTGCTGGTTTCAGGTTCCCCCCACCCCCTCTTTAATGCACGTTAGAAGAAAATGCTTAGTTACATATTCACCTGAATTAAACCACTCTCATGAATAATTTTTCTTAATGCTCTAATGATCTGCTTGAATAAAAAAAATAAATGGCAGTCACATGAATTCTATAGCTTGGCTCTATACATCAGTGTTAGGAAGTGTCCTAATTATCTGATGTTATACTTTGCAGTTTTATGCGTGCCATGCTGTGCTGACCCCAATACTACCGAATATTGCCAAAGATAATCCTCCTATTACATCCCATCTCATAGTTGTGACATAGCGTATGTTGTTTTTCCTAAATGCTACTGTAGGTAATCTATCATGGAACAGTCTCACAGATGACCACTTAACACCCTGGTCCTTAAAGGATGAAAAATATGATGCTTCAGACAATTTTCTGCTCCTTTATAAAGAAGATAAAGTCTAAACTGTCTAGGCACTTGTATCATATACTCATCACAATGGCATCAGAGCCACTTAAATTTGCTAAAAATAAACACATGAAGGGTCTCTGTATCTTTCTCTCCAGCCCTCAAATATCAGTCTCTTCACTTCCCCATGTCATATAAGTAAGTTTCCAGGAAACATAATCTTTTCATACCCAAATGAGTCACCTTGACATGACAAAAACTACTTAAATCTGGCCGCAGATCGGCAGATGAGTATTTGATTTATATTCAATCAGTATTACCACTCCTACAGTCAAACCAAACATTAAGAACTGGGTTTATGAAACAGCAGCAGCTGGGAGTAATGTTGCCATCATTTTGGTGTGTTTCAATGGTTGTCCAATATTTTAATTTTCAGATTTTTTTTACCATCAAAGATCCACTTACATTAATTTGTTGTAGGGCTGGTTCGAAAAAGCCCTCATGTTTATGGGGAATATTTCCACGTTTTTGGAATGGTGATCGAAATTCTAGTTGGAAGATTTTGCCACCTAGTGAACATGCACAAAATGGTGGTGACCGTACTGTGTATGTACCAAATGCTTGCACCCCACATGGTAAATGCCATTATGGGCATGAATGCTAGACAGCAACATTGTTCCCATCAAACTGATGAAACAGCAAACAGAATGCATTCCATTTTTTGTTTCACCAGATCAAAATGACCAGATTCAAGGTAAAAACAGATGTTACGCTGGCCTGCTTTGGCCAACTGTAGACCGGGACCCCCTGGAAAATGTATACGTGATATTGGCCCAGGATATTTCCATGGGGTGGGTAGAGGCTAGCCAGGGCTGTGACCTGGGCTGCCCATGCATGCCAGCACAGACCACAGTGGGATAGCATATCTGTTCCAGCATGGCATACTGACCCTGGGCTGGGGTCTACCATGGCTGTGCCTCATTGACTGCCATGGCTGTCTGTCATGGTGGGCGGTGGGGAGTTGGGAGTAATAATAATAATAGTTTATTGAGTGACCAAAAAGGTCATTTCAAAGCATACACACAGACTGAAACATAAATATAAACAAAAACAATTAGTAAGACCTTAATGAAGTAACTAAAGTTAAAAACATCATAATTCTCATCCAGGTAGAACAAAAATCTAAATTACAAGCAAAGATACATAAGGGCCCAGTTAGCCCTTGTTATTGTAAGGTAGATATTCGCCGAGTTGGGAGTAGGGCATGGGCAGGACCAGTTGCCTGCATGTTTGTTCTGCTCTCCCCTCCCTACCTGGGCCGAGCGGATGGTAGGACTTCTCCCCAGCGGTTTGAGGCTCTGTCCCGATGAGGGTAAGGGGAGCCGCTGTTTTTCATCCTGCCTCAGGCCAGGTTGAAAATTGAGTTTCAGCCCTAGTTTGTTTTAAATGTTTCTCTTTTCAAAAGTCACCAAACTTACCTAATGCCACCCTTTAATTCTCTTCACAAGGCAATCAAACCACTTACTCTAAAGCAGTCACATCAAATATGGGAATACTCTGGAGCAAGTGGTTTGTAGATTGATGACATGGCAGCTACATTTCTCATCCACACAGAAACATGGAAACTGCTTTAAATGAAAATAGCTCATTTATGTCCCGAACCTCCATTAAAAAAAACCCCTAAACAAATGGATGGATAAATAAAGAAATAAAAACAAACAAACAAAACCATTATTCATTTCTAGGACAGTTTGATGTCTGTCCATTTTTAACATCATAGATTAGAAATCGGCTTCTGAGCCATGCATTCTCCCACTTCATTTTCTAACTATAGTTTATTTAATGGAAATGAACTATCAGGCTCAGCATGAATTTCAATGTATGTACTGTGCATTTAGAACTCAATGAAATTCAGCACTAGGTCATTGTTGAAATGAAACTATTGTAACTGTACCGCCATTCCTCCTTTCAGCAAAGGTCAAGCGGTTAGATGACTATCATTAGCAACAGTCTCTTGACTATTTAAAGGTTATAAAAATACAAAGTCTTATGAACTGAATTATGAAAGAGGTTTTTTTACTCATAAATATCTCTGTGTTATTTCTAATTGTCCCTTGAGATAGGCAGCAATAGTTGTGTAACACAATAGAGCGAGTTGGTTTTGTATAATTTTGAGACAAGTCAGTGCTTTTCAATAAATACTGGCAGTTACTGAAATTCTGGCAAGCAAAGGAGAAATAAAGGAAGGAAATCTTAAACTAAAATACCAATGATTCAGATTCTGAAAAAAGTATGGCTTTATCCATTTATCCAAACTCTAAAAAAAGTATGGCTTTCATTATTAGGTTACAATAGATCAAGATTTATGTTCACACTAATGTTGCCTTCATTTCCATTTATATTAAACTGGTATTTGTTTTTTTTAAAAGAGGCACATGAATGAATAGAAACTTGCCCAATCTCTGTTTGTTCAGCTTGTAACATGCACAATGGCAAATTCAATCTTGTTAAGAGGCTTATTCTTCCATTGTGGAACTTACTTGAATTGCAAGAAAGTTTGAATTTGCATGGGTCTTATGTGTTTATGTGGAAGAACCAAGTTAAGGGAACTGAGTTTTGACTTGTGCTAATAAATTGCCTATAACTGTCTGATTTAAAATATTCTCTGCCCATTCCATCACAGAGTTGGGACAACTGCCTTCATCTTCAACTAGAAAATACAAGTTCCTTTCACAAACACTGCATGAATATCAATGAAGTCAACCCTCTCTCATACGTTACAAGGGCAATTTGTCATCCAAATATTTGCAAGGCCCAGTGACCAGAGAGAGAACTGGGAGTTAGGAATAATTAGGGATGTTTAATGCATTTCATTTTTATTAGTTACTAAAATGAATGGAGCCTCATTTGTTTTAGAACAAACATTCCAAAACCAAATGAATAAGCAAACTACATATGTTTGTTTTCAGACATTTTTGTCCCCCTGCCCCATGTTTAGTTTTAATCTAACTTTTAAAAAATAAATAAATAAATCACTGCATGTGTGCAAAATGGCAACCGGGGCCGTTCTGCAGCATTGGTGCAATTTTGGAAAAGGGTAGCTGGTCTGCGCATTTGCAGACTGGTTACCTTTTCGGAAAAGGATGAGCATGCACAGAACGGCCCTAGCGGTCATTTTATACATACACAGTGATTTTTCTTTTTTTTAAAAAATTAAGCATATATTAAAAAATCACTGTGCATGCAAAAAATGACAACTAGACCATTCTGTGCATGCACTCCCCCTTTCCAAAATGGCATCAGCAGTGCCATTGTCATTTTGGAAAAGGGCAGCCAATCTGCACATGTGCAGACCAACTACTCTTTTCCAAAATGGCACCGACACTGCCGACGCCATTTTGGAAGAGGGCCGCGCACGTGCAGAACATCCCCAGAAGCCACTTGTGCATGCACAGTTATTTTTTGCAAAAAAATTAAAATTAAATGAAAAATAAAACAAAAACAAAGGGGGTTTTACAACCTTCCCCTGAAAATAGATGTTTTTTTAACCTGCAAAATGAGAATGAAAACAAGAATGACAAAGGGTATTTTCAGACGTGACGAGATCACGCTCAACCACAGTGAACCACGCTCAATCCCGCGGCGGGGCCAAAGCGTCCTGAACGTCAGTTCGGCGGCCGCCAGATGTTCACCATGCTCAATACCCACACGGGGCCAATTTCAACCATGCTTCCCAGGCTCCCCGCACCAATTCCCATACTCAATGGGTTCCCCACCGGGGATCAACCAAACTTAACGTCTGAATGGGAAACACCACCCGGGATTAAAGGAAATGATCCCCAGCCATGGGCAATGCATGTAATGGTGCAGCCAGGCAACCAGCATCAACACAGTCACTGGAGGGAGATTTAAAGGGAGAACCACAGCAGGCAAATGTGGTGGGATGGAGTGAGGAGGGAGGAGGAAGAGAGCGGTGGTGGAGGAGAGAGTGAGGGGCGAGGAGGAGGAGAAGGCAGAGGAGGCAGGGGCAGTGGTGGTGGAGGAGGAGGAAGCACAGGCGGAGGTGGGGGAGCCGGGGGTCATGCTGACCACGGAGGTGGTAGGGAGAGAACACACGCAGCAGCCGGCACAGGACGCCCTGGGAACATCGGCTGGGTTGGCGGAGGAGGAGGCACCCCGGAAATGGATAAGGGGGAGCAAGGGCTGGGGAACAGGGGGAAAAGGGGCAACAAGGGGGGGAAGGGGCATGCCCGGCTGCCCGCCAGGGGGGGAAGGGGGTGCCCCAACAGGGGGGCCCGACCTCGACCCAACCGTAATCCCCTGCCCCCCTGCCTCCCACAGACACGGAAAATGGCCCGGGTGGGCGACCCCCCGGAGCACACTGGGCCAGCCCGGCTGGAGGAGCAGCAGGAGGGGGCAGAGGAGGAGGTAGATGACCCGACGTGGAGAAGGAGGAGGAAGGCCTACCAAGAGGGGGCCAGTGGGGGCTCCAGGAGACCCAGGACTTTATACGGATATGGGGGACCCTGGAGTACCAGCTGGAGCTCACGCTCAACCAGAGGAATGAGCAGGTCTACAGGGACATAGTGCAGGACATGGAGGCGGTGGGGCACCCCCGGACAGTGGCACAGTGCCAGTCAAAGTCCAAAGAGCTGAGGAGCGTGTACAAGGCCATCCGGGACAACAATAGGCAGTCTGGGCACGGAGCCCGGACTGCCCCATACTATGATGCCCTGGACTGCTTCCTCCACATGAAGGGGTCCATAGTCACCCCGCAACTCATTGGGAGCGCTGTGGTCCAGGGCAGGGAACGGGTTGAGGTTCCCCCTCCCCTCACTGCCTCTGTGGTAGACAGCAGCTCCAGGGCCCCAGACCCCCAGGAGGAAGGCCCCGAGACCTCTGGAACCTGAAGCCCCCCCCGGACAGTAGCCCGGAGAGCAACCAGCCCCAGGCTGGGCAAGGTGAGTCCGAGGCCGGCACCTGCAGCACACACAGTCGGGGCTCCATGGGGGAGCGCTCCCACACCGAGGGCCCGGCCTCAGATGACTCTGTGACTGACACAGAGGGTAAGTGACCGGCCCACAGGGGAGAGGGCTCATGCCCATGGGGGCAATGTCCGCGGGGGGAACAGAAGGGCCAGGGCCAGCCACAGACCGAGGCCCACCCCCCCACACACACACAGCAGGAGGGGGCCCTACCCCAGGTCATCCAACCGAAGTCCCCAACACACACAACCCCCCCTCACCCACAGGCCATGGACCACCCCGGGACTGCACCCAGGCGACCTCAGAGGCAGCCGCCAAGGAGCCCGCCCAGCAGGCGGAGGGAGCAGGTAAGGCAGGCAGTACAGGATGGAGGGCCCACCAGGTGTCACATATGGGCTAACAAGTCATGCCGAGGAGGGGGGAAGGGAAGGGGTCCATGGGTGCAGAGGGGCTGGGCAACATGCCTGGGTGACCGCGGGGCCCCTGGCCTATCCTGGCCCGGGGCCAGGGGCCCATGACATGATATAGCACACCCTCCTTTACCCATAGGGCAGCCCCAGCAGCCAGCATCCCCTGGGCCCATGGCTCCAGCCCAGCGCATGAGGCAGCACCAGGCACGGGTCCGCAGGCACAGGGAGGAGCAGGTGGAGGAGATCATCCAGACAGCGGCGGAAGAGGGGGAGAGGATCGCGGCCGTGGACTGGATGGAGGCGGTTGTCAAGCGGTCCCTGGAGTGGGCAGAGGAGCGTGACAGGAGGCTCCAGGCCGAGGTGTACCTGGAGCGGAGTGGAGGCGGGAGACAACCGGGTCTGAGGGAATGGGTGACAATGTACACATGGGTGAAATAAAAGGTGCTATTGGTACAGTGGCTCCTGGTCCCATGTGTTAGTGACAGGGGGGTGGGGCACCCGCTCCCGTGCAGGGTCTGGCCCTAGGAACCCCCGGGGGGTGGGCTGGGGAGGGGGGCCGCACACCTCAGCCCCCTGGGTGACATGCCTCACCAGGGCGGGCCTGATGCACCCATGGTGGGCCCCATGGGCCTGTACAGTTCTGTAGGACAGGGATGCCTGCAGACGGGCACCTCTGTGCACCTCTGCTGTCAGTAGGCGCTGCTGCTCCATGTGGTCTAGGACCCACATGGTTGTGAGCATGATCTGCCTCTAGTAGGCGCCTGCCCTTTCCCCGCTCCATGGTGGTGGGGGTCCCGGGGGGGGTAGAACAGTTATGTAGCCCCTTGGTTGGGCGGGTGTGCAAGCACCCATTGGGGTGCAGGGACATTGGGGCAAGAACTCGCCCCCCCCTGCATGGGCGTGCGGCTCTGCACGCTCCTTGCGCAGCTGGATGCGAGAAGCCATCAACACCCCCCCCCCCTTGAATGTTTGATGCTCCATGGCCTTGGAGGGCTGATTAGTGAGTCTGTGAGTGCTATTATGTTGTGCAGCTGTGATGGGTCCACACCCCATGCCTTGCTCTGTTGTGCAACAATGTTGCAGCTCGTGGCCACTTTCCCTGTCCTTGGGACCCCCAGGAGGCCCCTCGGCCATGGAAGGTGTGTGAGGCCCCCTGAGCTTGGTGCTCATCTCCCCGGGCGGTTGGACCATGGCTACGTGTCCATCCACTGGGCTCCTGCTTCCCAGCCCCCATGGGGCCCCCTGTCCCTGGACCTACACCGAGACCATGTCCTTATGCGACCTGTGGCGTAGCCTTGCCATGCAGCTGATGCTGGGCAGGCCGGACAGCCGCTCGTCTGCCTTCACAAGCGTGAGCTCTGGACTCTGCTACCTCAGCTATGAGGAGAGCGCTCGTGATTGTTGGCTGCATGCTAAGACTCTGGGGCTGGTCCGCTTCCCTGATGGGTGCATCCCGGAGAATAGGTATTCACATGTGCCCTGGTCCAGGGCTGAGACCATGAGTGTGTTGTGGGTGTGCAGCCTGGGCGCCTACTCGCTGTGCCTTGATGAGGGGGGACCTGCCTTGGCCGTGTCCTACTTTGGCTGCATTCACGGGGCGCGTGGGTACCATCACACCCGTGTGGCAGTGTATCACCGGCTTCTGGGGCTGGGGCATCTTCATTGGCCCCCTGCTGCTGCCTGCTATGTAGCAGAGCCTTCTGCGGCAGAGCTGATGGCCCTGGCGCGGGTCTGGTCCCGGTCTGATGTCCAGTTGGGGCTCTCAGTGCATGACCTCTTTGAGGCTTACTACCTGATCATGTTGGGGTACCGCCGGGGCATGATCCATTGGCCCCACTTGGTTCATCGGGCCGGGCACCCTGGGCCTGGGTCACGAACTGCCCCCAATGGCTGCCTGTGAGCCCCTGTGTACATCCCTGCACCCCTGTGTCCTAGCCCGTGTGGACTTCCGGGCCTGCACGGGGGGCCGGACCCTGGTGGCTGCCCCCTCCCTGATGTCTCTGCCATGCTGCTGTGATGCCTGCTTCCCGGAGTGCTGCTGCCCCAGCTGTGGAACCGGCCCACCTCTGGGCTGCACCCCTTCCCCCTGGTTGCCTGTGTGACCCCAGGGTTCCGGGGCCACTGGACTTCCCCTCCCGACCTCCTGCAAGGGGGGGGCACCCATCCTTGGACCTGCTGTGCTGGACTGCCTCTCCTGGCTGCCATCCATTGGCCCCTCGCTGGGGTGTGGTGTCTGCATGTGCCTCCTGGACCCTTCCCGGCCGGCTCGCTGTGCCTTGTGGGCTCCCGCTGTGCCTTGCTGCCGAGCTGCAGGGGGCCCCCATTCCGGGACTGTGTGTTTTGCTGTGGGGGTGCCCGTGGGGACTGTTCTGCTGTGGGGTTTGTTGTACCTGTTGGCGGTGCCCTGCCTTGCCCCTGTGCCCATTCCTCCCCTCTTCCCGGTCCTGTGCCCCACCACCCCTGTGCCCAGTATGCCTTGCGTGGTGTCTGGACGCCCGTGCCCCCCTTCCCTTCCTTTCTTCCGTGCCTGCATGTGTGTGGGGGTGCGTGGGTGTGGGCAGGCGTGTGCTTGTGCTGTGTGTGCCCCCGTGCCCCCGTTGTGTGCGTGTGTGGCTGTTGTGACTGGTACCTGTCCAGCTCTTCTCCCTCTCCCCCCTCCCTTCCCGTTTCCCTTGTGTGGGCGTTCCCTTGTGTGCCTTTTGGCTTCGTTTGCCCTCAGGAGGCTATGTCTGTGTCCCACCCCTGCCCGGTGACTTCTGGGTGTTTTGACCACGGCTGGGAATCGGCGTCACGTCTGTTGCACTGCCCTGGTCCGTGATCTGGTGACCCGATTCCCGGCCGTGGTCCTGGTCCCATCACGTCTGTTTGGGGCTTTTATTTGCCCCGGGGGGTGGTTGTTTTGTTCACCCCCACTGGGAATCCACTGTGGTGAACCGCTCACCCGTAACGTCTGAAATCATCCTTTGGTATGTGCCGCACACCCCTAGGAATGATACGACTGACTGTTCCATTGGGTGATTTTGATTTCAGACGTTACGTTTGTCTGAAATCACCACAGACAAACTCAGTCAACTGCGAGGGGTGGTGAATGGAGGTGAACATCTGTTTGCACGCATCCAGATGTTCACCGCAGTCAACCACCCCTCGCGGTGAATCTAACCATGCTTTGTTCTCCTGTACCACGGCGGCGAATGAAGCATGGTTAGGGGGAATCTGGAACGCGGTGAAGGAAAAGTAACATCTGTTACCTTACGTCTACTGTGCTCCAGGGTCCCGGCAGCGGGTGGTGGGCGGCGGGTGGTGGGCGGTCAGTGGCCGGATAGGCCACTGTGACTGCCTGTCTCGGGGAGGGCAGGTAGCTGGGGAACATAGGGGGCGGGGCCGTGAGGCCACCCTGCCCCCTCTGGGAGGGGGAGTGCCCCTTTAGACGTTACGGCCAGGTGCTTTCACCACAGGCTGTGGTTCGGCGGTCCCCACGGCCAGGGGCGAAGGGGGGAATGTCTGTTGGCTCCCCGCTTCACCCCCGGCCATGGTCCGAACCACCCCACAACCCATGGTGAAAGCACCCGGCCATAACATCTGAAATCACCCATTGACTTCTATAAATGATTCCAGGCAGCTTACCTACCACTGCATTCTTTGGTTTCCACATTTCTAAGTTTAGGATAATCATAAAAAGGAATTCATTAAGTTAACAATGTAAGGGCAAGCCTTCCAAAGGGCTGCTAATGTAGGGTATTTTTAGATGTTACGATACCATGGTCAACCCCAGTGAACCCCCTGTGGTGACCGCGGTACCGTAACATCTGAAATTACCAAGGGTGGTTCCCGCCAGATGTTTACCATGGTGAACCTCCAGTGGGAAATACATTGATCATGGTTCTGGACCTCCGGCTATCCGGAGGTCCGGAACTGTGACTAGCCGGACCATGGTCCAGAATTGGCAGAAAGTAACGCCTGTTACTTCTGCCGATTCTGGACCATGGCCCAGACCCCGATGCAAGATCGGGCACAGTGGCCAGATTGGCCGCTGCGCCCACCCATCTCCCAGAGGGCGGGCGGCCAGGGGAGTGCAGGGGGGAGGGGCTGTGTAGCCGCACGTCGTGTTGCGCAGCCCCGTACCCTCCCTGATCCCCTGTAGGAATCAGGCCAGCACGTCTAAAGGACAGCTGGCCAGATTCCTGTCCGGGATCCAAAACGGATCCCGGACCGTGGTGATTTCACATGTGAAATCACCTGTAATGGCCATTAACTAGAGAGAGAGAGGCTGGAGAAACTTACCCTCCCCAACATTCAGGCTGAGTTCTTTCTAAGGGAGGGGATTTTTGGAAGCCAGGTGTCCCCTACATGACCATCCTTGACCAAAGTTAGTCCACCAATACATATTGAATCCTGCCTTAGTGCAAGGAGTGTAGACTAGTTGACCATTTAAGTCTCCACCAGCCTTACAATTCCAGAAAAGCTCTAAGTCTGTAAGTGCCATCAAGCATGCCTCTATGTGCAATTCAGTCACCATATCTATGCCTCAGACCAGCTTATCCAATTTACACCACTTTACACTTTGCACTTTACCAGCTTATCCACTTTACACCACTTTACACCCTGGCATACACAGTTCCCAATTATATAGTCTCTTGGCAGGTTAACAATCAGTTCCCCACAGCCTGCCACTAACGCTGGAAAACAACCCTCCAGCAACCCTGTCCCTAACTACCCGGTTAGGCCTCCATCCTCCAACTGCTCATCTCAGACTCACGGCCCTTGGGCCAAACACAGTTCCCTTTGATTCCAGCAGCTTCTTGGGCTTTGCCACATACCTGAAGTCCAAGTGAGTTTTCCTGGCCTTCTCTGGCCTCACCACACACCTTGTTAAGGACTCTTGCTAGTGTCAAGTGCCACATCATTTCCAAGCCCAAGTCAGCCCAGGACCCATGCTTTTCTAAGCTATTCAGCCTAGGATCAGCACCCTGGACAGGGTTCCTCAAGAACCCACCCTGCAGCCAGGCACAAACTGTTCAGGACTCTGGACAAGGCTCCTGCTGAGCTTCCAAAGAGCTCCTCTCTTGTTGGCAGCCATTAACCAGACTGTTTCTCCTCTGGCTTGGGCTTTTCTTATATGCCCAGAGTGGGCAGGGCTAGCCCTCCAGTCTTTGACTCTTAAAGGGCTATTATTATTTATTATTATTAACAAACATTTATATAGCGCCAGCAGTGTACATGGCGCTTTACAAAGTAATAAAATAGACATGGTCCCTGCCCCTAGGGCTTACAATCTGAGAGACAGGAGCTGGGGGAGAGACATAGGAAGGGGAACAGAGGGAGAGACAAGGGGTCTAACATTCATGAAGATGCGAGGTCTCAAGTGCACGTACTTGGCTTGGTTACGATGAGAATGACAGCAGGCAGGTCCATGTGGCAAGGATAAGGGTAAACAGATCGTAGGTATAGGAATAGTGGCTCAGCAGGATAAAGAGTCAGACAGAGCAGAGCGAAAGAGGTGAGTTTTAAGGAGAGATTTGAAGGTATGAAGGGAGGGGGCAAGGCGGATGTGGACAGGGAGGGAGTTCCAGGCATGGGGGGCAGCAAGTGAGAAGGGACGAAGGCGCTTAGGGGAGCAGGGAAGGCGTGGAAGGGTGAGAGAAGGGACAGAGGAGGAGCGAAGTGCACGGGCTGGAGTATGGAGGGCGATAAGTGCAGAGAGGTAGGGGGGAGCAAGGTTGTGAAGAGCTTTATAGGTGAAGACTAGGAGCTTGTGCAGGATTCGTTCAGGAAGGGGAAGCCAGTGAAGCGAAGAGAGGAGGGGCTGCACATGGTCGAAGCGACTGGCGAGGTAGATGACCCTGGCAGCAGAGTTTTGGACAGAGATGAGGGGAGAAAGGTGAGACCGGGGAAGGCCAGTGAGAAGGAGGTTACAGTAATCGAGGCGAGAGATGACCAGAGCATGAACAAGAGTTTTGGCAGACGAGACAGAGAGAAAAGGGCGAATCTTAGCAATGTTATGGAGGGAGAAGCGACAGGATTTAGCAACAGAGTCAATGTAGGGTTTAAAAGAAAGGGCTGAGTCAAAGATGAAGCCTAGGCTACGGGCTTGGGGGACAGGCAGGATGGTGACTCCATCAATAGTTATTGACAGTGAGGAAGGAGAGGAAGGATGAGGGGGGAAGATAAGGAGTTCAGTTTTAGCCATGTTGAGTTTGAGTTGACGTTGAGACATCCAGGTAGAGATGTCAGAGAGACAGTTGATGAGACGAGCTTGAACAGAGGGAGAGAGAGAGGGAGTAGAGAGATAGAGTTGAGTGTCATCAGCATAGAGGTGGTATTGGAAGCCATGGGAGGCAATGAGTTTGCCTAAGGATGAGGTATAGATCGAGAAGAGGAGAGGGCCAAGAACAGAGCCTTGAGGAACACCAACTGAGAGGGGGAAGGAGGAGGAGGCGGAGTTGGAGAGAGACACATTAAAGGAGCGGTCAGAGAGGTAGGAGGAGAACCAGTTATGGACAGAGCCACAAAAGCCAAGGGAGTGAAGGGAATCCAGCAAGAGTGAGTGGTCAACAGTATCGAAGGCAGCAGAGAGATCAAGGAGGACAAGAATGGAATAGAGACGTTTAGATTTAGCCACCAGAAGATCGTTGGTGATCTTAGCGAGAGCAGTTTCAGTAGAATGAAGGGGGCGGAAGCCAGATTGGAGGGGGTCAAGGGAGGAGTTGGAGGATAGGAAGTCAAGGCAGCGGGAGTAGACAACACGTTCAAGCAGCTTGGAAGCAAAAGGAAGGAGTGAGACAGGACGATAGCTAGAAGGGTCAGAGGGGTCAAGAGTGGACTTTTTGAGAATAGGAGAGACTGTGGCATGTTTGAAGGCAGAAGGGAAAGAGCCAGTAGAGAGGGAGAGGTTGATGATGTGCAGGAAGGAAGGGGCGACAGTGGGAGTAATGGAGGTGAGGAGGCGGGAAGGAATGGGATCAAGGGGGCAAGTGGAAGGGTTGGAGGAGGAGAGCAGAGAGGAGATTTCCTTAAGGGAGGCAGGGGAGAAGGAGGACATGAAAGAAGGAGGGGGAGGAGGGAGAGGGGTGGGAGTGGGAAGAGAGGAGTGGGAAGTGATGTCGAGGCGGATCTTGTCTATCTTGGAGGAGAATGCTTTCCCACTGTTTAATCTTCATTCAGTCTAGTATTTAGTTCATGCTTACCCCATTCTGCTAGGTTGGCTCTGCCAGCATTCACCCAACACTCAGGTTGATGTACTCTCTACAAAGCTGGCTCAGCCATGCCCATACCCAGTCCTCAGGCTGGCATTCTCAGCCCTCTTAAAGGGGCAGCAGTCCTGCCCCTTTTCAGTTTTCAGTAGATGACTTATTTCCCATTGAGGAAAGCAACAAAGAAAGAGCATATATACAATTCCCATGAAAAAGAGAGAACAATAACTCAGTCAAACATTTTGGATCTGACACCAAGAGGCTCAGCGACCTCTCTCTGAGACAATGGATGCTCCTTACTTTTAAAGGTACAGTTGGGAAAATGTCATTTTTAAAGTTACATGGCCACGGTATTGTTCAATAATAAAATGAGCCTGTTTTCTTGTAAAACCCATCCTCTATACAGATGAAAAACGGGGAAACTATATTTCTTAACTATTTTAAATACTTCCTAATCCTTATAAAAGGAAAAATGCAACATATATTGATTTTAAAAGCTGTGTTATTCTGGTGTAATGCAGATAAGAAATTACTTTACTGCCAAACTAATATGGTAGCAAACCACTGGGGGAAATAAACAAGTAGCATTAGCATCCTGATCATCAGTTTATTTATGATCTACCTCTTAATTATGATTGGTTTCTATTACTGAAGATGATATGTATTATCTATAACTGACAGAAGACTAAACAGCTATATCACTTTCTGCAGCACGATATTGCTCATTTTCTAATAAAATAAGGAGTATGCCTGTTCATCCCTGCTAAAATTGAGCTATCTAATATTAAAACCACAGTATATACATAACTGTTTTCTGGTCACAGGTGCTTCATTCAGAATTGGATTGCTAGCTTGTTAAATCCCTACGGAGCATAAAGGATATTTAAAATGTTTTTCTCCAGCAGGTCCATAAAGATTCAGAGGTCAATGAAATTGACAAAGTAGTGTTTACTTCCTGGAAAATTGTCATTCTAACTTATTTGTATGGAATAAAAATTCTAATGTTTCCTTGACCACTGAATATATGCTCTCAGCAAGCAACAGAACAGTAAAATGTAATACCTCCTTCATGAACGTGTTGAAATTTAAATGCAAAAAGCAATTCAAATTCATTATGTACAAAATCAAAATATCTCATGCAAATTAACTGAAGCCAGTGTGTCTGTCTTTCTCTCTAGCATATTACAAAAAAGATAGCTGTAATAAGGTATAACAGTTAATTCTGATCTGGAATTCCTAGGTGGGCAACTGAACGTTAGGAAGAACAGATGGAAAAGTAAATAATATGATTGGATTCGAAGGACAATGCAGTCACATAGATGTCTTTCCACTGACTTTTGTGGCATCTTGGTTCAGGACCACAGTCTAGTAATCACTTCTGAGGTGGATACTCATCTGTTAATAACAATAATGTCATAACCTACACTTAGGAGACAAACCGTAAGGAACTAAAACATTAGGAGCAATTAAGTTCCCATTGAAGTTAATGGCTAAACTCCTATTGTCTTCAATGGGAGGTTGATCACATCCACTGTCTGTCTATATGCATGACAGTTGGTTCAAAATTACCTATTTAATTTCCACAGAACAGTTCTGCGGAACTGTTATTATATTGTTAATATTATAATATCTTGTAATGTTATATTTTATTTTATTATCTATCATCTAATAATAATATAGATCCACGATCTTATTACTTATGGTTACTCTAGATAAAATTGAGTTTGACTAAGGTTAGTTTAACTAGTTTAATTAAAATTAGTGTAATTCCAAGAAACATAAATGCATAAAATAGCATTTTTGAAGAACCCATAACTATCATTACTGCTTCTCCACATGAAGGTGTATGCAGTTATTCACATCAGACTTTTGGTGAATAAGTCCCATATTTTATTATCAAAACTTTGAAGAAGTATCCATCATCATGGGAGCTGGATTTTCTTCAAAATGTTAGAAAACAGGTGATTTGAAGGTGTGTTTGCTTGGAGGATCCTCGATATGGAATTTTTGGAGAGTTAAGTTCCAAAACAGCCCCTTGTTAGAGTTTGACTCTTTGAAAAGAGGTTTGGCTTGAAGAATAAATAGTTCATAACATTATTAGTTGAGAATACATTTTGAAGCTGAAGGGCATCCACTTGGGAAAACACACCAGTGTTTTACTTGGGTATATAATGGTATACACCATTGGATGTATACTGTGGTCAAAGAACTAAGTAGGAGATGTGAGGTTTACTTATTTGGCATTGATTCTGTTCCTTACATCCAAATCCCCCTAAACCCAAATGTTCCTCTATGAATTTTATTGGCTCCATCAAAAGTTGCATTGGCAGTTGATATCTCAGTAATTTTTCAAAATCTGAAGAGCTGGGAAACTTAATATCAACAGATTCCAGACATAAATTATCACTGAACACTACCAAAGACCCACAGGTGTCATATAGAGATAATGTAGTAGGCATCCTATTTCTTTTCCACCTCAGGGTAGATTGAATCCTAAGGCACTTTTTAATGTGAGATGCATCCACTCATGCCCACACATACGCATGCAGTGGACATGAATGGGTGCCTCCCATGTGAATACTGCAGCGGGTGGGTGGGAGTTGAAACATGCATGCCCACCCACCTCCACCCATTGCCCATGCACAGAGCAATTGGCCAAAATGGCGATTGCTCCATGAGTGGGGATGACGGGGCGAGGGAAATTGGTGTGTGCCTCTGTGCACACACATCCTCGCATAGTTCATGCTGCGGCATGCACACAATCCCTCCCACAGTCACCGCCCATTTAAAAAGGGCCTAAGTCAAACTAGGAAACCTCCATAATTTCCATATTTATCATCATCGGGTATTTTCAGATGTTACAAGATCACGCTCAACCACAGACAATACCCTGTGGTGGGGAATAGTCCCGTAACGTCTGTTTGAGTCCCGCCAGATGTTCACCACAGTGAACCTTCAGCTGGAATCAAAATAACCACGCTTTCAGCCCTCATCCGGGGACCATGGCTAAAAGCATGGTTAGCTGAACCACAGCCCGGAATCGGCCACCGGTAATGTCTGTCACTGGCGCCGATTCCGGGCTGTGGCCCAGACCACAGGGCGGAATCGGACGCAGCGGCTGGATTTGCGGCTGTGCCCACCCATCTCCCGGAGGGCGGGTGGCCAGGGGAGCATGGGGGAGCGGGGCTGTGCGGCAGCACATTGTGAGACACAGCCCCCCCCTCCCCAGATTCCCCTCTGGGATCGGCCAGCACGTCTGTTGGCCGTGATGGCGGGATTCTGGCAGGGAATCAAATGGGTGATTCCCTGACAGGGTGAAAGCCGCCCTGTCATGTCTGAAAATACCCATCATCATCATCATCTAATAAACTGCATTGTCAGGAAATGTGCTCACCCTGATACTTATCTGAAACACGTTTTGTCAATTTAATCCTGCTAAGACTCATTAACAATTGCACAATCCACCCCAAATAATTTATCACTCCATTTCCCCAGTATAGTGGTAGATAGCTATCTGATCAGATGGTTGTAGATAGTCATCATTTATTTTTCTTATTTGCATAATGGGTCAAATATATTTTTTGAGGTGCTTATCTATGCATGGTTAGGTTTGATAGGTTTGCGCACCCCCAACTTTAGTTAAACGTTCCACTCTAACTCATATTGTTACCCTGCCATGTTCTAGCTCTATTTAAAACAACAAAACTATACTCCATTGCTCTTGATGATCAATTATTGAGAATTCACCATAAGGCTAAGAACCTAAAAAACTTGTAACTACAAAATGCCAAATGGATTGAAGGTTGCAAATGCAGGCTGTAATAAAAAGCAATTGAATTATTAACTACATGGTTTCCTTTTAATAAGGGTAATCTTTAAACATCACACTTAATATACTCGCTCGTTCAAACACTGGGTTAATCGCCAAAGTTATTATTCACCTCACACATTCCTGAACCAAAAAAAATATTAAATTTAACGGTGGAAATATCACCTCTAAAAAACATTGTCATTAAATTTTTTAAAAGAAAATGAATTAAGTATTTGAATGTAGAAGGCAAAAGAAGCTGTGCCTTAAAAAGCAAAAGAAAAGAGTATTTTGATTGTTGTGTAAAGTTACTATTTTTTTCCCTCCCAAATTTGGCTGTAAGGCAGCGTATCAACCTAATGGCAATATAATGGTCCCAGAGTGAAAAACACAAGTGGTAATAACAGACTAACTGGTACAAGGTATCCATGAAATCTTTCTTAAATGTTTACGAGCTTCCTCTAAGCAAACCAAACAATGCAATGCAAACAATATTTGAGTTTGAAAGCCATGGTCACAGCTTAGTGCAATTGTAATAACAGATTTAAGTTTTCAGCCTTTTTAAACTTCACAATTGGTCCGTCTCTTTTTCTTCACAAAAGCTACATTTATTTCCATTGGCTTCTTCCGTTTATAATAAATGACATTCAGGGCAAGTGTTGAGGGCCTTGCTGTAGCATAGGCCCCATGCAAAACTCTTACAAGAAATGAGTCCTGTGGGCCAGAGGCACTGCCGAATCCAGGGAAGTTGGGGCCCTTGGGTTTGTGGTATCCCCTGTGGGTGGAGAAAATCCACTTTATTCTGGGTCTCCTGTTAAATGAAGAAGGTGAGTGTTGGGTTCAAGGAGAAGCAGCTTTCAAAGGATGGGGGAAGGTTGGGAAGTGTTTTATATAAAAAAATTGGAGCATTGGTGTGATTTGGGGCTTTCTCGCATGTGGGAGGAGCTTACGTAGAATCTGGGCTCACTGCATGCCAGATAAACAACAGGAAGAGGAGCATGGCTGGATAGGGATGTCCAAACAGAACTGAGTTCGGAAATTTGGTTCAGTTCGAAAATCGAGTTTGGTTTGAAAGTTCGGTTTGGTCGACTGAACTATTGGAGTTCGGTCAAATTCTGAACTTCCGAACTGACTTCGTACATTCAAAACCAGGGTTTTTTGCCTTCCAGACTGGTTCAGATTCAACCGAACAGTTCGGTCGAATTTGAGTTCGGTTCGCAAGTTCGTTTCAGTCGACTGAACTATTTGAGTTCGGTCCGAACGCTGAACTTCTGAACCGCGTTTGCATATCCCTTTGGCTGGAGAATGAGACCCATGCTATGAGCTAGCACCCACCTATTCTCATAGGGCCTTTTTACACAGACACTCTTAACACCCATAAAATGGTTGTTACATTTTATTATACATGTTGCAGGGCACCACTGCAGTCAATCACCATAGGCCCTGTGCACACATGATGTCTCCACCCAGTTCCGCTGGGTGGACATGGGTGTTGGCCAGTGGGTGGGGAGCATTTCCCTGGGTGGAGATGGGTGCGGGTGTCTGTGTAAACGCTACTTTCGGTGGGTGTTGGTGAGTGTTTGTTCCCGGCCAACACCCATCTCCACCCACACCCACCCACGGAGCAATGGACACCACTCAAAGAAGTGGACATTTTGGTGGAACTAGGGATGGGCGAACAGAACGCGGTTCAGATGTTTGAACGTTCGGTCGTTTGGTTCGAAACCCAAGTTCGAGTTCAATGGTTCGGTTCAGCCGAGTTTGGTTTGGCGAACTTGGCCGACCATTCAAAAATAGCACTATCAATACTGAAACTAAACCAAAACCAAATTTTTGGCCCTGAAAAGATGTTTTTCCCACACCCAAACTCATCCGAACAAGACCGAACTGTTCGGTTGTTCGAGAGTTCGGTTCGGACGTTCGGTTCGGACGTCCGAACAGACCGAGTTCAGTCCGAACTCCGAACATCTGAACTGCGTTTGCCCATCCCTAGGTGAAACTTGAATATGAACAGAGAGGCGGCCTGATGCACCAACTCAGGAAGTTTGTTCCAAGCATACGGTGCAGCAAGGTGGAAAGTACGGAGTCGGGAGTTGACAATGGAGGAGAAGGGCACAATAAGAGCATCTTGCCTGAGGAATTGAGGTCATGGGTTGGGATGTAAGGAGAGATAGGAGAGGAGAGGTACTGAGGAACTGCAGAGTGAAGACACTTCTAGGTGAGTAGGAGAAGCTTGAACAGTATGCAGAAGTGGATGGGGAGCCAGTGTAGTGTCCTGAGAAGAGGGGTTGCATGGTTGTAACGGTGTGCAAGGAAGGTGAGTGTTGCAAATGAATTTTGAATAGTTTGTAGTGGAGATAAGTGGTTCAGTGGAAGTCCTGTGAGAAGCAGGTTGCAGTAGTCTAAGTGGGATGTCATGAGAGAATGGATTAGAGTTTTAGTAGGCCCTTTTTACACAGACACTCTAACACCGATAAAATTGGTGTTACATTTTATTATGGTACAGGGCAACACTGCAGCCCTGAAACATGGGCCCTTTTCACATGAGATGCCTCCATCCAGTTTTTCTGGGTGGAGGTATCTGTGTAAACACCACTTGCGGTGGGTGTAGTTGTGTGCATACTTCTGCGCAACACCCATCTCCACCCACCACCCACCCACAGAGCAATCGGCAGCGGAGTCTATTGTTCCGTGGGTGGGTGGTGGGTGGAGATGGGTGTTGCGCGGGAGCATGCACACACCTACACCCAACGCAAGTGGTCTTTACACAGACACCTCCACCCATCTCCATCCAGCAAAACAGGGTGGAGGCATCTCATGTGAAAAGGGCCCATGTTGCAGGACTGCAGTGTTGCCATGTACCATGTTTAATAAAATGTAACACCCATTATATCGGTGTTAGAGTGTCTGTGTAAAAAGGGCTGTAGTATGTTCAGATAGGAAGGGACAGATTTTGGCAATATTACAGAGAAAGGAACAACTTTTGCCGGTGTTTTGGATATGAGCAGAGGAGGAGAGAGAGGAGTCAAAGATGACCCCAAGGTGAAGAGACTGGGACGATGTCAGTGTTCTGTTCTCTGCAGAGATGGAGAGAGATGGGAGGGGAAAAGTGGGTTTAGAAGGAAAGACAAGAACTTCTATCTTAGCCATGTTAAGTTTAAGGTGGCAGTGAGACATCCAGGTAGTGACGTCTGACAGGCAAGCTGAGATTTGGGACTGAATTCTGGGTGATAATTCCAGTACAGAGATGTAGATCCAGTACAGAGAGGTAGATCTGAGAATCATCAGCATGAAAATGGTACTGAAAGCCATAGGAGGAGATCAGAGCACCAAGGGAACAAGTGTAGAGAGAGAAGAGAAGAGGGACCAGGACTGAGCCCTTGTATACACTAACGGATAGTGGTATAACAGTAGAGGAGGATCCACCAAAGGATATACTTTGGCCCTTTTTACACGGTGGGTTGGGGGATCGGTGTTTTGGGGCAGTGGGTGGAGGTGGGTGTGTATCCCTTAACATGGACACCCACCCACCTCCACCCATGGGGCCTCCTCCAGTTTTCCAGAGGGCTCCAGGGGTGGAGGTTGGTGTGTGATGGGTAGAGGTCAGTGTTGTGCGTGAACATGCCCGCACACACGACCGCACTCATGCACGCACTCACACACGCACCCCCCACCCATCCCACTTAGTGTTCACACGGGCAAACACTGAGCGCACACCCATCCACCCCCCTGCACACCTGCCCGAACATCGAGCGGGGGGCGTGGGGGATCCGTGCAGTGGGAGAGGTAAGAGGAGAAGCAGGATAGGACAGAGTCCTGAAATCCAAAGGAGGACAGAGATTGTCAAGGAACAGACGGTGGTCAACGGTGTCGAAAGAAGCAGATAGGTCAAGGAGGATGAGGATAGAGTTAAAGTCCCATCCCCACATCCATTCTCCCTCACACCCCTCCCCCAATTCCCCCAACAACCTCTGCTGCCAAAAGCCTGACAGAACTAATTAAATCAACTAATTATTCCTTTCACATACAGCTAGTCAAATAAACTAAGAATTTTTCATGAGTAATTTTTGTCAAACAGCTGTCACTTTTGATTTCGAAAAATGAAATCAGAAAAAATTCAGACAACTCTAATGTTAAGGCATACTGATATGGCAAGAAGTCAAGAAAGAAAGATTTATTTAACCAATGGGGACAGTTGATATCATTCTGATTTTACAGGTTTTTTTTTACCAGTCCTGATGATATTTTCTGTTTTTACAATGGGTAAGGCCACTACAATGGGTAATATCACTGTAAGGGAACACCCCCACGCCATTAGTTGGGGGGGGAGATTTGTGACCGCCTGCTCCGAGACAGAGCACTGGGCCGGGGAGGGGGAAGGGCACCCTTGCTCCTCCCCTGTGGCACAGGAGGCTCGGTAAGGCGACCCAATGGGGGGTGAGGAAGGGCACCGGGGGGTGGAGCTTTGATTAGGTATACATACCTGAGCCACCAGGTGCCTCTTCCTCTCTCCCCATCCCGGGCAACGCACGAAGAGGATTTTTTCCTACCTGATTCACGGAGCTTGCATATATGGCATGGTCCCTCTCCTCTACACCCACACAGGTTTAATAGTGGCTGTTGTGGAATATGTATATGTATGTCATGTAATAAAGTTGCATCCGATGCCTCTTTTATCCCAAGCAAGTCTCTGTCTCCTTTTATGAGTAGTGCAGGCACAAATGAAATGGCCTATCATAATGAACTTGATGCACAGTGTTACAGATGAGGATAGCATACTGAATACAAATTAGAAAACAAGGAGTTACTGATTAGGCTTTTAGGATCAAGGCTAAGGTCCTCAATCTAAGGATCTCATCATCTTTGAATTTAGTTATCAAAGCATTTGCACCAGTGGAGTCTCATTGGTGCAGATCTTGGAGGAGTCGTATGAAAACTGCCCATGTCATCAGATCCCAGTTCAAAATCAGAGCTAGTCTCAGCTTTCTCTGCAGTAGCAGAGGAATTATACTTGAGCTTTCTGTTCAGTGACAGCAGCACAATTTTATTACCTTGCTGAGTCAGAGTGTGCATTAAACCATTATTTTCTAAACAGTGCAATCTAGATTTCGCAATCCTTATTTCCAAGAAATGATAACGTCAATTAGCTGCATTTGTATTTCAGAAGCTTTTCTGTTGTAAAAAAGATAGTACAACCTATATGCATGTGTTACTCTTGAATGGTAGCCAGCAGAAATTAATAGTGTAGGCAGGCTTACAGTATCACCACCATATGCCTTCAATTAACAAGTCTTAAGGCTGTATGGCTCAGTTACTCTTACATACACCTTTCTGGTTTGTTGATTATATGAGTTTAACAACAGAAGAAGGCTTATGCCTTAAGCCTACACTCTAGTCCTACCATTACCTCCCCAAGCTGTTTTCAGGAGGGGCGGGATATAAATTGTTGAAATAAATAATAAATACATAAATTACCTGACGACAGCCAGTGCTTATAGAGATTATTTAGTATAGACCTGTGGGCTTTTAAACTATAAGATGCATTCTCTGAATAAAAGTAGGATTCAATATACAAACAGTACAGGTGCTCTATGCACTGTGTAATATAAGAATTGAATAGATTAGATAGACATAGATTGATAGACGGACAGGCAGACTATCCCTTACAATCTGTGGATAGCCTTCTGATTAACTAGTGCATTTCCTACCCTTAAAGCTAAACTAATCAAGGTATGTGTCATTATTAGTGAATTTGCCTTTAAGCACCTGAACTGGCAAACGCTCAATGACTGTCACTCCAGGGGAGCTCACAGGGCTCGAATACAACTAATCCAGATTCAACGATTTCTGGAACCTGGCCAGGGTGTGTAAATTTAAATTTAAACATTGAGGCAGATCCCATGCCCTATGGATCCCACACGCAACTCACGCGTGTCCACATGCATACATCCCGTGCACATGTCCATTGGGAATGCATTGTGTCATGCGGAATTCATACAGGACCCACGTGGACCCCCGTGCAGATTCCATGCAGAGGGGTTTGGGATTGTGGCCATTGACTTCAATGGATTACACACACACACGCACGCACGCACGCACACACGCAAGCACGCACACACACAGGTGTTTACTGGATCTGAGTTCCAGAAACTCAGCAAGGTGTTTAAACTTGTGCCAAATTTTAAGGATTAGAGTAGTTCTATTGATTCCAGAGGCACACCTCATATGCATGAAAATAATAATGTGACCTTGCTGTAGCGTAGCCTTATGCCACACAAAGTGCTGGTACCTTTTAATATTTAATAACATTTAATAATTATAATAATAATCTTTATTTTTCCATAGTTTGTATACCATCTCTTAATAACAATGAATTGGTCCATGGCATTAGGGAGTGAAGCAGATGCATAAAAGCCCCCAAATAACTCAGTAGTATTCCTGCAGAGACTTCTACAATGCGTTCTAGCAGTCCAATGAAATTCAATATAATTGGCCGGATTTCATGGTCACTCTTCTAATTAAATACATGGATTTTCTGGCTCTGGTATGAGCCAGAAAGTTAAAGGCAGAACCGCTCTCCATTATAAACAGGGGACTGCTGAAGCCCCGATACTGAGGAAACTGCTTGTGTTACAGTTGTGAAAATTTACCCATGACTTATATTTGTGGGGACCGTCATATGTGCAAAGTTTGACAAAGATCAAGACAGAAAGTCAAAAATTATAACTTTTAAAAAGTGAATCGGTTGTGGTCAAAATGCACAGCATCCCGACTATTTTTAATTATTGATATCTCCTCCCCCCCAGATGAGTTGAATCCCCATATTTCATAGCCTTGAAGCATGAGACCAAGATAAAGTGCTGAAAGCAAGTGATAATAATTGTTGCAGCCAAAAAATTAAACATTAAAAAATCAGTTCTGCTGGCTGGCACATGCACAGTCGAGCAGCCGCTGACCACCATTTGTGGTGTTAGAAAAAACAGCATAAGTTACGTAACTCTACTTTTTAAAATCACATAACTTTATCAGGAGCCAGCTCTACAACAAAGACTTTAAGCTGTAGTCAGGTCCATGTCAATTACACTCTTGCCTCAGAAGTCCAACAAGATGGTGCTCTAGTCAGTTTCATGTCAATTACACACTTGCCTCACTCCCTACTTTTCACTTCGTGTGAAAAGTTGCATGAGTTTTATTCACTATTGGATCCAGCATCCGGGTGCAAGTGAAATCCTCTGCATTCAACTGGAGTGGACAGAAATGTTACACTGCAGAGAAGCTGCTTGTGGGGGTGAAATCCTCTGCAGTCAGCCTGTCAGGAGGGAGGGGAGGAGGAGAGTTTGCTGAAGGGGGCATGGAGGAAGCGCCGCTGTCATGCTGTCATGCTTGATGCCTGATGCTTGCGGATGACAGGGCCTTTTACTCAGAATTGCACTGTATATGACATTTAACTGTATAAAGTTCTATAAACTTTCATTGTAAGAATTTCATTGTATAAAGTTTATACAATTTCTATGTGCGTAAAGTACAGAGTTAAGACATTCTGAAAAAATTTCGTAGGCGACATGATAAGAAATAATGTAATTGTTTAGTCAGTGGTAAATAGTAATAAGAGTAAGCATGTATGGTAATAAATTAAGTACATAGGGTGTGTTCATGTCGATGGTACATTAAACGATATAGATTAAAAAGTGTCAATCATTTCCATGCTTTTTGGTGGTTAATTTTTGTTAGAATATATGGGTGAAAACAGACATGACGCTAACCACCCTTTAATCACCCTTGGGGGTCATTTATGCATGTTGCAGGGCTGCGTAGGACACCAATACAGCCCTGAAACATGCATAAATAACCACCAAGGGTGGTTAAAGGGTGGTTAGCGTCATGTCTGTTTTCACCCCATGTTAACTGTTTTTTGAATTGCAATTGTAATTAATTTTCCTGTCTTTTGGAGTTTGTTAGGGTAAATTAATTTTGTGAAATGTTTTTAAAGAGGAAAGTTTGTTTTTTTAAATGGTTCTGCCTTTAATTTTTTTTGAAACCGTTAGGTTTTTTGTTTTAGATTACAATTTCATTCTGCTCTCATTTACCATGCTAAAGTGGCAATAGATATATAGCCATGAAGGTGTCATTGCAGGTTCCTTGTTTGTCAACTCTTAATAGGCTTGAACAAATAGAACTTACACAAGTTTGCAAACTGGATCTGTAAATTTGTCATTCACAACTGAAACTTTGAACATGATTTCATGACTTTAAAAGAGGATGTTTATGAAAAATACATGATGCAAGCCTGCACTGGAACCAGTGCTGCCCTGCAATATGTATTTTTCATAAGTGTTCTCTTTTAAAGGGGAGGTATGGCCACCCTATCGCTGGGTTGCTCCACACCAACCACTTTCCGCCACCAAGTGCAGGTTTATTTACAGTGTGACAGACCAGCTGTAGGAACGGCAGGCTCCTTTTAGGCACTACCTTGGCCAGCTACTAAGCTCCAGAGTCAGACTGATTTTACAGCAGAGCCTTCTCCTCCAGGAAGGGTGTGACCTGTAAAGCCAGCTTCTTTAAAGGGACAGTTACTCCCAGCAACTCACTAGGGTTGCACCCTCACAAGGACATACCCAGGCCCTATTCCCGCAGACACTACGGGCCAGTCATCACCCTAACCCTAACCTTACAACTTTTGAACAAAAACATATATGTGTTTTTCTAACCCACCCATCCCACAGACAACAGGCTCAGGGCAGATAACAATAATATAAAAAAACAAGTGTATATAATAAAATGCATTGAATACACACAACCCTAACCCCTAAATAAGGCCCTTTTTGCACGGACATGGTGGGTGGAGTGATGGGTGTGTGCTGGTGGCGGGTGGAGGTGGGTGTGCTCCCTGTCTCACAGATGCACACCCACCTCCAACCATCTCCACCCATGGAGCCTCCTCCATTTCTTTGGATGGCTTGGTGGGTGGGTGATGGGTGGAGATGGGTATGCGCCGGGAGTACACACCCACTTCCACCCACTGCCCGTGGTGTTTCCACAGGTGGACACCCATCCCCCCTCCCATTGCCACACCATGCGCACATATGGCCCCCATCACACCAGATTAAATTAGAATACAGACACCCCTAACCCATCCATGGGCCACCAAAAGCCCACCTAAACAAAAATGCTTTATGCTATTTACGGAACATGTGTAGGCTCAAGGTGAACTGGGGATAGGGGAAGGAGTAAATTCCACAGCCAGGGAACAGCCACTGAGAACGTTGCTGCCTGTCTCTACCTGAGGTGCTAAGGATATGGCCAGAAGGCAACACCCAGCATTCCAAAGGCAATGTGATCGAACATAAGGAAGAAGGCAGTTCCTGAAGTACGTTGGGTCCATGCCCTTGAGGTTTTTACAGGTCAAAACCAGCATCTTGAATTGGGCCCAGATGATTATATGTATGTAGCCAATTATCTGACTAAAATAACAATACTGAACTGGCAAGATGCTAAAACAAATGAACTTTGGTAATTGTTTACTGAGCCTATTGCAAGTTTGAACACTTATTCACAAATCTGTGCTATTTGCATTTGTGAAACCTGTCCAATCTTTGTTTGATGCCAAGTTTTATTTTACCACTAGACTTCCAGAACACATTGGTTCAATTTACAGTGTAGGCTGCTTAAGCTGAATTTAGCAAGCTGCCTAAAGCCATTTAATTTATCAGGACTTCAAATTAAGCAGAACTTACAGAAATGAAATTGTTGTATTTTTGGTAGCAGCGGTTACCAATGACTATGTAATTACACACCAATAGTAAATGCTGCTCAATGTTAAAAATAAGCAAACGATATTAAAAATGCTACTAAGACGCTTGTATTAAACCAGAAGTGGGGAAATTGTGGCTCTGGGACCACATTTGTCACTCTGGCCCCATTGTGATAAATGGTTGCTGCTCTTGGGATTAGGAAAGTTTTCCCACCCCTGGTATAAACAATGCTAAGGTCAATAGAAATTAGCATGGTGATCCTCACTGGCCCTTTTTACATGGGTGGCACCCAGAAATCTGGGTGTTCATGTGTGGGTGCCACCTGTATACACACTGCAGCGGGTGGGCATGCATGCGTGCCCGCTCCCGCGGAACACACATGCCCACCCACGTCCACCCATCACCCACGTACAGAGCAACTGGTGGGAAGGCAGGTTGCTCCGTGCGTGGGTGATGGGTGGAGATGGGTATGTGCCGGTGTGCCCCTGTGTACACCTGTCCCCCCCCACAGTCTCCCCCGGAACACACACCAACTGCCCCACCTGTGCGGCCTGTGTAAAAAGGGCCATTATTAGCATTCAGGTCACTTTCCCACGTTACCCGATGGGCAGGGATGGGTGGAATTGGGGAAGCTTCCATGAGGTCAAGCACAGCTATATTCTCACGGGAATTAACGCACATAGGAATGTTCTGTTCTGTTTCTCTCCTGTGAAAACACCCATGATTATAAGAGCTACATCGCAGGACCTAGTCACGTGCAAGTCTTTGTGGAGAAAAGCAGAATAGTGCATTGCTATGTGCATTAATTCCCATGAGAATAGAGTCCCAATTTCCCTTTTGGAAGTTTCCTCCACCCCACCCCCCTTCCTGGGTAACACAAGAAAGTAGCCTCAAATACAAAAATCTAAGGGCACAATCCTACACCATTAAAGTCAATGGGAGTTTGTTATTGACTTGAGTGGTTAATGGACTGCACCCTAAATCTGACAAAGAAAGGTAATGTGATCTCAGGCCCTTTTCAAATGGGCTGCGCTGCAGGGGTGGGGTGCATCACAGTGGCTGTGTAGTGTGTGGGCCGCTGTTACATGGACACACACCCATCTCCACTGATCTCCATGCACGGAGCCTTCGCCGTTTTGGCTGATGGCTCCGTGCATTGACCATGGGCGGAGGTGGGTGGAGAAGGGTGGAGCGCGGGAGCAAACACGCACCTCCACCCACCCACAGCTACGGTCACATGGTTGCCCCCCCTCCATTCCCACACATGGGCATAGGGGCCGTCTTATGTGAAATGGGCCTCATGGGACCTTTTCATGCAAGACACTCTCCACCCACTTCCCACCCATTTCCCACCCACTATACATGTTACAGTGCACCTATAGGGCAACACTGCAGCCCTGAAACATGTATAGTGGGTGACTGGTGGTTGGGGAGTGGGTGGAGACAGAGTGCCTTGTTTGAAAATGCCAAGAGAGGGATGAGTGGGGGGGGGGGGATTTTTCCTGATGATCAGCTGTAAAATCAGGATTTCCCCCCCTCTTCTGTCTGCTGTGCAAGCCCTGATAAGTGTTATGAGTCTGTCGAGCCTGCCAAGTAGCATATAAAACATTTGTTTTTTTATCTGGCTGCAACAACTTAATGGTACAAATCAAGCTTTTGTCCTGAGAGAAACATGTCCTGTACCTGGGAAGGTGGGAGGGGTTCTGAAAGGTCTCTTAATCTTTGGTATATTAGATATTGAAACTCGAGTAGGGAAAATGGAGTTCTCTTGCAAAGTGTAGCACAGGGATGGGGAATCTCAGGCCCAGGGGCCAAATGCAGCCCACAGCTATTTTTGATTTGGCCTCTGAATTCAGTTCCTATCCCCAAGCACTGAAAAACGGAGCTCAGGGTAAACAAGCAGAGATGAGGGCATCATGCACACAAGGATAGGGAACACATCCATGGCACAAACCCATTTCTGGACCTTCCTCTTCCTGAAAGGGCCCGTTAAGCACCACTGCCCCAAACTTCTATGTGGCTGTTAGAGCCTGTGCTCATTTTCAAAGTGGCCCCACAGGAGGGAAAAGGTTCCCCACCCTTAATGTATCATATTTCTTTAAAGGAATTTAAGAGAAAAAGCAGAGATCAATTTAAAAGGAATTTTAAGTGAACCAATTTTGATTCTAAAATGATTAGACCAACACATTGAATGGGGAACCTGAAAGTTTATTTGAGCTATTTTAAGCGGGTGCATGGTTATTATTA
>QEPC01011901.1:2321226-2341034 GCA_003113815.1 Sphenodon punctatus | reverse complement strand
CATACCTGGATGGATAGATAGATAGATAGATAGATAGATAGATAGATAGATAGATAGATAGATAGATAGATAGATGCAGGAGTTAGCTTAGTTATAGAGATAGACAGGGATAGCATTTTTGTGATTCAGTTTTATAGTGTGTTTGTAGGACTAGGTCTTTCCATTTAGTTCCATAGGTTTTAGAATAGTTAATAGCAGTTAGATTTAGTGTAATATAATATAATATAAATATAATATAATATAATATAATATAATATAATATAATATAATATAATATAATATAATATAATATAATATTAGATAAAACATTTGAATTAAAAAAAATATATATAAAATCTTTGTGTGCATTCTTTGGGTTGGAAGACATCAGAAAGGGAAGTAGGAAAGGCCGGTCTTCTGCCTGTAAGGCTGGCAATGGGGCACGTGGCAAAGGTGGTAGGGGTCATGCGAGTGGAGTGGCAGCATGCAGCAGTAGCAGCAGCCAGAGCCCATCACCATGTCCCAAACTCCACAGGCTGATTTTTGAAGACATGATGTTCCTCCAGGGCCACCAATGTCCCCCATTGTTTATGTGATCCCTAGCAGTCCTCCTGGGGGGCTATCTGCAAGTTGAAACCCTGCTGGTACATCTTGGGGCTAATACGCTACATGTACTGTTGCTGTCAGGTACGGATCTCACAAGCTGTATATACAAACATACAATGAGAGTCTGCCACCTGTCAGAAGCAGCACAGAAGGATAAAAGATTGGATAGGTCAAACTCAGCTGGTAACAGATATAACTTTTATACTAACTTTTTAAAAAACAAACATTAACAATATAACAAGACATAAAAATAACGCACTTAAGTATCTCAGGGCCAAATGATACCTATACCCAAAATAAAATCTTTGAAATCGGTATCGATATCGGTACCGATACCAATACCGATTTTCTGAATGTTCGGCTGAACCGAACTCCACTGAATCGAACGCCCTAACCTGAACTTGGTTTTTGGACTGAACGGCTGAATGCCTGAACATCTGAACCACGTTCTATTCGCACATCCCTACTGCACATGGCAAATGCGCAACCCAGCCCAACCCAAACCCCCATGCCCGTGTACTCCAAGGCCCAGGGGATTGACAGGTATGGGGCGTGGAGCAGGTAATGGAGCAGGCAGGCTGTATGGGCATGGGGGTTCAGGTTGAGCCAGGCTGCATGCTTGCTGTATGTGGCTGTCCCATGTGTGCATGCACCATGTGTGCAAGTACTGTGCGCACATTCCGCGTGTGTTGCACAGGCAGGTGGTGCACGCAGCGCATAGGATTGTGCCCATTAGGTTTATATGTGTGTTTTACATATAGAGAAAGACATATACCCTGTACAATACATATTAACTAGGAAACACATGGGGGACAATCCAGTGGACTGCTTACACCAACATGGATGTGCGGCGCACCGCCAGAATGCATGTGCTCAGACATGAACATGGTGCCCCGAGTGCAGCACAGCCACACAGTGCAAAAGTGCAACCCTAGTCTATCTGACCCACCCTGCACATCTGTGCTGCAAGCGGGGCACCGTGTGCTCATCTGAGCATACACATTCTGGTTGTGCGCCACACTTCGAGGTCAGCATAAGCAGACTGCTTTACACATCTTGTCCCCAAGATGTGTAAAATATCTGAATCTACTACAGCTCCAAGGTATAGAGACAAAGTAGTTCAGATGATTTTTTTATTGGAACAACTTCTTTTGGTGACAGTATGCCAGCTTTCTGTTCCAGTTTATAACAAATTCAATTTTAAACAGTGAATTTCAATACCTTTCAATGTAGTCAAAAGAGAAAAAGTGGTTGTAGTGTTGGCCCCCAAGTAGCCCGAGGAAGGGATCTGTGCAATCAGAAATCTTGCATATTCTTACTAACAAATGTTGCCCCCCAAAAAAAAGATCATGTGAACTACTTCAAGTGTAAACAGATGAGATGTTGCCCACTTTCATCCCCAGGAATACCAGATTCACCCACCCGTCTGTCAAGTGGCCACCAAATGTTCACCCCTGGGTCATCCTGAGGACACTATTCAGGGCTGGCTCCAGGCATGTGCCACATGTGCGGCTGCACATGGCCATGTGGTCAGCTGGGGCCCCACAATTGTCTGGCTGGGCAGCAGACTACAGCCAGCTTCTCCCCCAATAAGTTCTTCTTCCTCCCCTTCATGGCTCTGGTCCCCATCTCTCACCTGCCTCTGCCTCCTAGTAGTGCTGCAGCAGCAGCAGCGGTACACAATGACACTGAGACAGGGAGATAGAGTTGTTTGTTTATAAACAACTCCTCCCCACGTGAATGATCAGAAGGTTGTTACCCTGTAAAGAAGGTTCGTCGAGATGGCTCTCAACACTCTCACAACTGGGTTGTGCATGCTCGCCCTATTCAAATAATAGACCACATGATGATCTCGAGAGCCTCTAGTATAAAAAGCAATCTCCTCCTCAGAATGACAGTTCCTTGCAACCCTTTCTAGGAATATAAGAAAAAAAATTCCATGTGAGGCTGGAAAGGTGGGTGTTGTGAGATGTTCGGCGCCATCTCAAAGAACCTTGTTCACAAGGTAGCAACCTTCTGTTCTTCTTCGAGTGGCTCCTCATAGGCCATTTTTATATGGCTCTGCTGGGTGGGGGATCCATGGGCATGCCAGTGTGTGGGCGGGCCCTGCACACGGCCTCACACGCATCCCCACTCACCATCACCACACCCACTCATTCACACCCATGGAGTAACCACCATTTCCCACGGTTGCTCCGTGTGTGCAGACAAGTGGGGGGTGAGTGGGGATGCATGTTAGGCAGGTGCACATGCACTCCCATTCACCATGGGTGCATACACCACATCATTCACACGGGGCTCCCCCACCCATGAACATGAAGAAATCTGCATGTTCATGGGCAGGATATTCATGGGTAAAAAGGGCCATATTCTCACAACTGTCTTACTTATATTACCTTAGGTAGGAATTTAGGATGTAAAATAATATCTGTTGTATCTTGAAAAATCTGCAAATATGGTTCTGAGATTATTATGGCTGCTATTTCACTAGCTTTTGGTTGCTGCTAAGGCATGAGACTCTCGCCAATTTTGGGTGTTAATCCGGACCGGATTACGGAATGGTCCCCTTGTTGGGGAAATGCCAATTCAACCTGAGATATGGCAGAATTTTTATGAGGCTCTTTTTGCCTCTGCCAAGGAGATACCAGTAGGACCGTATATCTCTACAGCAGATGGGTTTCAGCACTGGCCTCCTGTGACGCTGGAGGAAATTGTAGAACTAATAGGCCAACTAAAATCAGGAAAAGCGCCAGGTTCTGACCATATTCCACCAGAACTTCTGAGACATAACCCAGATTGGTGGGCAAGTATATTGGCTCCGTTATTTACTTATCTAAATGAATCTGGGAAATTTCCACTGTCCTGGAAAATTAGTACAATTATCCCCATCTTAAAAAAGGGTGATCCAAAGTTGCCAGAAAATTATAGACCCATAAGCCTACTTAGTATAATATCCAAAGTATACACCAGATTTTTGCTGAATAAATTACAAGCTTGGTTAGAGTCCATGGACATAATACAGCTAGAACAAGAAGGGTTCCGGAAAGGGTACGTAGCACCGGATCATATATTTGTGCTAGCGGCACTTACAGCAAAATATACGGAGGCCCACAAGAAATTCTATGTGTGCTTTATAGATCTGGCAAAGGCCTTTGACCTGGTGTGTAGGGAGCGGCTGTGGGCTAAGTTACACACGATGGGAATTGACCCCAGACTTTTATTTTTAATGATCCAGCTCCATACAGATAATAGTTTGAGGGTGCGGTATAACTTTAGAGGTGCAATGACAGATGCTGTGCCGGTGCAGGCGGGGGTAAGACAGGGATGTTTACTAGCCCCTGCCTTGTTTAATTTATATCTTAATAATGTGGTACACGAGATGGCCCAGAGAGATGTGCATCCTCCTAAAATCGGGAACCGTTTGGTCCCAATTTTACTGTACGCAGACGACACTGTCTTAATGTCTCAGACCTTGGTTGGCCTTAAAAGATTGATGCAAATGTTTGGAGACTTCTGTCAGCGTGAATTACTCCGTATCAATTATGATAAAACAAAGGTCATGGTGATGAGTGCCAATGTGGTCAAGAAAACCCATCAATGGTCCATCGGGAAAAATCCCATTGAACAAGTAAGATGGTATAAATATTTAGGGGTAATTGTCTCCCAGCGGACAGGTTGGAAGGCACATTATGAGGCAATAATTAAAACAGCCCAGAAATCAGTAGGGGCTATTATTAAATTCTACTTTGGTTATGGGGGTAAACAGGTCCTTCCAGCTTTACGCCTTTTCGAGGCAAAAGTGGTTAATCAACTTCTTTATGCCTTTCCTGTATGGGGGCTGGCTTTCTTGGACCAACTTGAGAGAATCCAGAATGGCTTTCTTCGAGCCATTCTGGGTGCCCCTAAAGGACTTCCTCAGGTTTTGCTGAGGGCAGAGGCAAGATGCCTCCCGCTTCGGGCTTTAGGCCTTCAGCTTATTATTTCATACTGGTCCAAAATAGTCCTTTTCCCAGTGGTAAAGAACTCCCTTTTAGCCTTGACTGTCAATGCAGGATTGGGGATGGCCTGGAGAAATGAGGTATTGAGAGAGGTCCACAAGTTGGGGTTTTCATTGGAGTACCTAGAACCACTAGGTCCAGTGACCACAAAAAAATTGATTAAACGGAGGATTGAGGATCAGACGGGGCAAGGGGAGGAAGCATTGTTAGACGAGCAAAAGGTGGCCCAGGCTTATGTGCCATACAAGGCTGAGGGGGGGTCTGACTACTATTTACTCACTTGGGAAGACCCGCAGAAACGGGTTGTCTTCTTTAAGCTAAGAGTAAATTCCTTCCCTTCAGCTTTGTTGGAGGGTCGGTTTAAGGGAATTCCAAAGGCTCAGAGGATTTGCTCGTTGTGCCAGTCAGGAGAGGTGGATACTGTGGATCACCTCTTATTAAGATGCTCTACGCTGGCTGGACTAAGAATTCGTTATTTGGGAGGCTTTCTGGATAATAGGGTTGTAGATGAACATACTATACGACTTCTTCTCAACCCTTTGGACTCGGAACTGACCAGGGCAGTGGCTAGCTTTGCACTGGCCATACTACGGTTACGAGTGCGATTGACCTATAACCTCCAATCGATGCTTGGATAATCAGTCTGCCAAGGGTGAAAGATAGTCTCATGCCATACCCTCTGTGTTGACTTGATCAATGATCACCCAAATAAGTAATACAAAGTGGGCAAAGTGGATACCCAGATGAGGCAGCCTAGGCTGAACCAAATCCAGATTAGATAGGTTATGAGAGTTCATAACGAATATAACTTCCAATTTTAGTTAAAAGTATGGTGGTGGATAGACAGCCGCCTGCTGCCGGGCTGCTATGATTTTATTGTTATGATTTTATTTATATGTAAATGTTATTGTACCCTTTTGGTTTGTATTTTGTTAAAGCCTATGGCTAACAATAAAATGTTTCATTCATTTCACTAGCTTTTCTTAATAAAGTTATTGTAAACCCGCACCCCATAACCAGTTCATTTGCGCCCCCCATATAATAAATTCACACTGCCCCAGGGGCACAAATTAAATGGTTATGGGTGGGGGGGCAGCGTGAATTTATCATATGGTGGTGGGGATGCAAATGAACTGGTTATGGGGTGAGGGCAGTGTGAATTGATTTTAGAGGCACAACTGAACTGGTAATATTCGGTGTCTTGTGTGTGTGATAGCAGCACCTCTGGACTGGTCACACCGCATGCGTGCACAAGGCACAGGTGGCACTGGCAGCAAGAAGCAACAGGGCCTGGAGGCCAGGCTGGCTAAGCTCACCCCTTGCCCCCCAGTAGGGCAGTGGATGCAGTCGGTCTCTCTGTGCCTGCCTCACTGCCTGCCTGGCTGCCCCTGCAGTGGAACCACTCCTGGAGTGGTGTTAGATGCTCGGCTGGGGAGGTGGGGGGTGGGGGAAGCATTGGGAGGCCATGCTTGTCTATGGCTGCTCAGAGGGGTGTAGAATGGGACTCCTTCCTGTACAGAGGGAGTAAGTTTTATGTAAATGTACTCATCTGCATAGTTGGGTGGGGCCTAATTATGTAAATTAGGGGCCTGCATAAAGAATTCACACATGACCTCACAAACCCTGGGGCTGGCCCGACACTACTCATGGCATTATCACAGGGAAGGCCGATGACACTGTGTGGGTGAATCTGGAGAAAGACAGGGCAATGTGTTTCCCTGTGGATGGCTGCCTCCTGTGTGTTGGGTGCTTAGCCATCTCCACCTGTATTCAGCACAGTAGATCCATACCTAGCAGCCTAGGGCCACCAAGGAGAGGCCAGAACCCTATGGTGGTGGTGGGGAGACGGAGTGCAGGAAGACCACGGCGGAGGGGAATGTCTGCCTGTTAGGCCACTTTCAGACTCCCCCTCCCCCCCAATGAATATTATGGCTGCGGGAGGAAATGTGAAGCCAGGATATGTGCGGGGATCGGCTGGTCTGAAAACTCCCTCCCTGTGTGTCTTTGCTGGAAAACACCTGCAGGGATGCAGAGCTGGATTTCCTGCTCTGCATCCCTGTGGGTGTTTGCTGGAAAAACCGTGTGGTGATGGTGGTGGCTTACTGAAAGTGGTCTATGTTGTGGTCCTGAATGGAGCCTTTGTGTGGCAGCTATGGGGGGGAGGGGAGGCATGGAGTGACTACAGGCTTTGGGGGCCTCCTCTCTCATGTGTGATGCCATCTCTTGCATTTGGGACCCATATGGCAACTAACCCTATTTCTCTAGCTCCAATGTTATACAGCCTGGCTGTGGCAGGGAGCAGCTGGGTGGGGCTGCTGTCCCTTTAAGGGCCTGGCAGAACTAGCCCTTTAGAGCATGTGCTAGCTAGGTGGGCTGAGTATGACAGAGTTGATCCTGCAGGGCATAAGTCGGGTGTAAGGCTGGGTAAGGGCTGACCCAGACTTGAGACTTAGAGAAAGAGAGTGGGATCTGTGAAGGGACTGGCCCTTTAAGGGCTGAGACTATGAAGTCCTGGCTCCGCCTACTCTGGGATTATAAGTAGGCCTGAAACAACATGCAGCACTGTCCAACAATTCTGTCAGAAACCTCCCATCAGTTGCCATTTTCCCGACACGGGATGGACCTGGTATCCCCATATTTGTTCTGATACTTGCTGCCACTTTCTGCTATTTCCTGTCACTATTTCTCGGCAGCGGAAAAATTGTCAGAAACTGTTACAAGTCCCATAAAGTGTCAGAAAATGCCACAAAATGCCTGGGAAAGTGTCGGGAAAAGTTTTGGGGAAAGTCTCGGGAATTGTTACTGTTATTTTAAGTGCTGCAGAATACCTGAAACTGTCAAAAAATGTCAGATAGTGCCATAAATTGATGGCAAATGCTTTCGGACTGGTGGCAAGACTGTCAAAATGTTGACAGTAAACAGCAAAATGGCCTAATTGTAAGAGGAGCCCAAGCCAAAGTAGAGTCAGTCTGTGCTGGGACTCCCAAGGGAGAACATCACTGAGAGGCTGCTCTACCAGGACAGCTGTCCAGGTGCTGAAGTCCTGCTGGGAGAAGCTGCAGCACTTGGATGCTGGGAGATGAGAAAAGCTGCCTGGAGGCCAACTGTCCAGTGTTGACTCTCAGATGGAAGCTACAGGAGAATCCTGGATCCCCAAGGACTGCTGTCCAGGTACTGACACAAGCCTGGGCTGGATGAAGAAGCCTGGGCCTAGGTTGTGGGCTGTCTGGTGAGGCCCACAGAAGGGACAGTACTGAGGCCTGGCTGCAGGCTAACTGACTTGTGGCTAAGCCTAAAGCCTGGGACTGGAGCTAGTTAGGACTTGGGGGCTGGAGGAGTTTGATTCCTGGCATTAGAGAGGAAGCCTATGATGATGAACTGTGCTATGAGTAAGACTATTGCGGAGGCTACATAGAATAAAGAGACATTTGAGTGCATTCCCAGACATTTGTGACTTGTGTGAGTCAATTCCCGGGGATGACTGTGAATGCCGGGGTCTGATCCCGCAGGTACTTAAGCCCGATGAATTATGCCTTGTTACAGTTACTATACTGTGTGGGACTGTGCTAACTGGTGGCAAGTCGTACTGATTAGAGGTGTGCAGCAGGGACTCATGTTGTTATTAATTTTTGTTTTTCATTTTCATTATTAAAAACTATCGTTAATAATGAAATTTTGTTTTTTTGTTATTGGTGTCGTTATCGGTATTGCTATTGCTATTGGTATCGCACAAAAAAATATTAGTTTTCGATTTTGTTTCCGTTTTTATCAGTGTGTGTGTGGTATGTGGTGTGTGTGTTTGAAGTAGAAGTGCCAGCAGACCGCATCTCATTATAGCCCCCCCACGCAAACACAGAGCCCACCCCACTCATGCGCTGATGAAAATGGAAACAAAACTAAAAACAATTTTTTTGGTTTTGTGTGATACCGATACCAAAAAAAGAAATGTTGTTATTAATTTCATTATTATCATTTTAGTTTTCATTATTGTAATAATGAAAACAAAAATAAATCATTTTCGTTATCGAAATAACAAAAATGAAGTGCACACCCCAGTACTGATTAGTACAGACCTGTAAGAGCTAATTCCTATGCAGGACAGCTTTTGAGGGCCCTAGTACTTCAGGGGTTCACCCCAAGCCAAGCTGACCCTGTTACACTGGCTCTTTAGATCAAGTTGTAAAGATTTGTGATTTTTAAACTCTGGAGATCTCTGAATGAATAATAAGTGTGTTGGCCATGTCAATCCAGCTCTTGTTTGCTGATGCTGAGGTAATTTTTCTTTCCTTTCACCAAAGAAAGAGCTGGAAAGAGGAAGAGAAATGCAAGAAAGTGTGCTTGTGTATTATTTATGTGTGTGTGCGAGATGCAATAATTACCTTCCTTCCATGCACACACAGATATGCACTGCATATATTTTATACTGTATGTGTCACTACTAGTGACAAGAATAATGAAAATATAAATCAGGTAATATATACCTCAAAGGTTATTGATATCTTTATGAAAACAAAAGGAAATTCCATCAGAGGATAAGTAAAAACCTTTAGATGTGACCACCTTTATGCGTGTGATTAAGTATATCAGGAAAACAGCAAAATGACATCGTAGAACCAATTTACAGAATTCCCTTGATTTTTTTTCCTCCTAGTGAATTTCAGAATGACCATTTAACCATGGTTCAATGAATAGAATCCCAGAAATAGCCGTAGTTCTCATACAGGTAACAGAACAGCAAATGGGGAATTATTAAACATGAAAGAAATGGGAAAAGTGAAATTTGCAATCTTCATAAAATTCTAGTCTTATAGCCAAAGGGTTGTAGAGCTTATGCATCACGAGACACAATTTTACTGGATACATCTCGCTTAACTAACTGACAATCAATCAATGATCAATGATCAATCATCAGTTATCAGAGTTATTATATATCTCTTTATTTGATTGCTTAAATGCTTTAGCTAAAGTAAAAGTGATATCATCTTTAGAAAGAATATCATCTTTAGAATACGACAGCTCCTAAAGCAAAAGCAAAAACACAATGGAAATACAGCTGAGAGAAGCACTTTTCACCTTCATTATTTTATTTTATTTATTTTAATACATTTTTACCCCGCATCCTCCCACACTGTGGTGGCTCGGAGCGGCGATTGGCGAACAACATATAAAATCTAAATAATACATATAAAACAAGATATTAACATATTAAACATTTCTAAAAGGCAAAATACTAAAGGCAATAAAAGTCTCCCCCCCTTTGCCCCCCCCTTCCCCGAAGGCCCGGCGGAACAACCAGGTCTTACACGATCTTCGGAAAGAGGGGAGGTCCGGGGATAAACGGGCCTCCATCGGGGTCTCAGAAGCAGAAACTACATTAAATAGAGCTGAGCAAATCTAAATTTTTACACTTGTAACCTGACACCCCCGACAGGGTTGTCAGAGGCAGGGAATGAACTTGGGACTTCTTTCTCCATTTGCACAAGGCTCTAACAGACATGGGGTAGAAAACAAACATGACAGTGGCTTGCTTTGGCCTGTACCTCACCTGCACATATGTGCAGGCACCACCAGTTATTTGCCTGGGATTACTCCAGGCCATGTTGGTGGCTAGCCTGGGTTATGACCTCAGAAAACCCAAGCTAAGGCCCACCTGACCAGACCAAAGCGGGCCACAGCAGGCCAGCATATCTGTTCCCAGGCTGCCAAAACAGCCTGGGTTGGGTCTGCCATTAATGGCTGCCATGGATGTCTCTCATTGGTCTCCATGGCTATCCATCATGGCAAGGGGGCAAGGTGCTGGGTGCAGTGCTCCTGTTTTGCTCCTATTGAAGTTACTTGGAGTAGGAATGGAATCCTGGGCTGGAATTTTTTTAAGTCCACAATTAGGAATACATTTTCAACAGAGCACAGCTCTTGCTATATTTTCAAAAGGGCTCCAATATGATAATCTGCTTTGAAAATCTGGCCAGAGGATACAGTCATTCCCCTTACCTTGAATTTTGATTTTGGAGTCACTGAACTAGATTTCTTTACACAAGACAAGGGTATATTTATCTTCTCTGAATGGGGGGAGGGGAAGATTTAAGGAGAAGTAAAAGTCTTACTTTTGCTTTTAAAGTAAGAGGGAATAAAGATATAATAGTCTTAAGATTAAAGATACTGCCTTAAGCAAAATTTTCAAGATAGAACATTCCCAAAAGTAAACACCAAGATGAAGTGGAAGAACATGGGTGTGATCCTTATACATGAGTCTGGTTTTGGTCACACTTTATAAGCAATGTTGCAGCTTCCTTCCACCAGATGGCAGGTTAAAGTTTTGATTTTCATACAGAAAACCACCGTAGCAAATTATAAAAAACTAACACTTGCTAACAGAGCCCTGAACCATTTATAAGGAAACCTTGGATTCATTTAGCTTTGGGTCACTGCAAGCATTTTCGCTTTGGATGGATAGCAACTTAAAGAGCTTTGGGAATTAAATATGCATTCACCAGGTGCTTAAATACCCTGAACAAATCGGATACCATATGTTTGCAAAAACAATGAGACGTGAAAAGATATGGTAGTTTTCCGGGGAAGAGGCATCTCTTCACTGGACAAATATCAAAGATAGTTAAATTATCTGAAAATGAATAGAAACTAAAGCAGAAATGAGTACCCACAAAACCAGGTATACTTGTTGAATTTCCACTACCGAAATTGACCCACGATGATTCAGGTACCCGATGTCCCAGAATATTGACTTCTGGTCCTGATATTTTGAGTTTCTATCCTGATTTCTTGGTTTCCCATCCCAATTTTCTGATTAGTAACCAGAAAAATCAGTAAATTAATCATGGATATGACCAATTTTGTATCCAGTCAGTGGTTGAGTAGCCCACTGGGCACAGTGGCTATTAAATTAGGTACCTGTAGAAACCACTTCTTCCTGAATCCTAACAGGTTGCAAGTGTCAGGCTGAGGCTGGAGCTCATCCTGTCACCAGAACCCTGAGGTCTCAGCAGGGAAGGATCAGTGGTGTCTGTGGGGCCAATCCCATGCTGTAGAATCACACTTCTTGTCTTTCTTGCAAATGAGAACGAGATGTGAATTTCCTGGAGTCTCGCTGAGAAACATGAGAATTCTTGAGAAACAAACCACATGGTGCTGATGGTGGGGCGGGGAGGGAGGAGGAAACTCTGTCCCCTGCACAGCTTTCTTTCCTTGGCTGGGGCTGGCAGCCATCTCGACGGGGAAAGCTAGCCCTATCACAAATTTTCAGGAATGTGAGGGGAGAGCAGGATGGACAGGGAAGATCTTCAGCATTCTATTGGCTATCAGGAGTTAGCAGCCAATGGGATGCTGTAAAACGATTAGCAAATAGAATCCTGCTAGCCAATATAATACTGAAGATTCCCCCCACCCTCCATCCTGCTGGTCTTCCCCCATCCCATTCCTGAAATTGTGATTCTTGTCGAGAAACATGAGACACTGAAAATCAAGTTTCAGCCCTAATTTGTACGGTGCATGCATGCATTTTGGATTGGCCTCACTACAGATAGCCAAAACAGATATTCACACATCCATTTTTTTGGTGATCTGTTGTTTGGTTATTCACTTATTGGGCTATTTGGTATCTTCATTTCCTATGCATGTGGAATAGCACTAAGAGTCCCCAAATAACCAAACAACTGAACAGCAAATCACCAGGCTGAAGTAGCCAAGACAGATATCTGACAAAGTGGGAACTCAGTATTACCAGTTTCATGAGATTTTGCTTTAAGTGGGCAAATTAGATGAATAAGATATTTGCTGTGGATATTGGCATCAGCTCTAGGTCGGATGCCTGGCACATGGGAATCGAAGCTTATCAGAAGCATAAAACATTGCCTGGGAGAAAACATAAAGACAAGAATGACATAATGGGTGTAAATAGATGGACAGCAGCTCTCCACTTTTGCCTGTACCAGTCTACTTCAATCTAGATTGACCTGTCCATCTCAAGCGCTAGCACCAGATGTGTAAAAAGGAGCAGGTTGTGGCTGCTCTGGGACAGCTCTGCATGTAGCGCTCCGGAAGATCCTAGAGCACACCTCGCTGAGGGAGCTGCCCAAACTGGGAGCAACAGGCGAACATGGAACCCCTGTCCATCTAAACAGGCCTGCAAGCCCCAGCAAAGCATGGGCCCACCCAGCTTATAGATGCCAGTGAACTGAATGGCCAGAATGGCTGCTGCTGCCACATCCCATTCCCATGGTTACCAGAAAAAGCCAAGGGGCTGGAGGTTTGGCTGGTCTGGTCATATGTTCATGAGCTGGGACTTTCCCAGGGCAGGGGGAAAGCATGCTTGCTTCCTGCGTGCTCGGTTCACTCACACACCAGTCAGTCTGAATTACGGCTGAAATGAGAACCAAATTGGTTCTCGCGGCAATATCGTGATAACCGAGAATTGCTGTAGAGATTTCGCAGCTTTCTTGGTTCCATGTCAAGATCTCGGAAGAGACTCGATTTACCGATTTACCATTTACCGTGTTTACCTGTCACTGGTTTACCGTTTACGTTTACCATTTATCCTGTTTATCGTTAATCATATTTATCGGTTTACGTTTATGATAATGATAATGACAATGATAATGATAAGAACTGGTAATAATAACAATATAACTCAATGCAAACGGTACCTTGGAACATGGTAACTGGAAATTAGGCAAACAGTAACTCGGTAACCAGCAATCTGGTAAACGACAATCCAATAAACGACAATCCGGTAAACGGTAACTCAGTAACCGGCAATCTGGTAAATGACAATCCAATAAACTGTAAATGGTAATTCGAGAAACAGTTGTCAGCCAAGAAAAGGCAATTTTCTCGGTTATCATTTCTCGGTTAGAATGAGATGAGAATCGCAATTCTCTGCGATAACTGAGAAAAAGCCAAAATCGAGTTTCAGCACTAGTCTTAATGCAGGAAAACCCGTGGGTGCATGCTACTCCAGTATGGCACACCCATGTGCCTGGTCTGGGGCCCTGGCTTACTTCCTGTCCATCTAAAGACACCCAATGATACAAAAGGGTTATGTTGGTCCATAAGTTTGTCCAATAAAAAGAGAGCATCAGAACTATTTTGTCTCCATCTCTTAATATTTGGGAACAACATGGCAAACACACTCTCTCTCTCTCCCTCTCTCTCTCTCTGAATAGGGCTTTAGTCAGAGAAAGCAGAAGGTGGCTTTCCTCAGCAAAATACAAGCACCAACATGGAATGAGAGTTAGGAAGAAGACTGGATGACGTTTTGTAGACCAGAAGATGAGCACAAAACATAAATATGAAGCTTAAAGGGAAAGGAAGACAGTGCAGGCGTTTGGAGATGGGAATGATTTTTCAATCCCATCTTTTTAGTACTGTTATTCTCAACAATCTGCTGTTTGTTCCATAACTTCGGCCAAACGGGGCACCTTTAAAAAACACCACATGATACCACCCAAACAATGAACTAAATAGAGATATTTTTTCCATGACTCAAGTGTTTTTGGTCACCACCATTTCCCCTTCTATTGTCTTACAAACTGTTTATTGTACTAATTGTTTGCTCTGCTAATCAAACTGAGTCTCTTGTTATGTAGCTACTGTGAAGCTCAAAGACACATACTCACCAACAGAAGTTGGTCCAAAAAAAGTCTCATCTCAGCTATTTTGGCTGCAATCCTGAAACCACTTATTTCCACTCCAGAGCAAGTGATTTGAGAAATTATACATTTTTTTTATCGTTATCAGGTTTTGTATTTGTGAGCAGGGTACCACATTATTTGCTATTTTGCCCAATGTATGCACAACCTCGTTTCAAGCTGTTTCAAACTCTTCAGGTAACCCATCAGGCACTGAGGGCACCTCTTCGATTGTTGTGTTTTTTTACTGACAGATGCTAGGGATTGTGTGACTAGCGCTGTTGCTGCTTTTACTTTATCTGCAGCCAAAACAAGAATGCAATGGGCTAAATTGATAATTACTGGAATGGAGCAAATATTTCTTGTTTCTGCTGTGAATGTTGATGTATATTGATGGGATATTGTTACTACTGTAATATTTATTTTGTATGACATGGTCAGTTGGCTCGTTCATTTAATAAACAAATAACTAATAATATGGCAGTTGTTGCTAAGTGGAGAAAGCCAGACACTCCTCTCACCTGTGCCTATGTGAATCATGTTCGCATATACTGTCCATCTTTTTGAAATGGCGATTTGCTAATTTAGTACCTAGGATGCAAGATAAAACCAGGCTAGTGCTTTTATTTTGCAAGGATGCTCAATGCTTTAAAATATTAATTCACTCTGAAAGCAAAGTAAACATTACTGAAGAATCACAGAGCAGAATCCTCCCCATGCCCCCAACCTCTGTTCGTAAGCTGTCCTTAGGCCAAAGAATAAGAAAACTGTTTGAAAGAGAAGACTATATGTTAGTGACATTGCTTGATCTCGGTATCAGTCAGAACCATAATTGAAAATACTTCCACCCCATGCAAACAGATTGTTGGGAAGACGTTGCCATAAACAAATGCTAGAGGCCATGTAAGAAAACTCAAGGTTGGAAAGTCAAGTTATTTCCTCAGTCATCTTGATAGCATTCAGCATATCATGCCCTCTTGCAACAGGATAGATTATCTAAAGTCATTGTTCCTTTATTCTCCAGAAATAATAAAGGTGTAATCTGCTTTAATCCATAACAACGGCTATGTTACCAGTGTGGATCACTGAAGATAACTTGGGGCAGTCTAATAATTGTACTGTTTATCTAAGGAAGCAGAAAGGACACATTTGCCTGGAATAGTTGTCTGAAAAGCTTGCAATGAAACCTTACAAAGAGGCAATTTTTACACGGATTTTGGTTTCAATACAAACTTGAAATCCAGGTTAATATTATATAAGTGGCACAAACCTCTTGTGTTAAATATTCTAAATGAACCATGTTCAGATAATAGTTTTACATTTAATGCAAAAGCTGTCATTTTGTGTGGTCTTGCTATGGTATTCAGAAACATTAAATGTGTTTCACATTGAGATTTTTGGATCATTCAAAAAGGAAAGGAGAGGCACAGCCACACGAGCTGCAGGGGCCTAATACCTACATACAAGGCCTTGTGTCAGGCAATCATTGCTGCCACACTGCAGGGAACATGCGGTGAGCTTAGCAGATGGTTGCAGAACTTGCAGGGAAGCCAGGTGGGCTGCCACAGCTGGGACACACCAAATCACCACCCACATGAGTGAGTGAGTGCTCCCCCTGCCAGGCGGATTGAGAGGCTGTCCCCGGCCATGATGTGGTCACAGGTGACGGATGCTAGCCCCATCGCTCATGGCCCCACACCGTTGCACCGCATGCAGTGGGGCAAATGCACCCCATCCCACAAGTTGCCCTCCTCTGGGCAGCCTTACCACATTTGGGGTAAGGTTGCTCTGCAACATTTTTTCTGAGGATGCATCACGGAGCAGCCAGCTGCTCACTCTGCCCCGGGAAGAGGGGGAAGGGGAATCATCAAGCAGGCTCTGAGCACACAAGCCACTGCATCACATGGCTCGTCTTCCCAGGGAGGGGTAAGACTAACCAGAGTGGTAGCCTCCCCAGCCTGTCTCAACTGGCTGCACCCTACTATGCCACACTAATAAAAAAACAAAACAAAGAATAATCAAATGAATAATCAAATGAAGCAGAGTCAAATGATCAAGTCTTGAACAACTGAATCTAAAATACACCAAAATGGAAGAAACTATCAAAAAATAATGAAGCCAGAATGGCACTTTTAGAAGCAACAAATCTCAATGATGCCATTATTTATCTGGGAGCAAGTGAGCACATGGGTAATCTGAGACTTTTATTAACAAAGTAGAACAGTCAAAAGTTGCAGTACTGTGATATATGTCAGATTCTGAGCATCCCAAAATCTGAGGAATCTCTTTGGATCTGGGGTATTTGTCTAGGTGTAATGTAAGCTCGAATATTTTATCTAAAAATCTAGACAAATGTAGCTCATTTATATCAATGATTGTCAAATATTTCAAGAAGGAAAGCTCCTCTGAAATCAGAAGCCTAAGCAGATGCAATTTAGAGTACCTGCCATGGCCTTCTCTGGAACAATATTTTGCATGTCTGAGCTACCTAGAAATCATTTACGCTTTTTAAACGAACCACGATGGGTGTGTGGCCGTGGTGAGCAGAGGTGGGTGTGCGCGAGTTCCCATGGGCGCACACTCATCTCCACCCATCTCCACTCATGGAGCATTGGGAATTGGAGCCCATTGCTCCGTGGGTGGGAGATGGGTGGAGGTTGCTAGGGAGCATGCACGCACCCCCACCCACCACCCGTGGTGTTCCCACTGGCGCACACCCATCCTCTCACTCACCGTCATGGTGTTTACATGGAAGCCCCACCACCACCACACCTGCCCACACTCCCAACTAGGGCTGAAATGACAAGCTGCTGTGGTAGGTTTTTCCGATGGAAAAAGCTCTTCTGCAGCGAGCAGCATGGTGCGATAGAGATGTTAATTCCCCTACTTTCATTCCAGTACTTCCGCCGTTCCGCTACTTTCATCTCACTACTACTACTACTTCCATCCCACTACTGCCACAATGCTTGTTCCAACAGTTTCCGAGATTGTTCAGACAGTTTCCAAATTATCAGAATGTTGGTGGAATTAGTAGAATACCTGTGGAAAAGCTGCGGAAAGTCACAGGCAATTCTGAAATGGCGGAATGAAATAGCGGAGTGGAAAAAGGAGTTGACACTTCAGCCCTACACCCCAGGGGTGGGGGTGGGGGTGGTTCCGTGTAAAAATGGCCATTGTGTCCTCATGGTGCGTGTTAAGGTCTAGCAAATGACAGCATCCTGCTTTTGCTTTAAATTATGCAACTCATTTTATATCGGTGTATTTAGCTGCATACATCGGGACTACAATAGTTTTGGATGGGAGAAGTTGGAGAGTTTGGCTACTTGGTATTAAGATATAAATATCAAGTATATTCTGCATATGCTTAAATATGTACCACTTATATGAGTTTGTTATTCTAAATACTGTGCCACGTGCTAATTGTGTTTGGTTTCAGTGGGGAAAATTTAAAGCTAGAAAAGATAAGACACACATGGAAACCCCCCACCCCCCACCTTCTCGCTGTTTTCATTTTCTCATCAACTCCTCTTGTTTTCCTCCTTCAAACTCTAGCAGTGGCACTGAATGTTAATACGGCAACAATTGGTCCAACCCCAGGCTGTGGTTTTTGAGGTAATTAGCTAGATATGGAAGAGACCCAGTTCCAACTTTAGGTTACCAGCAGATGAAGCAAACCTACTGCTTCCTTGCAGGTTATCTGAGGCTGACTTAACTCTTTGTTTCACAATAAATCCATTTCAGGCAAGGTGAAGGGAGAGAGAGGATCTGAGTAATTTAGTGTTGGATGGACCTTATGCTGATTCAAGGAAGCGGCTGGAGAAGAAGTGGCATAATTGGTGCTATGGATCTGTCAGTCTTTATAACGGGTTGGTTTGGATCTTCGCGACTTCACTTGTTTTTCCCTCCCCATCTTCATCAGCATATTACTGCTCTTCATCATCATTCCTGAGAAGTGAGACACATATCACATTCCCCATCCTCCTGAGCATATGGTCTGGAACTATACAATAGCTGTGGTATGATGATTCAGGGCTGCTGAGCACAACTGATTGGCACATTAAACTGCTGGGAGACTCTTATCTGGAGCAGACAGAATTCTTTCCAGTGTAGTCCTAAGGGGCCCTCAGTAATGAAAAATAGTAATTCCGAGTCTTTTCTACCTGTCTGTTGCCAGGCAGCTCTAAATGGAGTTCCAATAGTTTCTTTTTTCCCATAACCCTTATTAAAGCTAATCAAGTGTAAGCCAGAGGAACTTGGAGAGCCTCACTAGAGATCCTGCAGTTATGAATTTAAGAAGAGGTATTTCAAAGCTTATTGAGCTTTACATTTACTATTGTAAAACAACTTAATGTCCCCCCCCTAAAAAAATAATAATATCTCAATACTTTAAAAAAATGCTACAAAATTAATTCAATCATTGGTGGAAAATACACAAAGATACCGGTCTCATTTTCATCTTTTAATCTTTTAGCTTTATCAAATTACTACTACCTGAATCATTAGTAGAAGAAAAAACACATCACTCTATTATTTAGATTTTACACAGACATGATTTAAGGATGCATCAGTCAAAGTACAGATGTTATAAATAGACCCACAAAAAATATTAATACTTTTTAAAATGCTACAAAATTAATTCAACCATTGGTGGAAAATACACAAACAATATCATACTGGCCTCATTTTCATCTTTTAGTTTTATCTATTACTACCTTAATCATTATAGAAAAAGAAAAAAAATCACCACTCTAATATTTAGATTTCATACAGACATGATTTAAGCAGGTGCGGCTAGCCTCCCAGGACATTTGGGGCGCTGACCCCCCAAGATCCCCGCCAGGCGCTGCGCCATCGCTCATGGGGAAAACAAACAAACAAACAAACAAACAAAAACTCGCCACCCCCGCCACTTCCCAGCGCTGCAGCAGCCTCTGCTTTGCCACTGCTTCAGAGCAGTGAAACTGACAACAGCGCTGAAGCAGCCTCCGCTCTGAAGCAAAGGCAAGGCAGAGGCTGCTGCGGTGCTGTTAGTTGACTTCTGGGATCCACTCCAGAGGAGTGGGTCCCAGAAGGCTCAAAAATGCTAAACCCAACTGCGTTTTCCAATGGAAAACGTGGTTTGGGCAGCTGAGCACTCAGCCCGGCTAAGCTCCACTCTACACAGCACGTGTATGACATGCTGTGGAGGGAGGAGCTAGGGCTTCCATTGCGCTCAATGGGCGCAAGGAAACCTCTCACCAGGGCGCTTGTTGAAAGCACCCTGGCGAGATGCCTTGGGCCGGGGGCCTGAGGCAGGGAGCAGCGCGCATGCGCGCTGGTCCCTGCCTCACATGCTCCAAGAAGAACATGGATGGCTGCCGCTTCCGCTCCCAGCACCAGGTAAGAATAGATTCCTTCCTAATCCTATCTCCCACATGCCCCCCCCCAGGCTGTTTCCCACCCCGCACCCCCCCAGGCTGTTTCCCACTGTGAAACAGCCTGGGGAGGTGCGGGGTGGGAAACAGCCTTGGGGGTGTGTGGGAGAAGGATTCCCACCCCCTCAAGGCACCCCAAACACCCCCAAGGCTGTTTCCCACCCCGC